>CP139501.1:166425070-167066044 GCA_021014915.2 Artemisia tridentata subsp. tridentata | reverse complement strand
TGTAAGGAAACTTGGGAGCTGAGTTCAATGTGGAAAGCCGAACATTTAGTGGACTAGAGCACATGTTTTACAAACATCCCAAGGTTGTGCTCGGAACCTGCTGAAAAGGAGGATGAAGTCTTTACTTCTCAATGGTTAATTTCTTTGAAAAAGTGCTAAGCAGGAGCATGAATAAAGAGGAACCACCTATGTGAATGTTGAAGTTTTGCCGCTTCAGGGAGCTATTGCAACACCCCCAAACTCAGGATTTGAGGAAGCATACATATTGGGTGCTACTAAATCGATAATCACAACACAAAGATATAGAGAACGGATTAAAAATCCGTTTTAAAATAGTTTACATTTCCAAAGTTAATTGTCATACATCAATTTCAATTCAATTATAACAAGACCCATTTAACAAGTCTGTCCTAAATCAGAGTTTAACGCATAACCAAAAACATTTCTAGAAAACTTATGACAAATGCCATGCCCTTCCTTCAATGAATACACTCTCAAATACCTGAGAAAAACATGTTAAAAGTCAGCTAACGTTGGTAAGTTCATAGGTTTAAAGTAAATAAGCACATATGGACCATAGCAAATAATTCAACAATCACACTCATTCTGTATGCTAACACTAAGCTCATCCAACCGAAACTAAACAAACAACATGCCAAGCTGGGATAGCAAACAAAGGGTGCCCGCGAGTGTTAATCCCCAGACACTCGGCAAAATCCGACATGGTATACGTTCGCGTTGACCTGCCGGGCCAACCGAACGGGGGAGTCACCCCCAATAGATCTATTTATATCATACGCGCTTCCCAGCAGGAATTGACGGTTGATGATAGTGGGCGCAATGGGAATCAAACATACTTAGGTTTGTTGAAACTAATAACGTGCTAAAGATAGTTTCTTGGATCGTTTTGAGCCTTAGGGTTCAACAATAACAATGATAATATATGCAGCGGAATTAAAACAAATCAAAGTTATTGACACAAAGTTTCACTTTAACACTCCACGCCTCAACTATTATTTGATCAGAATAATACGGTTACACTTAATTTGTAACAGGGATCAAAGATCCTTGAGGCGACTCACAACTACAATCTAGTCTAGGCGTTTACAATCTACTGCGCCCTAGACACACACACACCCCTTTAGATTACATTGTGTATTTTAAAACCTGTACCCTATGTCTCTTTATATAATTGAGACATTAGGGTTTACAAAAGAATAAACTAAAATAATAAAAGATTTCGTTGTAATCTTCCATCTTTTGAACTTTCATCTTTTGTCACTTTAAGCCCTCATGTTTCGTTCTTCTATTTATTTTGTCTCATCAAATCAAGAATCCCAACAATCTTCCCCTATTTGATGATGACAAAACAAACAAAGTCGTGTACGAACTTCCCTAGACGAAGTAGAGAAATTGAGATGTAATCATCTCCCTGAATGAAACAAACCTGTCTTCCTTGTCTTCCCCATAATCCATGCCATGCCATCACAATATATCTTCCCCTTTTTGTTATCAACAAATAGAGAATGAATAAACAGTAGAAACTTCCCCTCGAGTGATGCATGTACATAAAATGATTCTTCAAAACTTCCCCTCGAGTGATGCATGTACATAAAATGATTCTTTAACAGTATATAAAGGCTCGAATTAATTTTCTTATTGGCGAAGAGGAGTATTTGTTGCTTGTTTGATGATGCAGTGGAATTTGTCAAGGTTGTGTCTTATCATATCTTAAATGGCTTACAACATTTAAAGATACTTGTTTGTTCGTTCAGGTGACTACGAATTGACAAAACACTTGAAGGAGTTACATTGTAGTGCTCAGTGATTATTGTCAAGGGATTTCGGTCTCCCTATACTTGAGGAGTATACGTTCGAAGTCTTTTAGTACAAGGCATAAGACACAGGGTTGGTTTCTTCTACTTCAACATCAAATTGGTAATGATTATTTTTCTTCAACAATATATAAAGCCTACAGATTTGAAGAATCATTTTATGTACATGCATCACTCGAGGGGAAGTTTCCGCAGAATCTTCAAAGTAGCAGCAGTATCTTTTAAACCCAACAATCCTCCCCTAAACTTGATATTTTCTCCCAAAATATACAAGTTTCTTCCAAAGCACAGACATACACAAAGAGGATGCTTCCAAACACTTACTACTATGAAGTCTGTGATTTCAGAATCTTTCTATACTTTTCTACCAACTCATACGCTTGATGATCTGACAAAAATGGTCTTTGTAACCTCAACTTTCCATGTTGTAACATCTGGGTAATAACAGCAGTATTGTTGTTCAAGGGATAATCATTCTCCACCAGCATATATACACCTACACCTCTACCAATCAACTCATGTACTCCACATGATTGAAATAGATACCATTTATGAACCTTGGTTGAGCTCAACAAATCTATCCATTCCATATCTCTTGCATCAGGCTCAAACATGTTCCTCAAGTAGTAGTAGTATAGTCTTTCATAGATCACATCTGGTCTTCTATCCCCATAACTTTCTTTATATAACCTTCAGAGCTGTACAATATCATCTCTATCCATGTAATGCACTTTTAAGTTTCAGCATAGTAATGGATAGATCATGTTCATTTAAATGGATAGTAATGCACTTGTTGAAACTAATAACGTGCTAAAGATAGTTTCTTGGATCGTTTTGAGCCTTAGGGTTCAACAATAACAATGATAATATATGTAGCGAAATTAAAACAAATCAAAGTTATTGACACAAAGTTTTCCTTTAACACTCCACGCCTCAACTATTATTTTATCAGAATAATACGGTTACACTTAATTTGTAACAGGGATCAAAGATCCTTGAGGCGACTCACAACTACAATCTAGTCTAGGCGTTTACAATCTACTACGCCCTAGACACACACACACCCCTTTAGATTACATTGTGTATTTTAAAACCTGTACCCTATGTCTCTTTATATAATTGAGACATTAGGGTTTACAAAAGAATAAACTAAAATAATAAAAGATTTCGTTGTAATCTTCCATCTTTTGAACTTTCATCTTTTGTCACTTTAAGTCCTCATGTTTCATTCTTCTATTTATTTTGTCTCATCAAATCAAGAATCCCAACAGTGCCTGTTTTAGTCCATACAGAGACTTAATCAGTTTACACACCTTGTTTTCATTGCCAGGCATGATGAAGCCCTGAGGTTGGTTCATATAAACCTCCTCATCTAAGTCACCATTCAAGAAAGCTGTCTTCACATCCATCTGATGAATAATCAGATTATGAATTGATGCTAAAGCAATCAGCAATCTTATGGTACTGATACGTGCCACAAGGGCATAAGTATCAAAGTAGTCTATCCCTGAATTTTGTTTAAAGCCCTGAATGACTAGTCTAGCCTTGAACTTTTCAATAGTTCCATCTACCTTCCATTTTCTTTTGAAAATCCATTTGTAACCTAGAGGTTTGCAACCAGGTGGTAGATCAGCCAACACCCAAGTGTTGTTGCCCATGATGGAATCCATTTCATCATTAATTGCTTCTTTCCAGAAAGCAACATCCTGGGACTTCATTGCTTCATCAAATGTTTTGGGATCATCCTCAACAACAAAGCAATAGGAGTATTGGTCAGAGACCTCATCCATTGTCTCTTTAATTAAATATAATTGAAACTCAGGTCCAAATGACTTTGGAGTCCTGATCCTTTTGCTCTTTCTGAGCTCAGATTCAGGTTGTTTTACTACAACCTCATCAGGGACCTCACTAGAGACATCTGAAACACCAATATCATTAGTTCCATTTGGAATCCTTTGACTTGGTCTAGGGACTGATGAGAACCTATTCTCATCAAAGATTGCATCCCTTGATTCAATTATTGAGTTAATTTAAACAGACTCATTAGGTTCAATAACATAGAACCTATATGCCTTGGAATGTTCAGCATATCCAACAAAGATGCATTCAATGCCTCTTTCACCCAAAGTTTTCTGCTTTGGATCAGGGAGTCTTACAACAGCCCTACAACCCAAACCCTGAGAAAGTTCAGGTTGGGTTTTCTTTTAGTCCAGAGTTCATAAGGGGTAACCTTGTTCCTTTTATTGGGAACCCTATTTAATAAATAGCAAGCTGTTAACATAGCTTCACCCCAGAAACCTTGACTCAGCCCTGAATAGGACAACATGGAATTAACCATCTCCTTTAGTACCCTGTTTTTCCTTTCAGAGATACCATTTTTCTGAGGAGTATATGGAGCAGTCGTTTCATGGATTATACCAACAGACTGAAAATACAGAGTATCCATGTACTCACCTCCCCTATCAGTCCTTAATCTTTTGATCAGGGAACCTTGTTGCAATTCAACTTCAGTTTTAAATACTTTGAATTTATCTAATGCTTCATCCTTAGTATGTAACAGATAGACATAACAAAACCTAGAAGCATCATCAATAAATGTCACAAAGTACTTCTTATTCCCCAATGAGGGAGTAGCATGTAAATCACATAGGTCACTATGAATTAGCTCCAAAACTTCAGTTTCACGTTTTACACTTTGAAAAGGTTTCTTAGTTATTTTGGTCATCATGCAAGTTTTACACTTTTTAGTGTCCATATCAAAGGCTGTGATTAACCCATCCTTAGACATATCTCGCATTCTTTTAAAATGTACATGGTCAAGTCTAGCATGCCATAGGGTTGAATCATTTAGTCTAGAGGTCGACATAAAGGCTGAATTAACAATATCATTAACAATATTAAGCCTGAACATTTGATTACACAAATAGCCAAAACCAATAAACACACCATATTTAGACAAAACAAACTTATCAGATATAATAACTTGTTTATAACCACAATTATTCAAAACACTACTAGAAACCGAATTCTTTCTAATATTAGGAACATGTAAAACATTAAACAAAGAAACAATCTTTCTGGAACTAAATCTTAAATCCACACATCCTCTTCCATGCACCAGGGCTGTTGACTCATTTCCCATATGAAGAATAGAACCATCATTCAGTGACTCATAGGTCTTGAACCAGCTTCTATCTTTACACACATGGATTGTTGCTCCAGAGTCAACCCACCACGCAACATCATCATCCTGCACAAAGTATGCCTCAGATATATATGTAACATAATAAATCTGAAAAGACTTATTAAATATATTCTGACCTTTTAGAGAATTGGTATTACCATTCCCTGATCCACTTGTGTCTGATCCATTGGCTTTGTTGCCAACTTTAACACCCTTGCAATCCTTTTTGAAGTGTCCAGGTTTCCCACACTTCTAACAAGTAGCTTTTGGCTTCTTGTTAAGATCAGTTTTGGTGTTATCCTGATGTTTACGTTTGCCCTTGTTGTCATTGTACCTGGTGGAGTTGTTATGCTCCACCATATTGACAACTGATGGACCAGTAGCATTGCTACTCTTTGGCTTGTCACTGTCTTGCGCCCTGAGAGATTCCTCAATACGCAAATGACTGCCCAACTCAACAAAAGTTAATTCCTCCTTCTTATGTTTCAAAGAATGCTTGAAATCTTTCCAAGAATGAGGGAGTTTACCAATGACACGAGAGACTGAAATAGACTCATCCACATTCATTTTGTGTTGTGTGAATCTACCAAGTATACTAAGAAGTTCATTGTATTGTTCCATGACAGGTCTAGAATCGACCATTTTATAATTGTTAAAATTACTTACAAGGAACTTCTTACTTGTTGCATCCTCAGCCATATATTTAGCTTCCAAGGATTCCCATAGTTCTTTAGCAGATTCAACATTTTTATAAATATCAAACAAAGGATCAGACATACCATTGAGGATTAAACCTCTGCAAATGTAGTCGTCATTCTCCCACTTGTTCCTTCTCCTCATGTCTTTCACAGTAGCATCATCCCCATCATCAGGAATAGGAGTGCTCAGGACATACACCACACTCATGCTTGACAACAAGAAGTGCATCTTCTTTTGCCATCTTCTGAAATCGACACCTTTAAATTTTTCCAGTTTGGAAAAGTTAGCAGCCATATGCTTCATAGCAGCAACCATTGATTATCACTAAATAGTTTCTATTGATTGTTGGTTTCTTGTGTTGCGTGTGTTCCCAGAACAGGGTATAGATAATCAATGAGTACCAGATATCACTTGAAATCGTGTTATTACTTTCCAATAGAAACTATTCGACCCTATGCTTGGGTTACACGAATATCTCTATGGGATAAGACCAAGTAGTGTTCTTGTTTTAGGCACAAATCAAGAACCTGTTCGCTTTCAAGTGTTTAGGGTTTGTATGTTGTATATCCTTGCAGTTATGTTATGATCTCTATTTATAATATAGATTACTCAAACCCTATCCTATGGAATTATGAGTGATTAACGGCCCATTAATCATACCATAATAGTTTCCATAATAGCAGAGATTAGTGGTTATACCAGCCATACTAATTTATGCCCAGCAGTACTAACTTATGCCCAACAGTACTAACTTATGCCCAACAGTACTAACTTATGCCCAGCAGTACTAACTTATGCTCAGCAGTACTAACTTTAATACTAGCAGCATTAACACTGCCGACAGTACTAACTTCAGTACTAGCAGTAGTAACTCTGGAAAGGACTAAACCTTCTGATGAGTTACTCCAAACCACTATTAGAGTCAGGGTGTTCAGGGACCTGATGAGTGTACACTCCGTACCTCCTGACCCATTACCAGGTGTGAATTAGTACCCTCAAGTGCACTAAATTTTCCAACACTTGAGATGTTTGTCATTATCTTTTTACTTTTGCTATGTACCTAACAATTCTTAGTGGAAGGGCATCAATGTAATCCAATATACATTCAGGACATACAACTTGTAGGAACATCCTAGCATTCACCTTGGCCATACAAGCATGAGGACACAAAAAAGTATGAAAAAAACTTGACTCCATTTTTTAGTACTTATATAAGTGCACCTTTCACTTATAGAACAAATGTGAATTCAAACTAGTGGTGTTGTAAGCACCGTCTTGGTAAAAAAAACTCACAACACTAACGAACTTTTACCAAGGTGACTTCAAGTCCGGCTCGGAAAGCTCCATTCCAAAGTCGAAGTTCCATAACATGACAGAAAAAATAAAATTAAGTGGAGATGCGGGGGATCAAACCCCGTGCCTCTGGCATGCAAAGCAAGCGCTCTACCATTTGAGCTACATCCCCTTTTTCATGCTTAATTTACAAGAGTTACATATTTGTCATAATAATTATATTGAATCATCTCTTTTCTCATTGCCTAAGAAATGGAATGTGATTCCTTTTAAAGAGTTTTTTTTTTTTTTTTTTTTTGAACGGCAATATTTTAGTAAATAAACGATCAATCTTTAGCAAGTATTAGCACAGTTGATAATGGTATAAAGTATAAACACTTCTCAAGCCTCAAATGTATTTTGTTAAGGGCTTTGAAAGTGCTCTACTACCTATGAGAACAAACATGGAGTCATGGATTTAAAATCAAACGCTGCACCTCTTTAGAGATGAACCAAGTATCATAAGCTTGCTACCATTTATACAGGGAGGGACGAAGCTTGAACAAATTAATTAACGGGGCCGAAATGATCCAAACACAAAAATATAGTTTCTAATGTATAAATTTGGTAGGGGCAACATGTAAATTAACATACAGTAAAACCCATGTAAATTAATAGTGTTGGGACCGAAATATTTTATTAATTTAGCGAGATATTATTATATCGATAAATTAATAATTTATTAATTTAAAGAGGTTTTACGTACGGCTTATAAATTTTCAAGTCAAATATACTAGTTATAATGTGTACTAAAATCACACAAAACGCTCACAAGAACAACAACCACTCCTAATCATAAACTCTTAAACCAAAGCGCCCCAATAAAAAACATAAAAGAAACAAAATTCAGAAGAGTTACAGAGAGATAGGGCAGTAATCGAGTCAAACCGAGTTCAAGCTTGAGAGGACTTGAGCTCGGCTTGAAAATTATAAGGTAGGCTTGAGCTTGGCTTGATAGCTCGACCAACTTTAATCATCCAGGCTTGAGCTCGGCTCGAAAAGTTTAAATATATGTATAAGTATTGAATTCGATAGTCAAACTCATCAAAAAAATTCAAGAAAATATGCGATGAACTCAAGAGCAAAAAACTTATACAAAAAATTCAGAATTATCGGAATTATTAGGGTTTAAATACTCCTTTTACGACAAATATTAAATTATCCTACCAATATTCAGGTTAGCATTTAAATTATTTATATAAATATGTACACTACAATAAAAATATATATGTAAATGAACACTCGAAAAAGCTCGATAGAAGCTCGAGAGCTCGACAAAAGCTAAACTCTATTGAGTCCCTCGAGCTCGAGTTGCAAAATAAAGTCACAATTAAAATACACCTACTCTTGTATCTCACGGTGACTTCAATGATTCACCTAGATTAGTTTTTACTTTTAGCCTACCTGGGGCATCCTATTTTGGGCTCTACTATACAAAACCCTCTATGATGTCAAATCAGTGTGTGTTTTGTCCTTTATTCCCTTTGTCCCCCTTTTGTTTACAGTATATTACAGTTTTGTCAGTTTTTGTTCCGTATTTTTGACAGTTTTAAGCGTTTGACTTATTAAACTTTATATTTTCTGTTCCGCGCTTTCAGGTTTATAGTTTTTTATATAAACAAAATTATTAAAAAAAAATGCAAAAATTAGAGGGTGTGCGGTTGGTATTTTTTGGGGGTGTGGGGACGACATTTTTGGGACATAATCGATCAATCTGCGGCTGCTGCAGTCAATTCAGAGAAGGAGGATCTCAAGGCGCTGATGAGGAATGTGATTGTTACAGATATGCAAGATAAATGGCAATGGTTAATAGATAAATCGGGATGTTTCTCGGTTAAATCTATGAAGTATTGGCTGCAAAAAATGGATCAACAAAGACCAGAATTCGTGTTAGATTGGTGTAAATGGACCAGATAGCTTCCAAAACAGCTTTGGAGAGACGAAACTTCAAGTCGGGTCGAACATTTGTGTTTTCTGCGACCAGGAAGGAGAGACTGCTAAACATATTTTTACCGGCTGTATATTCGCAGCGGGGATCTGGGCTGCCATTTCGAGCTGGGTTAAAATCCCGAATTTGTTTGTATTTTCTGTTAGGGACATTGTTACTTTGCATCAAGTGGTGGGAATGGATGTCGTGAAGAAGACGGTGTTTCATGGTATTATGTTCATAGCTATGTCGTTGATTTAGAAGGCGCGAAATGCTCGGATATTTTCGGATAAGAAAGTTACAAGCTTGGAAGTGGTCATGGAAGTTAAAATATTGAGCTTCTTATGGTTTATGAATAGACTCAAAAATAGGTGTATAGCTTGGAAAGAGTGGAACTCATTTGATGTGGTGTAAGTGGTTTGTTGCGCCGCGGCTCTTTCTCCTTCTTGGAGATTGAGTTTTTTGCGTGCACGTGTTTATAAAAGTTATCTTTCAAAAAAAAAAAACATATTCAAAGATCGACAACAACAAAGGTATAATTGATCCGTATCTGTTAAGTATTTTTGTCATTTTGCTTTTATTTATTACTCATTGTTCGGTAAATTAAGCGTTATGTTTTTTATATCTAATAAATTAATTAATTGCATTTTGAATGTTTTCATAATAATCGTAAATAGATCCATACGCTTAGGTATTTGAATTTGCCAGTAGCGTAGATTTTTTTTTTTTTTTTTTTTTTTTTTTTTTTTTTTTTTTTTAATTGTGAAAAAGATGAATTATATTAAGAACCAACCATATACACAATAAAAAGAAAGTAATGGATTTGGACAGACTCACAGACCCAAACCAATGATACAGATTTATTTCTAGACTACCATACAAGAAACAAAGAACTACCCCATATCGGATAGGACTAAAACTACATCTCTGATATCAGTAACACATCTGGTGCATCATGCAGACATCAGTATTACTTCATGCAGTCAATATACTTCCAATTCACCTTAATTTCACCTACCATAGTCTCATGATATACATTTCTCGGATAAGATCACCATATATCATTCAACCCACATCTACAATAACATATGGAGAGTCTTACCAGGCCTCATCATGTGGACTATAGCACCCTGACTTCATCAAAGAGGGACTATACCCAATTGACTACATTTCCTAGTTAATTACCTTCAACCCAATTATAGCAGCAACATCTTCACTATAAAAGGGCCAAAAAGTAAAAACAACCAGGCATCATCAATCAGGGAACACACACCCTCCATGAGAAAACCAACCTAACCTCCTGCTAATAGCGTAGTTAGTTTCTGCAATTATTCAAATCTAATATCAGAGCTGTCGTAACTTTTGATATTTGATATAAACAATGATATAAGTTTTGACATGTGCTTGCTTGAATTTTTTAGAGCCATTGGTTTATATTGCTATTGGCTTTTCCGCGCTGTTTCTTACTTGGAAGGTTGTTCGCTGAAAGCTGGTACTGATATAGTAATATTTATAGTGGCGAATGAAACTAGAGCTTGTTAGTTAGAAAAACAAATACTATGTTATTGCAAAGGTATTATGCATTTTTGTTGGTTATAGGTCTAAGCGTATAAGGAGGAATTAGGAGAAAAGAGATGAATAGCGCTAACATTTTTTTGGGCTCTGGTCATGATGCATGTTACAGTATAAAAGAACTAACATGTACTTTTCTTTCATTACCAGAACTATGGCTGCTCATGAAGACGCTAATGCTTCTTGGGTTTGTTACGCCCCACTTGATCCGACCCTACCCGAACCATGGAAGGGTTTAATTGATAATAGAATATGAGAAATGTACTATTGGAATCCCATAACTAACGTCACTCAGTACGAGAAACCTACGCCTTTGGTGCCACCGCCAAATGGCGCTCTTAGTCAACAACCACATCGAATGTATTCAACCCTTGCACAACAAATACCACCTCAGCAACAATTTAATATGCCTCAGCCACTGATGTACCAATCACAGGGCTATCATTATCCTCGTATGAACCAATCACAGGGCTATCATTATCCTCCTCAGCCACTGATGCACCAATCACAGGGCTATCAACCAAACATGCATCAACAGAGGCCACCAAATCCGTATTGGTATCACTTTACACGACAACCAATGCACCACACGGGGTATCAGCGGAACATGCCTCAACAAATGCCACCAAATGTGATGCCGCAACATTACCCTCATCGAAAAGACCATATGGCTGGATTTTCGACAGGCCAATCTGCACAGTAGAGGGCAATCTGCACGGTGCTCCACATGCTCAAAACACACCTTCAGCTGTTAATTTTGTTAAAACTCAAGTTATTCGATTTTAGACAGGCCAATCTGCACAGTATAGTGATCAACCTAAGGTTGCAGCTATCCCAATGGCTAGAACTCAACCGGTAAGTAGCATTATGCTATGTTTACTTAAGTTTAATCTTGGGAATGGTATGTCCTTTATTTGCATTTATATTTGTATTTTTGCACGCGTTTAATTTCGAATGCCGCTGTTTGTATCAGGATATGAGATCTGGTGGTCATCCACATCAAAATGTTTCACCTAGTATCTGTTGAAATAATAATCTTAGCCTAGAAAATACTACAAGGACTGATATTGTCATTCTCTTATTTTCAGATTCAGCTGTTTTGGTGTTTGGGTTGTAGATAGAAATAAGGTGAAAGATTGAGGGCTTAAGGTGTCAAGCTGGAACTGTGATGGTGGAGCTAGTATAAAAAGAAAAAAGACAAGGAGAAGCCTTATAACTTCATCCTCGTTTTCTCTCTCTTTGCTCTCAAAATTCACACAGTAAACCCTAGTTTGTATTTGCTTTATCTGATCATTTTGATCAGTCCTGTAGTTAATTAGTTGTTGTTTGTTACTTGATTGAGATCAGGTTGTGTTGTTATTGGTTCTTTAGCTGATTGAGATCAGTTTTGTAATACTTTTGGTTTTTGGGATTAATAACAAGTCTATTTTACAATTAAATTGTGTTTTCTTACATGGTATCAGAGCCAGGTTACTAAATCTAGCTCTAAATCTGATTTCTAAAAAAATAGGGTTTCGTAAAATTTGGGGGTTTTTTAAAATTGATTGATATCTTTCAATTAACCTTTGTTAGTTGAAAGATCCAGTGTTTAATTTGACAGATCTAAAGGTTTTTTGTAAAACGCATAATTTCTTGAAAAATTAGGGTTTGGGTAATTTGGGGTTTTTTACATTTAAAGGTTCCTGTTGTCGATTAAGTGTGTTTAATCTATAGATCTGGTGATATTGGTTCGATTGAAGGTGGTTCTGGTGATTTTCCCTAATTCTAAAAATTAGGGTTTGCTGATTCTTGGATCTTGGTTCTAGGTATTGATTGTGTATCTGCTAATCCGCTATATCCCTAGACTAAGTGAATCTAGGGTGTAGTAGGTCTGGTATTCCGCTGCTTATTATTTTGTGTGCACTGTAACACCCCTCACTCCCTTTCTTTTTTAATTTCTGTCTTTATTCTCTTGCTTAGATTGCTGAAGGATAGGATTGGGATTATTGGAAGTTGAGATTGATTGGTTGTTGAGATTCTGTGTTCTTTGTGTGCTATCTATTTTTCTATTTTTTTGTTGATTGTGCTTGTGTGCGCCCTTGACCTACCACTTTAGTAGCAAGGAAAGCCTGGGAACTACCTTCTCTTCCCTTCTTGTGTGTTTGATTGGTTTTTATATCTTGTTTCATCATGTCTGTTCATAATTCAGAAAATAATACACCACCACATTCTGTTCATGCTTCTGATGAAGAAGATGATGTTATTGAACCTGTTACATTAATAAGTAAACTGGATATAAGTCACCCTTTACATTTACACCCTAATGACTCTGCTACCTTAACTGTTGTGTCCATCAAGTTAAAAGAGGCTGAAAACTATAATGTTTGGTCATGTGCTATGCTTTTAGCTCTTGAGGGCAAAAATAAAACTGGTTTTGTTGATGCCACATGCAGAACGTCTAATACTAATGAAGTTTTGGGTAGACAATGGGACAGGGTCAATGCTATTGTTTTGGGTTGGATCTTAAATTCTATATCAGAGGAGTTATATTTGGGACAAATATTTTTTAAAAGAGCCTCTGATGTTTGGACTGGATTGAAAGAAACTTTTGATAGGGTTGATGGGTCTGTTACTTTTAATCTACATCATAAAATTACCTCTTTATCTCAAAATGGATCATCTATTGCTGAATACTCTAATAAGCTAAGTATATTGTGGAAACAATTTGATGCTCTTGTTAAGCTGCCAAGGTGTACTTGTCATGATTCTGATGATTTTAAGAAACATAATCAGTTAATGCAGTTTTTAACGGGGTTAGATGATTCTTATATGCAAATTAGAAGCAATGTTCTATCTAGAGACCCTTTACCAGATGTCAAAGGGGCTTTTTTGTCATTATCTCTAGTGAGGAATCTCACAGAGCTGTGATTACTGGTTCAGGGACTGGGATCTCTCAAAGATCTCAGTCATCTGTGTTAATTCCAATGTGCCCAATAGAGGGAATTCACAGAGGCCCCAAACCTCTGGAAATTCTTTCAGACCTAATAATGCACCTAGACCTAATAATAATGGGAATAGTAGGGCCGCTGGTGGTCCTACTTTGGTTTGTGAGCATTGTGGTTTTAATGGACACACTGTGGATAGATGTTTTAAATTGATTGGGTACCCTACTAATTTTAGAAAAAGAAATAATTCTTCAGGGTCTAACTCTAATCAGGGTACTCAAAATTTTAACAAAAGATTTGTCAATAACAAATCTGTTGGATCTAGCTCTTCTTCTACTTTTTCTGATGAACAGATTTCAAAACTTTTGTCACTTATTAAAGAAACATCAGTTAATGATGATGGAAATGGAAAAGGTGTTCATGCCAACATGGCATGTATAGTTTTAAACAACAACAAGTTTTTTAATCAAAACTTTAAAAAAAATTGTAATAAAAGTAAAATCAGGTATGCACTTGTTGCAGCTGGGATTATTGTTGATTCTGGTGCCAACCAGCATTTAACATATACATATAAGTTTTTGGTTAATGTAATTGATATTTCCAAACTTGGAATTGAAGCTTTAATTACAAAGGTTGGAATTATGATTCTAACCAAACACTTAACTTTATATGATGTGCTTGTTGTTCCAGAGTATTGTGTTAGTTTAATGTCTGTTCATAAAGTGGCTAGAGACAGCAAATTTGTTATTTCTTTTGATGAAACTAAATGTTATGTTTTACCTCAGGATTTGAAGGGAATTAATGTTCTGGGGATTGGTAAACAAAATGATGGTTTATATTACTTTGATGGAAATGAAGGTATTGATTTAAAATTTGAGAATTTTAAATCTGATTGTTTTTTAACCAAAAGTTTATGGCATTCCAGACTTTGTCATACTGCTGATCAAGTCTTGGCTGTGCTTAAAAAAGACATTAATTTTGAAGATAAAAAAGATAATGAACCTTGTGAAATTTGTCAAAAAGCTTAACAAACCAGGGAACTTTTCCCTCTAAGTGAACACAAAACTTATGTGTTTGCTGAACTTGTCCATCTTGACCTTTGGGGGCCTTATAGGGTGGCTAGTAAGGAAGGACACAAATATTTTTTGACCATTGTTGATGACTTTACCAGGTCTATGTGGGTTTATTTGATTAAGACCAAAGATGAGGTGTTTGATTGTATTACTACCTTCTTTAATTTGATTAAAAATCAGTTTAATAAGACTGTTAAGACTTTTAGAAGTGATAATGAGACTGAGTTTGTTAATCATAAGTTTTCTGAGTTTTGTGCTAAAAATGGTATTATACATCAAACATCTTGTGCTTAAACCCCACAAAAAAATGGGATTGTGGAAAGGAAACATAGGCATCTACTTAATGTTGCCAGATCCCTTATGTTTCAGGGGGAATTCCTCTCAATTTGTGGTATGAATGCATTCTTACTGCTTGTTATTTGATTAACAGGTTGCCCTCTTCAGTGTTGAATAAAAAATCTCCTTATAATCTTGTTTTTAATAAAAATTATCTTTGAATTATTTAAGAAACTTTGGGTGTCTTTACTTTGCTACTATCTTAAATAACTTTGATAAATTTAGTAGCAGATCCGAGAAATGTGTTTTAATTGGTTATGCTTCCTTTAAAAGGGGGTATAAGCTTTATAGTCTTAAAAGGAAACAGTTTTTATACTCCAGAGATGTAAACCTTTTTGAAAATGTTTTTCCTTTCAAGATTAAAACTGTTTCTGTGGACAAAAGTGATAGTCATGGTCTAGATCATACAAATTTCTTTAATAAAATTGTGTATGAGGATCATGACATACCCAATGATGACATTAATAAGAAAACAGCACCTCATGGTGAGGGCAGCAACTCTTCCCTTAATGGTGGTCCAACAATTGACCAAAATGAGAGTGATTTGGGGCACTTTCATGGTTCCAATGGTTCTGCCTTAGGGAATGAGAGGGCTGCAACTCATGAGAGTGAAACTGAATTAGACCCTACAAATGAAAATGAAACTGCTAATTCTGAGGGTATCAATACAATTTTTTCTAACACTGAAACAAGTCAAAATTTTCAAACTCAACCTTTGAGAAGGTCTGAGAGAACTTCTGTTTTTCCTAATATATATAATGAGTTTGTTGTTGACTCAAAATTCAAATATGGTCTTGAAAAGTTTGTTGGTTATTCTAAACTGAAGTCTGAAAACTTTTGTTTTACAATTGAGTTAAACAAAGCTTTTGAACCTAAAGGTTATTGGGAGGCTTGTAAATATCAACACTGGATTGAGGCAATGAACAAAGAAATGAATGCCTAAACCTAACAATATATAGTAATGATACTTTTGAGATTGTTGTATTACTTGCTGGCAGAAAGGCTATTGGTTCAAAATGGGTTTTCAAAATAAAGTACAAGTCTAGTGGTGAAGTTGATACATATGATAAGGATTTATTTGGTACCTTTTTAAGGGGTCATTTAAGCCCAAAATCGTATAAATATGATCAAATATTGCCTCAAATCATTTCTTTTTGTATTTTAGGTACTTGGGACGAAAAAACTGGAAATCGGCATTTTTTAGACGTATTTAGACGAAAAAGTAAAGAAAACGACGAAGTCGCGAAAAATCTGTCAGACTTGGAGATCTGACGGCGTCACAAGCTACAACGTGACGCCGCCCCTTGTTTATGAATCTGGAAGATTCTACAACCTGACGCCGTCAGATACAAATTGGAGATGGGAGTCACGTGTTAAGCTAGAAAGAGACAGCCCAGAAGAATTAACAAGTGACGGCCTCAAGATATTCTTGACGCCGTCATAACGGCGACTTGCACAAGACGAAACCCTAAACGCGGTGAGCTGACGGCGTCACGACCTATAAGGTTACGCCATCACATTTGTAAATCTATATATACTTTCGCATTTTTTCATTAATTCGGGTAACACTTTGGAGGACAAAACCCTAGACGATTTTGACAGCCCTTGTAAGGCTTTTTCAGCCTTTTTCATCCATGTTCAATTGAAGATAAGTTATTCGTTTAATTATTCAATATGTCTATGTGTTGTTTGATTACTTGCTTATCTTTTCTTCTATCTAACATGCTAGCTTAAGTTTATTTGTGTTTGCTTAGATCTAGTGAAACCTAGTTATTGAATATTGATTTGTTGTCTCTTGTTTAGTTGATTGCCTCGCATTAGACTAAGAAAACTGGCTGACTTCTTATATGTAACTAGCTTGAACGTCTTAGAAAACGCAACCGTAGAGTGCACTATTGGTTTTTCTCGTTGTATTTATTGCGTGAATTGCGGCTTGTAGATCCTAGAAAACTTAATAGACTTTAAGTGATTTAGAGGAGACTAAGATTCATAGAGTTGGGGACTTCGGCACATCCCCACGACCAATATTAAAGAATACAATGCTTCAACTAAAACAAGGACGTGACAATTCAACAAATCAGTAGGAGATAAATAGGGAGTAATTATATCTAAGTGAACACGTTTTTCCTCTCATAAGTAGTCACCACTTTTATTTTCTGTTTTAATTAATTTTAATTAATTTTATAATTGATTAGTTTTTGGGTTAATTGATTAACAACTAATTCCGCCCACTCCTTAAAAACCGAGATTTTTAATTACTTTTCATAAAATATAAAAAAACAAAAAGAATCATCTATCACCTCTACCTATCTCGTCATGCATCTTGACCTTTCCACAACTATTGCGAGACTATTCCCCTAGAGAACGATTAATCCCCCGAACTTACCTATACTACACTACAACGGTTAGGTACATTGCCTAGATGATTGTAAAACCTTTTGCGAGGTCCTACAATTCCCGCCTCAAATTTTTGGCGCCGCTGCCGGGGAATAGTTAATAGTTTAGGTTTAATTTCTATTTCGTTTAGGTCTACTCACTAGATTCCTATCAAGTGAGATTTTTATTTTCTTTTTCGTAGCTTTCTTGTAGTCTATCTTTTCTTCGTTCCCTTTGTTCGTAATTCTCTTAATTTGCCACCATGTTGAATGAAGGCATCTTTGACCTACACCAAGCACACCAAGCACCACCACAACAACACCAAGCTCCACCAAATCACCAAGAACAACCACACCAAAACCCACCAATCAACCAAGACCCACCTCGAGCCCGTACTCTAGGTGAGTACTCCAAACCAAGCCATCAAGGCTATCGAAATACCATTGAGCTCCCCCAAAGAGCCAATGTGTCTCCCTTGCGATCTGACACCATCCGGTTGGTGCAAAGCGGATGTGCATTTCATTGACTTTGTTCCGAAGATCCAAATCAACATCTCAAGGATTTCCTTAAAATCGTAGATTCCATAGACCTTGATGTTGAAACTCAAGAGACGACCCGCTTGCGTCTCTTCCAATTCTCTCTACGTGACCAAGCTAATCAATGGCTTGAGCATTTACCCGCGGGATCCATCACATCTTGGGATGATCCCACTTCTCGTTTTCTCGCTCAATTTTTTCCCACCGGGAAGAACTACCAAGCTAAGGAATGACATCTTGATGTTCCAAAGACGTCAAGGTGAAACTCTTTATGAAGCATGAACTCGCTTCAAGGACTTACTCCAAAAAGTCCATCATCACGGCATTGATCTTTGGCTCCAAATCCAAATCTTCTATGATGGTACCAATCATCAAACCAGAAGAGCCATAGATTATGCTGCCAATGGTAAGCTGAGTAGGCTTAGTATTGAAAAGTGTTGGAAGGTCATTGAGGACTTAGCACAATACGAGGAAGAAGAATGGGAGGATCCAATATTCTTGGAAGAAGGGAGTTTGGATTACATTAATGCAACCCAAGAGCAATTATTCGAGAATATAGAAAGGCAGGTTGCGGAATTAATGAAGGCTGAAATACCTATTAACGCCAACGAAACGAATCCCTGTGAGTATGTAAATGTAGTTAGCAATCACATGCTCCCTGAATTCTCACGACGGGAAGAATTCGAGGGGATAATGTTGACATTTGTGAACAATCAAGAGAAACAAATCCAACAATTAGAGGCTCACATTGAAAATACCTGAAATGTCTTTATGAAATTAGCTGATAATTTCATGTCAAAGATAAAGGAAAAGATTAGGAAGGAAGCTTCACCCAAGAAGATTGAAATTTTTTTTGAAATCCCAGAACTTGTTGAAACAAGCAATGGTTCGAGGAATGAAACAACCTCCTTCATAAATTCGATCCATAACAACTTCTACCCCCATAAATCACCCTTTGAAGAAGGGAAGTCCTCCATCAACAACGTTTTCGTTGGAAGTTTACGCGTTACGCATCCTAATTTCCATGAACTAAGGAAACGATCCTTTGGGTTTAAACCGGGTGCACGAAAAACTCGGATAAGGCCTGTCTTTGTCCTTAAGACATGTTGGGAAAGATTTGTTAGCTCATTTATTACTTACCAAAGTGGAGATTGGAGATTAATTGGCACAATATTTGATTTTTCGAATGATCAAATTATACAAAACAACAGCAACAAAATATTTGACCCGGGGGGAAGTCGTGACCTAAAAAGCTTTCATAACCTAAGTTGAAAACACATTTAAACGAAAACACAAGTATTTTGTTGCTATCATATTAAATTATTTCTTTTCAAATACAAAATATAAAAGAAGTGTTTAAAAGAAAAAGTTTTAAAGAAAAGAAAATTTTGTGTTTTTAACTCACAAACGCGGGGTTCTGACGGTGTCACAAATTATACGTGACGGCGTCAGCCCGTCTGCACAGCCTTAATAACCACAAACCCATCACTTTCATTCTAAACCCCACAAATCCTACCTACCACACATACTCACCACCGACTTCTCAAGGGTCAATCCGCCATTTTCATTGCTAATCTCCACTTGGTAAGTGATTTTTACTAATCTTTCTTGATTCAATTGTCCATTAGATCAATCAATTTAGGATTCCCCCAAAATCCGAAACCCTAGAATTATATTATGATTAGAACTTTTTTTTGCCTTATAAATGATTGTGGTGATAATTAGTTTGTAATCAAATGGGTTTGATATTGTGAGGAAAAATAGTGAAATTGGATCACCCATCCTTTGCAAACTCTTATTTTGCTGTCAAAAAGGGGTGTTTGGTTTAGGGATTTAAAGTTTAAATCTTGATTTTTCCCTCGTATTCTCGGATTTGAAAAACTAAGAGTGTGACGGTGTCAGCCCGTAGGCATGACGGCGTCAGCACCACCTGACAACAGTTTATTGCTTTTCTCCTTATCTCATTTGCTTCCATTGTTCTTGTGTTGTTTCAAGAAATGATTAAGAGGGGTAGGACCAGTAGGGGGCAGTCCTCAGGTTCTCAAAAGGAGAACTATGAGAATACCGTTCAAAGTTGGGGAGTTTTTGCTAATGATTATGCTAATGCCCGTTACACTCAATTGCTCAATCAAACCATCGATCATGGGGCTGTTGTGGATTAGGAGTTTTTGGAAGATAAAAACCTTTCGGATGGGTTTCTTGAAAGTTTTCAGACGGATGATTTCACGGGTCCTTAGTGGGCAAGGTTGTTTAAGATTCGTAAACCTGTTTATGATGAGTTGGTGCATGAGTTCTTTGCTACCTATCATATGGAAGTGGGGACATGTAGGAGTAATGTTGGTGCTACTGGGATCATGTTTAGGCCAGGAGGGGAGTTACGTTCTTGTTCGTTGCTTGAGTTTGGGTGGAGAGTTGGATTATACAGGCAGTTTGAGGCTATGGAGGCTCCGTTCATGCAACAGTTGAGTTTGGGTGTCACTGTGAAGAATGATATGAGGAGCGTTGGTTTTTGGTCAACAATTAGGGATGGCGTGTATGTCACTGGGGCCGCCCACATTAGGGATCCTAGAGTTAGGTTGACACATTGTTTCATTACCTATTCTATAGTTGGGCGTCAGGACACCACTCATCGTGTCACCTTTTTGGACATGTTCTTGCTATACTCGATCTATGATCCTGATGTGCTTTGCAACATCCCTTTTTGGTTGGCTAGTTACTTGAGTGGTGCAGTTGGGGAGAAGCTGAGCGACAAGATTTACGGGGGGATGTTCGTTACCAAGCACGCTCGTTCATATGGGGTGCTTAGGCCAGAGATTGAAGGGTATTTGAGTATTGGGGGTCCTGCTAGGATTGTCAGGGCTAAGTCACTAAAGGCCATGAGGATTGTCATGGATTTAGACGGTGGTCACTATGTGTGGTGGGCTCCTAGGCCAGCAGTAGTAGCTCATGATGACGATGATGATGATGATGATGATCAGGAGCAATAGCAGCAGCAGGTGTATGGTGCCGGTAGCTCTGCAGATGCCTACCGGCATATGAGTCAGGGAGATTGGCAGGCCTACCAAGGGGCCTGGATAGGTCAGATGGATAGGTGGGTGACTAGGACGGACCAGCGGTTTGATTGGATGTATGATCACACGGTGCGACAGATGCAGTACCTCTCTACCCGTGATCAGCTGGTCCCGCACTAGCAAATTGACCTATTCCCTGGCCGTGAGCGGGACTACCCACCATATGGATACACTGGCACTTCCCTCCTGGCTATGACTACCGCTATGACACCACCCCTGATCAGTGATATCTTTGGTTGTTTCAGTTGTTATCTTTGAACAATTTCATTATGATGTGTGATGTTTTAAAACAATTTATGGTATGTAATAATTTAGGTTCGGTCCTGTGGTGGTTTTTGGATATTTGTAACATTTGTGATGATTTTATTTAAGCATTTAGGACTTTATTATTTTGAGTTTGTTTGTTTGTTTATTTCTAATTTGTTTATGTCATATATATGTCTTATCATAATTGTTTATCTTTCATGTTCCGAATAATTTGTGAAAAATGCTTTATCTTGTTTTTAACCTCTTCTTAATTGCATATAAAGGTATTTTACAAAAAGATAAGTGTAGGGAATATCATATTTGTTTAAAAGAAAGAATCCGAACATGAAAGTTAACAATTAATGATTAGCATATATTTATGTGTTTGTTTAGAGTCAAATGCTTGTATCGAGTCACAAGGAATGTTCTGCAGTTTTTCCAGGTTTTATTAATCGTGTTTTTCCAGAAACAAAACGTAAAAATACTGTCAGGTCATACCTGATGGCGTCAGGCACTGTAGCAGCACAGTTTTCCAGAATTTTGTTTTTTTGCTGGAACTTAAAAATTTTTGAAAAATTTTCAGAATTTTATATTTTCAGGAATCTATAGACATTTATTTTTCAAGCATTATATCTTACTTTGTTTTCTAGGAATTAGTTTATATATATATATATATATATATTGTGTTTACCGCCGATTTTATGCGAGGTTTTGTGTTTCGTTTTCTTAGTGAATTACAGGTTATATTGGACAAGAAGATAAAAGATGATGTTTGATGAGCTATTATTGCATTTATTTTCTTGGAGGAGGATCTAACCATGTTTTCACATCGTCCATGCCGAGCAAATCAAGGGAGTATTATTTTCTTTCTCTATTTTATTTTCCCGTTATCATAAGTTTGATACTTTTCAAGAACATTGGGGACAATGTTCAATTTAAATGTAGGGAGGGTAAAATGGGATGCCTTAAAAACTATAACTTCACTTGATATTTGTTTTGTTTTAGAGTAAATGTGTAATAAACTAAGAAAGATACTTGTTAGGGCAATTTTAGCACCAAATTTAAATTTTTTTACAACATATAGGAGTGAAACTTTAGTTTTAATAAATGTCTCGTGGATAGGAATTATATAGCTAGCACAAAAACCCTTCCACTCAAAAATTTCCACCCCAAAAATGTGAGGTTCGCCTTTAGATATATAGGAAAAAGCATTTACCTTTAATACTTATGAGTGTATCAGTAGTATATAGATTCTAGAACTTGCGTTTGTAATACATCCCGAGATCGCTAGTGAGACAACATTCGTGTAGTTAGGATTTATTAAATGATAAGAGGCATTAGGATAACCCTTGTTTTAAACCCGTTTTATAAATTACTTGACCGATGTAGCCAAGATACTTGACCAATAAAGTCAAGTAATTTTCCCGCACCTTTGCGATGTACTCATCTTTAGTACACGATACCCCTAGTGCACCCCTCAGAGCCTATCTTTTTCGCGGTTCTCGTGATATTTCGGTGGATTCTGAAATATTAATGAAGAACATTGTTTACAATCTACCCTAAATGTATAACCAAATCGCCTTATCCTTCCTTGTATGCACTCATCTTTAGTGCATTATTCTTACTACATTTATGTTAAACCCTTTGTTAATTATCTAATTGGTTACATGGTTGCTAAGTCGAGTCATATCTTGTAAATACAGTTTTGGGACAATTGATACTCATGTGTAAAAGTACTAGTTTGTTATGGAGTAATGAGGAAGAATGTCATGTTATTACCCCCATATGTGCGTTAATGTTTAAAGTACTCCAAGTGTTTTGATTTTCTTAATTCGGGTCATTAGTTAGTTATGTGTAAAGTATGTAAAAGTTCAAGTGTAGGGAGGTTGCAAGATCCCTTTGATGTATTATTTTGGATGGTAGGGCAAAAGTGTATGAAAAAAATAAAACAAAAATCGAAAATCGAAAAAAGAAAGAAAAAAAAAAGGTAGAAAAAGAAGAGAGAAAAAACATACGGACTACCATCCTGTCTTTTATTTTTGTTTAAGTCAAAATAGTGTCGAGAAAAATACAAAAAGAGTTAGTAGTTAGCAAGTCAAGTTGAGTCGAGTCTTGGCTTAGTAACGCCTCATTGTACATGTAATTGACCAAGATAATTGACTTGCCACCAGTAAATTTCCCAATATCCAACAAACCGTGTTTTTCATACCCTTACACCTAACATTACAACCCTTTAAAAGACCTCTTTGATAGTTTATCCTAGGTGCTTACGCCAAAGTGGTGGAGGTTTGATCCGTTCTCAAGCCTATGGTAATCTATGTGCTATGACATGTAGAGAGTGTTATATTTTCCCGTTTCCATTCATGTTATATAACTTTATACACCCGAGAGATGTGAGAATCCAAACACTTAATGTGAGGAGCTAGTATATAATCTCCGTGCTTATTTTGACTAACATGGAACGATTGTATGTTGTAATTACTTTTATATTAGTATTAAATGACCCATAACTTGTAAATTGATTAGGATAAAAGCTCATTTGCTTGAGGACACGCAAATCTCAAGTGTGGGGATATTTGATAAGGATTTATTTGGTACCTTTTTAAAGGGTTATTTAAGCCCAAAATCGTATAAATATGATCAAATATAGCCTCAAATCATTTCTTTTTGTATTTTAGGTACTTGGGACAAGAAATCTGGAAATCGACACCTTTTTGACGTATTTGGACGAAAAAGTAAAGAAAACGACGAAGTCGCAAAAAACTTGTCAGAATTGGAGATCTGACGGCGTCACAAGCTACAACGTGACACCGTCCCTTGTTTATGAAGCTGGATTTTTGGTTCAAGTTTATCAAGTGACGCTTCAGAGGAATTGGAAGATTCTACAACCTGATGCCGTCAGGTACAAATTGGAGATGGGAGTCACGTGTTAAGCTAGAAAGAGACGGCCCAGAAGAATTAACAAGTGACGGCCTCAAGATATTCCTGACGCCGTCATAATGGCGACTTGCACAAGACGAAACCCTAAACGCGGCGAGCTGACGGTGTCACGACCTATAAGGTGACTCCGTCACATTTGTAAATCTATATATACTTTCGCATTTTTTCATTAATTCGGGTAACACTTTGGAGGACAAAACCCTAGACAATTTTGACAGCCCTTGTAAGGCTTTTTCAGCTTTTTTCATCCATGTTCAATTGAGGATAAGTTATTTGTTTAATTATTCAATATGTCTATGTGTTGTTTGATTACTTGTTTATCTTTTCTTCTATCTAACATGCTAACTTAAGTTTATTTGTGTTTGCTTAGATCTAGTGAAACCTAGTTATTGAATATTGATTTGTTGTCTCTTGTTTTGTTGATTGTCTCACGTTAGACTAAGAAAACTGGTTGACCTCTTATATGTAACTAGCTTGAACGTCTTAGAAAATGCATCCGTAGAGTGCACTATTGGTTTTTATCGTTGTATTTATTACGTGAATTGTGGCTTGTAGATCCTAGAAAACTTAATAGACTTTAAGTGATTTAGGGCTGACTAAGATTCATAGAGTTGGGGACTTCGGCACCTCCCCACGACCAATATTAAGGAATATAGTGCTTCAACTAAAACAAGGACATGACAATTCAACAAATGAGTAGGAGATAACTAGGGAGTAATTATATCTAAGTGAACACGTTTTTCCTCTCATAAGTAGTCACCACTTTTATTTTCTGTTTTAATTAGTTTTAATTAATTTTATAATTAATTAGTTTTTGGGTTAGTTGATTAACAACTAATTCTGCCCACTCCTTAAAAACCGAGATTTTTAATTGCTTTTCATAAAATATAAAAATACAAAAAGAATCATCCATCACCTCTAGACCTATCTCGTTATGCATCTTAACCTTTCCACAACTATTGCGAGACTATTCCCCTAGAAAACGATCTATCCCCCGGACTTACCTATACTACACTACAACGGTTAGGTACACTGCCTAGAGGATTGTAAAACCTTTTTCGAGGTCCTACAATTCCCGCATCAACATATAAGGCTAGACTTGTTGCTAAAGGGTTTAATCAGAAAGAAGGTGTAGATTTTGATGAAACTTTTTCACCTGTTGTTAAAATTGTGACTGTTAGATGCGTCATTAATTTGGCAGTTCAACAGTCTTGGCTTATATTTCAACTTGATGTTAATAATGCTTTCTTATATGGGGATCTTAAGGAAACTATTTATATGAAATTACCTGAAGGTTTTTTTGATGAAAATGATAATAGAGTGTGCATGCTTAAAAAGTCACTGTATAGGTTAAAACAAGCACCCAGACAATGGAATGCTAAGCTTACTAGTGCTTTACTTGAGAATGGTTTCAAGCAGAGTAAGAGTGACTACTCTTTGTTCACTAAGAATGAATCAGGTGTGTTTGTTGCCTTACTTGTGTATGTTGATGATATTATTATCACTGGTAACAATTTAGAAGCTATTGAAAACTTTAAGGTTTTTCTTAAGACCAAATTTCAGATTAAAGATCTAGGCAAACTTAAATATTTCTTAGGGATTGAAGTTATTGAAACTGATAAAGGTCTTTGTTTGTCACAAAGAAAGTATTGCCTTGATTTGTTATCTGAGTTTGGTCTTCTTGCCTGTAAACCTACTGCTTTTCCTCTTGGTCAAAACTTAAGTATTTCTAATGAACCAACTTTAACTGACCCTGTTTTGGATAAAATAACTGAGTATAAAAAGCTTATTGGAAAACTTATATACTTAACTCATACTAGACCTGATATATCTTATGATGTGCATTGTCTTAGTCAGTTTATGCATAAGCCACTTAAGTCTCATCTTAAAATTGCACTCAAAGTTTTAAGATATCTTAAAGGTTCACCTGGAAGGGGAATTCACATTGTCAACAACTATTTTGAAAATCTTGAGACTTATGTGGATGCAGACTGGGCAAAATGTGTAGTAACTATGAGATCTGTTACAGGGTTCTGCATTTTTCTAAATGGTTCATTAGTTTCATGGAAAAGCAAAAAACAAAATGCCCTTTCCAAGTCTAGTGTAGAGGCTGAATACAGAGCCATGGCCACTTCAGAAACTGTTTGGGTCTTAAAAGTTTTAAAAGACCTAAACTGGGAAAATTTCTTACCTGTGAAACTTTTTTGTGATAGTCAAGCAGCAATTAAGATTGCTGCTAATCCAGTCTTCCATGAGAGGACTAAGCATTTGGAAATTGACTTACATTTTGTAAGAGATAAAATCTTATCTGGTATTATTAAAACTGAAAAGATACAATCTACAGATCAAACTGCAGATGTTTTTACAAAGGGTTTGGACAGTTTTCAACATAACAAAATGGTTTTAAAACTGGGAATGTATGATGTATTCCAGGCTGAGATTAAGGGGGGATGTTGAAATAATAATCTTAGCCTGGAAAATACTACAAGGACTGATATTGTCATTCTCTTATTTTCAGATTCAGCTGTTTTGGTGTTTGGGCTGCAGATAGCAATAAGGTGAAAGATTGAGGGCTTAAGGTGTCAAGCTGGAACTATGACGGTGGAGCTAGTATAAAAAGAAAAAAGACAAGGAGAAGCCTCATAACTTCATCCCTGTTTTCTCTCTCTTTGCTCTCAAAATTAACACAGTAAACCCTAGTTTGTATTTGCTTGATCTGATCATCTTGATCAGTCCTGCAGTTAATTGGTTGTTGTTTGTTAGGTTGTGTTGTTATTGGTTCTTTAGCTGATTGAGATCAGTTTTGTAATACTTTTGGTTTCTAAGATTAATAACAAGTCTATTTTACTATTAAATTGTGTTTTCTTACAGTATCCCTGGTGGATCAACCTCACATAACAAGTATGGAAAGCCTGGTAGCCCATCGTTCCAGAATAATCCTATGATGAGACCAAATCTTGTTCACGTCAACATTGGCAATGCTGCAAATAAGTCTAATGCACAGGTGAAGTTTTATATTAATAGAATATTCAGTATTTCAATCTTAGAAGCATGAGTTGAATCAAAGATGGCAATTCTAATGAGTGTGTTAATTGGGTCTGTGTGCCAACTCTAATGGGTCAAATGGATGTGACATTTTGTAATTTCAAGGTCAATATCTAATTCATATTCTATTTCTATTTTCACTTGAGTAAAAATTTCATTTTTACTTTTCACCCGATTTAGCGACTTTCACGTTTCTAGCTATTCACGAACCGTGTTTAGGATTCCTATCCGTTTTCATGTCATAAGTGATTTAATATTCCATCATATACTCCTAATATTCAAAACTTTTATATCTCACATTTTATGTTTCGTTTCACGATTTTGTCAAATTTTGGTATCAACTTGCATTTTCAGTCTGCGTTTTTTATTTTTAATTCCGTTTTAACACTCCGGTAAACCCAAGTCTCCCATGAAATATTAAAATTATTCATTTTAACACTTCATAATATTTTAATAACATTCTCCTAAAATTTACGTTTTCAAGTCACCCGGTACTGCGTAATTCGCGTTTTCGGCTCGCGGTTTAAGCTTTAAAGACATATTAACACTCTGAAAGGCTCGGGAAATATATGAAACATCAATTTGGGTCATTTTAAGTTAAATGTGACATTTTTATGAAAATATTACCTACATGGCATTTATTTTCACAAACTATGCATAAAACGTTACCGGTTTAGCCCCGTTGGCCTTCAAACTCACTCCGTGACTTATGATACTTGTATAAAACATGTATATAATGTATTTTTATGAAATAATAAAATATATCCACTCCTTTTAAAGCCCTAGGCCGGCCACCATCCCCCCCATTACCCATATTCACACTCTTCATACTCCTCATTTCCAAGAAACATAATCATTCCACTCCTCCATGCAAATCTCACTCTAATTCAAAAACCATCCATTTCTCCTTCCTCCCCTCATCCTTGCTGCCGAAAATCTACACAAAAACACACTCATATCATCTTGATTTTTATCCCAAAATCATCTCCACAACATCTTCTTGAAGGTGCTCACAAAAGGTGGTGTCTTGAATCAAAGTTTTGGAGGTTCTATTGAAGTTTTCTTGGAGTTTTCTTGAAGCCTTCCTCAAAATCATTTAGAAGTTCTTCCATGGTTTTCAAGGGCTGTAAATCTTAGGGTTTATCAAGGGTAAAGATTGGCTTCAAAGGTTGGGTGAAAGACTTAGGCATTGGGTCTGTTGATTGGTGATTCTTAGACTAGTGTTCTTGTTCTTAATCACTTGCTTCTCATCTATAAAATCCTTGTAAGGAACCAACCTTCATCTTTTCATTTCTATACTGTATATACAAGTTACTTGATGTGTTATATATGCCTCATAAGTTATTGATGCTTAAATATGCTTGTTACATGTTAAAAATTACAAGAAAACACTAAAAAGGACTTATTCTGAAAACACTATTCTGATTAGGGGTAAAAACGTAATTAATTGGACGAAACAGTAGACCATGGACCTAAACTAAAAATATGTAGTTGTAGATCTATGTCTTTTGGTCATTTTCATGTGTGGTGATTCCCGTGACGACACCCGATGATTAAACTAAAAATGTTTTCGTGAAACATGTCATATTCTGAGTAACAGATTTGAAACCTATATAAGTCATTTTTTTTGTACATGACCACCTGTTTCTCAAAACATAAATGTTTTAGATAACATTTCAAATTAAACGTGGCCACAAGAATGAGATTAATCGGGCTTGTAGAACTCAAGATATTGTATTTTTCGTGGGACTGTTGTGATATTAGTGATTTCAGAACTGGATAGTAAAGGGAAAAATAATAATTTCACTACTGTTACGAAACTTATAAATTAGTGGGCCCCACAAATATTGTTAGTATGGTCGAATAGCTTTCCGGGGATATAAAGAACATAATTTTTCGACTTACGGTTTGAGAGATATGAATTTTTAAAAGTGGTTAAGTTATAAAAATTCCATCAGATTTTGAATTAAAAGTTATAGATAGGATAGTAACTTATATAATTGGACCTTAGGTTTTACTTTGAACCACTTAGTGTATTTTGGACCTTTGGACATAATATGAACCTTCTGACTAAAAGTTGACCTCTTGACTAAATTGGACCCTTAGACTTAAATTGGACATTTAATACTTATCTTGGGCTTAAGAACAAAAATGGATGTAAAACTTGAAATTGAGTAAGAAAATAAATATGTCACATATGGAGTTATTTTAAAAGGTTAAATTAAACCATGATAATCATTAAAACATTATGTACCAAGTATATTGAGATTGTAACTTATGGAGCATATAGAATCAAATGTATCATTACTCTTAGAATCTAAGACACGCGTGCATATTCTAGGTTGCTCGTAGAGTTCTTGCGGATTATTACTTGACTTCTTCACTTGATTGTTCACTTTCGATTTCGGTGAGTTCATAGCCTCGCCTTTACTCATTTTAATGTTTTATAAACCTCGCGAGGGGGATACATGCTAGTTTTTAAAAAAAACTGAATACAAGTAGTTTTTGGTATGCTGGACCCGATTACATGATTATAGTTATTGAGTAGCTTTTGCCATTAAAGTCCCTAATTTCATGAACCGTTAATTCCGTGGGAAACGCTAATATTATGAATATGCATATTGGACTTGACGAGTCTGCCCGGATGAGTATCGCTCATATTGAAACGGGTAGCATAATATTGAGAGATCAAGGTAAATGGCAAATCTTACCTTCGGAGGGGCATTATTAATTCTAGGTCAAGGTTCGGTGTCATGAGCTCGAAACTATAATCTGATTACACGACTTGTAGTGCATTACTTGTCGCCCGATGAATAATACTTGTATTCAACTTATTACTTATTAAACTCTATGGATTTCACTCAACTTTATGTTGACCTTTTTAGTATGTTTTATCCCAGGTCCGTAATATGTTTAATGCTTGGATGGGCGTGCAAGGACATGGATGGATGGACACGTGTTATTTCACACTTGATGGAACTTTTAATAACTCAAAAACTTATGTTGTGTTTAAATTATGTATCTTTTGGACTTTTGTCCTGGTTAAAACTTTTGGGACCTAACTTCGTTAAACTCTGATTATTTTAAATGTGAACTTTGTTTAAAAACATCTTTAATTATTTCGATGTTTCCTATGACTTGTACTATGTGACTAATAGATAGCACCCCATGTTGTATTCCGCTGCGTTCCGAAAATGGGGGTGTTATAGATTGGTACCAGAGCATAAGTTATAGTGAACTAGGTCATTTTTTTAAAACCTAGACTATAACCTTTAATTTTTCAAAAGTCATGAGTTCCATCATCTTGTCCGATATCCATGCGCGCCTACTTCCTAAATTTCCTATTACTCTATTGAGTATATATCTTTATTATATTATACTAAGGATAATTATAGGAGCACTATAATTATTTCTTAACTCGTCCGATAATCCGCGAAAGTATCACTTCTTATATATGTAACCTTTTGTGCACTAAACTTCCTTGGTGTATTTTATGCTATTCATGAGCATTGTGAATTTCCATCCGGAAATTTATACACATCTTCAAGTTATATCAGACATTGTATGTGATTACAATGGTCTCTCTTATTTATCAGACATTGTATGTGATTACAATGGTCTCTCTTATTTATCAGACATTGTATGTGATTACAATGGTCTCTCTTATTTCTCAGACATTGTAGGTGATTACAATGGTCTCTAAACTCTTTCATAACCGTATGTAATATCATTTCATATAACATCGAAACATGTTGCAGTTTATCAATTTCTTTTGGTTGTCTTACTCCTCGTGAACTCGTATTTTCTGAGCATTCTGCATACTACCCCTACCATTGTTGTTATTGTCGTGAACCTTCAAGACCAAACAACCCTTTTGGAGTTTGATTTTCTAGTCACATTGGTGTAAGACTTGAAGCCCTACAGTACAAGTAATTTTTCCTAACCTTTTTCTTTTCATCAAAACCCTTTATACTTTGATTTATTTATAGCAATTTCTAGGATAGATTAAACCACTCTAGCATGAATTATATTGGAAGAATTGACCAAGTTTTCAAAGGAATATAAGAGTTAAATAGGTAATTAGGTTTGATTGAGTTGTGAAATGCAAGAGTTTCTAGCTACGTTTTGATTACTAGTCTTGCTTCCATTTTGTTTTACTTTTGAAAACACCTCAAGCTTTCTTCAAAAATCACTTTGTTTCCTGGACATATTAATATTTGATCCACTTAAGAGTTTTTCATAATTGGTTTTTATATTTGAACCACAAAACCTAGCTTAGGAGCACTAGAAAGACATGACTTTGAAAGGTGAATCTCTCCAAATTAGTATCGGTTGGGAAATGACTCACCCATTTTACCTCAGTAAGTTTTGAACCTAAAATAAAAATATAAGGATGTAGATCTATGTCTCAGGGTCATTTTTTCGAAAACCTCATGTCCAAATTCATCCCAATGATTTTTGGAGAAAATCCACACTAAAACTTGTCCGGAAGTTGCCTGTCAGTTTTATAAGGCCAAAAACTCCTAGATTTAAGCATTTCTACTACCTGGTCCTTTTGAATGAAATTTAGCCAAGACATAAACAAAACTTCTCCAATTGGATTCATGCCCATAGGACCTGTAAATAAAAAGATACACTCATTTTACTAAACTTATTTGGATGCTGGAAGCAACTGCATAGATACATAGGGGTAAATTAGTAATTTCAGTTCTTTTGAATGAAATTTAGCCAAGACATAAACAAAACTTCTCCAATTGGATTCATGCCCATAGGACCTGTAGATAAAAAGATACACTCATTTTGCTAAACTTATTTGGATGCTGGAAGCAACTGCATAGAGACACAGGGGTAAATTAGTAATTTCACCCATGTTCTGAGATTCTCAGCTAAGTGAGGCCTAGATTTTCATATAGTACAGAGTCATACCTTTCTAAGAATATAAAGTTCATAATTATAGCCTTCACGGTTTAGAAATGGCGATCCGATTAGTGCGGCAATTTTATAAAATTTTCCATCAGCTTTTCGACTTAAGCCATATAAGTATTATACCTTAATCCCCGAGTGAACTCGAATGATAAGATAACCAGTGAAATTGACAAGCTACACCGAATTTCAATATCATCGAAAGGAATTAAATAAAGTTGCTTATATTGCTTCGTAATCCATCGTTTTGAACTCTTCCAGTTGATGGGAGTATGACTTTAAATTTGTTACCTCGGATCGTGCCGTCTCTTGACGCTTACCTTTGGAACGTGATTGACTAACGTCTCATTTCTTTTCTCGTTACTTCTTATGATGTTGAAAAATAACATTTGGTGTTGTTTTTATTGTGTTTTGTGTCGGCAATACATAAGTAGGATGATTTATAATCATCTTATTGAAATGAATTGGGACGCCTCTTCATTTGAATAAGGAAATTATAAACCACCGAACTATAAGTTTATAATTCCTTACTTACATGGATTGGGACGCCTCTTTATGTAAGTGACGAATTATAAATGAGTGGGCTTATGTGTATCCGCCATAGCGTGCGTACGAATCATTCTTTGGGCTATGAACTCCTCTCGACTCGTAATTTGTTATGTGAATCTTTTCCGAATTTGTATCGACCGGCGCGAGCTTGATAAGCTAATAGTAATGTACTATTATCCGCTTCCAAGGATTGACGACTTGTTAGAATCCTTCAATCCATTCACTCTTGTTCATTGAACATATTTGATGCTTTGGCTGTTGATCATTCAACTTTCGTTAGAAACTTAGACGATGACTTGTCTATATTGTCATCTCTTCACAATTAAACCATACAGTGATTAAGACGAATTGAGCGCCGGGACGTCGCTCTCTTAAGGGGTACGTACTGTGACATTTTGTAATTTCAAGGTCAATATCTAATTCATATTCTATTTCTATTTTCACTTGAGTAAAAATTTCATTTTTACTTTTCACCCGATTTAGCGACTTTCGCGTTTCTAGCTATTCACGAACCGTGTTTAGGATTCCTATCCGTTTTCATGTCATAAGTGATTTAATATTCCATCATATACTCCTAATATTCAAAACTTTTATATCTCACATTTTATGTTTCGTTTCACGATTTTGTCAAATTTTGGTATCAACTTGCATTTTCAGTCTGCGTTTTTTTTATTTTTAATTCCGTTTTAACACTCCGGTAAACCCAAGTCTCCCATGAAATATTAAAATTAGTCATTTTAACACTTCATAATATTTTTATAACATTCTCCTAAAATTTACGTTTTCAAGTCACCCGGTACTGCGTAATTCGCGTTTTCGGCTCACGGTTTAAGCTTTAAAGACATATTAACACTCTGAAAGGCTCGGGAAATATATGAAACATCAATTTGGGTCATTTTAAGTTAAATGTGACATTTTTATGAAAATATTACCTACATGGCATTTATTTTCACAAACTATGCATAAAACGTTACCGGTTTAGCCCCGTTGGCCTTCAAACTCACTCCGTGACTTATGATACTTGTATAAAACATGTATATAATGTATTTTTATGAAATAATAAAATATATCCACTCCTTTTAAAGCTCTATGCCGGCCACCATCCCCCCCATTACCCATATTCACACTCTTCATACTCCTCATTTCCAATAAACATAATCATTCCACTCCTCCATGCAAATCTCACTCTAATTCAAAAACCATCCAATTCTCCTTCCTCCCCTCATCCTTGTTGCCGAAAATCTACACAAAAACACACTCATATCATCTTGATTTTTATCCCAAAATCATCTCCACAACATCTTCTTGAAGGTGCTCACAAAAGGTGGTGTCTTGAATCAAAGTTTTGGAGGTTCTATTGAAGTTTTCTTGGAGTTTTCTTGAAGCCTTCCTCAAAATCATTTAGAAGTTCTTCCATGGTTTTCAAGGGCTGTAAATCTTAGGGTTTATCAAGGGTAAAGATTGGCTTCAAAGGTTGGGTGAAAGACTTAGGCATTGGGTCTCTTGATTGGTGATTCTTAGACTAGTGTTCTTGTTCTTAATCACTTGCTTCTCATCTATAAAATCCTTGTAAGGAACCAACCTGTAACACCTAAAAATCCAAAACGTGTAAAATGACCATTTTGCCCCTACCAATTATAAAATTACTTAAAAGCTTATAAAAGTACCGAATCGATCCCAAACTTCTGGAAAAGAACAAGACATGATATAAAATAATTTTAACAACTTTGATTAATATTTATAAAAGTTACAAAATTACCAAATTGCCCTTATTGAACCGATTAGCATAAAAATCAAATAATTAGACTTTAAAAGCAAATAAATTACATTTAATTGGAAATTTAAACCACATTCATTGGCCTTGAATATTTCCGTGATTTTGGGAGCTGATACCCTCCCCTTGGACGCTCCTTTACCCTTAAATAAAATAAGATCCACAAAACCCTAATTTTCTCTAGAGCCGCATAATTGAAAACACACAAAATAATTCCTCAAACCTTCATCCGATTTTCTGGAACTAAAAGAGCATTTTTCTGGTGTTGTTCGTGAATTAAGGAAGCTAAGAAAATTTGGTTTGGTCGTGGTTTCTTCTTGGTTCGATCGCTAGAAATCATTTTCATCCGATAGGTAAATATTCCAAATCAATTCGTACGACCCTTCTAAAATCTTGTGATCATTTTTCTCATGTTCCTCATGTCGATTATGCTATGTGAAAAATGTTCCTAAGGTCGTGGAGGCTGTGGATCGATCGCTAGAAAAATCTTGGTTCAAAGGTTCACTCGACAAGGTGTATTTTGATTTCTGCTCATTCGCTCGTTCAAACTCTGAATCGGTATTTTTCCCATGATCTTTCAACCTTATTTAACTCAGATAAATTATATAATTCAATGCATGCAACCTAAATCAAATCGTTTGAATTAAAATAATTAAAATACGTATAAAGCATGATATATGAGATACGAATTTTCTGGTGGTTGTAATCATTTTTCCTGGACTCTATATGATCTAAATGGCCTGAGAAAAATAAGAATTTGAATAATTGAGTTTGAATCTGATCGTGGCTTAATTTATGTCCTATCGCTAAAAATGAAAAAGGATAATTCGAATGAAATGAAACCCTAATCCGATTAGGGTTAGATTGTTGTGATTCCGGAATTAAATTAATGCAGGAAAATTATATGCCAATGATTGTTAATGATTAGGTCGTGTGATGCAAAATGAATTAGGGTTTTGTCGAATTGTTTATATGCGATTGGAACAATTAGAACTAATAGGGATATTTCGTAAAATCTGAAATCTAATGGCCATTTTTGTAAGGTTTAATTAACAGTGTCAAGTGATAAATCTGTAAAGGGTGTTGTGAAATATAGAACTTAAAAAGGTTAAATCGTAAATGTTGGAAAGTTTGTAAACCGAATGGAAATTAATTAAACTAAAAGGACGTGTTTTGTGATTTTGGGAAACTTGTAGCCATTCGTATAAATATGTTAGGAGGGACTTAATGTGTAACTTTGAGAATTAAGTGGACTTATATCGTAAGTAATTGAAATGTATGAAACCGAATTGTAAGTTTTTGGTATTAAAGGACTAAACGTGTAATTAATGTAAAGTCGTGGACTATTTCGTACACCATTTAAAATATGGGTTATTTCGGTAATTTAAAAAGGTTGAGGGTGTGTTGTGTTAATATGGGCTTGTAAGGGTACTCGAATTAATTTATTTAAAGTTAAGGTTATGTTTTGTAAATTCTTAAACTTGAGGGTGTAAATCGTAAATCATTAAACTACGAGGGTTATATGAGTAATATATGTAATTAAAGGGTTAATCTTGCTAAAAGATAAATTGTGATATTTACTCCTAAAACCTTATACTTTAATTATATTTTCATTTCGACCCTTAACGTATAATTAATTCTTACACTAAAACCCTAAAAATACGTAAAGCTATTATTGAGAATATGTGAATCTATAACTAAGTAAAATCTGATATAATGGGTAATTCTGCCAACCAAATAAGGAACTTACTAAATCCGGAAACTGCTAAAAAGGGAAAGTTACTTAAAATGGAAAGTCAGTTAAAACCTATTGTAATACTCTTCTACTCTCTTAGGTGTGTGAAGAAGGAGAGATCCTGAGCTTGTCAGTGTTTGCTATTTCTGGTTTTATTTTGCTTGCAATAAGGTACAGATACTCTGCCCTTTTTCAGTAAGGGTGTCCTATCTCATGGTTATGATTCTGATTCTGATTCGTTTAAGTTTTTCCCAAAACCATTGCTATGAACCCTTTTACTATGAACCTTTCTGGTTACACTCTGATTTGGACCTTTGTTATTACATCTGATATATCTGTTATGAACCATCTGTTATGGACCATCTGATTTGACCTCTGATATATGACCCTCTGATTATGATATGTTATTTGACTCTTAGTTTGATACCCGAGCCATTTCACTAGGCATGGGGGTTCCATGTCCGTGTCATTGATGCACCAATGGCATGACTCTAGGGCGGTAGAGTGATGTTCCGCCACGTCCCCATTCTGTTTATGATATGTGCACACTACTATGATTATGGCCAATATGATATGTTCTGGGGGGCGTATGGATGCATCCTAGATCTGTTCTGTTAGTGGATTTTAATTATATATATGTGATATCTGTTCTGGTGACTGGTGCTTGTGTGCTATACACGCCTTTCACATTTATCTGGGAGCTGATCACTCCATTTGATACATGAGGACACCCCTCATATTATCTGGTTACTTAAGAGGCATCCCCTCTGGATTATGATGGTTATTATCTGTTCTGTTCTGGGCTCGTGGTGGATGACTATCCTATTCTTCTTTTATTTTCTGTCTCTTGTTTATACCTTATGACTTTTCCCCATGCACCATATTCATTTCCATTTCATTATTATTGCTTTGTATATGTATCTGTTCACTGGGCTTTTTAAGCTCAGCCGTACGTTTCTTTTCATGTACGGCAGGTATTTAAGCTTGGATCTGGGTTTTAGCTTTGGGGATGAGAGCAACTGTGTGAAGCTTTAATCTTAGCATTCTAGTTATACCATTTCGGATTCTGTTTCTGTTATGCCATTGTTTAGGCATTTTGGATTATGTACTTCGGTTTATTTCTGTTTGGACATAAGTTGTGTTGACTTATTTCCTTTGACCATTTATATTATGGACTTATAATGTTTTGGATTTAATGCTTGTAATCTGATATGAAGCCTTTATTGTGATATCTTTACCCTTACGGGTTGGGGTGTTACAATTTATGGTATCAAAGCCAGGTTATCCGAAACCTTAGAGCTTAGGCTCGTGACCTGTGAGGATTGGGTAGAACTTAGGTTTCCTTTCGCGCACTCTTTTCCTATTTTGATCTGTCATCTGCTCTGTCATATTCTATCTGAGTTGCTAATCCTTTTTGTAATCGTTCAGATGGTGAACACGCGCTTTAACGAGTATGATGCTCCAAATTTCGAAGCCATGATTGCAGAGGCTTTGAAAAACGTTCTCCCTGACCTTTCTGCTCAGGTGGTGACCGAGGTCACCGACAGACTCCGTAGTGGGGCAGGTCCTTCTGGAGGTGGTGGTGGCGGTGACCCACCCGCTCCCCCACCGGTCGGTATTCATGTGTGGATTGAGCGGTTCAACAAGCTCAAGCCTCTTTCGTTTAAGTCCGCTGCCACTCCTCATGAGGCAGAGGACTGGATTACGCACGTGGAGAAATTGTTCAGGGTTCTCGGATGTGCTGACGAGTTTAAAACTCGTTTGGCTACATTCAAGCTGGAAGGTGACGCTCAGAATTGGTGGACTGCTCTTGTACAGGCAAAGGGGGAAGATTTTGCTGAGACTTGTTCGTGGGCAGGGTTCATTGAGGTGTTTTATAAGCAGTACATTCCTATGGCAGAAAAGCTGAGATATGAGAGGGAATACGGGTCGATTCGTCAGGGTGATCATGAGTCTTCAGGAGACTTTATGCAGCGATTCTTACGTCTGGCCAGTTTCGTTGGGCCAGAGGTTACTGGGGATGCGGTTCGACAGGCTCGTCACTTCAAGTGGGCTCTTAAGGGATGGGTGTTAGACCGGATTGTTAACACTCCATTTGAGGATGTGGCTAGTGTTCAGGATGCTGCGCGCAACATTGAGTTGCTGCATGAGGACAGGAGATCTAATAAACGTGATAGGGATGGCAACAGGGTTGATACTCGGGGTCAGGGTCGTCAGGACCAGAGACAGGATTTTCGAGGTCGTCAGGACCATGGGCAGGATCAACAGGGTCGCCAGGACCGAGGTGGTGATTATAGGCGTCAGGATTCTAGGAACCAGGGCCGGCAGGATTATGGTCGGTATGGTGGTGACCGTCAGGGTCAGGGCCAGGGTGATAATAGCAGGCGTAGGGATTCTCAGCAGTATCAGCAGTCAGGATCGTCAGGCCAGAAGAAGGCTGTGGAGACTCTACCTCCTCCTCCGTTATGTATTACATGTGGGAAACCACATCCAGGTCCTTGTTATAAAGCTTCTGGGGGTTGTTTTTCGTGTGGCTCTTCTCAGCACCGGATCAAAGATTGCCCCAAGAAGAACCCCATCGTGCCAGCAAACCCGACTAGGCCAGCTCCGACCATGGGCCGAGTGTATGCTACTACTCGGGACCAAGCGGCCAACACATCAGGTACCATTACTGGCATACTTTATATTGGAGATCGTACGGCTTTTGTATTGTTTGACACCGGAGCTACTCATTCCATTATATCTGTAAACTTTGCTAAGAAACTTAATCTGGAACCAAAACCATTAATAAATCGTATATCAATCGCAACCCCAATGAAAACCCAAGTGATTATTGATCATGAATATGTTAACTGCCCTCTACGTTTCGATGATCGTGTTCGTCCTGCAAATCTACTTCCCATTAATATGACCGATTTTGATGCGATTCTGGGCATGGATTGGTTGGCTGATCATAAGGCTACCATCGATTGTTATGCCCGCAAGGTGATCTTCGGCGATATTCATCATCCTGATTTCATTTATCATGGTTCCCAGCCTCTGAAATCCGTTAAGATTATTTCTGCCATGAAAGCACGAACTCTGATATCTCATGGTTGCCAAGGCTATTTGGCTTCTGTTAAAGATTCATCTGTAGAAAGTCCTGATGTTGCTAGCGTTCCCATTGTTCGGGAGTATGCTGATGTATTTCCTGATGAACTTCCTGGCCTTCCTCCGGCTAGAGAAGTTGAATTTTCTATTGATCTGATTCCCGGTGCCGAACCTATTTCTAAGGCTCCGTACCGGATGGCGCCTGTCGAATTAAAGGAATTAAAGGAGCAATTGGAAGAGCTATTGGGGAACGGTTTTATTCGGCCTAGTGTTTCGCCCTGGGGTGCTCCGGTTCTTTTTGTGAAGAAGAAAGATGGGTCTATGCGGCTGTGCATTGATTATCGTGAGTTAAATCGCATTACCATTCGTAACCGTTATCCGCTTCCTCGCATTGATGACTTGTTTGATCAATTGCAAGGAGCCAAGGTGTTCTCTAAAATCGACTTGCGATCTGGTTATCACCAATTGCGAGTTAAAGAGCAGGATGTTTCTAAGACTGCTTTCCGTACCCGCTATGGACACTATGAGTTTCTGGTTATGCCGTTTGGCCTAACAAATGCTCCTGCTGTGTTTATGGATTTGATGAACCGGATCTTTCATGAATTCCTCGATAAGTTCGTCATTGTTTTTATTGATGATATTCTGGTATATTCTAAATCGTCTGAGGAGCACGAGCAGCATTTGCGTATTGTTCTGGGTATTCTGAGACAGCAGAAATTGTTCGCAAAATTTTCTAAGTGTGAGTTCTGGCTTAACCAAGTCGCTTTCCTTGGTCATATCGTGTCTGCAGAGGGTATAACCATGGATCCTGCTAAGGTTGAGGCTATCACTAAATGGCCGAGACCTACCACGGTGACTGAAATTCGGAGTTTTCTAGGATTAGCTGGCTATTACCGGCGTTTTGTGGAAGGGTTTTCTAAGTTGGCTTTGCCTTTGACTCAGTTGATGCGGAAGGGTGAAAAGTTTGTATGGACTGATGAGCGTGAGCAGAGCTTTGAGGAGTTGAAAAGGCGATTGGTGTCTGCACCTATTCTGACCTTACCTTCTGGTTCTGGAGGTTTCCAAATTTATAGCGATGCGTCTAAGAAGGGTTTAGGCTGTGTGCTTATGCAACATGGCAAGGTGATTGCCTATGCTTCTCGGCAATTAAAACCCTATGAAGAAAACTACCCAACTCATGATCTGGAATTAGCCGCGGTTGTTTTTGCCTTAAAAATCTGGAGACATTACTTGTATGGTGAATCGTGTGATATCTTCACCGATCATAAGAGTCTCAAATATATCTTTACTCAGAAGGAGCTCAATATGAGGCAGAGGAGATGGTTAGAGCTTCTAAAAGATTACGACACGAACATTCAGTACCATCCAGGAAAGGCTAATGTAGTTGCTGATGCACTTAGTCGTAAGTCTGGGATGATTGCTAGCTTGGAGATTGATTCGCATGTTCTTAAGGATTTGGAGCGTTTGGATGTCGAGTTGTGTGTTCGGCGTGACGTTGGTTACTGGGCTAGTTTGAAAATTGAGTCGAATCTGATGTTGCGTATTAAAGAGGCTCAGAAAGATGATGGTGAACTCTGGGCTATTGTCCAAAATGTTGAAGAGGGTAAGCAAACTGAGTTTAGGGTTGATGATAACGGAGTTGTCTGGTATGAGGATCGTTTATGCGTGCCTAATGATTCTGATTTGCGTGAGGCGGTGTTGACTGAGGCTCACAGTTCTCCTTTCTCTATACATCCTGGTTCTACCAAGATGTATCGGGATCTAAAGCAGCACTTCTGGTGGAATGGTATGAAGCAAGATGTGGCGTTATTTGTTGCTAGATGTATGACCTGCCAGCAAGTTAAGATTGAGCATCAGCGAGCTAGTGGTCTGTTGCAACCTCTGGAGATTCCTACATGGAAGTGGGATGAGATTTCCATGGATTTCGTTTCTGGTCTGCCTTTGACTCGTAAAAGACATGATGCGATTTGGGTGGTCGTCGATCGACTAACTAAATCTGCTCATTTCTTACCTATCCGTATGACCTATAGTATCAGTAAGTTGGCAGAAATCTTTCAGCAGGAGATTGTCAGATTGCATGGTATGCCTTCATCTATTGTTTCTGATCGTGATCCTCGTTTCACTTCACGGTTCTGGAAGGGACTTCATAAAGCTTGGGGCGCTCGCCTTAAGTTTAGCACCGCTTTTCATCCCCAAACTGATGGTCAGTCGGAGAGGACCATTCAGACATTGGAAGACATGTTACGATCTTGTGCCTTGGAATGGACCGGTAGTTGGGACGAATATTTATGTTTGGTGGAGTTCGCGTATAATAATAGTTGGCATGCCAGTATTCGGATGGCTCCTTTCGAGATGTTATATGGGCGCAAGTGTAGAGCGCCGGTTTGTTGGAACGAAGTAGGGGAGCGTATTATTGAGGGTCCGGAGTTGGTTCAGGACACCAACGAAAAGGTAGCCGTTGCTAGGGAGAAGTTAAAGGAGGCCCGTGCGCGTCAGAAGAGCTATGCTGACAAGCACCGTCGTGACCTAGAGTTTAATGTTGGTGATCGAGTATTTCTGAAAGTATCTCCTTTCCGAGGTGTTAAGCGTTTTGGAATTAAGGGCAAGTTGAGTCCTCGGTTTATTGGTCCCTTTGAAATTCTGGATCGTATTGGGGAGGTCTCTTATCGTCTGGCTCTACCTCCTCAGCTATCTCATGTGCATAATGTTTTCCATGTATCTCTTCTGAGGGGATACAACTACCATCCATTGCATGTGGTGTCTTATCCACTTGATCAGATTCAGCCGGATATGTCTTTATCTGAAGAGCCGGAGGCTATTCTGGACCGGCAAGAGCGGGTCATGAGGAATAAAGTCATTCCATTCATTAAGGTTCTTTGGAAGAATCACCCAGAGCGCGAGGCTACCTGGGAGACTGAGGAATCAATTCGCGCTAGTTATCCTCACTTTGTATTCTGATCTGGTATGTCTTTGTCTTGTCTTCTGTTTCATTTCATCTGTACCTTTTTGCAAATTTCGAGGACGAAATTTTTCTGTTAGAGGGGAAGAAGTTGTAACACCTAAAAATCCAAAACGTGTAAAATGACCATTTTGCCCCTACCAATATATAAAATTACTTAAAAGCTTATAAAAGTACCGAATCGATCCCAAACTTCTGGAAAAGAACAAGACATGATATAAAATAATTTTAACAACTTTGATTAATATTTATAAAAGTTACAAAATTACCAAATTGCCCTTATTGAACCGATTAGCATAAAAATCAAATAATTAGACTTTAAAAGCAAATAAATTACATTTAATTGGAAATTTAAACCACATTCATTGGCCTTGAATATTTCCGTGATTTTGGGAGCTGATACCCTCCCCTTGGACGCTCCTTTACCCTTAAATAAAATAAGATCCACAAAACCCTAATTTTCTCTAGAGCCGCATAATTGAAAACACACAAAATAATTCCTCAAACCTTCATCCGATTTTCTGGAACTAAAAGAGCATTTTTCTGGTGTTGTTCGTGAATTAAGGAAGCTAAGAAAATTTGGTTTGGTCGTGGTTTCTTCTTGGTTCGATCGCTAGAAATCATTTTCATCCGATAGGTAAATATTCCAAATCAATTCGTACGACCCTTCTAAAATCTTGTGATCATTTTTCTCATGTTCCTCATGTCGATTATGCTATGTGAAAAATGTTCCTAAGGTCGTGGAGGCTGTGGATCGATCGCTAGAAAAATCTTGGTTCAAAGGTTCACTCGACAAGGTGTATTTTGATTTCTGCTCATTCGCTCGTTCAAACTCTGAATCGGTATTTTTCCCATGATCTTTCAACCTTATTTAACTCAGATAAATTATATAATTCAATGCATGCAACCTAAATCAAATCGTTTGAATTAAAATAATTAAAATACGTATAAAGCATGATATATGAGATACGAATTTTCTGGTGGTTGTAATCATTTTTCCTGGACTCTATATGATCTAAATGGCCTGAGAAAAATAAGAATTTGAATAATTGAGTTTGAATCTGATCGTGGCTTAATTTATGTCCTATCGCTAAAAATGAAAAAGGATAATTCGAATGAAATGAAACCCTAATCCGATTAGGGTTAGATTGTTGTGATTCCGGAATTAAATTAATGCAGGAAAATTATATGCCAATGATTGTTAATGATTAGGTCGTGTGATGCAAAATGAATTAGGGTTTTGTCGAATTGTTTATATGCGATTGGAACAATTAGAACTATAGGGTGTATTTCGTAAAATCTGAAACTAATGGGCCATTTTTGTAAGGTTTAATTAACAGTGTCGAATGTGAATAAAATCTTAGATAAAGGGTCGTTGTGTAAATATAGAACTTAAAAAGGTTAAATCGTAAATGTTGGAAAGTTTGTAAACCGAATGGAAATTAATTAAACTAAAAGGACGTGTTTTGTGATTTTGGGAAACTTGTAGCCATTCGTATAAATATGTTAGGAGGGACTTAATGTGTAACTTTGAGAATTAAGTGGACTTATATCGTAAGTAATTGAAATGTATGAAACCGAATTGTAAGTTTTTGGTATTAAAGGACTAAACGTGTAATTAATGTAAAGTCGTGGACTATTTCGTACACCATTTAAAATATGGGTTATTTCGGTAATTTAAAAAGGTTGAGGGTGTGTTGTGTTAATATGGGCTTGTAAGGGTACTCGAATTAATTTATTTAAAGTTAAGGTTATGTTTTGTAAATTCTTAAACTTGAGGGTGTAAATCGTAAATCATTAAACTACGAGGGTTATATGAGTAATATATGTAATTAAAGGGTTAATCTTGCTAAAAGATAAATTGTGATATTTACTCCTAAAACCTTATACTTTAATTATATTTTCATTTCGACCCTTAACGTATAATTAATTCTTACACTAAAACCCTAAAAATACGTAAAGCTATTATTGAGAATATGTGAATCTATAACTAAGTAAAATCTGATATAATGGGTAATTCTGCCAACCAAATAAGGAACTTACTAAATCCGGAAACTGCTAAAAAGGGAAAGTTACTTAAAATGGAAAGTCAGTTAAAACCTATTGTAATACTCTTCTACTCTCTTAGGTGTGAAGAAGGAGAGATCCTGAGCTTGTCAGTGTTTGCTATTTCTGGTTTTATTTTGCTTGCAATAAGGTACAGATACTCTGCCCTTTTTCAGTAAGGGTGTCCTATCTCATGGTTATGATTCTGATTCTGATTCGTTTAAGTTTTTCCCAAAACCATTGCTATGAACCCTTTTACTATGAACCTTTCTGGTTACACTCTGATTTGGACCTTTGTTATTACATCTGATATATCTGTTATGAACCATCTGTTATGGACCATCTGATTTGACCTCTGATATATGACCCTCTGATTATGATATGTTATTTGACTCTTAGTTTGATACCCGAGCCATTTCACTAGGCATGGGGGTTCCATGTCCGTGTCATTGATGCACCAATGGCATGACTCTAGGGCGGTAGAGTGATGTTCCGCCACGTCCCCATTCTGTTTATGATATGTGCACACTACTATGATTATGGCCAATATGATATGTTCTGGGGGGCGTATGGATGCATCCTAGATCTGTTCTGTTAGTGGATTTTAATTATATATATGTGATATCTGTTCTGGTGACTGGTGCTTGTGTGCTATACACGCCTTTCACATTTATCTGGGAGCTGATCACTCCATTTGATACATGAGGACACCCCTCATATTATCTGGTTACTTAAGAGGCATCCCCTCTGGATTATGATGGTTATTATCTGTTCTGTTCTGGGCTCGTGGTGGATGACTATCCTATTCTTCTTTTATTTTCTGTCTCTTGTTTATACCTTATGACTTTTCCCCATGCACCATATTCATTTCCATTTCATTATTATTGCTTTGTATATGTATCTGTTCACTGGGCTTTTTAAGCTCAGCCGTACGTTTCTTTTCATGTACGGCAGGTATTTAAGCTTGGATCTGGGTTTTAGCTTTGGGGATGAGAGCAACTGTGTGAAGCTTTAATCTTAGCATTCTAGTTATACCATTTCGGATTCTGTTTCTGTTATGCCATTGTTTAGGCATTTTGGATTATGTACTTCGGTTTATTTCTGTTTGGACATAAGTTGTGTTGACTTATTTCCTTTGACCATTTATATTATGGACTTATAATGTTTTGGATTTAATGCTTGTAATCTGATATGAAGCCTTTATTGTGATATCTTTACCCTTACGGGTTGGGGTGTTACACAACCTCCATCTTTTCATTTCTCTACTGTATATACAAGTTACTTAATGTGTTGTATATGCCTCATAAGTTATTGATGCTTAAATATGCTTGGTACATGTTAAAAACTACAACAAAACACTAAAAATGACTTATTCTGAAAACACTATTCTGATTAGGGGTAAAAACGTAATTAACTGGATGAAACAGTAGACCATGGACCTAAACTAAAAATATGTAGTTGTATATCTATGTCTTGTAGTCATTTCCATGTGTGGTGATTCCCGTGACGACACCCGATGATTAAACTAAAAATATTTTCGTGAAACATGTCATATTCTGAGTAACAAATTTGAAACCTATATAAGTTATTTTTTTTGTACATGACCACCTGTTGCTCAAAACATAAATGTTTTAGATAACATTTCAAATTAAACGTGGCCACAAGAATGAGATTAATCGGGCTTGTAGAACTCAAGATATTGTATTTTTCGTGGGACTGTTGTGATATTAGTGATTTCAGAACTGGATAGTAAAGGGAAAAATAATAATTTCACTACTGTTACGAAACTTCTAAATTAGTGGGCCCCACAAATATTGTTAGTATGGTCGAATAGCTTTCCGGGGATATAAAGAACATAATTTTTCGACTTACGGTTTGAGAGATATGAATTTTTAAAAGTGGTTAAGTTATAAAAATTCCATCAGATTTTGAATTAAAAGTTATAGATAGGATAGTAACTTGTATAATTGGACCTTAGGTTTTACTTTGAACCACTTAGTGTATTTTGGACCTTTGGACATAATATGAACCTTTTGACTAAAAGTTGACCTCTTGACTAAATTGGACCCTTAGACTTAAATTGGACCTTTAATACTTATCTTGGGCTTAAGAACAAAAATGGATGTAAAACTTGAAATTGAGTAAGAAAATAAATATGTCACATATGGAGTTATTTTAAAAGGCTAAATTAAACCATGATAATCATTAAAACATTATGTACCAAGTATATTGAGATTGTAACTTATGGAGCATATAGAATCAAATGTATCATTATTCTTAGAATCTAAGACACGCGTGCATATTCTAGGTTGCTCGTAGAGTTCTTGCGGATTATTTCTTCACTTCTTCACTTGATTGTTCACTTTCGATTTCGGTGAGTTCATAGCCTCGCCTTTACTCATTTTAATGTTTTATAAACCTCGCGAGGGGGATACATGCTAGTTTTTAAAAAAACTGAATACAAGTAGTTTTTGGTATGCTGGACCCGATTACATGATTATAGTTATTGAGTAGCTTTTGCCATTAAAGTCCCTAATTTCATGAACCGTTAATTCCGTGGGAAACGCTAATATTATGAATATGCATATTGGACTTGACGAGTCTGCGCGGATGAGTATCGCTCATATTGAAACGGGTAGCATAATATTGAGAGATCAAGGTAAATGGCAAATCTTACCTTCGGAGGGGCATTATTAATTCTAGGTCAAGGTTCGGTGTCATGAGCTCGAAACTATAATCTGATTACACGACTTGTAGTGCATTACTTGTCGCCCGATGAATAATACTTGTATTCAACTTATTACTTATTAAACTCTATGGATTTCACTCAACTTTATGTTGACCTTTTTAGCATGTTTTATCCCAGGTCCGTAATATGTTTAATGCTTGGATGGGCGTGCAAGGACATGGATGGATGGACACGTGTTATTTCACACTTGATGGAACTTTTAATAACTCAAAAACTTATGTTGTGTTTAAATTATGTATCTTTTGGACTTTTGTCCTGGTTAAAACTTTTGGGACCTAACATCGTTAAACTCTGATTATTTTAAATGTGAACTTTGTTTAAAAACATCTTTAATTATTTCGATGTTTCCTATGACTTGTACCATGTGACTAATAGATAGCCCCCATGTTGTATTTCGCTGCGTTCCGAAAATGGGGGTGTTATAATGGGTCAAATGGATGTAAAATAGCTGGATATAGAATGGGTCAAATGTAGCAAAAGTTGCTCATTGTGTAGATGTAATACCTAATTTTTTTTATAAATAATTTTTCTATAAAATATTAAAGGAACTTGAATAAAAAATTACCAACCCGTTTTTACATATAAAAATACCTGTTTTGACCTGAACTGTTATTCATCTTGCTTTACTCAACCATTTATACAAACTCTGCGTCGAATACATTTAATCGAAAAAATAACCTTTGGACTAATGTTTTCTCTCAAGAGTATTATACAAACTGTGTTTAGCTTTCTTTATCGTTGTGCTGAAAACTTCTATTCTGAACCATAATAACAATTAGCCTTCTCTGATGTAGAAGTGGGCACGTATAGGAGAGAGTCTCAGTATGAGCAATTTTGATTCTGGATTTGTGGGTGGCCATTCTGGTGGATGTGGTGGTATGAGGGATGGTAGTTTTGGAGGTCGTGGTGTAGACTCAAGAGAGGGTGGCTTTGGTGGTCCAGGTGGAGGTGACATGAAAGATTGTGGGGTTGGAGGCGTGAGGGATGGTGGGGTTGGAGGCAAAGGTGGCCCAAGAGGTGGGGGTCTTTCTGATGAATGTGATACTAACAAGCATGTCAAACGAAAGGCGGGAAAAAAGGGGAGATCTGGATGTTATGACATAGATGGGCATGCTGATGATGATTCCAAGTTTTCAAATCACGAAGTATACCATGCAGACAATGACATGGATGTGGATGGGCCAGCGGATGATTACAAGTCTTCGGAGCATGAAGTATACGAAGCAGCCACTGATGATTACGAGTCTTCGGAGCATGAAGTATACGAAGCAGCCATTGATGATTACGAGTCTTCGGAGCATGAAGTATACAAAGCAGACGATGACCTGGACAGGCATGCTAATGATTAGGAGTCTTCAGATCACAAAGTATACTATGCAGGGGATGACCTGGATAGGCGTGCTGATGCACTAGAATCAAGTTCTGATGAATATTGTAATAACAACTATGTGAAGACCAAAAAAAAAGGGGGGGGGGGATCTGGTTATGATGTACAATCTTATAGCGAGTCTTTGCTGAGATCTTCAGAGTTACAAGCAGAGGATGATATGGATCGTAGTCACCATTTAGTAGACTCAGATTTAGAGTCTTTGAGTCCTCTAGTAGATGAAGATGAGGACGATGACAATGACAATGACGATGACGATGTATATACGCCGGGATTGAAGAAATTGAAGAAATTAATAAATGTATACTAATACGAGTTTTAAGTCATTGAAGAAATTGTAGATTTTTTTTAGTAATTATTGATTTATAGTTTTGTTGGGACCAATATATATACATTGGGATTTCAAAAAAAATATTATCTTATTATTTTATCGATTGGTGTCCAAATTTGTACTGGTCCCAAGTTGGGACCAAACAAATTATTAATTTAATCGAGGTAATTTATAGAATATTAATTTATAGAGGTTTTACTGTATGTCCACAAATGTAATATAAAATTTGTACTAACAAGTTATAACTTTTGGGGGGTCACAACCCCACCCTGCCCTTGATATCCTCCGTCATGTAGTTATACCGCCGTTTTCTCTTCTTATTTCTATAAAATATACCGAAGTATTTTCTTAGAGGGTTAGGTATAGGGCTGTAAACGAACTGAACGTTCAATGAACATTTCATGAACCGTTCGGTAAAAAATTCGTTTATGTTCCTTTATTTATTAAATAAACGAACATGAACAATATTTTATGATCGTTTAGTTAAATGAACAAAAGTCACGTCCGTTTATTTATGTTCGTGAACTTCCGATTATGCGTTTGTTAACGTCCGTTTATGTTCATTTATTTATTTATGTTCGTATATCATATCTTTTAATTGTATAATTTTAAAATTAGTTTGTTTAAACAAAACAACACTTATAAAACAATATTAGATGCATAATTTAATAAAGTTATGTTTGTTTGTCTATGTTCATTTATGTTCGATCGTTTATGTCCGTTTAGCGTTCGTTTAGTGTCTTAATGAACGAACATAAACGAACATGAACAATTCATTTTCTTAATAAACGAACATGAACAAGAAAATTCGTCCATTTAAGCGTTCGTGTTCGTTTATTTGTCCAGTTAAAATTAAATAAACAAACATGAACAAGGTTCCGTTCGTGTTCGTCCGGTTCGTTTACAGCCCTAGTTAGGTACCCTGCTCCATCAATGGCGTTTTCCCCCTTAACGCGAGGGGACGGCGCGAGGTGCACGCCGGAGGTGACGTTTTCCGTTCTGAGCCGTCATGACCAGCCTAAATGGTCCCGGAAAACGCAACCGGACGGCGCGAGTAGGGTACCGTGGCTCACGTTTTCCTCTTCTTTTTTTTTTTTTTCTTTTTTTTTTTTTTCTCTCTAACCAGAATCTGGTGTTATAGGATGGAGGGGTGTTTTTGGTGTTGTGATGGATTCTGGTGTTATAGAAAAAAGTGTTGATGTGACAACACTTTTCCCTACGGCACCAGCGGGAAGACTCTAGGGTACCTAGTTTCATAAAAACTGGTACACATAGCTGGTAGCAAAGAAGTAGGCGGAATGAAGAAAGGAAAAGGGACAAGGCTGACTCGACACTCGTTTAGTACCATTAACTAAACTTTTAATCAGTTTCATATTAAACTGGTCACAAATTTTTTATAAGTAACTCTAGCTTTCATAGTATCATTATAAGTACTGGTTTACATGCAACCATGCATACAAACCATCTGCTTAGCGCAGATGGCCACCGGCTGGCAGTTAAAGCTTGGATCCATGCATGTATGCTCTAAAGGCGCGGGTTCGATTCCGGCTCGCAGCATGTTGTGGGTACCATAGTTAGGCATTTCACAGGCATCACACCTTTGCCGGGTAGGGGTGGTGGGTACCTAGTAGGTACACAAGGTTGAGGTGTCCCTGCCAATCTACACTGGTTTACATGCAACCATGCATACAGCCATGGCTTATCTTTTGTACTTGCTAATCTTAATTTAGAGTGGCGTTCTTTTATTAAATATCTAGCTAGTCAAGTGATTTGTTAATTATCACATTATGACGTTTTCTTTTACATAACACATCTAGCTAGTCAAGTTTCAATATTTTTTGAATCTGCAAAAGGGCCACCTTCATATGAAGTAGATCATAAACTTACATTATCTGATTGAGGGGCGCGAGTCTTTTGCATGCCTCCCAAACATGAGTATGAGCTTTGATAAAGCCATTCATCAATTGTGTAAGTGTGTTAAAAACAGTTTCCCCCATTTCACATGGTTTATAGCCCCGATCAAGTAACATGACTAGAAACTGAATCCAATAGCAAACTCCTTAAACAACATCTAAATTAATCACTAGCAAGTTCGTTTATTCTGCATATTCCGAGAAAAATTTGAGCTCCATATCAATAAACAAGTGACAAAGTTCTAGCTGCTTCCAAATGTAACATAACACAGAAACAGAATATACAAACCAGCTTATTCTCAAAGTATATATAAAATCCCAAAAACCACAACAGAGATTAACATTTAGAATTACATACGTTGCAGGCAGAGAATATAACAAGTATCTTAAATCCACAATAAATGACAAACTTTGCAGTAAAACAAAAACAAAAAAAGACAAAGCCAACACAGGGAACAACCTTGAGTTTCATCTACTTCAACTTGAAGAACAAGATCAAGATGATGGCAACAATAAGTACAGCAACGATGGAACCGATTATCCACTTGTTTCGACTCATCCTTCTTGAGATGTTTGTCATTATCTTTTTACTCTTGCTTATGTTCTCATCAACTCCATGAAGCTGAAATATACAGAATTTCAATAATGATAAATATATAACACTTGCCTATATATATATATATATATATATATATATATATATATATATATATATATATATATATATATATATATATATTTGGTTGGTTACCTGGGTTTCCGACTCGACATTGCGAGCCGACTAATCCTAGGGTGACTACCCTTTTGGGTAGCCCGGAGTCGGCTCAGATTTGGGCTGAAATTGTTTATAATGGATCAAACGGCTAAAATTTTAAAAATAGCTAAAAATGAGATAGGTCGAACGGGCACAATGTTCAAAGGTCGTATAACAGGCATGCATTTGCTTACGAAGTCCATAAAGGTTTTTGCTGGTCTAACCAACCTGTTGTGACCTACATTTAATGTATAAATATGATCCGTGTTGACCCATTACCCAAACCGGCCATTTTGCCACCTCTAAGTCATAAACTATCATTAGATTTGATAATGGTAATTACAATGTGAATATTCGATAATGGTAAGATTTATTACGTTTCCATGGGCATGCAAGAGAGACTGTCGCTGTTGGTGAAGATCTTGAAGAAGTGAAACTCCAAGTTCTTCAGTCTCCAGCATTGTCCTTCTACTGTCTCTAACTCTGTCACTGGACTTGTTCAATCTTTCGGTTGCCTTTAACAGTCTTCCTTTTTGGTCTGCAGAAACCTGTGACATTCACCTTTTGTTGGTTAAACAATTCTACACGTTTATCAATAATCTGTCAGCATCTATTAGGAAAAGGAATATGAAGATAGCTTAGTTATCATACAGCTCCTGCATCTGCCAATCCTGATTCCAATAATTCATCTCGAGCAGCTTGGTTTAAATTAGTTGATGCAATTCGTTTAATTTCACTCTTCAGATTATTCAGATCAGATTTGTATTCTCTTAGTTTGGCAAGGAGCACAGCCTTTACATTTGGTTGCAAGCTTCTTGCTTCGACGTCCATTTTTCGTATCTGAATTAACACCAAGTTTAAATCAAACCACAAAATGGCCATGAATGCAACTATGGAACGGCAATACTGTACTAACACAATACCAGAGATTCAGCTTCACCAATTCCAGCTTGCACTTCAGATATTTTTTGTTTCTTTTGCTCTGAAATAAATAATATACATCAGTTTGCCATCAGTCTTTTTCAGAATCCATTTCATATGGTCTTGCTAGGATTTCAATATCATATAAATATTATATCTAAAAGATATCGCAGCTTCTTTTTCTTTCTGAAATTATCATTCTTTAATTAGAACTGAGAGAACTGAAACATAGGGCAGAAAGAACAAACTAAACAAGAAAGATACAGAAACTGATGCAAGATATCCCACAACTGATAACATGAACACATCTAAAGATAATATATAGAATATCTAATCATGAGAAAACTTGAATCATATAGACTGATTAACTGAAATGACCACCATTATCTGAAACTGATCAGAATCATCATAAATTATCTCAGCTTTTTAGTCAGCACAGAAACTAGCTATGCCTCTAAATCCGAGGTGAGAGAGTCGTCTTCCTTCTAGTAGCATCAAAATCATAATTATACTTAGAAGTAGGAACATAGTGATGGCCACCGCCACCCAATGTAAGAAATCACACATAATTCAAATTTCACACCATGATGTATGTTTTTCTAGGAAAATTTGTTTTACGGGACAATTACCCGTGTTGCATAAGTATGGCATACTTCCTTCCAGGATTACTGAATTTTAGCAATACACGCATATCTTTAGTTTGTACCTTTAGTTGCCTAAACAATATAGTTGGTCTCTCATTTTGATTACTTGAGATTTTATATCAAATACTGTGAAGAATACATGAACAATCAAGTCTAATTAACTTGAGGTGGTGGTGAGTTCATATTTTGAGATTATTACCAACTGTGGAACCTAGTCAAGAAGCACAAGTTGACATACACATACTAAACAGTGTATCCCTAAAACCAAAGTCACAACATTTTGAATATTACATAGTTATGTTTGATATATGATGCCACCTATGTAGCTAACAATTCTTAGTGAAAGGGCATCAATACCATCCTAACATAAACTAAATTGTAGCTAACCGGCATAAAATTTGCAACAACATCCTTGACCTCACAAAGCAAAAGTGTGAAAAGAAGTTAATTCTAATTGTTACTAATAAAAGGCAAAATCACAAAGGAGGATTGAAGCAATCGATTGAAGAACGAGACGACCAAGGGCCTATTTTTGTAACGAATGTAGACTAAATTAGAATTATGCTAGCTGAAGGCGTATACCACATAAAGTTGCAAATAATACGAATTAGTTAAAATAAAATGGCATATGTTCCTAAGGGGTTAATAATAAGAGAATTAGAATTTTTTAATATAAAATGAATAGGGGTTTGTTTATATAACAGACCTCCATCGAGTAAAGATGCAGAGGTACACTTCTTGGACAAAGCAGCTGATAACTCGCAGTACTGCCTTTCATATCCTTCAAATGTTTCACTCATAATTTAATCTGCTGATTGCAAACAAAATTAATTAACTCAAAACATGATTAATCCAAATTAGGTAAAGAAAAAATTAACCTGATCGGAATAAGTTAAGCTGATCGATCGGTAAATTAGGCGGTTGTTTGGATGTGTGTTGCGATATATATTTTTTATTTTATTTTGTTTAATAATTGGAATTGTAAAGGTAGGGAAGCAAATAATGATCACCGTTGACCCACCCGTCTGTCTTTTTATCAGGTTCAAATCCGACTACTTTATGCTAGTGAACCGGTCAATGGTCACTTAGCAAACACCAACTCTTTAGCACCTCATCTTCACATTATCATCTAAACCCCACTATTACATGTGTTCCAATTTGGTTCGTGATGATGACGTGTCACACCAAAAGTTTAACACGTCGCATCATTTATAACGTGACACTTCATCATCACGTACTAAATTAGAACACTTATGAAAATTCGTTATATTTTTACAACTTAAAAAAATCTCGTACGAGATAGATACATTTAAAAAAAGTACATGACAAAATCTTTTAAATATATCAAAATATAGTATTGAAACCCTAGTATTTTTCACTTTTTGATCAAGTCAAGCATAGCCATATACGAGGGTGTGCGAGGTGTGCTACCGCACTCGGACCTCAAAGTTTTAGGGGTACTTCCTTATATAGTTGTGGCCTCTAAATTCATTTTCAACATCAAAATTTTGACGATATATGAAATTTTGTTCTAAATGTTAGTTAAACTTTACTTCAAGTTGGCGAAAGTGATGAAAAACTCATAAAAATCAAAACTAGATCATTACTATATACTTTTAATCGTCATGTTTACTTATCATATAAGCGATTTTGCTCAGGGCCTCCACTACTTGAGCTACGGCACTGAGTCAAGCTAGTGACTGAATGATTGAATCAAATCATCAATACTCTAATTGTAAAAGGTTCATCTTGATCATTTCAGGGTTCAATTTTCTTGACTTTATCATCCTTTTGGTTAATTTAGGAGATTACAATCAATATCCAATGAATCGTCTAACGAACCAATAGGGGGATAATTATAAGTGAACCGACCATTTCAGGGTTCAATTTTCATGACTTCGTTTGAATCCTGTTGGTTACTTTTAGGAGTACCCTTTTTCTTTCTTCTTTTTTTTTAAAAAAAAAAAAAAAAAAAAAAAAAAAAAAAAAAAAAGGAGTACTCTTTCTTGATTAGTTTATTAACTGAACAACCAAAATACCCAATTTTTGTGACTACTCTTTATGGCTACTCCTTGGTTAAATCTTTTTTAGTGCTTCAAGCTTCCAATTTCTCGTAGATATCGCAAAATGTGCAAGTCATACGACGCGGAACATAAACCCGAATTCACATCATTACTAGAATAATGGTACAAAATGCTCAGATTCCGCAGATCTCGCAATATTATTAAACAAACTCAGAACTAAACTATTGGAGATCTTTGCTTAACACAAAATTGGTATGACAATACAATGTTCTGAATATAGACTCTATATATCCATTTGATGGGCCAAAAGGGCAACAAATGTCAAAGTCAAACAAAAAAAATTAACAGCACTTGTTCATGGTTCATCTGAGACCAACAATTATACAAGCCACTAAAAAGTATACAATTATATATGAAAAATCCTGCTCACCTATAACTCTCTTCTCATTCTGCCCAGCAAAAAATTTAATCAAACAACAAACCACAATCACTTTTAGACCAGACCCACATTAAGGAGCCACACTAGCCTCGGTTGTCTGTGGTTCGTCATCAGGGAATACCTCCGACTGCAAAGAAGGTGCTATGTTTTTTACATGTAACCAGGTCTGCTGCCAAAGACAATCAGGACCGGAATCATCGCTTGGTGAAAGTACTCCCGTTGATTTCATGACAAGCAGAGTGTTCTTAAGAAGTTCCGGAACTAATTCACGAATCTTTTCACTTCGTTTCCCTCTAAATTTAACGTTTGTGTAACGGTCCATACAACTTAAAACAACTACCCATACTTTACTAAAAGATATCGAGCGAGAAATACTAGGCAAAGAATGTAAAAATGCTTTTGACAAGAGCTTCAAGGATAAAACAAGAGTACCTTCCATGTTTCGGTACTCTTTAGCAGGTTTTTCTTCCACTATTTCTAACAAATCGTTTACTAACGCGAATATCACCAAATCAAAACACTGTAACAACATCTCGTCTTGTAGCTGAATCCCTTCTAAACCCGTCAAGCACCTTTGCAGCATCAAGACCGCGTGGTTCCTGATCTCTTCCCTCGAGTCTATACATACTTTTCTTAATCCTTGAACCAACCGAACCCACATCTCCCCGATATCTTTATAGAGCTGTAAAACAGCTTCTGGCTCTTCTCAACAGCTTCATTGGACCACTTCACGAGACAAACCGATGACCCGGCCATTAAATCCAAAGACTTGACCGACCGTGCCATATCACCAACCCGAGATTCGGCGAATTGCCGGGCTGCATTGACACACAAGATAAAGTTAGCCGGAAACAAATGGGCTCCGTCAAGCATGAGGAATTCGAGGATCTCGAATCCGGCGTCGGAAGCTTCGGGGTGCATAGCGGTGATAGAGATGAGAGAGGTGATGGTACGCCAACCCATTTGAGATTTTATCAGACCCACATTTGCTTTCACGAGACGCATAACTTCTTGTGTGATGTGTTCACAGTAAGCATCTGCAACCCGAGCATCCAGTTTCAAAATTAATTGAAGGGATTTAAGTAAATCATCAGTTAAATCTTCTTTATAAGGAAGAAGCCGTCTACAAATCCGAATAAGCCCGAAAACCGCCTTTTCTACTAAATTACTCGGCATCACAGCTGATTGAACAATATTAGCTATGTACTCGTAAACACATGGCCATAGAATCATAATTCGATCCCGGTTATTTAACGTGACAGTAATCAATAACTCTAAGCAAAATATTGCACCATCTTCATCTTCATTTGAAGCCAAGATCAAGGCTTTAGAAAGGCTCAAAAGAGACTCGGATTGAAGAAATTTACTTTCGGTAAACACACTATCGATATTGCAATCTTTAACAGTTTCGGTGGCACGTTTACGCGCTTCAACCTGTTCCTCAGAAGGTTGTGGGGCGGGCTTTTCCGTATCATAACTTAAAAACTCACTAAACCGATACATTAAACTCGTTTTCCGGACTGGGGGTAAAGTGGGTTTCACTACCAACGGAGACACTCTCGAGTCGGGTTCAGAATTGGGATCCAAATCATCAGCTTCATCACGGGCCAAACGAGGGGGAAGAAGACCTAATTTGTGCAAGCTTAAAATGCAATCAAGAATGTTTCGCCAACCCGAACGTATATAATCACCGTACATATTTGCTACAGTGAAAACCGCTACGGTTGCCTTCCGGGCTTTAGCATCGTCACCAAAGGCAAGAACGGATTCTTCAACAGACATTGGAAGCAAAAGTGTCGTAAACTTTGAGAGTGAAACCAACAAGCCGTCAAGAACATCACCAAGATGATAACAACCTGCAATCTTAGCAACATCCAGGAACCCGTCGATACATGTTTGCAACACATCTTCTTGCTCTACAAGATCTAATACAACAGAAAGAGCAGCTACAGTGGGGCCTGACAGAATAGCAAACATTTCATTGTTGATTCGGTCTCCAGAACTGCAGATTATAAACGGAGCTGTTTGTCGGGATTTGTGGATTAAACCGACCCAGTTATCATGGGTCATGACCCCTTGCTCTGGTGTCATTCGGATCTCGTTTTCACAAATCGAGCAGTAAAGCTCAGATAAATACTCTCGTGGGAGATCATTGCCGCCATTTATCAGCCGGTTGTTACGGATAAAATCTTCTTCAGTCATCTTCTTCTTCACCTGTGCATTATGCTGGTCTGTATTAAGCATAATTAAAGAATACGATAACAACAAAGCAGCATCTTTATTAGCTAAAATATGAGGCGACTGTTCATAATATCGTTCAGCAAACGCCTCCACCACTCTCTGTATCTTCTGGGATTCACCCGGTAATCTAAAAGTTTCCAAGAAAACCCGCAGCGCAATGTCCAAATTCATTTCTTGGAAATCAAACGTTTTTGCAAATTCTTGAAGCACATCGACACAGAACTGATCATGATTCCCGAGATAGTCTCCAACAAGATTCTTATCTAACCCACTTGTGTACCTTAGAAAACAAGCTACACTTATAGGATCGAGTCTATCTGGTAATAAAGACATAGCTTGAAGAAACTGGAAACCTTTTTTAGGATCCCGGTTGAAGTGATCCGCACCAATCATCAACTTCTTCTTAACATGTTTCGTCTTATGAATATAGGGGACCCAACAATCGGGATTCTCATAGTTCCCACACTTCACATTCCAGAATGGCTCGTGATCTTCAATGGTCGATGCATCCATCTCTAGAGCCGGGACTTCATTACTGACACTTTCCGCCATACCACTAACCATAGCAATCAATCCTTCAAGAGCAAGAACGTGTATGGCAGAAAGAGGGCTATTAACCGGAAACGCACTTTTGGATAACAAATTTGCAAGATCCTCGAAGACATTGCTACACGAAATGTCACAATCATAATTGGCATACATTTCGTGAATGAAAGTTGGTTGTCTACAAAGATCAACAATAGTTTCCATAGCAACTTCCTGTTGTTGATACGAAGCTCCATGCTTGTTAACTGCAATCTTCATAAGCACACAAGAAAAAAAAGCTTCTAGCTGCAGCTTGAGTTTCACGCGCATAAGGTGATAGAGATTCAAAACAATGCTACATACGGTAGTAAGAATTAGCGGACTTGGAGACAAGCCAAACTGCATTAAGCTATGGAATAAATCATTTTGCACCAAAGCCAATATTTCAGGATGGTGGCCGAGAGAGGCCCCACCTAACTCAATGGCTGAGTTGATCAAGCCGAGGGCAAATAAGGGAACGTCTTCGTCATAAGCTAGAGAGTTAGATCTGGGACCCACTCCAACATGCTCTACCGCATTCAAAAGAGAACACAGGAAGTTGAATATTTCCACCATGCATGGAACACCAAAGGGATCTGTTACAAGATGTTTTTTACTCTGACCAACCTCCCCTGCAGTTTCATCCATCTTAACTTCAGGCACCTCAGCGGAAAGATTTAAAGCACCTCCAGCTATTTCAATTTTTGAGCCCGTGTAACCATTATCCAGTTGTTTACTGACGGCCGAGTCCTTATCAGGCACTCCAACCTGTACAAGGGAAAACTGGATCAGTTTGGGTTATATTTCACTGATAACGGGCCAAATAAGTCGTAGTTAAAAACGTTGGAGTGCTGGCCATTATACTTGTAATGCTAAATTATTTATTAATTTAACAGGATGGAAAGAAGTTTTGGCAGGCCAACCCAACCCCTTTTGATCCGTCCTAAAATTTTTACCCATTTTGACCCATTATCCAACCTGCCTGACTGCACATTTGCCACCTATACCTAGAGTCATAAAGACTGTTGATCTTGCCTAAATCATAATCTATACATGTACGGTCAAATAAGTTTAAGTCAAGCAGCAACCATAAAACAGGAAATGTCGATTTACCTCGTCACCATGTGATCTGCCTTCCTGAGTAAATTCTTGTTGATTAGTAGAAACATCAGGCAGATGCATAAAAACACACCTAACCAGCTCATGCATTGTATGTCGAGCTGTTCTTTGCAACAATTCGCCTTTCGAGCTTGATTGATGAACTATCTGGAAACAAGTGTTTACTATGTTGCACACATGCTGGTTACTCAATTTAGCCGAGGCCTTATTCTTCATGCAAGCCAACAAAACCTGAAGTATCTTCATCAGTACCACCTCCTCGGATGCGGGATCTGTCACCTCAAACCGACAACTAGTCACAGCATCAACTATCAGTTGCAACGCATCAGCAATATTAACCGTGTCCATATCAACAACTTCAAGGATTAAGAATTTATAAATAGATGAAAGGGCAACACCAGTTATTGGCGCACTCGTTTCATCTGATTGAATGACATCTAGAAAGGGCTGTAGATACACAACTGGATTGATGGCATGCCATTGACGCTGCCACGAGAAGACTTTTTTTCTTATTTCCTTGAAAGATTTGATTAAAGGGTGCTCCAGCTGATCTTCATCAGCCATGTAGTGAAATCCCCACCGTACATTTCTTCTCATAACAGCTAAAACTGCACCAATTTCCGAATTAACCATGAAAGCTGAAGAAGCTCTGGGAGGTGTACATGAACAATCTTTAGTGTCTCGCGCAACTGCAGCAACTTCAAACTGTGGACTTGGACACCCCATCTTTGCAAGATTTTTATGAGATAACTTTATCAATTAACTTTACATCAAATACGATTTTGGTAGATCATAACCACCTTCAAAATGAAACATGGAAGATCGTGAGAGATGTAAACGTGAATAAACCAAACTGAAGACTAAATTAATTTTATTTTACCAGGGTAAAAACCCTTTACCCCAAAAAAAAGACTAAATTAATAAGCAACATATGCAGATTACATATGCCAGTGAGATATAATTTAGCATCAACACTTTGTCTAGTCTCATTAATCAACATGCTATGATTTGTGTAAAGCACAATGATTATCATCTAGTAAGTATTGCATAAGCTCATCCATGAGTCCATGACCAACCAAAAAAAGAAGGCAATAACCCGTGTAGAGGGAAAACATCTATTCATCATCACATGCTTTCCATTTGCACTACTTGTTACACTATACATATCTTAATGATGTTCATATACATCTTACATGATACATAACAAGAAATAACATGCTCTCAAGAGGTCACCACATTTCCTTGATTGACAATGCTTCATACCTTTGCCCAAAATCAATAAGCATCTTACGCAAATCTTTAAACATCCTCTTAATCTCTGTATAAATCATCTGATCAATATAATAGTCTTATTTGTTGAAGACATAAAAACTATAAACAACATTCTAGCCCCTTGATCTATGCTAAATGACATGCTGTCTTAGCCTAATCTCTCAATCAGTGGCGGATCTAAGAATTTGGGGTAGGGTATGCACAATTTTAGTAAAGTTATTAGTAAACTTGGTTTTCCGGGTTCGATTTTAATTTTTCGGATTCGGTTTTCTGGGTCGGGTTTTTGGGGATCCGAATTAGGCACAGTTGCTTAGTTTTTTGCATCCGAATAATAATCCTAAACATAACAAACTTTAGTAACACGTAAATAAATTCCAAATAAATTAATATTTTAAATCATGACACAAGTAACCAAATAAATATTAGAAACAAGCTAAAGTAAAAAAAGAAAAGGCCTTAATGAAGCGTAAATTAAATTTTGAAACACTCAGCAAAACAAGTAAAATGATAGTAGATTGGGCTTGGGCAGTTGGGCGAGAGAATAGGTGGACTCAAAAAGTCATATATGTCATGTATTAACCTTACAACTGGGCCACTAAAAACCAAAGGATTCATTGACTATTTGACTCCCTTCTTCTTCCTCAACAGAGCCAGAGCCAACCTACTCAATATTACCAGGCGTGAATTACTTTCCCCTTTTCTTTTTCCTTTGAAATCTATGGGTATGCACTCATAATTTTCCAGTATTTTAGAGCGTATGCACTAGTAAGTTTTTAGCGTGTTTTGTAATAACTTCCGATAAAATCAAAAAAATTTAACACTGCTACAATTTTTCAAAGGGTATGCACGTGCACACCCTGTGCTCAAGCTAGATCCGCCTAGAGTCTCAATAGTTTGCACAATCTGGGACATCTTATTTTTCTTGTCCGCTGGTACAAAAGTATCCACTATTAAGAAAGGATCCTCTTTATGTTATGAACACGTCCTTTATGCCACATCCTATGACTCTACATAAAAAAATCTAGTAGTATCATCAAAAGGTTCTCCTAAATCACTAGTTCAGTAAACAAGTCTTTCGCAACCTTGCGTCATTCTATAACCGCGTTACCTTGTACCAACTACCAAGTCTTTCGCTCTCATACTTGAGAGTGTCCCCTCGCCTTATCTTAGTCAGCTTTCCTCAAAAGGTGTAGATCAGTGGGGACACCCTAACCCAGGCACCACCCCCAAGGACCAAGCCCAAGGCAATGATCTCCTGTCCCAGCAACCTAATTAGTCAGGAGTTGGGATTGAACCCGGGCCATTTTCCTCAAAATCCCTCCTTTGACCGGTCAACTGAGGGTTTGTGAGCAAGCCCCAGTTGACGAAATGATAAATAATTCTCAAAGATAGATCCATTTGGTTGTTTAGCACAATGCACTAGCATTAGTATTAGTCAAACTCGTTCTTAAAATCAGAATGCTTTTGAATTGCAGGCTGCGTAAACTTTTTCAGTAAAAGTAACGAGTGATAACTAATAGATCCTCATCCTCTATGTATATTTGTTCCAACAAAGGCATTACGTTTTAAAACTACATCCAAATAAGGAGAATCAGTTTACGAATAGCCGCTACAAATCTAATTCTCATTATAGTATGTATAAGTAATTCGCAAAACGCAACAACTGGAAACAACAAAACCCAATGCCAAACACCCCCTAATAAAAAAAAAAACCCTAGATCCCAATCTCCATAACTCAAATAAACTTAATTTAACAGAAACAGTAAGTTAAAATGATGATCCTAAGTACTAAAATGCATAATTGAATTAAATAATAAACAGATCGAAGAAATATGAATATAAACCTGTTTTGCTTAACCTCCGAGAGTGGACCTCACGCGCTAGAGGAGGTTATAAACAAAATTATGATGAGTTATGATCTTCCTTCCTTGTGTTAATTTGTTATTGATTTTATTTTGGGAAATTATATTACTCCGTATTTGATTTGATTTGATCACAATGGAAGAAAGCCCATTTTCTTCTTCCAACTTTTGATTTAAGTATTTTCTTTTTTAATATATGTCATGAAAGTTATGAAAATTAAATGACCAAATAACTATAGTACATATTTTTGATTATATTGTTAGTGCTAGCTAATTAGTTCCTTCTTCCCAAATTAATAAATAGTCTCTCTTTACATTTTTGTTTGTTCCAAAATTATTGTCTCCTTCCAATATAATCAAGGTTGCAAAAATTGCGAATCAGTAGTCGAGCGATCGACCACCTTGTAGCTTGTAATCGGTATAGGCGGGATTAATCGGTGGTTAATCGGATTGGCATTACTAACAAATTTTAGTTATTTCCAGCAAGTTTTGTGTATTTCCAGTGAGTTTTAAGTATTTCCGGCAAGGTATTTTCAAAAAATCAACTTGTAATAGACTTAAAGAGTTATTATAAGTGATCAAAATAAGTTTACAGTGAGTGTTGGGTACTTCCGGCAAGATTTATAGGTTTCCGGCAAGTTTGACCACCATTAACCGCCGTTGATAGCCATTTGTCACACCTCGCCAAGGCGGAAACGCGAGTGCAACATCATGGATATCATCACAACACATGGTGTCTAAATAGAGAATTACTACATGCAAATAAATAGAGCAAAGTACAGACACAAAGTGTCGTAACGATACCCCAAAATAAAATAACCAAAACCAATCTCCATAGATATCTTCATTAAAACATAAAGTACTAATGAAAGACATTCAAGTATCGCAAACAAAAATCCAACTTATTCCAATTAAAACTTAAGATAGTCATCCTCAAATGCAAACTAGTCTCTTCTAGTCACGTCCTTCTACCTTAGCCTTAGAATGCTCACCTGAAAATGATGCTTAAAAACGTCAACATAATGTTGGTGAGATTCATAGGTTTAAGACACACAAAATATATCTCCGGTAATAGTCACTGTGATTACAAAACATAGCAGGAGAGTAAAAGTAGTTATCACACAAACTAGCATGCAATTGGGACGGAACGTGCCCACCGATCCAAGTATAAATTGGGACGAAACGTGCCCACCGATCCAAATACCACCACAATTGGGACGGAACGCGCCCACCGATCCAGAATAATGGGTAAATTAATACCATCCGGCCGGACCACACAGAATAATAGTGAGTAGAGCCACTAGGACTTGCTACTCTCCAAATGGATAATGGGAGCAAAGCTACCCTCCAAATGGACCACACAGAATCACCAAACAACATGCAGTATACATATAATAACCCTTACAAGTCCATGCATTTTATAACCACATAATCACAGTAACTCAAAACAATTTATCACAAGCATCATCTCCATCCCAAGTTAAAAACAAAGTAAAAATTGGGACTATGAAACTCACCTCAACCTTGCAGCTTCCAAATTATCAACTCACAAATCTATACAACAAAATAAGATCATATTACACGCGACCAAGCTAAAAGCTATAGTCCATGTAACACACATATGATGGATGTCTAAGGTTCATATAACCCACCATGGATCACCTAGACTCCATACTAATCATTACCAAACACTTACACTCACTAAATCCCTTGAATAAACTTTTCCAGAAAACGCAGATTTTTAGGGTACTTTTACCCACATAAAATCACAGCAAAATAAGCTCCACAACTCACACCAAAAATTCACCATGGTCCTTCATAAGCATACAAGCTACTCCCAGAAGGCCATGCACTAAAAACACACACAAGTACCCAATGAAAAATCAAACATGACAACTATCCAGATTCGGATCTGAACGCACACCAAAACGTTTTGACTCTACAACCATACTTGCACAACTTATTATCGTCTAATTTTCGCGTGGAAGTCAAGGATAATATAGAACTAAATTCCCCTAGAAGGGCTAACCCAAATTACACTTTCAAACCCACCATTGACCTCAATACTTTTACCCCAATTCTGTCCCGGTTTAACAGTTCTGACACCTTTACTTGTAAAAATCGTTTGACTGACCTCCGGACCTCGAAATCACTCGTGGCCGGACTTTTTGGAAAGCTCTTTCTCTGAACTACAATTTAGACTCAAAATTCGTGATCTAACTCATCTCCATCTATTAAATATCATCGAATCTCTACAGCCTTACAATTATGTCAGAACTTTAACTCATTAATTAACAAGTTTTAAACCCTAACATCTTCACCAATCATCATAATATTACTAATTATGGATCCTAACATGTTTCATATCATTAATTTATAGAATTAAACATAAACCCTAATCCATCATATTATTGTTACATGAATTATAATAATTAATTAAATACATGAACTAAAAATTATACATTGTTCTTGATTTTAGCTTCAAAAATAAAACCCTAAAATTTTCTTCTTCTTGGCTCCTTGCTTTGGCCGAATTTCTCAAAAGGGAGGAATGAGGGGTTTTTGTTTTGTATTTATAATGCCCTATGGAAGATTCTAAATAATCTTTTAATTGGTAATTATATTTGGAATCAAATTTGGTTTCCTAATTCTCCCCCTAATCCCTAAATCGGCCGCCCCTATTAAATATATATATATATATTTTTTTATTAAAATCAATTATTACACTTAAAACCTTGTACTCTTGATATTTTATAAAAACCCATACCGAAATCTAACGTCTTACGCGACAATTCTTCGTTTTTACGACAACTCAGAAAAATTATCATTTTCAAAACAAAGTTTCCAAAAATAGAATTTCACACTCTCTAAAAATATAACTCATAAAAACAACCTCCACGTAACTTACTAACGCTCAAATACTTGAACGGAGACTTGTTACGCAACACCACAAAACACCAAAACTACACAAGTCATTTCTACACCACCAAGGTGATCAAAATGAACTTATCCCAAAAATCAATATTACTCAAATCATAATAGTGTATCTCTTACCAAGGGATTTTAGTGCCAACACACACACTTACCACACATATACCACACATATATCCCACATAAACACATAATACACACCAAACAAAAGTTAGAAAAGTTGAGACTATTAGTCAAACTAACCTACTAAAATCACGATTGTTACATCATCCCCCACTTAGGGAAATCGCGTCCCGAGATTTAATAGCTCGTCTCATCAACCTTCTTAGCAAACAACTTCGAGTACTTGGACCTCATCTGATCCTCACGTTCTCAAGTAAACTCAGGACCACGTTTGGAATTCCAACGTACCTTCACTAATGCTATCTTACCACGCTTCATACTCTTGACCTCTCGATCCATAATCTCAACAGGTTCCTCCACAAAATGAAGAGTCTTATCTACCTTAATCTCATCTAATGGCACATGCAAACTAGCATCCGCCAAACATTTCTTCAAATTAGATACGTGGAACGTATCATGCACACTACTTAATTCCTCAGGCAATCTCAACCGATATGCCACAAGTCCAATCCTCTCCGTAATTTCAAACGGTCCTACATACCTTGGTGCTAATTTGCCTTTCTTACCGAAACGCACAACACCTTTCCAAGGAGACACTTTCAACATCACAAGATCACCAACACTAAACTCCAAGGGCTTACGGCGATTATCCGCATAACTCTTTTGGCGATCTCTTGCTGCCTTAAGTCTTTCCTTAATCTGAAACACCTTATCCGTAGTCTCTTGCACTAGTTCAGGACCAATTAGTTGGCTTGTTCCAACCTCTGCCCATAGAATAGGTGATCTACACTTTCTCCCATACAACATTTCAAATGGAGCACATCTAATACTGGAATGATAGATGTTGTTATAGGAAAACTCAGCCAAAGGCAAATGAGTATCCCATCTTCCTCCAAAATCAATAGCACACGCTCTAAGTAAATCCTCCAAAGTCTGAATCGTTCGCTCACTTTGCCCATCAGTCTATGGATGATAAGCAGTGCTCATATCCAAACGCGTATCCAACGCCTTTTGCAACGACTGCCAGAACCACGAAGTAAACCTACTATCGCGATCAGAGATAATCGACAAAGGCACACCATGTCTCGCCACAATCTCATTAATATAAATTCTCGCCAGCTTCTCCATCTTATAATCCTCACGAATGGCCAGAAAATGTGCAGACTTCGTCAGCCTGTCCACTATGACCCATATCGTGTCATGTCCATTACTGGTTCTAGGCAACTTAGTAATAAAATCCATTGTTATTCTCTCCCATTTCCACTCAAGAATCGGCGGCTGTAGTAGTAGTCCAGAGGGTTTCTGATGTTCAGCCTTAACTTTCAAACAAGTCAAGCATGGCTAACATATTCAGCTATTTCCCTCTTCATTCCCGGCCACCAGTAAGCATCTCTAAGATCATAATACATCTTGTCCAATCCTGGATGAATCGAGTATCTCGTCTTATGAGCCTCATCCATGATCAACTTCCTTACACCTCCTACCGATGGAACCCATATTCTATCTAAGAAATACAGTCCACCATCCTCCTTTTTCTCCATTTGTTGATCCAAACCCCGCAACATCTCAGCAGTCGCATTCTCATCCTTAAGAGCTTCCTCTTGCGCTGCCAATATCTTACCCTTAATTCCCGACTGCAATGTCATGCACGTCGCTCGTACACGCTTAGGCTTAATTCTTTCCTTCCTACTTAAAGCATCAGCTACCACATTTGCCTTTCCAGGATGATAGCGGATCTCGCAATCATAATCACTAAACAATTCAATCCACCTCCTTTGTCGCATGTTCAGCTCCTTCTGACTGAAGATGTGCTGAAGACTCTTATGATCTGTATAAACAACACTCTTTGTGCCATACAGATAATGTCTCCAATTCTTGAGGGCGAACACTACCGCACCAAGCTCTAAATCATGAGTGGTGTAATTCTTCTCGTGAATCTTGATTTGTCGGGATGCATAAGCTATCACCTTACCCCTCTGCATTAGTACACACCCAAATCCTTGATTCGACGCATCACAATACACAACAAAATCATCTGGCCCATCAGGTAGCGTCAGAATGGGTGCATTACATAAACTATCCTTTAATGACTGAAAAGCCACCTCCTGCTCTTCTCCCCAAACATACTTCTTGTTCTTCTGAGTCAACAAAGTAAGGGTTTAGCAATCTTCGAAAAATTCGCTATAAATCTTCGGTAATATCCTGCCAATCCTAAGAATGAGCGTATTTCGGACGGCGTCGTAGGAGCTTTCCAGTTCTTGACCGCTTCTATCTTACTAGGGTCTACATGTATTCCTTCACTATTCACCACATGTCCAAGAAAATGTACCTCCTCAAGCCAAAACTCACATTTTGAGAACTTGGCGTACAACTTCTCTTTCTCCAGTAATCCAAGGATCAACCTCAGATGTTCTCCATGCTCCTCCTCCGACTTAGAGTAAATTAGAATGTCGTCTATGAACACAATCACGAATCTATCCAAGTAAGGCTTGCAAACGCGATTCATCAAATCCATGAATACCGCAGGTGCATTTGTCAACCCAAATGGCATAACCGTAAACTCAAAGTGTCCATAACGAGTCCTAAAAGCAGTCTTCGGAATATCCTCCTCATACACTCTCAGCTGATGATAACCAGAACGTAGATCTATCTTTGAAATGAATCGAGAACCTTGCAGTTGGTCAAGGAGATCATCGATCCTAGGAAGAGGATACCGATTCTTAGCCGTTAACTTGTTCAATTCCCGATAGTCAATACACATCCGGAACGAACCATCCTTCTTCTTAACAAATAACACAGGTGCTCCCCACGGAGAGTGACTGGGTCGGATAAACCCCTTATCCTGAAGTTCTTGCAATCGCTCGGACAACTCCTGCATCTCGGAGGGTGCTAAACGATATGGGGATTTCGCCACAGGTGCCGCTCCAGGAATCAATTCAATACGGAATTCAACTTGACGGATTGGAGGCAACCCAGACAAGTCTTCAGGAAAGACGCCAGGAAATTCACACACCACAGGAATCTCTTCTATTTTAAGTTCTTTGGCTTTTGCATTCTCAAGGGATTTCAAATCATTCCCTAAGCATTCTCCTTGTATCCTAAGTATAACACCACTCTCTAAAGGAATACGAACTACCTTTTCATGGCATACAACCTCGGCCTTATGTTTAAACAACCAGCTCATCCCTATCACCACATCAAAACTCCCATGTCCAAAAGGTAGCAAATCAATCATAAACGGAATGCCCACTAACACTATAGTACACCCACGAATAACCTTGTCAACCTCTATCTCCTAACCACTAGCTATTTCAATCACAATACTAGGCCTAAGCTTACTAGGTTCAACATTCAATAGTCTAGCAAGCGAACCAACTTAAATATCACAACATTAGTACCAACAGATAATCGAGGTATCAGCATATGATAGGTAGAATGGAATCTTACCACCCACATACTCCCACATACAACGATTTCCCAAACGGTTAAGAGAATACATCTCTAACCATACAACCATCATCAACATGATATCACATATCATCTACCACAACATATAACAACAAACATCAATCAATGTAATCATGGTCACAAATCCACGTGTGTGATACCCTTATAATTATGTTCGCGACCATAGTTATAAGGCCTATTCCACACGCATACTTACTTCCAAAACCACACATCTCAATGATAACACACATATACCACATAGCACCTAATACACAACACAATCCATGCTATCATACTTGCAAGTCCACTTGTGTTGTGACGCATGTATAATTATGTTGGCCACCATAATTATCTATGCTCCCTTTCACAAGTGTACTTCCTCCTATGACCACACTTCATGCAAACAATCATCTCACATGGAACAATTCCAACGATCGTCGAACAATTCCAACGACCACTTTAACTCTATGATCAAAATCACTTGGATAAAACCAATCCAATATTCAGGAGTAATCATGCTCCAACATGGCTCCAGACGGCAAAAGACAATATAAGAATTCCAAAACATGACACAAAACAAAAGACGTCTCACAATGGCTCAAGCTCCACTCTCGCACTTGCCTCCCCACTCAGATCGGTTAAACTTACTTCCTGCTGCGGACTCCAGATCTGAATCCACGTCATTCCATCCTAACTCCCCTTCATCTTTACTCAACCACCCATTCCTGTTTCTTTCTTCCAATTCCGCATGATCCACAAGTACATACAACTCACGAGGTTTAGACAGAACCTTCTTTCCTTCATATGAGAAGTGAGGACACTTCCCAGAGTACTTGGTAACGGCTCCATCTCCAACAGTCACCGCGGTTGCAAACCTCTCCACCTCTTCTCCATCAATGTTTTCCATATACATCCCGTCCTTGTCCGAACATAGATTTATGCTAGCGGGAACTCGGATTCCGCGGTTAGTCCGCTTCATCCTACCACTTTCCTTCCAACCGATAGCAAAATGATAGCCCAACGAAACTTCTTACGCGAGGGAGGTGACATACTATAATCGACGTATACAATACTAAATATAGGGACAAAATAGTCATCCAAAAATCGCCAGAAAACAACTCGTAAATTTAGGAAAAATAATCATATAAATTATCATACTTATATATAGACCCTAAATGAAACTATATGAGGGACTCCTAGGTTATAGTCTAGGTTCAACCACCTAATTCTCTATAACCAAGGCTCTGATACCAATCTGTCACACCTCGCCAAGGCGGAAACGCGAGTGCAACATCATGGATATCATCACAACACATGGTGTCTAAATAGAGAATTACTACATGCAAATAAATAGAGCAAAGTACAGACACAAAGTATCGTAACGATACCCCAAAATAAAATAACCAAAACCAATCTCCATTGGTATATTCATTAAAACATAAAATACTAATGAAAGACATTCAAGTATCGCAAACAAAAATCCAACTTATTCCAATTAAAACTTAAGATAGTCATCCTCAAATGCAAACTAGTCTCTTCTAGTCACGTCCTTCTACCTTAGCCTTAGAATGCTCACCTGAAAATGATGCTTAAAAACGTCAACATAATGTTGGTGAGATTCATAGGTTTAAGACACACAAAATATATCTCCAGTAATAGTCACTGTGATTACAAAACATAGCAGGAGAGTAAAAGTAGTTATCACACAAACTAGCATGCAATTGGGACGGAACGTGCCCACCGATCCAAGTATAAATTGGGACGAAACGTGCCCACCGATCCAAATACCACCACAATTGGGACGGAACGCGCCCACCGATCCAGAATAATGGGTAAATTAATACCCTCCGGCCGGACCACACAGAATAATAGTGAGTAGAGCCACTAGGACTTGCTACTCTCCAAATGGATAATGGGAGCAAAGCTACCCTCCAAATGGACCACACAGAATCACCACACAACATGCAGTATACATATAATAACCTTTACAAGTCCATGCATTTTATAACCACATAATCACAGTAACTCAAAACAATTTATCACAAGCATCATCTCCATCCCAAGTTAAAAACAAAGTAAAAATTGGGACTATGAAACTTACCTCAACCTTGCAGCTTCCAAATTATCAACTCACAAATCTATACAACAAAATAAGATCATATTACACACGACCAAGCTAAAAGCTATAGTCCATGTAACACACATATGATGGATGTATAAGGTTCATATAACCCACAATGGATCACCCAGACTCCATACTAATCATTACCGAACACTTACACTCACTAAATCCCTTGAATAAACTTTTCTAAAAAACGCAGATTTTTAGGGTACTTTTACCCACATAAAATCACAGCAAAATAAGCTCCACAACTCACACAAAAACTTCACCATGGTCCTTCATGAGCATAAAAGCTACTCCCAGAAGGCCATGCACTAAAAACACACACAAGAACCCAATGAAAAATCAAACATGACAACTATCCAGATTCGGATCTGAACGCACACCAAAAAGTTTTTACTCTCAACCATACTTTCACAACTTATTATCGTCTAATTTTCGCGTGGAAGTCAAGGATAATATAGAACTAAATTCCCCCAGAAGGGCTAACCCAAATTACACTTTCAAACCCACCATTGACCTCAATACTTTTACCCCAATTTTGTCCCGGTTTAACAGTTTTGACACCTTTACTTGTAAAAATCGTTTGACTGACCTCCGGACCTCGAAATCACTCGTGGCCGGACTTTTTGGAAAGCTCTTTCTCTGAACTACAATTTAGACTCAAAATTCGTGATCTAACTCATCTCCATCTATTAAATATCATCGAATCTCTACAGCCTTACAATTCTGTCAGAACTTTAACTCATTAATTAACAAGTTTTAAACCCTAACATCTTCACCAATCATCATAATATTACTAATTATGGATCCTAACATGTTTCATATCATTAATTTATAGAATTAAACATAAACCCTAATCCATCATATTATTGTTACATGAATTATAATAATTAATTAAATACATGAACTAAAAATTATACATTGTTCTTGATTTTAGCTTCAAAAATAAAACCCTAAAATTTTCTTCTTCTTGGCTCCTTGGTTTGGCCGAATTTCTCAAAAGGGAGGAATGAGGGGTTTTTGTTTTGTATTTATAATGCCCTATGAAAGATTCTAGATAATCTTTTAATTGGTAATTATATTTGGAATCAAATTTGGTTTCCTAATTCTCCCCCTAATCCCTAAATCGGCCGCCCCTATTAAATATATTTTTTTTTATTTTTTTTTATTAAAATTAATTATTACACTTAAAACCTTGTACTCTTGATATTTTATAAAAACTCATACCGAAACCTAACGTCTTACGCGACAATTCTTCGTTTTTACGACAACTCAGAAAAATTATCATTTTCAAAACAAAGTTTCCAAAAATAGAATTTCACACTCTCTAAAAATATTACTCATAAAAAAAAACCTCCACGTAACTTACTAACGCTCAAATACTTGAACGGAGACTTGTTACGCAACACCACAAAACACCAAAACTACACAAGTCATTTCTACACCACCAAGGTGATCAAAATGAACTTATCCCAAAAATCAATATTACTCAAATCATAATAGTATATCTCTCACCAAGGGATTTAGTGCCAACACACACACTTACTACACATATACCACACATATATCCCACATAAACACATAATACACACCAAACAAAAGTTAGAAAAGTTGAGACTATTAGTCAAACTAACCTGCTAAAATCACGGTTGTTACACCATTGACCACAGTTGACCTATTTGTTTGACCCAGTTACATAAATCGGCAAGTTCGGTGGCCTTGTAGCACCTAATCAGCGATTAATCGGCCTTGTAGACCTTTTTTTGCAACACTGAATATAGTTGTGAAGAATGTATCAAATTTACCATATTGCACCTAATGTTAATAAAAATTACAAACATCACTCAAATATTTAAATTAATTTCATAACGGTAAAGTGACATTTTGCAAAAAAATATAAGAGAGATAATGCAGTAATGATTATTGTTTCTTAAACTGTGTGTTTTTTATCGGGGGATAATAATTTTGGGATGGAGGGAGTATTAATTTATTTAAGAGTAAATTACATGGATGGTCCCTGTGGTTTGTCAAAAGTAACAACATTCGTCCTCCGAAGTTTAAAGTTGCACTCGTAGTCCCTAAGTTGGTAAACAAATAACACCACCGGTCCTTTAGTTTAACTAGTGTTAAGTGAGTTCCGTTATAATTTACACGTTAGCCCCTTTGGTTAAATATCGTTGCATCGTTTATCCTTAATAATAACGGCTATTTATAATTTAAAGTTTCTATATGTTTTTATCCGTTTTTACACGTTTTCGTCCGTTTTTATATGTTTTCTTACGTTTTTATCCGTTTTCGTCCGTTTTTATACGTTTTTGACCGTATTTATACATTTTCGTCTGTTTTTCTTACGTTTTTATACGTTTTCACCCGTTTTCTTACATTTTTATACTTTTTGTCATTTTCGTCTGTTTTCTTTTACGTTTTTCATTCGTTTTTTTTTTTATTTCTGTTTTATCTTTTCCTTTTTTATAGTTTCGTTTTCGTTCCGTTTTCATACGTTTTTAATCCTTTTTTATACGTGTTTTGGCCGTCTTTCTTAAGTTTGTTTACGTTTTTATCCATTTTTATATGTTTTCGTACGTTTTTCTTCCGTTTTTCTTAATTGTCATACATTTTTATCTGTTTTCTTACGTTTTTATCCGTTTTATACATTTTTTACCGTTTTTATACGTTTTCTCATTTTCTTACAATTTTATATGTTTTTATCGTTTTCGTATGTTTTCTTCCGTTTTCTTAATTGTCATACGTTATATCTTTTATACATTTTCTTACGTTTTTATCGTTTTCGTCGTTTTTATACATTCCGTCGTTCTCTTCGTTTTTATAAGTTTTCAACTTTCTTTGTTTTCTAAGTTGTCATATGTTATTATCCTTTTTTATTCGTTTTCTTACGTTTTTATCAGTTTCCGTCCGTTTTTATACGTTTTGACCAATTTTTATACGTTTTCGTCCGTTATTCTTACATTTTTATCCGTTTTTATACGTTTTCATACGTTTTTATACGTTTTCGCCCGTTTTCATATATTTTCCTATGTTTTTGTACGTTTTCATACGTTTTTATCCGGGATGAAAATGTCTAAAGACGGATAAAAACGTAAGAAGATGTAAAAAAACGGATGAAAACGTATAAAAACGTATGGAAACGTATAAAAACGGATTAAAACGTAAGAAAATTGGACGAAAATGTATAAAAACTGACGAAAACATATAAAACAGACGAAATCATATAAAAACGTATAAAAACAAATGAAACGTATAAAAATGGACGAAAACATAAAAAAATGTAAGAAAACGGATAAAAACTTAAGAAAAAGGGATAAAAACGTAAGAAAAACGGACGAAAATGTATAAAAATGGATGAAAACGTATAAAAACAGACGAAAACGTATAAAAACGTACGAAAACGTATAAAACGGATAAAAACGGATGAAAACATATAAAAACGGACGAAACACGGATAAAAACGTATAAAACGGACGAAAAAGGATAAAACGTATGAAAATGTAAGAAAACGGGTGAAAACGTATAAAACGGATGAAAACGTAAGAAAAATGGACGAAAATGTATAAAAACATCTGAAACGTATAAAAACGGAAGAAAACGGATAAAAACGCAAGAAAACGTATAAAAACGGACGAAAACGTATAAAACGGATAAAAAGGTTTGACAACTTCAGAAAAATGGACGAAAACGTATAAAAACGGATAAAAAATTAAGAAAATGGATGAAAACATAAAAAAACGGATAAAACGTATAAAAACGTAAGAAAAACGGACGAAAACGTATAAAAACGGACGAAAACGTATAAAACAGACGAAAACGGATAAAAACGTAAGAAAATATATAAAAACGGACGAAAACGTGTAAAAACGGATAAAAACATATGGAAACTTTAAATTATAAACAACCGTTATTATTAAGGATAAACGATGCAACGATATTTAACCAAAGGGGCTAACGTGTAAATTATAACGGAACTACTTAACACCAGTTAAACTAAAGGACCGGTGGTGTTATTTGTTTACCAACTTAGGGACTAGCAGTGCAACTTCAAACTTCGATGGACGAAGGTTATTACTTTTGACAAACCACATGGACAATTCATGTAATTTACTCTTTATTTAATGATATAAAAATTTGCATAAACTCAATGGTTACAAATTTGCAAAAGGGTGTTTTGATTGGACTTTTCGGGCTCTGAAGTGGACGAAAATTTCCAAACAACTTTTGGAAGTTAATGTGCACATGCCTAAAAAGATATATGCAAAAACAATCTAACAACTAAAATACAATGAGAATCTCAAAACAAAATGAAACAAGCACCTACACTAAAATTGACAAGAAATAACTGTATTACGAATAAAACTGACAAGAAACTAAAGATGAAAGCCACTAAAACATAATACCTATATTAGAAGAAAAAATATTGTCAAAGACCTTTGAATGGCGAAAAACTAAAAGACCCAAAATACATAGTCATGGAAATCAAAAACATAAAGTAAATACTTGCAAACATAAAAATTAAGTAGAATAGCTATTTAAAGATGCAGATTTATTATAAAGACTCACTAAGTTTGATACCTTTAAACTTTCATAGCACTCTGTTGAAAGAAAGGACTCTTCATCGATGTTGAGACCTTCATTGTTAATTTCATTCAGCAATCTTCATTCTCTAATTGGTCATTTTTTCCGTTTTCTTACTACTATAGTAGTGAGTATTTTGTTCCATATAACCTATTTTAAAATCACGTAACTTTCGACTTCTATCAACTATTTACGCCATCATTGAAAGATTATTGGCCATCTATTTAAGGACATATCTACAAGAATCATTAGAACCAAAATCTTGAGCACCATGAGTACTTGATTCAAACGAAACAAAACTTCTACTCACATTTTCTTTATTGTTGCTTGGATGAGTACATTTCTCTACTATAGTAGTGAGTATTTTTTTCCATATAACCTATTTTAAAATCACGTAACTTTCGACTTCTATCAACTATTTACGCCATCATTGAAAGATTATTGGCCATCTATTTAAGGACATATCTACAAGAATCATTAGAACCAAAATCTTGAGCACCATGAGTACTTGATTCAAACGAAACAAAACTTCTACTCACATTTTCTTTATTGTTGCTTGGATGAGTACATTTCACTAGCTAGTACTAATATATTCTTTAGGATCCATCCTATGAGCCGCAACATTTACCTAGTTCATATAATTTGTGTTGACACCTACATTTTACTTTACACTAACTTCAAATAACAACATTAAATGTTCCTTTTTCTTTTGATGGGGAACTGATAAATGTGTGTTTTTCTCCCTGTTGCATAAAGGAGTAAGTTCTAGTTTTGATTATAAAACCTGTAAATGGAAGATAAATTACCTTGTTAAGACGCGAAATGGCAAACACTAGTTCACCTCCACACACAAAAAGATCTCTAGGAACTTGAAAGGGAATGTGGTTGAAGAATGATTTATAAAACTTTTAACCAACCCTAGATTTTTCATGAAGTGTAACTAGTTCCAAGGAAACATGACCATGGTTAAATGCATTCATAATTAGCAAAAAGATTTTGACATCTACCACCCTTATTATTCAATTATTTAAAGTTTTATACACATTTTAGGAAGGTTTCAGGGACGTCACCCACATGTATTGAGTACATTTCACTAGCTAGTACTAATATATTCTTTAGGATCCATCCCATGAGCCGCACCATTTACCTAGTTCATATAATTTTTGTTGACACCTACATTTTAGTTTACACTAACTTCGAATGACAACATTAAATGTTTCTTTTTCTTTTGATGGGGAACTGATAAATGTGTCTTTTTCTCCCTATTGCATAAAGGACTAAGTTCTAGTTTTGATTATAAAACCTGTAAATGAAAGATAAATTACCTTGTTAAGACGCGAAATGGCAAACACTAGTTAACCTCCACACAAAAAAAGATCTCTAAGAACTTGAAAGGGAATGTCGTTGACGAAGGATTTATAAAACTTTTAACCAACCCTAGATTTTTCATGAAGTGGAACTAGTTCCAAGGAAAAAGACCATGGTTAAATGCATTCATAATTAGCAAAAATATTTTGATATCTACCACCCCTATTATTCAATTATTTAAAGTTTTATATACATTTTAGGAATGTTTCAGAATTAGCAAAAGGATTTTGACATCTACCACCCTTGGTTATTCAATTTTTATAGTTTTATACACATTTTAGGAAGGTTTCAGGGACGTCACCCACATGTATTGAGTACATTTCACTAGCTAGTACTAATATATTCTTTAGGATCCATCCCATGAGCCGCACCATTTACCTAGTTCATATAATTTTTGTTGACACCTACATTTTAGTTTACACTAACTTCGAATGACAACATTAAATGTTCCTTTTCTTTTGATGGGGAACTGATAAATGTGTCTTTTTTCTCCCTATTGCATAAAGGACTAAGTTCTAGTTTTGATTATAAAACCTGTAAATGAAAGATAAATTACCTTGTTAAGACGCGAAATGGCAAACACTAGTTCACCTCCACAAAAAAAAAAAAAAAAAAGATCTCTAAGAACTTGAAAGGGAATGTGGTTGAAGAAGGATTTATAAAACATTTAACCAACCCTAGATTTTTTATGAAGGTGTGGAAACCGTAGAGGGGGGTGAATACGTTTCCATTTAAAAAGTTAAAAACTTTTTGTATCAAACACCCAATCACGTGTGACGTAATATGAAAAGTGTCAACAATGATCATATAATATCTAGAGATGAATAAATTAAACTACATCACAAGCACAATCAAATCATGACACATACATAATCAACATAACATAAGCAATTAGCCACACAAACATAAACGCAATGCAAATATAAATATAATGCGATAAAGAATAAAATAAAAGTAAAGAGATAAGTAAGAAGGCGTAAACCGTATACGGTGATTTATAGTGGTTCGGTCACGAAGCTCCTCTTCGCCCTACTCCACTCCCCGAGTACCCAACTCGAGAGTTACTTCACTAATCAACAAGCTCCCTTCAGGCGGAGAAAACCGTACACGTCGCTTATCCTATTTCCGACACTAAGCTAGATGTCGAGTGCTAATCTTAGCTAGCACCAATCTACCACGATTTACCCGATCTACCCTTGATCCACTTGATCAATACACAAGTCCAATGGCTTCAAGAGATCTCCAAGATCTCAACAAGATCACAATGATCTACTCCCACTTGACTCGATCTACCCAATCTACCCTTGATCTTCTTGATCAATCAAACAAGCCCACAAGCTTCAAGAGATCTCCAAGATCTCGACAAGATCACAAAGATCAACCCTCACTTGACTCAATCTACCTTATCTACCTTTGATCAACTTGATCAACACACTAGCCCAATGGCTACTAGAGATATTCAATATCTCTATAAGATCACAATGATCTTCCCTCACAAACTCTCAAAAGAAAAATGATCTTGATGTATGCTATGATACAATCAAGAGTGTAACAAATGTTACAAGTGCTTCTACCTACAACTACAACACTTTGTATCTACTTGGATACCTTGTGTTCTTCTCTTGCACTTGAAGAGGAATGACAACACTTTGTATCTACTTGGATACCTTGTGTTCTTCTCTTGCACTTGAAGAGGAATGAAGAGGATCTTTTGGTGGAATGAAAGGATCACTCTTAAACAAACTAAGACTCTATAAATGATCAAAGAAAGTGTTCTAAGTGAGGAGGGATTAGACCAAAGAAAACTTACTGGAAAAATTAATTTGGAAGTGTAAAATGGTCCACTATTTATAAGCAAGGGGAAAACTAGCCGTTACAGAGGCACGACTCCACTAATTGTCAGACGGCTCCACTAAATTTAGTGAAGCCGTCGGTACTTTAGTGGTACCGTGGACGCTCCTCCATTTGTTTTTAGTGAGGAAGGTTTATTCGGGAATGTTTGGAGCTGTTTTGGGGGGAAAATTGGCTGTTGGGATTTTTAAACTTATTTTTCAAAATAAAACATTTCTTTTTAATTCAAAAATAATTTGTAAAATATATTTTTGAGAAAATGTTTTGTCACTTTAAAAATGTGAAGTTTAGAAAAATATAATCATTTGATCATTTGTCAAGTAGTAGATTTGTTTGTCCATACCTTGAGTGATTTACGTCGGGATGGAAATATACGACTTCGTTGAAGCATACTTGAGACGTCGGGAGGTGTTGATGTAAGTATGCATTGATGATTTGTGTTTACAAGTAACTTGCACATTTTACGTTATGTATTACAAGTTACATGTTTGTCATTATTAAAATCGAAGAAACCGTTTAGTTAAAATATCGTAATATTTGCACTAACAATCTCCCCCTTTTTGATGATGACAAATATGTAAACCGTAACACACAGTAAAATGTAAAAGTTACCTGTTTACTCTCCCTTCTCCCCCTTTTGTCGAAGCAAAAAGGTAGTTGCCTCGAGCGCTCCCTTAAATTCACTCCCTACTCCCCCTTATTGAACTACTTTCCTTTCTCCCCAGAAAGGCAAGCTTGCATCATCCCAGTGAAGTCTTCTATCACCACTCGTGAAGACGACTCCATGCTATGTATTTAAATACCCCCGAGCTCCCCCTAGCTCAATGCTCCCCTATGATGACTTAATCCCTTTGTTTATTTACCTTAGTATCTAGCGGATCCATGGATCAAATTCTTACAAAGGCTTTTCCTACATCAAGGGTTAGCTTCGTGCAACATAATATATAACAATATAGGAGCAACATTATAGGGATAGAATACACATAGCAAGACATGCACGGGTTAAACTATGTGAGTGACACAACCTAAAAGTGTGCCAAAAGGGTAAAGACCAAAAAGAAAGCCCAAGAAAGTTGAGCGACACAAAAAGATGAATGCATATAGAAATTCAAAGACACTTGAGTGTCATAACCCGACCGACAACCTAAGGTGTAATTGTTCAATCAATCACACTAACAAGAACGAGATTCGTTCATTGACTGACACACAAAATGACTTCTTCCAAGTTATCATTGGGAAGGCAAGTTCTAACAAACCTTTTGAACAACATAATCATCTACCTAAGATGATTGGTGTTAGGATGGTTTAGATTAATATATCGTTTGCACTGACAATGAGATGCATGATATATTTCAAAAGAGAAAAAGAAAGGTGCATGTGATCCTAACAGGATTGTTGGTGGATATCTCTAACGGGGTTGAGGTAACGAAGTTCTGGATTTCTAGTTTGGATGATCCTAGTTGTGTGTTAGAGGTGCATGAAGGGTTTCGTGTGTTTGTGAGGATTGAAGGTTGTTGAACTAAGTATCACTTATCTAAAGTGAGGAATAGTTGTAGGGTTTGAGTGTGATGATCGATGGGTTGAAGGTTCTTAGACTAACTATCACTGTCAAGAGTGAAGTGTAGCTAAAAGGTTTGAGTGGGATTGATATAAGGGTTGAAGGTTTTGAAACTAAATATCACTGTCAAGAGTGAAGTTTAGTTATAAGGGTTGAGTGTGATGAGGAATGATGTTAATGTAAGGTTTGAAGATGAGATGCAAGATAAGCTTGCAATGGTGATGCCTTATATAGGCAAGAGTTGTGGGATTCGAACTAAAGTTGGTGGTGGTGTCCTATGGTGTAATGAGGAAATCTCAGGGTGTATGTGAGTTTGCAAAATTTTGCAGGTTTGAGGTTAGGGATGCAGGGATCTAGAGGAAACAGTGAAAATTCATCAAACATAGGCACGGTACCACTAAATACCACACGGTACCATTAAATTTAACGGTACCGTGGCCTATTTAACGGTACCGTGACCTGAAAGTCACGAATTTTCCTGTGCAGCCTAGTTCTGGGCAGCTAAAGGGAAGTTTCTAGGGAATAAGAACCACATTTATGAGTTTTTGAGAGTGTTTGTTGAAAGACTGTATGAGTGTGTTTTCGCTCCCCCTTAATCTATGACTATCCGGACAAGATGTGAAAAAAATAAAGAGGAAAACAAACGTTGATGGAAGCGATGAGCTTAGCAACGTCATGACAAGTGGTGCATAGTGTAACACCCCCAAATTTTTAAACATAGCAGCGGAAGATTAATCTGGGTGTTACCGTGAGGATCGAAAACAAAATCATAGAAAAACAGCCTGAGACGGCATTTTTAATTTACATAGGTCCATAATACAAATTCAGTTACAAAGCGTTACATCAGAGTGCTAAGGTTTCTCCAAAGAAACATCAATTTAACTGAATTACAACTTTATTTTACACCATTTATTTAAGATAGGGTGCGCCTGCTCCATGCCTTGCCTTGCTCCTTTTTAGTTCCCGGAGATACATGCTTAAAAGTCAACATAATGTTGAGTGAAATCATGGAGTTTGTAATTTAAATATCAGTTCGATTCACAAGTAAGATTGTATTGGAGATACAATCAGTTTAGAAATTGATATCGCAGTTCATATATTGCCCTAAGTCTCATGACACGCAAACGTTAACAAAGTACCGCATAAACGGAGGTGATCATCAAATTAATGATGAAGGTTTTGCCCTCGTGTAATAGGTGATTTGCCAATTCCTATTTTTCTCAAATATAATGCATCGCGACTAATACGACTAGCAAAAAGCATTCCGTCCTAGTATTAGTGGGATAGGTTGTCAGTCCTCTAATAGATCTATTCATTATATTCGCGTTCACCGCAGTGATTAATGGCTCATGATAAAGGGTCTTATGGCAATATGGTGTACTTAGGCATATATCAAGTCAGGTAGCATACAGAAAAATACTTGTGATCAGTTTATAGCATGTATCCCCCTCACGGAGTTTAAAAAGTATAAAGAGTTTAAAAGTGAGGCCATGACTCACCTTATGCGTTACTGGTGATGGTGAAAATAACTCAGAGGTGATTATAACAACTTCGATATAGAACTTGGTAAATATAAATAACTGAGAATCTGACTAATTTCTAGTGGTGTGTGTGTATGAATGGCGGGTGATGATTAACTAATGATATACAACGATCTAATCGTTGAGAGTGAAGGTGTTATTATATATGAGTATGGTGCTCGGGTTCTCGTAAGATCATATTTTCAAAGAATAAATGAGTTGATATGAAATGTTAACATGAAATATTTCTATCGCTATTAACTAATATGCAATTAGAATGCGACTATGCATATGAAGTAAAGATATGGTGCAAAAATGAAAAAGAAGATAAGAATGACAAGTTATAACAGTTGGTTCTTGTGCTTTCCAGATTTTACATTTTCTACCCTAACCGTGGTTTGCGTTACGTCGTTAGTCCTTGTCCAGTCCATAGTCCAATAATAGTCCAATAATTGTCCAGATGTCCATATAAGGCTTGAAGTTCAATGGTATGTCAAATTAAGTCCTCTACAACTGTTTTCACAACTTTAGTCCCTTAGTTTCCAGGTTTGGCAGTTTTAGTCCTTTTTGGTTAAGTCGCGTTACATTTTTAGTCCTTTTTGCATAAAAATGACGGGAAAAATATTCTGAAAATTCTTATAACTTTATTAAGTTTATTTTAACTTATTTCAAGTGCTTATTCCAGGAACGAGCTTATTTTTATATTAATGGGCCGATTAACGAATCTATTTAAGGCCCGTTAATAAATTTAGAGGCGAGGGCGTGAAAATAGTTTTGGGCTTAGACTTGAGCTATTTTTAGGATTCTAAAAATATATTATATAGGCCTGTTGGACCTTCCTATTGTAAAGTCTTGTTGGGCTTTGATTTGGCCCAACCGAAGGTTATATTAAATTTCTGACATTTGGAATTTAGATGCTAGCGTGGTCGTATGGCATGCTCCAATTCGAATGGGTAGTAGGGTTTGTAAGGTTGAAGTTTATACACGAAAACTATAGTTTGCTAGATGTGCTATCGAGTGGTACTAAAATATCTAGATGTTGTGTTCTTATATTCGAAAATATATTTACGTTTTACAGCCACGTCACATAGTTTTGAGTCCAAAATATGTCAAATACTTTCTAAGTCTTTTACACCTATTCGAGTAGCATTTCAAAATGATTTATTTTAAGTGTCGAGATAAAATTATGAGTGGGATCTTAGAATACGAAAAATGTTGTTTCTCAGGTGTATTGTCGAGTGGAGTAAATATATATAGGTGTTATGTTCGTGGATTCGAATTAAAAGGTTCGTGTTCTTGGTGGTTTGGGTCGATTAGTGTTGATCCCAGTTGAGCTTCACGATCTTATTAATTACTTTAGATAAATCTAAGGTAATCGGTATAGAAACTGATTTCGAATTGTATATCAAATATTATGCGGAAACTAATACTTGATCTTAAGAAGAATAAACACAAACGAATTCTCAAACAACACTTCAATATATTAATACGATTTCTCTGAATAGCAATAGGGTTACAAGAAACCTTGAAGTGTAAAACAATACGTATGCTAAGATAAACAATCAATCAATCGATATCTAACTCTAACCCTAGAACCTCCTTTTATAGCGTAAGGAGTCCTAGTCGGTTTACAAGACTTCCTATACAAGAAAAATATTCATACGTATCTTTTCTATACTTATCTTAACATACTTTACATAATTAATAAGCAGCAGAGTAATCCATCTAGCAGCAGAGTCTTCGTGAGCTAGCAGTAGAGTTACAATGTGCCTATTATACCAAAACAGCAGAGTTACCAAAACAGCAGAGTTCTTGCACTAATCAGCAGAGTTACATAACTATCCAGCAGAGTTGTAATTCTCGGATCAGCAGCATTTCAGACCCAACAATCCTCCCCTAAACTTGATATTTTTTATCAAAAATCATCAAGTTTCCTTCAATCCAAATAACCACCAGGAGGATGCTTCCAAACACCTTACTGTTTTGATGTCTTTGACTCAAGAATCTTCTCATATTTTGTTATCAATTTATAAGCTTGAGTATCTGAAAAGTAACTATTCTGCAATGTCAACATACCAGGCTTTAACATCTGAGTAATCACTGCTGTATTGTTATTCAAAGGGTAATCCTTCTCCACAAGCATGTAGACCTTGACACCCTTACAAACTAATTCATGTACTCCACAAGATTGATACAAATACCACCTATCAACTCTGGAGTTCAACAAATCTCTCCATTCAATATCTCTCTCATCAGGTTCAAACATGTTCTTTAAAAAGTAATAGTGAATTCTTTCATACATCACTTCTGGTCTAGTATCACCATACTTTTCTTTATATAATCTCCATGTTTGCATCACATCATCTCTATCCATAAAATGTAGCATCTGAGAAAATCTAACAAATCCATAATACATATTATTTGACCTTTTAAACTCCCAGTAAGCTTCACTTCCATCCCTGATTGTATGTGCATAAGAGATAATTGAATATTTTGTATCTAAAGGAACTGCATTGACTATCTCTGGTTCCTCTTGTGTTACATGAACTGTGATATCCATTGTTCTTTTCATATCCTCAGCAGTTACTTCCTCAAAATGATGCTCATTACTTTCTTCTTTTTCGGAATCACTCTTTACCAATGACTCAGTCTTCCTCTTCTTTCTAGCCATCTGCTTTATTCTCTTACCTGTCCTCTTATAACCAATAACCTTCTTAACTTCTTCTCTCTCAAACTCCATGGTTTCCTTGTCATCTTGTTTCTTTGAAACACTTCCACTTCCAGATGCTTTCACATTTTCAGATCCCATAACCTCTGGCTTTCTTTTCGTTTCAGAAACTTTTCTTGGATTAAGCTTAGCATAAGTTTCATAAAACTCCTTTTCAATTAAGTGATCTGACTTGCCTTTGAAATCCTTCATCTGATAGCCTCTTGCATTCTTCAAATAGTACTTCATGTCTTTAACCAATGCTTTCCTTGAAGATGACTTTTGCTTGTAACCATGCTTTTGTGCCTCTTTAATCCTTAAAATCAGCTCTTCCCACTTAGTCAATCCATTCTTTCTAAGTATGAACTCAACAAGTTCTTTTGTCTTTTCAGCTCCATCCAACTGCTCATCATTTGATATCAACCTTGCTTGACCTCTTATAATCATATCAGAATCTATGAAATATTGCAACTGCTCATCTAATTCTTCTTGACTAATCTCTTTAAATGAAGAGCTTTCCATAAGTTCAGTCTGATTTCCTTCTTCTTCAGCTGCAACTCTTCTAGCATACTCTTCATCCTGAGCAATTTGAGCTTGTTCATCAGCCAACTTTTTCTTTCTTACAAGTTCTTCAGCAGAGTCAGCAACAGGTTGTGTTTGTGATGGTGTAGGTGTTTTAGTTTCTTTGTGCATGTTCAGCAGCACTTGAGCTAAGGTCATCTGATCATCATCTGAATCAGCAGAGTCTTTTACTCCAGCACTCTTCTCAATATCATCAGCAGAAACTTTTAACACATCAGCAGAGTGTCCTGCATCAGCAGAGTCAACCTTTCCACTCTTATTACCAACATTTTCAACAAATTCCTTTTCAACCTCCCCTGAACCTGTCACATCCTCTTGATCCTGTTCATTCACCACAGCCTCTTGTTCATTCCTCCCCTGTTTGGAAGCATCCTCTTCCAAACTTGGTTTGGACCTCTTCTTCAGCCTCCCCTCAAGGTGTGTAACCCTTAACTTAAGCCTCCTGATTTCAGCACCTTGAGTAGCCTTGACTGTCTTTAACTCCTTTCTTAGATCAAGCACCTCCTTTGACAATTTTGTACAATTTTCCGTCAATTCTTTCAATTGTTTCATGATATCCTCACAACTTCGGTCTGTGTAACCTGACCCGAGAGGTTGATCATTGGAATTGACATTTTGTACAGGTGGTTTAGCCGTCAAATCATCAGTATCAAGTTCAATACTAGCATCAACACTTCGACCTGTGTTACCTGGTCCGAGAGGTGTATCATTTGCAATGTCAATATGTACATTAGTGTCCATCAATTCAATATGTTCATCTCTGTCCTCATCACTTCGAGATGTGTTAACTTCTCCGAGAGGTGAATCATGGGACACAAACTCAGTCTCATCCCTAGGATGAACATCTGAGCCCCCCATAGAAGCCATTTGGCTGGGGTTACCACCAGTTGTGTCAGGTTCCTGAGAACCTTCTACAAATGATGTTGCCATGGTTGAGGTCTTAAGTATGTTGACACTGTCCTGTTCAACTACTAAGTTGGAAACAGTAGTGCCAGCCTCTCCCATCATGATACCTCCAACACCTGTATCAGCCTCATCTGCTACCATACTGACATTGGCCTGAGGTTGCACAATGCCCTCTTGTGAATTCCTAGGTGATTGGGTGTTTTGGGTTTCATGTGACACTGATTCATTCAAATTTATTGATGAGGATGTGTGATGGGAAGCTGTGGGTGTTCCAGCTTCTTCATCCTCATTTACAGCAGCCACTACATTCAAGATATGCTCAGTTAAGGGAGTAATAACACCAGAAAATCCCTTCCCATTCTTCTTTAAAAAGGCAAACATCTTGATGGCCATTCTACTACAGGGCTCAATTTGTACATGCCTCAATGGTTCTCTCAGCTGTTTGTTTATAATAAGTTGTAGAAACCTTGGGTACAAATAAAACTTCTTTTTAACAAACTTTTTCAACCCCTCAAATATCATACCAGAAAAATCAAAGGGCTGCCCTGTAGCTAAACATACCAAAGCCATAGCTTGAGAAGCACTAAACTCATTCCATCCACCTATTTTGGGAAACAAGCAGTGTTGTAGAGTATGCAGTAAAAACTTCCAATGTGGACAGAGACGACCTTTCAATAATGTACTACCAGCCTCAGGTCTCTCATATCCAAAAGTCTCAAGCTCAGTCATAACTACTTCTGGGGTAATAGTAGGGGGTGTTGGGGTGCCTGATAGGCGTAAACTTATCTTAATTGTGGTTTTACTAACTACAATATTCTCCCCATCTACACTACCTACCAATCGTTCCTCACCATCTAATACATCCAACTTAACAGTTGACCAAAATTGCTTCATATGAGATGTATAAATGGTAGGATCAGCAGTTAACGCATACCTTAACTTCGAAGCACTCAGGAAATCCATAACCTCATAAAATCCATCAGCGGCAGTAACCTTACTGAGAAATGCTATCTGATTGTGTTCTTCTGGAAACGTTCTTTGAGCCATTGTATTTGGGGGTTTTGGGTGAAAGGATATGAATTGATGTTCTTGGGGATAGTCGAATGTAATTCTTGAGCAATGAAAATGAAATTAGATCAAATTGGTGAAAGATACCGTTTTGATCTAATTAGGGTTAAGAGCGCGCCAAAATTTACAATTTGACCCTTCAACTTTCAAACTCATCAGCAGAGTTATGAAAGTGTTGACCTAAAGTCAACATTCCCAAATTCTTTAAAATTACCTCCTTAAATACCATACCAACCCCACATTTTAACTCCATAAATCCTTAATCACTAAATCAAATCCCCAATTCAAAACCCTAACTCCAATAACATTCAAATCATGAGTTCTTCAAAGATGCCAATCATTGAAATATCTTCAGATTCATCCTCGGATGAATCACAAGGTTGGGCTAGTTACTTTCCTAATAATGCATCCACATCGCAAAACAAAGGAAAAGCAATCAAAGAAGAATCATACTCCGATCCACTCCCTTCAACACCATCGTCATTCGAAGATTCAAGCGATGATGAAACAGCAGATTGGCCTGGGAAACAGCAAGGTTGGCCAAAACACATGACTTACTACCAAGGTGCTTGGGAAATCATCCCTTCAAAACATCCAATATCCGCTGAACTTCAGAAACAACTGGAGAAAGCCGCAGCCGACTTTGCAAAAAGTGTCCACATTCCACATCCAGAGCCAAATCCGGTTGAAAAGAAACCCTCTGTGCCAGAGAAGAAAAACCAGCAGAAGAAAGCAGCTCCCTCTACCAGTCAGCCGCAAAATCCACCACCACGTTCAGTGGTACTTGCACTCCCCTGCCCAAGGGTGTCTGAAGCCATGGGCACCAGGGGACCACGGAGCAAGGTCATGCCAGAATTTGCTAAGATGTAGGTTGTGAATCAATGTAGCTTGTTGTCTTTTGATGTTTTCTTTTGAATGATGGTTGTAAGAAAACTTGCTCTGTACATTGCTTATGGAATGAATGAATGAATCTTTTAATTTTCCTTGCTTAACTTGAGTATTTGTGTATGTATCTGCAAAAGGTTAGTAGCAAACAACAAACACAAGCAAGAATATTCCAAAAACAGCAGCAGAGAACCATAGCAAACTAAACAACTTAACAAACTAACAAATTTTGACTTAACAAACAGCACAAATCCTTACAAAACTTTACAAAAACATACAGAGATAAGATAGTTTAAGTTTTAAAGATTGATCATACCAATACTAGCAACTAAAAATTGAAACCTACTTATGTCAAAACTTTTGGTAAGTAGATCAGCAACATTATTGTCAGTATGTATTTTAACCACTTGAATTAGCTTTTTCTCATAGCAATCTCTAATAAAATGATGTCTTATCTCTATGTGTTTTGTTTTAGAATGAAAAACAGGATTTTTGATAATACACATGGTGCTGTTGTTGTCAATGAAAATCTTTGTGTTCATAAAATTGTACCCATAATCCAGCAATTGGTTCTGAATCCAGAGCACCTGTCCACAGCAGCTAGAAGCAGCAACATACTCTGCTTCAGTAGTCGAATTAGCCACCACTGTTTGTTTCTTACATTGCCAAGAGATCAGTCTATGTCCAAGGTACTGACAGCCTCCAGTAGTTGATTTTCTGTCCATAGTAGCTCCAGCATAGTCACTATCTGAGTATGCTATCAAGTCAAATGGTGAATTATTAGGATACCAAAGACCCAGTTTTGGTTGACCCTTTAGGTACCTAAAAATCCTTTTGACTACTTCCAAGTGTGAAACTTTTGGGGATACTTGGAATCTAGCACAAGCACACACAGAAAACATGATATCTGGCCTTGAAGCAGTCAGATACATCAATGAGCCAATCATTGATCTGTACAGATGCACATCAACCTCTACTCCATCTTCATCTTTGAGCAAAGGCTTGTTCTTATCCATGGGTGTCTTGGCTGCTTTCACATCCTTGAAACCAAATTTCTTCAACATATCAGCCACATACTTGTCTTGGCTAATAAAAATCCCATCTGACTTCTGCTTAACTTGAAGCCCAAAAAGAAAGTCAATTCACCCATAGAACTCATCTCAAACCTGCTGTGCATAAGTTTCTCAAATCCTTCACATAACACCTTATTTGTAGACCCAAAAATGATATCATCTACATAAACCTGAACAAGTAGAATATCCTTTTTGTCTTTCTTAATGAACAATGTTTTATCAATGGTTCCTCTGCTAAAACCATTATTCAACAAATACTTAGATAAGGTGTCATACCAAGCTCTAGGAGCTTGATGTAGTCCATACAGTGCCTTCTTTACCTTGTAGACCCTATCAGGATACTTAGGATCTTCAAACCCAGGTGGTTGCATAACATAAACCTCTTCAGGTATCTTTCCATACAAGAAAACACTTTTCACATCCATTTGATACACAGGAAAATTCTTGTATGAGGCATATGCCAAGAAAAGTCTGATAGCCTCCAGTCTTGCAACTGGAGCAAATACCTCATCATAGTCTATCCCTTCTTCCTGAGTGTATCCCTGAGCCACCAATCTAGCCTTGTTTCTGATAACAATGCCTCTTTCATCTCTTTTACATCTGAACACCCATTTTGTACCAATTGCCCTTTTTCCATTAGGCAAATCAACTAATGTCCAGACCTCCTGAAGCTTGAACTGCAGCAACTCCTCTTGCATAGCTTCAACCCAACTTTCATCTTTCAAAGCCTTGTGAATGGTCTTGGGTTCTTCTTGAGATAAGAAACAGGCAAACATGCAATTTTGTAGATCCTTGTGGCTATTCCTCTTCTTAAGTGTTTGAGCAAACAATCCCTGATCAAGCAAATCACTCAACCCTTTTGATTTACTTCTGGTCTGAACAGCAGAGTGAACATCACCAATTATTTGCTCCTTTGGATGATTCCTGTGGATTCTTGTTGTTGGTGTGGGACTAACAGGTATGTCAGTCTCCAAGTTTGATAAATCAGCTTCAGCACTAAAAACATCAACAACTTCATCATCAGTATCCACATACACTTCTTCTAATTCAGGCATCTCATCAGCAGAATCATCATCAGAATCACCAGTTATATCAGTAGAGTCTTTGAGTTCAGCAGCAGAGTTACCAAGCTGAACAGCAGAGTGTTTTGCCTTAACAGCAGAGTGCTTTGGCTTAACAGCAGAGTGTTTTGGCTTGGCAGCAGAGTTAAGAAAACTGCTGCTTGGTGTATTCCCTTGAATTCCATCAACTAGTGACTCTATACTTCTTTCCTTATCATCATTCATGTCATCAGGAGAAGGTTCAGCAACACCTTCCACATCAACCTTTGGTAATTCTTTATGAACAGCAGCATCATCTGAACTCTTTCCCTCTTTAGGAGTGAAGTACTGATCAAACGTGCTCCTTTCAATCAAAACAAACTCCTCCGCAGTTTCATCCTTCTTTGCTTGTGTACCTGCATTGGGGTTAGTTTGTGTACCTGCAGACATGTTAGTGGTACCTGCAAGGACTGGTTGATAATTCATGCTCTTGGTTAAAGAATCAATATCAAACATCCACTCAGGACCTTTTCCATCAACATTAGGTGTGGTTTCTCTAATTCTAACATGCAAATTTTCCACCACATACCCAGTTCTTTGATTGAAAACCCTAAAAGCCTTACTTTCAGTAGAGTATCCAACAAAGTAACCCATGTCTGCTTTCTCACTGAACTTGCCTAAGTGGTCAATGGTGTTTAAGATAGTGACAGGACACCCAAATGGTCTAAAGAAATCTATCAGTGGTTTCCTACCATGCAATAACTCATAAGGGGTCTTATTGTGAGGTTTGACTATCTTAGTTCTATTTTGCACATAACAAGCAGTGTTGACTGCTTCAGCCCAAAAGATAGTGGGTAACTTAGACTCTGACAACATAGTCCTAGCAGCCTCAATTAATGTTCTATTTCTTCTCTCAGCCACACCATTTTGCTGAGGAGTTCTGGCTACACTAAATTGTCTAGTTATCCCTTTTTCCTCACAGAACTGATTCATCACTTGATTCTTAAATTCAGTTCCATTGTCACATCTGATGATCTTAACCTTGTGATTAAATAGGTTTTCTATCCTTGTTATAAAAGCCTTAAGAATGCTAGCTGTCTCATTCTTAGTTGCTAAAAAGAATACCCAAGTAAACCTACTGAAATCATCAGTGACCACTAAGCCATACATCTTTTTATTCAAACTATGCACATATGTAGGTCCAAATAAGTCCATGTGTAACATAAACAAAGGTTCAGTTATAGAATTCACCAATTTGGACTTACAAGATGCTCTATGTTGCTTTCCCATTTGGCAAGCAACACAGACTTCAGGATTCTCAAAGACCTTTGAAGGCAATCCTCTGACCAAGTTCCCTTTCACCAACTTGTTAATAGCCTTGTAGTTCAAATGTCCAAGCCTTCTGTGCCAAAGTTTGGATTCATCAACAGTGGCTTTGGCAAACAGACAAGTCAAATCTCTTTTGGGAATAATATTCTTTATATCCACACTGTATATATTGTCATGTCTAGGGACTTTAAGAAGAACCAATTTATCATCAGGTATCTTATAGTCAGGAGACAAGACAAGACACTCAGTGTCGGTAAAAAGAACAAAATTCTTCCTGTCACACATTTGTGAGACACTAAAAAGATTAAACTTGAGACCATTCACCAAATACACTTTCTCAAAGTCTAACTTTCCAGTTCTAATGATGCCTTTACCAATGATTTTTCCACCTTTAGGGTCATTCCCAAAGGCCACATAACCACCATCCAAAGCTTCAAAATTCTCCAAGTTGCTTTGGTCTCCAGTCATATGTGAAGAGCATCCACTATCAAAGATACATTTGTCCTTTAGCTCCTTTTGTAGATTGCCCTGCACAAAAAGTAAGAGAATTAGTTTCTCTTGGGGACCCAAGCCATTACTGACTTGGATCTACCTTGTGCATCAAAGTAGTCAAATTTCTTCAACTGCATTGGTGCACTGCTGTGTCTGAGAACATGATCTAAAACTTTAACTTTTGGTTTCCAGACCCAGCAAGCTGAGGCTTTAACAGCATAAAAATGATTGCCTACAACAGTATCAGTAACAACTTTAGGCAAAACAGCAGAGTCTGCCTTAACAGCAGAGTTTGCCTTTTTAGTAGAATCAACTTTTTCCTTCTTAATGGGCACTGTTGATGCAATAGGAGAGATAACTCTAGAAGTACCATCTCTCATCAAAACTTCCCTAGGAACCATGTTTCGTTTAGGGTGAGGGTGAGTCTTTCTAGCAGAGTTTCTATGGTTCACCCTATTGTACTGGTTCCATGCTGGTTTCTTATAGCACTCATCTTGCAAATGTTCAAAGCTACCACAGCAATAACAGGCCTTCTTAAGTAATTGAAAGTCAGTACCTAATTTATGTGAAACTAGGTTGTTCCAATTTCTCTGGTTTCCCCTAGGCAAGTTATTTGATCCTTTTGTATAAACTCTAGGTGTGTTGTCAAACTCAGCCATCTTCCTAGAGATACCTTTACCAAACCTAGGCTTAACAAAATTTACTCTTTTAGCCCTGGGTACTTTTGATTCAACAACAGTAGGAATTTCTTCCTTTTTGTTCTTAGGGGTTGAATCAGATTCCACTTCATCATCATCACTGTCAGACACCCAATCTTCAATAAGGGGTGCTTCATCATACTTCTTTACCTCAACCTTAGGTGACTCTATTTCTTTTTCATTAGTTTCAACAACAGGTTTACTAATTTCACCTACAGGTTTAACCCCAGACTCAGAGATGAAAGTTAGTGTCCTAGTAGGAGGGGCATTGGCACTAAGCTTAGTAGGATGAGAAACAGCATTATATCCTAAACCAGTAAAGTGTCTTCCTAATGGTTTACTGAGAATGTCAGTGGCAAATTGTTGTTTTTCTATCATAACAACATGTTTTTCAGTCTCACTCTTAGCTGAATCTCTAGCCTGTTCAGCCTGTTCTACTTTTTCCATAAGAACCTTAATCTCATCATCTTTTATGATAATTTCATTTTTCAAGACAGTGATCTGATCAAGGTATTCAATTTCAGCCTTTTTATAAAATTCTAGTTTCTCTTCTAAGTTCTTTAAACCATATGCATAACTAAGATTATCTAGCTTAATTGTATCATTTTCCTTTTTAAGGTTTCCATAGCTAGACTCAAGCATCTCAATTTTATCAGAACATGATTTAAAAGAACAAATTGAATCATTGGATACCTCTGAGTCTGATCCAGAAGAAGAATAGGCCATGAGAGCAAAATGCTGTACTTCAGGTTCCTCTTCAGCAACCAATGCACAATTTGGACCATCCTCAGCAAGATCACTCCAATCAAAATCACCTAACCCATCACATGATACCATAGCAGTAGTGGAATTTGGCTCTTCATCAGCAGACTTCTTGAAATTCTCATTGCTTCTTTTTGGTGCTTTGCATTCTCTTGCAAAGTGTCCCTTCTTTCTGCAGTTAAAACATTCAGCCTTTGACTTATCAAATCCGACACTCTTGTTCCTTCTGAACTTCATCTCTTTACCAGTTCTCTTAAGAAACCTTCTAGCCCTCATTGTTAACATTGCAAACTGCCATTGCATGTCAATTTCTTCAACATCATCAGGATCAAGTTCATCCAGATCTTGTGGCATGACTGAAGTACTTGTAGTAAGTTCAGCCAAATAAGCACAAATTGCAGCATCACTGATAGTGTTGGTGTTAGAAGAGTCAGCAGCAGAGACATGTGAGCCAACAGCAGGAGCAAAAGCACCAGCAGCAGAGTGCTGTTCTTGATGTCTACCAGTAGTCTTGTTGCTTGAGGAAACAAAAGCAAGATTATTTGTAGTAGAGGATGAGCTTGACAATCCTTTAACTTCAGATTCATACACCTTCAAGTTGTTATACAGATCATCCAATGTCATAGAATCAAAATCTTCCTTATGTCTCCAAACCACTGTATGAGAGTTCCATTCAGAAGAGAGACTTCTCAGAAACTTTAGATTGATATCCTCTTGAGATGGCTCAATCTTCAACAGAGCCATCTGACTGGTTAGCTTATGAAGTCGATCATAAGTTCCTTCAATGTCCTCAGAACTTGAAGCAGTGAAAGTTTCAAACTGATGCTTCAGTAGATTCTTTCTTGATTTCTTTGTAGCTTCATTCCCACCAAATCGAAGTTCGATTGCTTCCCATAACTCCTTAGCAGACTCAATATGATTAAAGCTCAATTGATAATCATTAGGTATTCCCATCATGAGAATACTGTGAGCCTTAACCTCCAATCTTCTCTGTGCTTTCTCCTCACTTGTCTTGAGAGTCAAGACTGATCCAGTAGCAGTCTTGGTTTGCACAGTATCTCCATGAACAATAACTTCCCAAAGTGAGTAATCAACCATTCTAATGTACTGTTGAATCCTCATCTTCCAGATCTCATACTCTCCAGGCTTGAGCATGGGAACCCTTGATGCAGTAACCATGTGTGTAGAGTCGGAGTCCATTGCGTACAGTGATGATTAGCAAATCTTGAATTCAGAAATTCTTCTTGGTACCAGTTTCTAGATCTCAAGCTCTGATACCACTTGTTGATCCCAGTTGAGCTTCACGATCTTATTAATTACTTTAGATAAATCTAAGGTAATCGGTATAGAAACTGATTTCGAGTTGTATATCAAATATTATGCGGAAACTAATACTTGATCTTAAGAAGAATAAACACAAACGAATTCTCAAACAACACTTCAATATATTAATACGATTGCTCTGAATAGCAATAGGGTTACAAGAAACCTTGAAGTGTAAAACAATACGTATGCTAAGATAAACAATCAATCAATTGATATCTAACTCTAACCCTAGAACCTCCTTTTATAGCGTAAGGAGTCCTAGTCGGTTTACAAGACTTCCTATACAAGAAAAATATTCATACGTATCTTTTCTATACTTATCTTAACATACTTTACATAATTAATAAGCAGCAGAGTAATCCATCTAGCAGCAGAGTCTTCGTGAGCTAGCAGTAGAGTTACAATGTGCCTATTATACCAAAACAGCAGAGTTACCAAAACAGCAGAGTTCTTGCACTAATCAGCAGAGTTACATAACTATCCAGCAGAGTTGTAATTCTCGGATCAGCAGCATTTCAGACCCAACAATTAGTCTACAAAATCCCTTAAATATTTTCCAAGTATTCCTCCCATATATTGTATACGTGTGATGTTTTGAAATAAATTAAGCGTGATATGGTGATTGCGTGGTTTTGTAACCTTACAACAGGTTTTACCTCTCGAGGGATCTCAAGAGGCTTACAACCCCACCAGGCAGTGTACCTGACCGATGTAGTATAGTGTAGTGGTAAGTACGGGGGATTGATCGTTCTCCACAGGGAATAGTGTTCGTTAGGTATGAAAGGCTACTCTAATTAGGTCTAAGGGTTGAGGAAGGTTCTTTTTATGTTTTTATAATTTTTATGAAAGCAAGTAAAATCTCAGTTTTGAAGGAGTGGGCGGAATTAGTTGCTAGTCAACTAACCCAAATTACTACAAATGCAAATAAAATAAAATAACAAAAATGAAAAAGTGGTGAGAAACTTATGTGTAGAGAAATGTGTTTACTTAGATTTCCTTACTCCCTAACTATCTTTTACCGGTTAATTAGTGTGTATTAGTTTGCGTGGATGACGGGTGTATTCCTTAATACCATTCGTGGGGTGGCGTACTTACTTCCCCAAACTCTACAAGCTCCTACTTCACTCCTATGTCGAGCCGGCTAGGAAGCTCCTAACATGGGATCACTAGAATTCGCTTGTGCATTAAATACAACCATAAAAACCTTTAGTACGCGTTTGGTTCATGTTTCTTAAGACGTTCAAGCAAGTTACCGAATGGGAAGTTAGCCAGTTTTCTTAAGCTAACATAGATAAACAATCATCCAATACAACTAACAACACACTAACAACCAATAATCAATAGCTAGGTTTCATTAGATCTAAGCAAACACAAGATAAAATTAGCCTAACATGTTAAACAAAAGACAAGCATAAGATAGAATCAAACAACACATAGACATATTGAATGATTAATTGATAACTTATCTTTCAATGAAACATGGAAGATCTCAAGGCTAAAAGCCCTGAAAAAGTAGCTAAAATCGTCTTAGGGTTTTATCCCAAAATTCCACACACTAAGCTCTCCCCTAATGACAAAAAATTAGAAAACTATATATAGACTTTTGGATCTGACGGCGTCACCTTATGCATTGTGACGCCGTCACCTCGCCGCTTTTAGGGTTCTCGGATGACCATCTTGACGCCGTCCCTCTTTAATTCTCCAAAAATCCGTTCTGGCCTATCAAGGCTTGACGCCCTCACCTCTTGAACGTGACGCCGTCCCCTTATGAATTAAGCCGTGACGCCCTTGATTTAGTTAAAGCGTGACGCCGTCAGAATTCTCATGCTAACTCACTGGCCCGTCATGAGTAAATTTCACATCCCACTTTTCTTGCCAAGGCATGACGCCGTCAGGAGATGATTCTGACGCCGTCAAGAGTAACTTTTAGCCGATTCTTGAGACTTTGCCGTTTTCTTCACTTTGATGCTCCAAAAACGTCCAAAATGCCTCCTTTTCCAGATTTCTCCTCAAAAGTACCTAAAATGACAAAAGGAACGATTTAGGGCGATATTTGATCAAATAAATACGATTTCGGGCTTAAATGACCCCTTAAAAGCGGTACACTTTTCGCCTCATCAAATACCCTTACACTTGAGATTTGCTTGTCCTCAAGCAAATGCGCTTTTATTCTAATCAAAATACAAGTTAGGGGTCATTTAATACTAACATAAAAGTAATTACAACAAATAATCGTTCCACTTCAATCATAATAAGCACGGAGATTACATACTAGCACCTCACAAGTAGTGTTTAGATACTCACATCTCTCAAGTGTCATCAAAATAAATCTCATAAATGAAAACGGAAAATATCTCTCACTACCTGTCATAGCAAAAAGATTACCATAGGCTTGGGAAAGGATCGAAAACCTCCTCCACTAGGCGTAAGCACCTAAGATAACTATCAAAGAGGGCTTTTAAATGGGTTATAACGTTAGGTGTAGGGAAAAGGAAAACACGGTTTTGTTGGATAAAGGATATTTTACTGGTGGCGAGTTAAAAATCTTGGTCAATTACATGTACTATACAATGTTGCTAAGCCAAGACTAGACTCGATCTTAAGCTAGAAACGAAATAACAAAATAACAAAAACATAAAACAAACATAAAATAAAACGGGATGGTAGTCCGTATGTTTTTTCTATTTTTCATTTTCTCATTTTTTTTTTGTATTTTTCTTGATTTTTCGATTTTTTTTTTTTTTTTTTTTTTTTTTTTTTTTTTTTTTTTTTTTTTGTGCATACACTTTTGCCCTACCATCCAAAATAATACATCATAGGGGCATTGCATTCCCCTTACACTTGAATTTTTACATAACTTTACAAATACTAATCTAATGACTCGAATTAAGATAATTGAAAAACTTGGAGTACTTTTAAAACATTTAGCACATATGGGGGTAATAAATGATGTTCTTCCCCATTACTCCATTACACTAGTACTTTACCCATGAGTCCCAATCGTCCCAAAACAATATGTACAAGGATATGACTCGACTTAGCAACCATGTAATCAACTAGATAATTAACTTGGGTTTAAACAAATGTTGTAACAATAATGCACTAAAGATGAGTGCATACAAGGTAGGCTAAGGCGATTTGGGTGTACATTTAAGTGGGGTGTAACAAATTCTTCCTTTAAGTAAAATGCTTAAAGGTCGAAACGAAAAGATAGGCTCTGAGGGGTGTACTAGGGGTATCGTGTACTAAAAATGAGTACAACGCAAAGGGTGTGGGAGAATTACTTGACCAATGTAGCCAAAGTAATTATAACAAAAACACAGGTGTAAAACAATGGGTTAATCCTAATGCCTCTTATCATGTAGTAAATCTAACTACACGAATGTAGTCTCACTTGTGGCCTTGGAATGGTCCTAACGCAAGTTCTAGAATCTAAGTGCTACCGGTACACACATCATAGCATAAATGCTTTTCCTACCAATTCTAGGGGCGAACCTCACATATTTGGGGGTGGAAAATTTTTTAGTGGTACGGTTTTTGTGCTAGTCATATAACTCCTATCCGTGAGACGCTCATTAAGATCAAAGTTTCACTCCTATATGTTGTAAAAAAAATTTTAAATTTGGCACTAAAATTGCCCTAACAAGTATTTATCTCAGTTTTATTACACATCTACCATCAAACAAACAAAAATCAAGCGCAATTGTATTCTCTAAAATCGTACTTTTACCCTCCCCTTACACTTAAGATGAACATTGTCCCCAATGTTCAAAATAAAAAGATGTAAAAGCATAAAGTAAAAGAATGAAATCAAATACTCCCCTGATTCGCTCGTTGGATAATGAAATTACACGGTTAAATCTTCCTCCAAAGAGAATGTTGAAGCTCCATGACTAATGCATCGCCATAAGCTTGATTCCATAAACATCTCCTTGTCCAAAATAACCTGTTAAGCCTGAGAAAACAAACACGAAAACCTGCATAACATCGGCGGGATAAAATCTATATATAAGGATATAATGCTTGTGGAATGATAATTTTGCAGATTCCTGGAGATTATAAGTTGGAGATTTTAATAAAAACTTTTTATGAAAACAAAACCTTCAAAAATTTCTGGAAATTAAATCTGACGCCGTCAGGTTATAACCCCTGACGCCGTCAGAAATGACCTGACGAAAATTTTCATTTTAAGTTTCCGGAAAATTTCTGGAAAAACCTTTACCTTACTTCCTGGAAATCCTGCAAAACATCACTATGACTCGATACAAGCATTTGACTCAAACAAATACGAATATGTATGTTCATTTAATATTATTACGATTCATGTTCATATGTGTTCTAATAAACCAATTTAGATTTCCCTTACACTTATCTTTTGCAAAATACCTTTATATGTAGTTAAGACGAAGTTAAAAACAAAATAAAGCATTTTCACAAATTACTTTTGAACATGAATCAATAAGAATAAAAATTAAACACACATACGGAAACAAATAAAAACAAACAAACAAACAAATAAACACACAAAGCAAATAAAGCTTGGGTTGCCTCCCAAGAAGCGCTTGTTTTTGTTCGAGTCACGAGCCTGACTCTACCCTTATTTAACAAAAATAGGGGAGGTTTTCCCTACACTTAGGATTAAGTGCGGGTGAAAGTAGCGATACACACCCTTAGGGTGTGAATATGCCACGTGAGGTGAAGGGGGTGAGTGAATGGCTTCCTTCATCCTAAAACTACCCGGATAATATTGGTTGATGGGTGGGTCGGTTCCTCTTTTTTCTCCTAGATGTAAATCTAAGGATGAAAAGTTGTGTAAAGGTTGAGGTTCCGGCTCATCAACACTAGGAAATTCCCTAGAACTAAGAGTAAGGTCATCACTGAAAGTGTTCAAACCTATATCCTCTAGTTGTGCTTGGTCCAAGGGTTCTACCTCCATCGGGATTCCTAAAGTCTCTTCTACTTCTTCCGGGTAAGTCACGGGCGGTGTGGGTGCCTCAAATGATGGCTGAGTATTTTGTGGGCTTATGGTGTTTACCTCATTATTCCATGTGTCAAGATCACCTATATCCTCGTCAATTGTTTTCTTAGGTAGTGATAATAACAAACCTAGTGCTTCATCCAACTTATGATTTATTGATACGGCTCTATCCACAATTCCTTGGCAAACTAGGTCGCTTTTCCTATTAGCCTCACTAAAACAAGATCCTAAACATGGAGGTTGTTCATAAGAATCTATCCTAGGTGAAGGCTCATATGATTCATAAGTGTCTCTAAATGAGGTATTTTGAACTTCTTGGTGTTCTAGCCACTCAACCATATCTTGCAATCTTAGAAATCTAAGTGAAAAGTCCATTTGAAGCAAATTACAAACAAAATCACAAAGAAAAGATAGACTACGAGAAAGCTACAAAATAAAAAGAAAATATCTCACTTGATAGGAATCTTGTGAGTAGACCTAATAAAAATAAAATTTCAACCTAAGCAATAACTACTCCCCGGGCTGCGGCGCCAAAAACTTGATTGCGTGGTTTTGTAACCTTACAACAGGTTTTACCTCTCGAGGGATCTCAAGAGGCTTACAACCCCACCAGGCAGTGTACCTGACCGATGTAGTATAGTGTAGTGGTAAGTACGGGGGATTGATCGTTCTCCACAGGGAATAGTGTTCGTTAGGTATGAAAGGCTACTCTAATTAGGTCTAAGGGTTGAGGAAGGTTCTTTTTATGTTTTTATAATTTTTATGAAAGCAAGTAAAATTTCGGTTTTGAAGGAGTGGGCGGAATTAGTTGCTAGTCAACTAACCCAAATTACTACAAATGCAAATAAAATAAAATAACAAAAATGAAAAGTGGTGAGAAACTTATGTGTAGAGAAATGTGTTTACTTAGATTTCCTTACTCCCTAACTATCTTTTACCGGTTAATTAGTGTGTATTAGTTGCGTGGATGACGGGTGTATTCCTTAATACCATTCGTGGGGTGGCGTACTTACTTCCCCAAACTCTACAAGCTCCTACTTCACTCCTATGTCGAGCCGGCTAGGAAGCTCCTAACATGGGATCACTAGAATTCGCTTGTGCATTAAATACAACCATAAAAACCTTTAGTACGCGTTTGGTTCATGTTTCTTAAGACGTTCAAGCAAGTTACCGAATAGGAAGTTAGCCAGTTTTCTTAAGCCTAACATAGATAAACAATCATCCAATACAACTAACAACACACTAACAACCAATAATCAATAGCTAGGTTTCATTAGATCTAAGCAAACACAAGATAAAATTAGCCTAACATGTTAAACAAAAGACAAGCATAAGATAGAATCAAACAACACATAGACATATTGAATGATTAATTGATAACTTATCTTTCAATGAAACATGGAAGATCTCAAGGCTAAAAGCCCTGAAAAAGTAGCTAAAATCGTCTTAGGGTTTTATCCCAAAATTCCACACACTAAGCTCTCCCCTAATGACAAAAAATTAGAAAACTATATATAGACTTTTGGATCTGACGGCGTCACCTTATGCATTGTGACGCCGTCACCTCGCCGCTTTTAGGGTTCTCGGATGACCATCTTGACGCCGTCCCTCTTTAATTCTCCAAAAATCCGTTCTGGCCTATCAAGGCTTGACGCCCTCACCTCTTGAACGTGACGCCGTCCCTTTATGAATTAAGCCGTGACGCCCTTGATTTAGTTAAAGCGTGACGCCGTCAGAATTCTCATGCTAACTCACTGGCCCGTCATGAGTAAATTTCACATCCCACTTTTCTTGCCAAGGCATGACGCCGTCAGGAGATGATTCTGACGCCGTCAAGAGTAACTTTTAGCCGATTCTTGAGACTTTGCCGTTTTCTTCACTTTGATGCTCCAAAAACGTCCAAAATGCCTCCTTTTCCAGATTTCTCCTCAAAAGTACCTAAAATGACAAAAGGAACGATTTAGGGCGATATTTGATCAAATAAATACGATTTCGGGCTTAAATGACCCCTTAAAAGCGGTACACTTTTCGCCTCATCATATGGGTGGTTCAAACAAGCTAAAGTCTAACATGTTTTCTCTATCTTTTGTTAACCGGTTGGGCTCAAGTGTCTTAGTTTAAGTTCGAGTAAAATAATGCATGTAACTTAATGTAGTGTTGATATGTACGATCTATTGAAAAACATAATAATGCATGGCGTAATGTATTAAACATGTACTAGCAAGATGTGAAATGTGGTTCTTAAACTTTACTTGGTACATGCAACGTGAGTTTATAACTGTGTGGTGTGTACAAATAAAAATAGATATGTTCGAATGTACATGAGATATGCATGTGTGAGTGAGTACGTGAGATGTGTATTATAACGGATGCGAGGAGACTTACTACACCTTTTGAAAAGGTGGTGGAGGCTTAGCAGTAACCGGTTGGAACACGAAAAGGAGACAACCCTCTTGCTTCGAACTCCTTTACTCAAAACTAGTAGAGTTCTCTGTCGTGAAAGGGGAAGATTTGGGTGAAGGTATAATGATAGTGAAATGGGTGTGAAGGAAGTTGTGTGATTCGAATGAAACACAAGAAGGGACAGTGAGTTCGAATAGTTTTTATATGACTTGACTTTACTGAGTTAGTTTCCAAGGTTCTCGACAGAAAGTAGCTTATGCTTTTTAAGGAATGTGGTGATTTTGATAGAAAATGATGGGAGATAGAAGAGACCGAATGAAGTAGTTTATATAAGCAAAATATCTCACTTTTGCATTGACTTATTGACCAAATGATTGAAAGTACTGTGTCTATGGGACACTTGTGTGTCTTTGCTGCCCAAATGTGTGTGTGAAGGAGTTTTGGTAGATGAGAGTTTGGCTTTTAGTTCTTGTATGTTTCTTGTATTCGGTTTCTACAATATGTTAGCACAAGTTTTATATTTGCTAGATACAAGTTATGTACGGAGGTTTAGTTCCTTGTTTGAAGCATTAACATAAGTTAGAAATATGGTTGAGAGGTCATAAGATCAAGTGGGATGCGAAGGAATATTGTGTCGAATTTTATAAGTAGATGTATGGGTCGAAAATGGGGTAATGAAATGGGTTCTGTTTCCGTGTTACTACTTGTTATTCTCGGCTGGGTTTTTGTGTCATAGTAGTTAGTTAAGCGATGCATTTGAATGTGTAACAATAAACGAAAGTCATGTTCGATATTAATAATAAGGTCAGGTTTTTGGAAGTGGAGTAGCGATCGGGTGTTAAAAGCCAAGGAAGGAAAATGAAATGAAATAAGTATTGTGGTGATTGGGCTGTGAAGTTTGAGTTGGATTTGTGTGGGATTCGATGGGCTATTTGGAGCATGTGGGCCGAACAATTAAGGGTCCGATTGGTCTTAGTTTAGGGTAGAATTAGAATTAGTGTTGTAATTAGATTTTGGTTAAATATTATTGGTGATATTAATTCTTGTCAAGTGTAGTGTATTATCTAGGTGCGTATGATCACTTGTCGTCGATTGTGAAGATGTGTTGTTGCGTCGGAGATATTATCTCGAGTTTCGGTGTGTTCAATATGTAAATATATATATCGCATCGGAATATTAATAACTAATAATAGAAAGTTTCAATTTCTAGCAAAAATGGGCTTTAGTAACGGTAATACGAGATTATTATTAATCATTAAGATTGATTACAAAGGTTTTTCGTAGGATCTTACACCGAGTTAGAGGCTCGAGTAGCATACAATAAACTTCACATTTGAAGTCACGTAGCTCTTCTCAATCATTGTGAATATTCATAGAACATTCATATGATGAGGCATGTGATCACTTGGAGATATCCTAAAGGTTAAGAAGATAAAATCTTCAGGGTTGTGAAGTTAGTGATAAGGTTCTAGTGGGGTTATCTCAACTTATTCTAGCGGTTCTTTGCTTGAAGTGTGTGGAAGGTGAGTGGGATACGGAAGCATTGGTAGTGTAGAACTTAAGGTTGAAAAATGTAGATAAGTTGGGAAGATAATGGATACGGAAGTAACCATACATATGGTGTGTTCAGTACCATGCGGAAGTGAAAGAGGAAAAATCTAAGGAGTCAGAAGATAGACAGAATCTATTCTGATAGGAGACGGTTCTGGTTCAAGACTACATCGAGTGGGTTTTGATAGTGTTGGTGAGAAATGAAAACAAGATAAACTGTCTTAGTAGACAACGGTCCGACGGTACCGTTAAATTTAGCGGTACCGTCCCCTATTTAAGGGTGCCGTCACCTGCTGAGGTCAGTTTTGACCCAGAGTTAGATTTTTGACAAAGAAATTTCACATATGTTGTGATTTTTCTGGACTTTAGATTAAAGGAATTTATACCAAATAAATTCTTTTATGAATGAATCCAACGGGATTCGATGAACGTTAATCGAGAACGAGAAATGACATTTAATTGCATTTCGCAAATTAAATATACTTTAAATATTTCGGATGAAATATTTAAGTTGTCATTGGAGTTTAAGAGGATTTTACGAATAAATCTCGCTGATTTAGTGAGACTTTTCGACACGAGGAGAGAATTTATACCTAATAAATTCTTTGAACGTTACTGGACGAGAAGAGATGACTTTTATATTTCTGAGGAAATACATAGGTAGTCATTAGAGCGATGTGAAGGATGACTTAATATTTTCAGTGAAATATTTAAGAAGTCATGAGACAAGACACAGGATATGACTTGACATTTCCTGTTAAATATCTAAAAGTCATGACACGAAATAGAAGAGATGATCTCAATATTTCCAGTAAAATATTCAAGTGACCATACGAGAAACGTGAGGGATGACTTAATATTTCCAGTGAAATATTTAGCAAGTCATGAGACGAGACGTAAAGAATGACTTCAATATTTCCAATGAAATATTTAAGTAGTCATGAGAGGGATTTAAAGAATGACTCAATATTTCCAGTGAAATATTTAAAGAGTCATGAGACGAGACACACGAGATGACTACAATATTTCCAGTGAAATATTCAAGTAGTCATAAGAGGGGTACGAAGGATGACTTAAATATTTCCAGTGAAATATTTAAATAGTCATAAGATTTATGGAATATGTTCCATCATTCCTAGACCTAGACGAAGATGGTTAAGGGATTCTCGGTTGAGAGGTTTGGTTGATTTACGGATTTCGATCAGCTTCGCATGCGAGTGTTTCACGGGGTTTTGAAAGACGTAAAGCTAGGCCTATGGTGCTGATTCACAGCAGGGTTTGGGATCTTAAGAAGTGTATAATCACACGAGGATGAAAGGAAACTACTAATCACTTATATAGTAATTTGTGAGTCCTTTGTCACCCGAGGTTGATGTTAGCTTTTAGCTTTTGGATGAGCATTTTAACATATGTTGTTAAAAGGCTTGAATATGATGTTTCGGATATGACATTTAACAATTGCGATCGCAAGTTAAACTTACTTGAATATTTCGGATGAAATATTTAAGTTGTCAAACCTACTCCGAGTTCTACTAGGTTTGTATCTAACCTTCCCATGACAAAAGGGTGTCTTACTTGGAAGAAGGCGAAGTGATAACTAGGGAATTAGGACAACTTCGCGACTACTTTGACTTATAGGTTTTGACACTAGTGTATGACTCTATGACTTCTAAGGGTTCATAGTGATAGGCATACCTAATTCCTAATGTGTCAAAAGGACATAGTGTGGGTGCAAACTTTACAAGCAAATCATGTAGAATGCACATAAGGAACAAATGCAAACATCATGAAAAACATGATAATCATTTAGCATTTAAGATCATGAAGACATTTAATCATATCTTTTAGAGAACATGTTATCATTTTGAAACACATATGTGGGATGCAAGCAATCTAGGTTTGCTAAGGAAGATCCTGATTACTGCTTGATCAAAATGAAATCCTAACGGGAGATAAAGTTCACCGATGTAAACTATCTCTAGTCAAATGTAGGAATGAAAAATTTTCAAGTTAGAGAATGAGTATGAGACTATCACTAGTGGTGCTCAATTCAGGCTAAACACGACCATTTTTACGGGTTATACTACGAACCCAACTTCTCTCCTGGAAGCAATTCAATTGTTAGGTCAAATTGAATTTCTAGTGCGATAGGTTCTCCAGTAGTCATTCTCATGTTAGAAAAATTCAAATTCCTATATTTTCCTATCGAAGTATAGCAAATATGATATTAGCTTATTTTGCTAATACATGGCCTAATATGACTCAACTTACCATACTTTGAAAGTCGGTTAAGAAAATGACATGTCTTACACAACTCCTAACAAAGGCAAGCGAAATGTTTTAATTTCGTGTTTGAGATTTAGAGGTTATTTGATGGAGATGATGCATTTTATGATCTCTTGGACAACATCTTTGTTTGTTGAGTTGTTACATGTTATTTTAACATGATTTGGTTTCCTAGGACCAAAAGACTCTAATGTGATACAATGTAGAATCTACTACATCGTGTGTGTGTTTCAAGAATGCTCCTTTGCATATCTTGAGAAAGAAATCTAGTAAAGGTTACTTACCTCAATAGATCTTGTGAGTATTATATTAAAAATGAGACATACTGTATATTTCAACAAATATGCTTTTCTAAGAGGAAACTTATCACTCTTACGAATGCTTAGTGAAACAAGTATTTTAGTGTATGACCATGTTGTATTAGGTTTTTATTCAACTCTAATATCCTATATTTGTTAACAGGATGCAATGTATTCTCATGTAACATAACCATTCATGTTACAAAGAAAATAAGATGCATAAGATATAAGTTATCTTTTGTCAATCTTTTGATAAGAGAAATACATGTGATATTCTCGAAGATTGATGACGTACATAATAGTTAATAACATATTATGTGTGACACTTTTACTAGACATGTGATTTTGAGTGTTGAGTCGTTCATGAGCAAAGTTTACATATGTTGTTTGTTTGCTCGTGTTTGGTTTTTCGGAAATGACACATTTACTTATTGCATTGCAATGTAAATTACTTGTATATTTCGGATGAAACATCCAAGTTGTCAATCCTACTTAGTTGTGTATTTTATGCATCTTTTAAACATATTAGTTTAATGTTTGGAACACAACCATTGGACAAGAAGACTTAATATGGCATCTTCAACACAAGTGTGAGTTATGATCCGATGCATATTATTTTCGTCTTGAGAGGACTTCATTATTTTCATAACAATCGAGTGTGATTGAGTATGTAGATTCAAGATAATATATTTCATCATATTTTGATGTTATCTTGAAGCTAGACAAATAATGACTCCAATTTCATGTCCACACTCGAAAACTTGTCAATTAGATTCGATAATGATATCAATCATAATTTGAATAATGAATTGATATGTACTCGAAATCTTTCTTGACCCTCACAATCACTCCTTTTAAAAATAAAAATTTAAGGAATGTGTTCCATTTATTCTAATACTAGTTGTATATGTGAGGTTAATGACATATTAAGTTACTACTTTGATATTGTCATTTATTTTTATTTGAGAAAAACTATTTATATTATTAAGTATAATATTCTTAGTTTTTCGACACCTCATTAGTATAAAAATAATTATCTTAACTATTTTTATACAACATACGTAAAATACTAAATGTTTAAAACATTTTGTATGTGTGTTAGATCAATTCAAGTTTAATACATTTTCTTTTACTTAAATACTAATGTATTAATATGATCTTTTATCTTGTTTAGACAACCCATGGTCAAGCAAGACAAAATGATGTAATGTTTTAGAGATCATATTACGGATTTTATGAAAGTGTTAAGTATTTTGGGGTGATATAATTTTTACACTTAAACCTTTGGAAAAATAATTGTGTAAGACAATATCTTTCGACACACATGATCTACTAACTTAGTTTCTATTCCTAAGAAGGTTACTAAACCATTTTAAAAACTTGCAACAAATGCAAGAAAAATGGTCTATGCCTATATGCAATGCAAACTAATTACTTAATATAGTGCAAGTAATTTAGCATGAGCCTTATAAACGCATAAACCGGAAAACTATAATAAACAAATAGCAACATGGCATGAAAGACACTTATGCTTATAGATAAAATTATCTCAACTAAAGATAACAATAAGCATACAAAAATATTAACTAACAATACTAAGACACAAAGAAAAGCAAATAGTCATTTAGCTTAACACACAAAAATACTTATCGTCATTTTGTGTATTAAGTATAACAATGTATACTAAGCACTATTTTATTTGAAAACTTATTGGTTTCCTCCCCATTTCAAAGATTTTTACCAAATTACATTGTGAACACGTCAAGGTTCAAAAGTTGAAACGCCCTTTTTCAGTTTAACCAAAAATTTATGCAAACGACATAACCGAAAAGACCTTCAGTTGAAAATCAAGGACTTTAACATACTTTCATTTAGAACAAATTCATAAAAGTATTTTTCAAATGAAAGTAGACTCAACTTTGTTTAAAATGATGGGTGACACGATTCCTACGGACTTATAGTTGATTTTATAAGAATTTCTGAAAATGACCCAATACTGAAAACTGACAGACAGAGGCATGGTACCATTAAATACCCCACGGTACCGTTAAATATAACGGTACCATCCTGTATTTAGTGGTACCGTGTTCTGTATTCTTTTCAAAACTTCATGACTTAATGACTCGTTCTGAAAACATGACCGGACACTTAAAATTCTATTCTTTTAGTGATTTAAGAAAACCTTCAAGCTAGTATGACAAAGTATACTTAACAACAAAACTTGTAAGTATTAAGCAACTAAATACTTTTCATATTTTATCACCTTCATAAGTAATTTGATACATGGATCGTACTCAATTTTGAAAACCATTTGTTTTAAAATTTTGAGCGACGTGGCTCTGGTACCAATTATGGAAACCGTAGAGGGGGGGGGGAATACGTTTCCATTTAAAAACTTAAAAACTTTTTGTATCAAACACCCGATCAAGTGTGACGTAATATGAAAAGTGTCAACAATGATCATATAATATCTAGAGATGAATAAATTAAACTACATCACAAGCACAATCAAATCATGACACATACATAATCAACATAACATAAGCAACTAGCCACACAAACATAAACGCAATGCAAATATAAATATAATGCGATAAAGAATAAAATGAAAGTAAAAAGATAAGTAAGAAGGCGCAAACCGGACACGGTGATTTATAGTGGTTCGGTCACGAAGCTCCTCTTCGCCCTAATCCACTCCCCGAGTACCCAACTCGAGAGTTACTTCACTAATCAACAAGCTCCCTTCAGGCGGAGAAAACCGTACACGTCGCTTATCCTATTTCCGACACTAAGCTAGATGTCGAGTGCTAATCTTAGCTAGCACCAATCTACCACGATTTACCCGATCTACCCTTGATCCACTTGATCAATACACAAGCCCAATGGCTTCAAGAGATCTCCAAGATCTCAACAAGATCACAATGATCTACTCCCACTTGACTCGATCTACCCAATCTACCCTTGATCTTCTTGATCAATCAAACAAGCCCACAAGCTTCAAGAGATCTCCAAGATCTCGACAAGATCACAAAGATCAACCCTCACTTGACTCAATCTACCCTATCTACCTTTGATCAACTTGATCAACACACTAGCCCAATGGCTACTAGAGATATTCAATATCTCTATAAGATCACAATGATCTTCCCTCACAAACTCTCAAAAGAAAAATGATCTTGATGTATGCTATGATACAATCAAGAGTGTAACAAATGTTACAAGTGCTTCTACCTACAACTACAACACTTTGTATCTACTTGGATACCTTGTGTTCTTCTCTTGCACTTGAAGAGGAATGACAACACTTTGTATCTACTTGGATACCTTGTGTTCTTCTCTTGCACTTGAAGAGGAATGAAGAGGATCTTTTGGTGGAATGAAAGGATCACTCTTAAACAAACTAAGACTCTATAAATGATCAAAGAAAGTGTTCTAAGTGAGGAGGGATTAGACCAAAGAAAACTTACTGGAAAAATTAATTTGGAAGTGTAAAATGGTCCACTATTTATAGGCAAGGGGAAAACTAGCCGTTACAGAGGCACGACTCCACTAATTGTCAGACGGCTCCACTAAATTTAGTGAAGCCGTCGGTACTTTAGTGGTACCGTGGACGCTCCTCCATTTGTTTTTAGTGAGGAAGGTTTATTCGGGAATGTTTGGAGCTGTTTTGGGGGGAAAATTGACTGTTGGGATTTTTAAACTTATTTTTCAAAATAAAACATTTCTTTTTAATTCAAAAATAATTTGTAAAATATATTTTTGAGAAAATGTTTTGTCACATTAAAAATGTAAAGTTTAGAAAAATATAATCCTTTGATCATTTGTCAAGTAGTTGATTTGTTTGTCCATACCTTGAGTGATTTAGGTCGGGATGGAAATCTACGACTTCGTTGAAGCATACTTGAGACGTCGGGAGGTGTTGATGTAAGTATGCATTGATGATTTGTGTTTATAAGTAACTTGCACATTTTACGTTATGTATTACAAGTTACATGTTTGTCATTATTAAAACCGAAGAAACCGTTTAGTTTAAATATCGTAATATTTGCACTAACAGAAGGGAAACTAGTTCCAAGAAACATGACCATAGTTAAATGCATTCATAATTAGCAAAAAGATTTTGACATCTACCACACCTATTATTCAATTATTTAAAGTTTTATACACATTTTAGGAAGGTTTCAGAATTAGCAAAAGGATTTTGACATCTACCACCCTTGGTTATTCAATTTTTATAGTTTTATGCACATTTTAGGAAGGTTTAAGGGACGTCAGCCACATGTATTGAGTACATTTTACTAGCTAGTACTAATATATTCTTTAGGATCCATCCCATGAGCCGCACCATTTACCTAGTTCATATAATTTGTGTTCACACCTATATTTTACTTTACACTAACTTCGAATGACAACATTAAGTGTTCATTTTTCTTTTGATGGGGAACTGATAAATGTGTGTTTTTCTCCGTGTTGCATAAAGGACTAAGTTCTAGTTTTGATTATAAAACCTGTAAATGAAAGATAAATTACCTTGTTAAGACGGGAAATGGCAAACACTAGTTCACCTCCACACAAAAAAAAAGATCTCTAAGAACTTGAAAGGGAATGTCGTTGAAGAATGATTTATAAAACTTTTAACCAACCCTAGATTTTTCATGAAGGGGAACTAGTTCCAAGGAAACATGATCATGGTTAAATGCATTCATAATTAGCAAAAAATATTTTTGACATCTACCACCCCTATTATTCAATTATTTAAAGTTTTATAAACATTTTACAATGGTTTCAGAATTAGCAAAAAGATTTTGACATCTACCACCCTTGGTTATTCAATTATTTATAGTTTTATACACATTTTAGGAAGGTTTCAGGGATGTTACCCACATATATTGACAGACATATTTTTCCTACCACATTTTTTTTAACCCAATGACCAACATATTCGTTTGTAACCAACAATGATATAATTAAATTCTCATAAAACCCATAAGTTCCTTATCAATTCCCACCCAAATCAATTAAGTTTTAATCCTTGTATCTTATGTTTTCAAGTTTGCTATCCAAAATCACTTATTCTCGGGAGATACATGTAAGAGATGTGGTCATCGTTGCTTATCGTAGAGACGATGGGTTGTGACGAAGATGAGAACAAATGAATGATGTTGTAGCCAGCGGTGCCATTGGTGCCTCGGTGGACAATGCTAGAACTGTGATGGTTGACAACTCTTGTTGACCGTAGATGAAAATCTATTCCAATGAAGTTTGGGCTATCTTTTAACACTCCCAAATCAGATCGCAGCGGAAATAGTATATGGGTAATCCTCCGATGTAACACTCTATCATTCGCGCCTCAGTAGCAACCAACTCGGGACATAGTAATTCTAACTCTTGAAAGCGTTGTGTGTACACTAAAATGTTGGTGCCTTGAACCTTTAGGTTCCAAAATTCTGCTTCCATCTTTTTGACCTAAGTGCGAGGGCAATACTTCTAGAGCATTAAAGCTTTGAATTGCTCCCACGCCATAGCGTAAGCAAAATCCATCCCTGATGACTTCATGTAAGAGTTCCACCAAGTTAAAGCACTGCCTATCAAAGTATACGAGGCATACTTAACCTTGGATTCTTCTTCGCAATTGCAGATGCGAAACACAGTTTCCAACTTTTCTAGCCATCTTGCCAAGCTGACAGCTCCCTCAGTACCTCCAAAACTTCCTGGATCACAAGCACGAAATTCCTTGTATTTGCAGCCCTGACTGACATTAGTGGGTCTCGTGGCTATATCATCGGTGTTTGTGCTTGATCCCACGTTGGCAGCAGCGGCCATGGCTTCTGCCGCCTGTTGTGCCACAAGTTGTGCCAAAGTTGGCTAGTTGACTACGTTTAGAGGAGGAGTGGCATTAGTTGCGTTTCGAGTATGGTTTGATTTGCGTGGAGCCATTTGTCTACAAAAGAAAGTAACAAATGATGAGATTTTGCATGAGAGTATGAGAAGTCATCACATGAATGAATAGCATTTCAGTAGAACATGAAAGAAAGAATTAAATCATAACCAAGAGATATAACAAAATGGATTAAGAGTCGGTTACAAGTTCTGAAAATTTCAAGTTTATTGGAAAATACATCAGACACTAACCGAAAACTACTCGGTTTAGTGGGTATAGCAATGATGCATATGAATCTAAGATTAGTTACATCCTTGACGTAGACGCTTAACTTCTGCCTCAAGCTCCAGTTGTGCAGCTTCCATGTCTGCGAAGTGTCTCTGGAACTCCTGGCACATCCTCATCTGAGTAGCTAACATGGCTTCTAAGACGGAAATCTTCTGATCCTGATTCCTTACCGTGTCTCTGGCTAACCATAGGGTTCTCTCAACGCCTTCTACCCTACCATGTATTTGAGCATGGTCTCTACTCAAACAGCGGACTCTGGAATCCAAGCTCATAGTTATAAGTATCCTACATTTCGTCAACTCTCATCCCTAAGTCAAACACCTCTCGCCTCTCGGCATCGGCTCTTCTAAATAGAGTGTCAATGTTTCGATCATGCCACTCAAAACGTGTTGGTTGTAACCTTTCCAGCTGATCAGTGTGGGCGTCTAGTGTGCTGGCTTGCTAATGAAGGAGGGTCCATATCTAATCACGAGTACTTATAGTATAGTCAGGGGGATTAAGTGAGGATACGTCATCTGGGATGTCTGGCATTGGGGAGTCTAGAATGTCAGACAGTGGAGAGTTTGGCTCAACATCTTTCCAAATTATCTCTTGGTGCGTTCCCCTCGAACTCTGCCCAACCTCGAATGTAGTTGAACAACCAATCATCTCTTCATCTGAATAAGACTCAGTAGCTCTCCTAAGTTTCTGATGTGAAGGTGGGTGAGTAGGTGATGATGGTGGTGGTACCTGAGTGTTTAGAGTAAGTTCCGTATCAAGTTGTGGTTGTGACACTTGTACATAGGGATCTTCAGCATCTGGAGTGATCTGAAGGGTAGGTGATGTGCGAGTAGCACGGAGAATAGTTTCGGTGGTATCGAATGATTTGGCAAACATGGTCTGTGACAAAGATGGTATACGTGTATAAGTATATAGAATATACTTATAGTCTTTAGTGTAAGGCTAGAAAGTATTAGCCATAATATAAGTACATATGTATAGGTATACAGTTACGAAAGTATGTGTCCTCAAAGTAGCACGTAGTATGAGCTAAACTTGCTGAAACAAATAAGTAGAATAGCAAGTAAAGTGGCAAGTAAGGCAGGCTGGCACATGGCGGTCATAGGTTGAGTTTTTGTAAAAAGCGGTTATAGTCTAGGTTTTATGTGTACCTAGTTCTCTATAACCTTAGCTCTGATACCAATCTGTAACACCCCCAAATCAGATCGCAGCGGAAATAATATCTGGGGTGCTACTTAATTGGATCACAAAACAAGTAATAGAGAACGGATTATCTAGTCCGTTTTAAAAGCTTCATTAATTAAAACATAAGCTTTACATAATTGTGAATTGTGGAAAAAAAGGCCCATAATATTTATTTGTTGTCCCATAGTACAAAAACTCTTGTCATGAGTGTTATGTGTACACTCCAAAAGTGTGCCTATGCCCCTGCCAAGCCCTGCCTTGCATCATCATGTATCAACAATTAAACACCTGAGAAAAACATGCTAAAAGTGTCAACACAAAGGTTGGTGAGTTCATAGGTTTATATAAAGCAGTAAAGTTGGACCATAATTGAAGCATGTGACCATCACAATGAATATGATGACACATAAATATAAATGTCTATTACGCTAGCACTAAATTCATGCAACTGAAGCTTGACAATGTGCATGCTCTAGAAGCACGTTAAATAAAGGCCCGTGTAAGTGTCTATCTCGAGACACTCGTGTTTTGACATGTTATACGCTCGCATTTGGTCAACCTGGCCAAACCGAACGGGGGTGTCATCCCCAATAGATCTATTTATAGCATTCGCGCTTCTCAAGTGGAATTGACGGTTCATGAGTTTGGGCATGAAGGGGATACAATGCTTAGGCTAATCGTTGCATAATAGTTTGATAAAACATGAGTATAGTGTTGGTCCTTGAAAAGTGTTTTGCATGTTTCTCACCCCAAGCAGTTTAAACTGAGTAATAAAGTAATAGTGGGGCTATGACTCACCTTGAATGTAACTGGCAAGGGGAAATGTGAAATCAAGTAAGTTATGGGAACGGCTCCAACACATGACCTGAATAATAGTGAAGTCTGAGATTTTGACAGTTTTGGCTCAATACGAATGATGAGTGTGAAAATGAGTAACGGATAATGATTTGGTTTGTGATGTGTGTGTTTGATATGCTTAAAATGCTTAAAGTTCAAAAATAACATTATACATAATATTATCTTGTTTTTATGTTATTGATTCCATAATACTGTTTCCTCGAAAGTCGTCGAATCATATGTTAAGTAAATTGTTAAAAGTTTGTTATAATTATATAAACGTAACGAAAGTAATATATTGAAACGAATGATGAAAATGCACGTGTTTAAATAAAAATGTGTAAAATATGAAACAACAATGAATATGGGGTAGAGTTACTGTTTAGTCCTTGATCTTTTACAGATTTTACACTCTCTACCCTAACGGTGTAAGTTTTGCACCGTTAGTCCTCCGTTAGTATCCTATTACATATTTAGTCCAAAAAGGTTAATTGTTACATTTTTAGCCTTATGTTTACTGTTTTAACAATTTCCATCCTCAAGTTATGAAATTTACAGTTTGCAACATGTTTTTGTGAAATTTACACTTTTAACCCGATTTGACATAAGTTTTGCAAAATAGGTCCAAAATTTACAAAAATGAAACAATAATCTTTTCGAAAGTTTCAGAAGCTTTAAAAAGCTTATTAAATTTGTTAGGAATATAAATATTCATATGAAGACTCGGTCACCCCGAGTACTCATTAGCATTAAGTAGCTCGTAGGATTATTAGTAGTAAGTTAATATAGTTTAGTTATTATAGAATTCGTGGAGTGGGTCGGGTCTTTACCCACTGTCATCTCACTCCACAACCCACTCGGGGCACTTAAACTTGTACTATATATATCCCTTCCCACACAAGGGAAGGGTTTGAACTCTTCTCATTTCAAGCTAATACATTTTCCTTTCTCTCTCTAAGTTCCCATCTTCTCTCTCTCTCTCTCTCTCTCTTGAATTCGATCCACACCACAAGATCCATACGTTTTCTAATTTGTTATAGCTTACAATTGGTATCAAGAGCCATGGTTAGGTTCATTTGAGTGTAGGTTCTCAGATTTCTTGGCTTGGTGTTGTGGTTTTAGTGGTTCGAATATAATAGAATAGAATAGGTTGAAAATTCCTTAATTTGTGCTTTGTTTGTGGTTGAATTTGTTAAAAGCTTGTACTTTCATGATTAAGGTTGTTATATAAGCTTTGTTTGGTGTTTGGATACATTGTTCTATACGTTTAGTGGCTTGTTTAAGTCAATTCGTGTGGTTTTCAAAGTTGTTTCTTAGTTGCGATTTGGCAATCTGTGAAAGATCTTGATTGCGATTTGAGTTGTGTTGGGTAATTGGTAGTTGCGATTTGGTAAGCATCGGGACTGCGATTTGGCATTTTACTTAAAAAGGGAAAGAAGACAAATCGCAAGAAAGTGACTGTTTTGTCCTTTTGTGACTTGCGATTTGATAGTTGCGAGTTGGGTGTTTTCTGGGTTGCGATTTGAGTGAGCCTGCGAGTTGAGTAAACCTGCGATTTGAGCCAGTATGCGATTTGAGTTGTTTAGATTTGAGTCACTGCGATTTGGGTCTTTCTGGTTGCGATTTGTGCCTGCGATTTGAGGTTTAGACTTACTGCGATTTGATCTTTGCGATTTGAGTCACTATTGGCTAATTGCGATTTGATTAATTGTGAGTTGACAAGTTGCGATTTGACTGATTGCGATTTGACCTATTGCGATTTGACCTGTTGCGATTTGACGTTGCGAGTTGACACTTGCGATTTGACTTATTGCGATTTGACTAATTGCGATTTGACTTATTGCGATTTGACAAACTGTGACTTGACTTGTTGCGATTTGATCAGTTGAGATTTGACTTCTGTAACTTGAATTTTAAAAATTAGTATTGCAATTTATTCTTGATTTTACGGTTTCTTTTGTTGATTTTAGAAAATCCCGCGAAAGATTCGATTTCTCGGTTTAAATCACAAGAGTTGTAAAATCCCGTCTACATCATGGGAAGCACTGCTTCTGATGACATTCAAGCTGCCGGGTCCGATACCCGCCCTCCTATGCTTGATAGGACGGATTATGAATCATGGGCACAAAGAATACGGCTTTACTGCTTGGGAAAAGAGAATGGATTTAATATTCTTAAGTCCATTGATGAAGGACCTTTTCAGATGGGCACTACTAGAGATTCTGTCACTACCGGTGAGGGTGGAACTGTCACTCTTGGAATCGACAGGCCACGTACTTACAATGATCTTAATGAGGAAGAAAAGAAGCGTTATGATGCTGACATTAGAGCTTCTAACATTGTGATTCAAGGACTTCCCAAAGATGTATACAAGCTCATCAACTTCAACACGGAAGCAAAAGCTGTTTGGGACAATGTCAAAATGCTTCTTGCTGGATCTGAACTGAAAAAAGAAGATCGTGAGTCTCAGTTGTATGATGAGTTTGAGCATTTCAAGATGAATCCTGGTGAGAAAATTACTGATTATTATGTGAGATTTCACAAGCTTGTGAATGACATGAGGATCATCAGGATGACAATGCCAAATATCCAGCTCAATTCTAAGTTTGTGAACAACATGTCACCTGAGTGGGATAGATTTGTTACAGCCGTGAAGCTCAACAAAGGACTGAGAGACACCAATTATGAACAGTTGTATGCTTACTTACAACAACATGAAAAGCATGCTGTCTATGATCGTCAACTGAGGGAAAAACTCAATCCAACAACATCTAATGATTCTCTTGCCTTTGTCTCAAATGTTCAGCTGTTCAATCAATCCTCACTTGATCAAGTTTATCACCAGCCCTTTTCATCACATAATCAGAATCAGACTTCATTTGGCCAATCATCGTTGCACCCACCATCGGCTATGAACCCCCAACTAGATTCAGGATACTCTCATACTGACAAGATGATTGATAATCTATCCAACCAAGTCTCCTTACTTGTCCAACAGTTCAGAGCAACACTCCCTCAAACCAACAACCAACTTCGAACTTCATCAAACCCACGCAATCAAGCAACTGTGGAGGATGGAAGGGTTGTGGTACAGAATGTTCAAGGAAGGCAGAATGTGAATCAAAGGAACATCGGTCGGGGTAATGTGCAGAACAGAGTTGGGAATGCCAATCAGGGACAGGGAAGGCAACCCAAGTGCTACAACTGTGGTGGACTTGGACACATAGCAAGGAACTGCACTCAACCAAAGCGTCCACAGAACTCTGACTACTTCAAAGATAAGATGCTGTTGATGCAAGCTCAAGAGAATGGAGCAGCTTTGGATGAAGAGGAGCTATTGTTTCTTGCTGATGATGGGGGGAACACGTTTGATGCTGATGTGGATGATCAACCAGTTCAGGACTTGGCACTTAATGCTCCCAACATCTTCCAAGCTGATGACTGCGATGCCTTTGACTCAGATGTTGATGATGAACCCACTGCTCAAACCATCTTCATGGCTAATCTGTCTTCTGTAGTCTCATCACCACAACAAGCTGGTCCTTCCAGTCCATCTATCATATCTGAGGTACTAAAGCTTTATGACACATATACTATGGTAGATGAACAGAAGATTCCCAACGAAGTACAACAGACAGACGTTGTTGGATCAAATACTGTTGATATGGGAAATAGTAATATTATTCCATATGAACAATATGTGAATCACAACGACGTGTCTGTTGTACCAAGTGGTGCATCTTCCGTTATAGACAATGCTTGTGTGGTAGATAATGCTTGTGAGTTGCATGAAAACACTGTGTTTGTCCCGGATGACACCTTGACCACTAGACTTAACATCTATAAAGATCAGATGCCCATATATGAACAACGTGCAAAATTTGAGCTAACTGAACGTGAGCAGAAAATGGATAGTCAAATGCGTACATTCATAACAGAACGTAATTTAAGGGAAGAAACATTGAAAAAAGAGTTAAATTCTTTACGAAAACAACTGGATCAGAATGTTAAACAAAAACAGGAGATTCAAGAGAGTGTAAATACACTAAAACAAGATTTCAAAGAAAAAGAAACAAAACTCTTAAATGATTTTTCCAGACTTAAAACGTTAAAGAATAAGCTTGAAAACAAGTTGTACACACAAGACCAGACCAGACAAACGGCTCAAATGATTCAAAAGCACAAAAAGTTATGTGATAAACATAGTGAACATAATGTAGGTGAACCTAAATTAGCTTTCCTTAGGAGTGCTAAAGTAGCCCAACCTGCATTATATGATGGAAATGAACTGCTTAAGCCTGGTCATGCCCCCCCCCCCCCCCCCCCCGCCCAGATGTGTCATCACTTGAAGAGAGTAATGAGATAGAAGTAAGAAATAGAGAGAGATTGGCTGAAAAAATGAAGGATCCCAAATGTATAGCCAATCAAATCATAATCAAACCCCATGATTACTATAAGGAAAATCGATTGACTGTCTTTGCACCTCAAACTAAGTTGACACCTGAACAAATATTTTGGTCTTTGGACATTGAAAAGAGAAAGGCCGATGAACTTAAAGCCAAAACTCCACCCCTTAGGAAAATTGCGGCTGCAACGGTGTATCCTCCCAATACACCCAAGCACTTAGTTCCTTTTACTCTTCCCACATAATGTAAAACTCTAATTAGCATATACGTTCTTTGTCAACTATTTGCTGATTTTGATAAAACATGTAAGAAGAGAATTACGCCAATGGGAATTACTAAAGGGGAAAGAGGTTTTGAACGAACAAAACGGTGCTACTTAACTGAGGTTATCTTATTCTTTAAACTCCTCAAGGAACATTTTGAGGGCATGCAAAAAACCCTTGAAACTGAAGTAAATGAGATGAAAGGAATGTTTAAAGATATGGAAAACGAGGTATCCCAACATGTGATAGAACTTAAGAGTCGTGAGATTGAGAGAAAGAACATTCTCATCACCAATGAGAATTTGATTGCTAGATGTATTGCTCATGACGTATTTTATACTGCTACTGATTCTACATTAACTACTTGTCAATTTCATGAGTTGTCTATTGCATTGAATGTTACCCAGAATCGTGTTGTTGAGCTTGAGGGGGAGAATTTGAAATTGCATGAGAAAATTCAAAATGATGACCATGATAACATGGTTAGGCGTTTTTCAAAACTAGAGGTTGATAATCTTAATTTGCAATTAAAGTATCAACATTTAGAAGAAAGAATTAAAATCTAAAATGCTAAGACATCTTTGGATGCTCCTGAATTTGATGCATATTTTGAATTAAGCAAACGTGATGAAAAAATTCAAGCTCACACTAACACGATTCGACAATTGAGGGCCCAAATTGCCCAATTAAAATCAAATAAGAGTGATGTGATTGGCACCCATAAACCATCGTCTTTAGAGTCATAGAATTTTCACTATCAAGACACCATCAATAAGCTACACTATGAAAATGAGTGTTTTCAAGCTGAAAATTCAAAAATCAAACAGCATTACAAAGAGTTATATGACTCGATTAAAGTCACACGTAACAATCACAATGAAAAGATAACTTCTTTGCTAAATGAGATTGAGAATCTAAAGACTCAGGTGAAAGGGAAAATGCCAATCATCACTTGTGAAAATGTTTTTCCAAAGGTTTCTGCTTGTAGAAAATATTCAATTGATGCTGTGCCTGTTTCACTTCCCCTTAGGAACAATAGGTCTGCCCATCAAGTATATCTCACTCACCTTAAGGATAACCTTGATACCCTTCGTGAGATCATTGAAGAGGATAGGATAGATAAACCACTTGATAGTGCAATTGTAGATGCATGCTTCCTCACTAAACGGTCTCAGGAGCTTTTAGAATATGTCATTGGCATAGGTCCTAAAATTGATAACAAAAGAGATAGATTTGTTGCATCATCCTCTACGACTAAGAATAAGCATGCAACCTTTGATGTACCACTGAGAACATCTGAACCCAGTACATCAAAACCGGAAAAACAAAAGGCAGTAAAACAAACTAATTTTCCCATCATTGCTTCTACAGGAGTGAACAGTGACACCAAAGCTAGTGGGTCAAAACCTAGCCGCAATACAAGGAAAGATAGGACTGCGCCGGCTAAGAGTGCTCATGAGAAGAAAGTAGAAGCCCACCCTAGGAACCATAAGTTTGCTTTGAACAAAACGAATCGTGTTGATTCTAGTATTAGCTTTAAGCGTACTATAATTAATTCGAATTCTAATGCTGTTTGCAAAACATGTAATGAATGTTTAATTTCTGGTAATCATGGTGATTGTGTTGTGTCATTTTTTATGTCTCCCAAACGATCCCCAGTTAAGAATGTTAGGAAAACTGAACTGAGTAAGCAAATTTTGAAAGCAACAGGAAAGATGTTTGCCAATGTTGGTTATCAATGGAAGCCCACTGGAAGAAAATTCACTTTAGGAGATCAGTGCCCCTTAACTATAATGACTAATCATAAGGTAGTGAATGTTAAGGAATGGAAGCCAACTGGTCGAATTTTACCTTTAGTGACACAATGCCCTGCAACTAGGTCAATTGCATCTACTAGTGAAGTTTCCACTGTGAATACCATAGCATCTATAATTCCTGTAGTTTCAGAATTTGTGTGTGCTAACCAAATGGACATCAATTGCATGTGGGGATCCACCTTTTTCAGTTATCCATCGTTGTCTGTTTTCAAATGCAGGTCGTACAAATCGTCCTTTGGTATTTGGACTCAGGCTGCTCAAAACATATGACCGGGGATCGCTCAAGGCTCAAGAATTTCGTGAAAAAATTTATCGGGACAATTAGATTCGGGAACGACCATTTTGGGGCAATTATGGGTTATGGAGATTATATTTTTGGTGACAGTGTAATTTTCTGGGTATACTACGTGGATGGACTTGGGCACAATTTGTTTTTTGTTGGTCAATTTTGTGATTCCGATCTTGAAGTTGCTTTCCGAAAACACACATGTTTCGTCAGAGAGTTGGATGGTATTGATCTTCTTAAAGGCAGTCGTGGCACCAATCTATACACCGTCTCTATTGAAGAAATGATGAGGTCCTCTCCTATTTGCTTGCTTTCAAAGGCCTCAAAGACCAAATCTTGGCTTTGGCACCGTCGTTTAAATCACTTAAACTTCGGCACCATAAATGACCTTTCTCGCAAGGATCTTGTACGAGGCATGCCCAGATTAAAGTTTGAGAAAGATCATCTTTGTTCTGCCTGTCAACTGGGCAAAAGCAAGAAACAAACAGACAAACCCAAAACTGTCAACACCATTATGGAAGCTCTTCACACCCTTCACATGGATCTGTGCGGACCAATGAGAGTTCTGAGTATTAATGGGAAGAAATATATTCTTGTGGTGGTCGACGACTACTCTCGGTTTACATGGATAAAGTTTTTGAGAACGAATGATGAAACTCCAGAGGTTATCATCAAACTTATCAAACAGCTGCAAGTGAGACTCAACAAAACTGTCAGAATCATCCGTACAGACAATGGAACTGAGTTTGTTAACCAACAACTCAGTCAATTTTGTGAAAGTATTGGCATAACTCACCAGAAAAGTGTTCCACGCACTCCTCAGCAGAACGGCGTTGTTGAAAGAAGAAACCGTACTCTTGTGGAAGCTGCACGAACCATGCTGATATTTTCCAAGGCACCGATGTTTCTTTGGGCAGAAGCAATTGCTACAGCATGTTATACCCAAAACCAATCCCTGATACATACTCTTCACAACAAAACACCTTATGAGCTGATACATGGCAAGAAACCAGATCTTTCCTTTCTTCGTGTGTTCGGTGCACTGTGTTATCCGACAAATGACAGTCAAGATCTGGGAAAATTAAAGGCTAAAGCAGACGTAGGTTTCTTCGTTGGGTATGCACCAGATCGCAAGGGATACAGAATCTACAACAAACGAACCCGACAAATCATGGAAACTATTCACGTGACATTCGATGAGCTGACTGAGCAAACAGCTCCTGGACAAACTAGTTCTGGACCCGCTCCTAATCTTTTGTCACCTGGACCAATCAATTCAGGTCTTGTACAGAATCCCACTCCTACAGTTCCTTATGTACCCCCTACTAGTGATGAGTTGAAGAAGTTATTTGATCCGATGTTTGATGAATATTTTGAGCCACAAACGGTAGATACTACAACGGAAGCTCCACCTGTACCTCCGGTTGCTGATGCTCCAGTTCCACAAAATTCAGAGGGTCCATCTGAATCTGTCTCAATCAGTCAAGATGCACCATCTGCCAGTCACTCACCATCATCATCAAACATTCAACCTCTTGTGGTACAGCAAGGCTCTGCAGTAGATAATTCTTTTGAAGTGAACCCTTTTGCTCCTGCTGATGATGTTCCATTCGAGAATATCTTTGCTCCTGAATCTTCTACAGAGACATCTTCTTCAGGGGATCTTAACACGGCAACATCAGTTCGATACCCTCAACCACATGATCATCTCAGAAAATGGACCAACGATCATCCAATTGACAACATCATAGGAAATCCTTCTCGTCCGGTATCCACACGAAAGCAACTTGCTACCGATGCATTGTGGTGTTTCTTTAATTCCGTACTCTCCAAAGTCGAACCCAAGGATTTCAAAGATACTTTGTCCAAGGACTGCTGGTTTACTGCAATGCAAGAAGAAATTCATGAGTTTGATCGACTTGAAGTATGGGAATTAGTGCCTCCTCTAGATTCTGCAATGATTATCGCTCTAAAGTGGATCTTCAAAGTGAAACTCGATGAGTATGGTGATGTTCTGAAAAATAAGGCACGGCTTGTTGCAAAGGGGTATCGACAAGAAAAGGGCATAGACTTCGAAGAATCATTTGCGCCGGTGGCTCGAATTGAAGCTATCAGAATCTTTCTCGCTAATGCTGCCAGTCAGAATATGACAGTCTATCAAATGGATGTCAAGACAGCATTCTTAAATGAAGATTTGAAAGAAGAAGTCTATTTCAATCAACCTGAAGGATTTGTGGACCCTGATCGTCCTACTCATGTCTATCGCTTGAAGAAGGCCCTCTATGGCTTAAAGCAGGCACCTAGAGCATGGTATGACACATTGTCTAAGTTTCTTCTGGAAAACGGATTCTCTAAAGGTGTTGTTGATCCTACACTATTCATCAGAAAAACGGGCAAACATCTACTTCACGTTCAGATCTACGTAGATGACATTATCATTGTCTCCTCTGATCCTAGTGAATGTGATCGGTTTTCGAAAGAGATGAGTTCTAAGTTCCAAATGTCAATGATGGGACATATGTCATTCTTCTTAGGTTTGCAAATTTCTCAAAGTCCCGGAGGCATCTTCATTAATCAATCCAAATATGCAAATGAAATATTGAAGAAATTTGGATTTGACTCAAGTGACCATGTCAACACTCCCATGGTTGAGAGGTCGAAGTTGGACGAAGACCTCTCTGGGATCCCTGTTGATCAAACAAAGTTTCGAAGTATGATTGGATCCCTAATGTATCTCACCGCTAGTAGGCCAGATCTCTTGTTCGCAGTATGCATGTGTGCTCGGTACCAGTCCAAGCCCACCAAAAAGCATCTGGAAGCGGTAAAAAGGGTCTTCAGATATCTTCAAGGAACTATTCACATGGGTCTCTGGTATTCTAAGGACACCGCCATGGCCCTCACGGCCTATGCAGATGCAGACCATGCGGGGTGTCAAGATACTCGTCGAAGTACGTCGGGAGGTGCTCAGTTTCTTGGGAAAAATTTGGTTAGCTGATCATCTAAAAGGAAAATGAGTACATCTATATCTTCCACAGAGGCTGAATACATTGCCATGTCTGCGTGCTGTGCTCAAATTCTTTGGATGAGATCACAACTATCGGACTATGGTTTTGCATACAACAAGATTCCTCTGTATTGTGATAACAAAAGTGCTATTGCTCTTTGCTGCAACAATGTCCAACACTCCCGATCAAAGCACATTGACATCCGGCATCACTTCATAAGGGAACAGGTTGAGAAAGGGGTTGTTGAACTTTACTTCGTGAGGGCAGAGTTTCAGTTGGCTGATATCTTCACTAAGGCACTTCCGAGAGAACGGTTCCAATTTATTCTCCCGCGACTTGGCATGAAGAGTTTGACACCTGAAACCCTCAAGTGTCTTCAAGAAGAAAAAGAGGAGTAAAGGATTTGCTTCACATATCCTTGTATATATTTGTATATATTTTAAACCAAAAAGAAAATACAAAAATATAAAACTTATAAAAACCATAAAAATCAGAAAAACACAAAAATACCAAAAATAGTTTCACTAGGCATGTCTTCTGTTTATCGATAACATTTACGGTCCTAGAAATGTCATTCAATAATGACACGGGACTTTAAATGAAGCTCGAGCAGAAGTTAAAATGAATTGTTAAAACATGTCTTATCGGCTTGCAGTTACTTCAGATTGTAACCCATTATTCATTATGGGGAAAGCACGTCGCCAAAAAGACGGTTGTTCCTCTCACTGGGTGAAGCTCACCCAGGCATGGATTACTTTATATCCATGTTTTCTTCGATTTTATGTACGTTTCAGTGCATCATTTCTCGTATAAGAAGAGAAGTCTTCTTTACATCACATATACTTTTCCATCTATGATTCTTCAGGGAAGTATTTGTGCAAAACTTGGTGGTACCATGATTTTTGAATATCAATCAGAATTGAACTTTTCATAAAAAAATCTATCACTCAATCAATGACTACAACTATTTAAATAGAAGACGGGTCATTGATTAAGGGGGAGAGTGATAATTTCAAAATCTCATATCATCAAAACATGTCACTTTGTACATAATAAGCAGTGACTAAAATGTGGTTGTTATGTGTCAGTGTATGATTTTTATTAAATCCAAATCTTTCAAACCTGTCATACCTGACACTAACATTCTCCCTCATAGATTGTGGGGGAGCATCGTAATGTTTCATTATCAGCACATATTAAACCTGACCACATTTTCTCCCATATTTTCTAAACTTATTTAAATCAATTGGGATCACAAAATCTCACAAGGTTTGAAATTTTTTGATCGGGGGAGAGAATGTGATTTAAATATGCAATCTGATAAAAATGTGATGTTTTGGACTTAAATGTAAGCTCTCCCATATGTGCTAAACTCTTTTGTATATCAATGCACATATTGAGGGGGAGCAAATGGTTTGTGGTGACAAAAAGAATGTGGCATCTTTGGCGGTATCTCATGTGAGTGCGACTCAGACTTCACCAATGAATTGATGAAACAAAAACTGTCATTAATCGAAAGGGCATGTCCTGGCTGGGTAATAATTTCAAGTTGGTCTAACCAGTGATGTAAGCATGTCTCGAAGAGGACTTGTCCGAGTAGAGTGTACCGTTTCGAGAAACTTTCTGTGGACTTGACCAGGCCGAGTAATAATTTCAAGCTAGTCTAACTAGTGATGTAAGCGTGTCTCGAAGTAGTCATGTTCACTGAAAGTGGATCAATTCAAAAAGTGCAAGCTCTACCCAACATGTGCAAATTTATAATAAAAACATCTGAGCACATGTTAAGGGGGAGCATTTGAAAAGTTCAAAACTCTCAAAGTGTTAGCAAAATGTGTTTCTTAAATATAAACACTTTGAAAGATTTTTCAAATAAATGGTTTACGGCAACATAGGATAGTCATGGTGTTATAAGGTGGCTAAGGTTAGGAAAACCGTCCTATGATCCGCCAGAGCCGGAGGGATCTACCCAAGGACAATACCGAATAGTTAGTATTAGAAAGTCCTTAGGTATGAATAGAGAAAAAAAAAGGAGTAATATGAGAAAGGAAAAAGAAGGGGTTGAAGAATTAAAAAGAAATATAATGAGAAAGGGTGAAAAGAAATAGCCTTCCATTTATTCAACCTTAGGGCAGAAACCGGGTTCAATTTATATGCTACTGGTTGTTACTAAGGTGACTCCGGTATTGAAGACAAGACGTCATGGACCCAGTGACGCACTGCACTAAACCTTCTAAGCCACTCAAGTTCTCTTATAAGGACTTGTTTCATTCTCACGGGGAACCCTGCATAATCTATCGACCGCTCATTACGAGTTATGTTGATATTAAAACAGGAGACACCGCTCCAGTCTCCGACTACCAAAAATGCACTTATCGAGTCTAGAGCCACGATATGGATAATAAGATCTCATAGGAACACATGTTACTTCTACACTGGTTGTTCAACATTAAGGACACCAGTTGTAAACTTATGAGTCCTACGCAGATCTTAGCAATCTGCCTGAACAATTATGAGGGAATTTACAAATGTAATTCTCAGTGATTGAATGGAAATTCCTGCCAGGGTCAACATCAAACAGCCCTGAAAGCAGGTCACTTCGGTAATTCCTTGTGGATTACACTTAGTGGTCGCGGCGGTTTTAAACGGTCTATAGTCGTGGGGTGAACTCCAGCGACTCACCTAATCGTTGATGTACTTTGGTAGATCTTGTAAACCCTCTCGGGGGTATCCGATTAGGAACGGCCTTGGTTAGGATTAGAGAAAGTTTTCACACTATGCTGTTAACAATCTCGAAGTCCGAACCTGTAAGTACCGGACATTTTATTGCTAACTGTCGTATGCAGGAATCCCTGGCGGTTGCAGCTGATTGCCGAAAAGATGCCAATTCATCACCCCATGCTCACACTTCATCATCATAATCCAAGAAATCATGATAAATGAAAGGCCTTCAACACTGCTTTCGCAAACTCTGATGCTGAAAATCATGATCCAGAAAAGTGTGAGCATGTCGGTCCAATGATCACAACATCACATGGAAACGATACTGCACGAAGGTGACTTGAAGACGTACGTTGGATGATGACATCAAAGAATTCTCAAAGATCATCCAAGAGAAAAGAACAGTCACCGAAAGTTCACTGCTGAAGGTACAAAGACTAAAGACTTTGAAGAATCAAAGACTACGAGCTAGGAAGTCAAATTCAGATGATAAAATGCTAGAATTCAAAGTGTAATTTTCAGGGTGACCTCCCTTAGGGGGAGATTGTTAGGAATATAAATATTCATATGAAGACTCGGTCACCCCGAGTACTCATTAGCATTAAGTAGCTCGTAGGATTATTAGTAGTAAGTTAATATAGTTTAGTTATTATAGAATTCGTGGAGTGGGTCGGGTCTTTACCCACTGTCAGCTCACTCCACAGCCCACTCGGGGCACTTAAACTTGTACTATATATATATCCCTTCCCACACAAGGGAAGGGTTGGAACTCTTCTCATTTCAAGCTAATACATTTTCCTTTCTCTCTCTAAGTTCCCATCTTCTCTCTCTTGAATTTGATCCACACCACAAGATCCATACATTTTCTAATTTCTTATAGTTTACAAAAGTCTTATTGAACTGCTTATTGGCCAAAAGAGCTTATTTTCTGCTTAATGGGCTTTTAACGAAAAAGACTAAGGCCCATTAAGAGATATCGAACCGTTGGGTTTTAAAATGGTTTGGGCTTATTTTAATGTCACAAAATCATATTCAAACTGCTTATTTAACTGCTTATTCGCTATAGCTTATTGGGCTGAATATTGGATCAAAAAGCCCACTCGGATTATAAAGGTTTTATGAACTTGTTTAAGTAGCGATTACTTTAGGATTTTTAAGGGACTTTTAAGAGATTGTGAGATGAGCTTATTACATCAGCTTATTAGATGAGATAGTAGAGAATTAGTTTGAGAAATAAAAACAATATGTTGCGTGTATGTATTCGATTGTACAAGGTCGTTTCTAAGTCGAGTAAGTCAATTGGTCCAAAAAGAAATATAACTTTATAATGTGTGATATGAATTTAAACGATGCAACAAATGACAAAATGAGTCTCGATATGCATTATAACGTGAAAGTAAATGTTGAACAAATATGTAACTCGTAAAATCTAGCCATTCATGAATAGGAGGTCATATTGCTTACGTAAAATAAATAAAATAACTCGTACAAATGCATATAAAGTATATATGATCGAATGGGTTATGTATATGATGCATGATATAGTTAGAACATTAAGAACGAATGGAAAAGAGTTAGAAGTGACTTACAACACCTAAAAGGTGGTGTGAGATACGCGAATATGGACTATGATTCGGGATCCATGCTCGTTCCTTGCTAGAATGACCAAAAAGGAGTCGAACCAAGCTCAAATGTTATGGAAAAGTGTTTGAATGGTTATAGAATTTGCTTCTGTTCTTGTGAGGTCTCGGTAAGAAGCATAAGAGTCTTAGAGAGAGTATATGAGTGAGTGTTCAAGTGTGAAAAGGGTGTGTGAGGTTATAGAGTATATATGCATGTATACGTATGAGATATATTAAAATACACCACAAGTTGGTCTTGATCGAATGGTGGGCAGAGATTGGCAGAGATTTAGGGAATAATACTCAAGTAGAAGGATATTTAGGAGGGGGTTTGAGGACTTGGTTCGGTTATGATCAAATGGTATATATGTATATGTGTTCGACACATTTAAAAGGTCCAAAACGATTTCAAACGTGTTCGAATGCTAGAAAATGGAGAGAAATAATCTCATAAGCTCAAAATCGACTAGAAATAAATACATGCTTAGGTACAAATTAAGTTTGATCGAGTTTAGTTAAATTGGTTTAATATTGGTTGAATTTGTTTATGTCTCGAATGCATTTTACTTTGTGTCCTGTTTTGTGGTCAAACCTTCGAATTAAAAAATGAGTTTCGACATCCTGATTGTTTGATGTATGGTGATTCGAGTGAGGTAAAATATGGCATAGTTTGTATGTCAAAATACAAAGTTATCGATGTCAAGTGTTGATGCATTAAGTCAATTGAAAAGAAAAGAAATATGAAATTTTGTTGGGCTACGAATAGTAACAGGCTTAAGAGTTGGGCCAGAATAGTGATATGGTCCGTTTGGTTGTTTATTAGAAATATTGATTTTCGTGGTTCGTGTGTGAACTCGTTCCAATGCATTGTAATCACGTATCAATTTTTTAAGTTATCGTAGTGTGATAACGTAATTAAATGAGATAATCTCTCATTAACAGGTTTCAGAAAATAAATAATGCGCATTTTCTGATAAAGTAATAATTATATTAAATGAGAAAATTACCATTTGTCACATATCTAGTGTGTGATGATGATCAATCATACTACAAAACTTAAAAAGTACCTACTACGATACGAGTTGAGATGCATGGAGTCTAACTAGAAGTGCTCGTTTTTTTTAGTATTGCATGCACGTATGTAGACACAAGTCTTCCACGTTCGTATTAGTGTGTAGTTTAGTCCCATATTTACATGATCCCATGTTTATTGCATGTCTCCTATTATCTAGCAAGTAACTTGGAACCGCATGTTTATTTCCTTTATATATATGTAACACTTTTAGATGAAATAAAGAAGAAGAGAAATTTGCTAAAGGTCTAGTTTCTCTTGGAATCTTGTCAGCTCAAAGGCCTTATCATCTCGGTTTCTTATCTATTTTTTGAGAGACTGGCCATCTCAAATCGGTCTATTATCAATGGTGCTTTCATTGACTTACTCGATAAAAAAACATCATAATCGACTTATACCGAAACATGAATAAACCTTAAAAATGTACCGGATACAATGGAAGAAATATTTGGAGTTATGATCTTCCTTCTGTTAATATGTGATTTTATTCTTGGAAATTATTTATTTGATTAAGGGAAAATGAAGAAGAAGATCACAATAGAAGAAAGCCTATATTCTTATTCAACTTTTATGTTTGATTAAACGGTTAGTACTAGCTAATTATTAATTTATTTAAAGGTATAAAAATTTGCATTAGACTCAATGGGCTACAACTTTGCAGAAGGGTGTTTTGGTTGGGAAAGACTCCTTCTTGAATGGCGAAAAACTAAAAGACCAAGAATACGTAGTCACAAAAATCACAAACATAAAGTAAATACTTGAAAACATAAAAATACAGTGGAATAACTATTTAAAGATGCAGTTTTATTCGAGAGACACACTAAGTTTGATACCTTTAAACTTTCATAGCACTCTGTTGAAAGCAACGACTCTTCATCAATGTTGATACCTTCATTGTTAATTTCAGCAATCTTCATTCTCTGGTTGGTCATTTTCTTTTCCGTTTTCTTACTACTATAGTAGTTATTTTAAAATCACGTAACTTTCGATTTCTATCAACTACTTACGCCATCATTGAATGATTATTGGCCATCCATTTAAGGACAAATCTACAAGAATCATTACGACCAAAATCTTGAGCACCATGAGTACTTGATTCAAATGAAACAAAACTTTTATTCACATTTTCTTTATTGTTGCTTGGATGAGTACATTTCACTCACTAGTACTAATATATTCTTTAGGACCCATCCTTGAGCTGAACCATTGACATAGTTCATATAATTTATGCTAACACCTACATTTGACCCTACACTAACTTCGAAAGACAACATTAAATGTTCATTTTTCTTTTGATGGGGAACTGATAAATGTGTGTTTTTCTCCCTGTTGCATAAAGGACTAAGTTATAGTTTTGGTTATGAAACCTATAAATAAAAGATAAATTACCTTATTAAGGCGCGTAATGGCAAACACTAATTCACCTCCACACCAAAAAAAAATCTCTAAGAACTTGAAAGGGAATGTGATTGAAGAGGGATTTATAAAACTTTTAACCAACCTCAGAATTTTCATGAAGGGAAATTGGTTCCAAGGAAACATGACCATGGTTAAGTACATTCATAATTAGCAAAAAGATTTTAACATCTACCACCCCTAGTTATTCAATTATTTATAGTTTTACACACATTTTAGAAAGGTTTTAGAATTAGCAAAAAGATTTGACATCTACCACCCCTAGTTATTCAGAATTTGACATCTACCACCCCTAGTTATTCAATTATTTATAGTTTTATACACATTTTAGGAAGGTTTCATGGACGTCACCCACATGTATTGACAGACATATTTTTCCTACCACATTTTCTTTAATCCAATGACCAACACATTCGTTTGTAACCAACAATGATATAATTAAATTATTATAAAACCCATAAGTTCCTTATCAATTCCCACCCAAATCAATTAAGTTTAAATCCTTGAATCTTACGTTTTCAAGTTTACTATCCAAAATCACTTACTCTCGGGATATACATGTAAGAGATGTGGTCATCGTTGCTTATCGTAGAGATGGTGGGCTGTGAGTCTGTGACGGAGACGAGAAATAATGAATGACGTTTTAGCCGGTGGTGCCTCGGTGGACAACGTTGGAACTGTGTTGGGTTGACAACTCTTGTTGACCACAGATGAGAATCTATTCCAATAAAGTTTGGGCTATCTAGTGTGTGATGATGATCAATCATACTACAAGACTTAAAAAATACTTATTGCGATACGAGTTGATGCATGGAGTCTAACTAGAAGTGGTCGTTCGTTTTTAGTATTGCATGCATGTATGTAGACACAAGTATTCCACGTTCATATTAGTGTGTAGTTTAGTCCCATATTTACATGATCCCATGTTTAGTGCACGTTTCCTATTATCTAGTAAGTAACTTGTAACCGCATGTTTATTTCCTTTATATATTTGTAACGCTTTTAGATGAAATAAAGAAGAAAAGAAAATTGTTAAAGGTCTAGTTTCTCTCTTTGTTTCTCTTGGAATCTTGCCAGCTCAAAGGCCTTATCTTCTCGGTTTCTTATCTATTTTTTGAGAGATTGACCATCTCAAATCGGTCTATTATCAATGGTACTTTCATTGACTTACTCGATAAAAGAACATCATAATCGGGTTATACTGAAATCTGAATAAGCCTTAAAAATGTATCAAATACAATAATGGAAGATATGCATCAACAATTTGGAGTTATGATCTTTCTTCTATTAATTTGTGATTTTATTTTTGGAAATTATTTTATTTGATTAAGGGGGAAATGAAGAAGAAGATCATAATGGAAGAAAACCCATATTCTTCTTCAACTTTTGGGTTTTATTATATTTTTGTATCTTTTATTCTTTTGTTTTTTTTTAATAAATGTATGTATCACACATATTGTATGTCATGAAAGTTATGAAAGTTAAATGACTAAAAACTTCAGTACAAAATTTGATTAAATGGTTAGCACTAGCTAATTATTTATTTATTTAAAGGTATAAAAGTTTGCATTAAACTCAATGGGCTACAATTTTGTAGAAGGGTGTTTTGATTAGGAATGACTCCTTCTTGAACTTTTCGGGCTCTGAAGTGAACGAAAATTTCCAAACAGCTTCTGAAAATTAATGTGCACATGCCGAAAAAGATATATGCAAAAACAGTCTAACAACTAAAATACAATGAAAATCTCAAAACAAAATGAAATAAGTACCTACACTAAAATTGACAAAAAAAATAATAATAATAAATAAAAAAAAAAATAAATAAATAGTAGAAAACTGTATTATGGATAAAATTGGCAAAGAACTAAAAATGAAAGCCACTAACACATAATACCTATAATAGAAGAAACAACATTGCCAAGAACCTTTGAATGGCAAAAAACTAAAAGTACATACTTTCGGGCATCAAGATATTTAAAAATGCAATTTTTTTAAAGACTCTCTAAATTTGATACTTTTAGAGTTTCATTATACACTGTTAATTTGAAAACAACGACTCTCCCTCAACGTTGAGACCTTCATTGTTAATTTCATTCTGCAACCTTCATTCTCTGGTCGATCATTTTCTTTTCCGTTTTCTTACTACTATAGTAGTTATTTTAAGATCACGTAACTTTCAACTACTTACGCCATCATTGAAAGGTTATTGGCCATCTATTTAAGAACATATCTGCAAGAATAATTACAACCATAATCTTGAGCACCATGAGGACTTTATTCAAACTAAGCAAAACTGTTATTCACATTTTCCTTTTTGTTGCTTGGATGAGTATATTTCACTCGCTAGTACTAATATATTCTTTAGGATCAATCCCTTGAGCCGCACCATCCAATGTATCTTCCGCAACATTTTTTACATGAATCGCGATTCGTATCAGGTACAATATGTTGAACACATTGTGTTAAAGGTGATTCTCATTGAGAGTTCACCCTTAGTAAAAAAATGTTGGGGTGTGTTTGGTATGCATGAATGGATATCAAGGAATGGATTCATTTCAAATAATCTTATTTGTTTAGTGAGCCTTGGTATTTAAAATAAAAATCAAATATGGGTACTTGGCTATACTCCAAAGTCATCAAGTAGGTAGGATATGGAGAGTTTCATTCCTATATATTGTATGTGTCCATCAGTTTCACCTTTCATTTATCAACAAAAAAATATGCTTCAAAAGTTTTGATTCAGAAATCTAATCATTACACATTTAAACCAAACAACAATATCAAAATTGATATCTTAGGGGCCGTTTGGTTTAATGATAGGAATCACAATTGGTATGAATTTGATAGTAGTTGTGAGCCCTTAAGAATGATAGACTCATTCCTAGGTCCCTTGTCACCTTTAATGTATGGCAAATATAAGGATATGACCATACCGATTACCATGAAACAAACAAAATATATCATTCCCATAGGTTCAAACCAAACGCACCCTTAACCTCTATCTATTCATATACCACCCGTAAATCAAATTCGTACCGATAGCTATTTCGAGTACCAAACCAAACGACACCTTACATTTTTTCAATGTTCATTATTTTTATAACCATAGCATGTCAGCATCATACCACTAACAAATCTAAGGGCCAGTTTGGTAAAGGGGTATGGAATGGGTTTTGAATTGACAAGACATTTAGTTTTTGTTTGGTTGGTTCTTTTGAAAAGTGGAATGGAGTTTGGATTCAAAAAGTGATAGTTGGCTATGTATGTGGGTTTCAAATGGGTATATGTATTTTTGTGAGCATCTTAATTTTTTCTCTCTATACATGTGGACCCATTATATATTCTTCGCTTTTTTATTTTTTTACTATTTTATCATTCAAAATAATATATTTTATTTAAAATTTATTATAAAATATATTTAAAAAACTATAATTTCTCTCTCCTAAACCTACCACAAATCCAAATCCTATACCAAATCCAAATCCTAATTCAATCCCACTTCTAAACCAAAACCCCAAAGCACAAAGATAAGAAAATGATTAATTCGGTTTTTCACTCCCTCAATAATTTTCTTAAGATTTTATTTTCAAGCTAAATATTTATTGTACCATGTCTCAAACTAAAATTTTAACTCACGAGTCACAACCTGACGTACCGCTAGACTTTGGCCTTGTATCTTTGTATATTCGCGTTTAGAATTTGTCATTGCTTATTTTATTTGTATAATCACATTATGATGACGATGATTCGGAGTAACATCTAACAACACAAATTAAATGGATGTGATATTTACATTATAACCACAAATAAGAACGTACTTTAGGTTGTTTTAATTATAATTTAGGACACTATAACATGTTACAAATTAAATTACTTTCATAGTCGAAGGCTTCCCCCAAGACTAGTGTGCTACAGTGGCTATGAACGATCCACATTCCTTGAATTACGCAAGGTCTCAAACTTGGGACACATTTCTCGATTAACAAAACCTGATGACATCACTGAAATAACTGTTACGTGACGGAAAAAGTACCTTTGAACCCCTACACTGCACATTGAGAAAAGATTATAGCTGGCAAGAGTAAATTAATGTTGCAAGCAATAAATTTTTATCTAGTGTCATGGGTTATAGATGTCATGACCATAAGAGTATACGGTATAGTGTTCATGGTGGGTCGGTATCGGCTTTCAATGGCAACCAGTGTCGGCTTACGTAGAAATGTGCATGTACCTACTGTAGAATGCCATAGACAAGCAAACTTAAACATAGAACAGAAACGTAAATGCAAAATCCTAGCACACTTGACGTTTCGCTTAATGAACCACTCATTCTTACCAAGTGTAATTGCCCATTTTTCATTTCCACAACAAAACAAAAAGGAAGAAAAAGAAAAACACACACATTCCTCTAAGACATGCATTGTTAGACAACATAAATTTTGTAACAACAAATATGTACCATCAGTAAATGTAAAATGCAAGAGCAGCATGCAAAGCAGCAAAAGTGATGATCCTAAAGATATGAAATAAAGAAAAATGCATCATTCTAAACAGCTTCTAGAGTCTAAACCATCTGCAATGCATCATTGTTCACATAGGACTATTGCGTCATTGTACATAGACATCACCATGAAAAATAAAAGAAGCAAAGTTGTTACTTCTAAAATGAGGTGGGGGCCCAGACTCGTAGTGAGTCGGCAAAAAGATTGGCTCACAACAGTCGCCTACAAATGGTTCACAACGGTCGCCTACAAATGGCTCACAACGGTCGCCTACAAAAGGAAACTGAATACAGTAATAGTACCCTCCTAATTGAAAGATGACTTTGGTATTTACAACAGTCTAGCTTTTCTTCACAAGCAGTCCACAGTACATATGGATTCAGGGAGAAAGCCGGTCTTCATATTAGGCTATTACACTATCGATCACCCTCTCTAGAGGACACGAAGCTGAGCAAGAAATGCAGCACAAAGATCCAAGAACAGAAATTGAGGTCCCTGGATCCTCTGTAGATCAAGCAGATATTTGTCCTCCCGGGTTTTGTAAAGCTGCAATAAAGTGTTTGGTAACATCATCATTTAGATAGGCTAATGGCCTTGACAGATAGTGACAAGTGTACAAAGATCAAAAGTAACTGATGTTTCATCACCTAGGGTGGCAGTTTCAACCTATTATTGTGAAATAGAGCTGGGCTGTATTTTGATGCTAACAGATTAAATAGGTAATGTTTAAAAAACTTTAACTGAAAGTGACAAGGGTCAAACCAGCGTTTATAACCTCCAAAATTGTAATTATCGTAATAATAGTTTATATGATCAATTTCTTCAAAATATCAAATACAGAGCGACAACATGTTAGCGAGTCAACACAACCCAGCCTGTGTTGACTCGTTACCCAACCAACCCAGTATTGTGGCTACCAATATATACAAGACGCCTAAATGAATTCTAAACTTTCAAAAAACCAAATTGGAAATATATCAGAATCTGGTGACTCCAACTCACACTTTCATGTAGCATGCACCTCTTTACATTCAGGAATCAATTAATAATTAAATACGCGAAGTACGATATTGGTCACAAAGTTGAAAGAAACCCATTGGCTATTAGTTAGATTTCATCACCATCCTCCATTAAAGAGATAAAGTAGAATCTTGTGGACCCAAAACAAATATCATTAAGTTTTTGTGATGCTAAGTTTAGAAAAGAAAATAGGGCACTTTCTTGGACGTCCTACCAGAACATAATGGACTACAAAATTACAATGTGCTTGTTAACTCCTTGCAGGATAATGGATATTACCATACGATTAAGGGTGTGCAAACCTAGTGTGGAAATAGTTGGAAATTCACATTACCTGAACTTCAAATTTGACAACATTGGGGGAGCTCATGGCACCATCATTCTCTACAATGGTCAACTCGTCTCCGAAGTAATGATTACTTTGCATAGAGTCGTTTATCATGCCCTGATGATTGCCAGGAACCCACCTGCATTTCATGTTGTAGTGGCCTATCTTTTTCCAGCACACATTCAGTTCTTGCAAAGCTTTCAGAACTTCTGTCATTATCTCACGAGGATGTGCTCGAGACTGTCAAAATGAATAAGAATACATTTAACTAACGTGCCATGGGGAAATAATAACAATATATATACCGCCGGATTGAATATATAATCTTTATATTTTTCTATGTGTATGCTTATTACGGGTAAACTTACCTGTAGCCCAAGAGCCCATTTCCTCTCAACTTGGCTTCTAAGATTAATTCCTTGATAATCCATAAAAGTAGTTGGACGCTGTGGCATAACTGAAGCAAAGGCCTCATTTCGGTTGAATCCATCCTACAATTCAGTAAAAGCACAAAATTTGGATATAGATGCATATAATAGACGATTAAATGAAGTATTCCCCCCAAAATATACAAAAGTAAATGCGCTTAGAAAAACTAACCATAGGTTTCTGGAATTCCGCTCCAAGATAGCCACTTGAGTTACGAAACCTATTGTCCAATAGCAAGTAGTATGCCACAGTACCCTGGAAAATACGCAGGTATCAGCAACATATTCATTGTCACATGACAAACTTTGCAAGAAGAAAAAAAAAGTTACCTCATTCTGCACTCGGTTGCGAAGCGACTCAATGAGGGTATCCCTGTCAAACCCCATCTTAACCACCTCTAAGAGAATATCTTCATCGGTCTGTAGAAAAAGAATTGGTTTAATTACCCATACATCGGATGTTACTTTTATATATACACAACTTTAAATTGTCGAAAAGAGCAAAACAACATTCTCAATAAAAAAGTGATAGGATCGGCATACCTTTTTTGCTTGCTGCATAGAATCTGGTGGAGGAACAGCCAAATAACGTGGAAGATGAGCCTGGAACCAGTGGTGCATACGAATCTCAGGAATAGTTATCCGCTTCATGGGATCAACCACAAGCATCCTCGGGATTAGATCTCTCGCACCAGGTGATAAGTGGCTGGGAAGGGTATATATGCCACCCTGAAGAACAAACCAGCATAGATTTTAGTTGATTAATACAGTAACAACTACTTCCAATAGATAGCATAAATGAACTTCAAAAAACTGCATGAGATCAAACTGAACAAACCAACATAGAATTTGGTTGATTAATACCAACTATTTCCATAAATCAGATAACCTCGACTTTGATTTACAACGTTAGTTCAAACTCATTCTTGTTGTGTTGAAGATCCGAAGCTCCCACTATTGTTATACTCATGTAATAGATTCTTATTGTTCTGCCTATAGAGATTAACACTAACTGATCCGCAGGCTAACTGAAATGAGGTTAACCGAGATGATTTGCCTGAACCGTATATGATATTACTATGTTAGACTAAAGATTTCTCAAAATTTTGAGGTTAACCAGACCGCAAGCACCACTATTAATGGGTGGATGGAGACCACCAAGCTTAACATCTAGCTTACCAGTATTTCCGTATTCGATAAAAAGGTAATCACAGTAAGCCTACACAGATTTCCCCTTAGAGAAACACAGGAATGGTATCTTACACACAGAATCGTTGTAACTGTGACAAAGTAACTTGACACTTGCAGTTATTACGTTTGGACAATGAAATGTCAATCCAGAAATCAAATAATAATTTTAGACAGGGTGAGAAACAGAGCATATGTGTTCTGCCGTACACATGATGCAAAATACAACAATGAAGAGAAATAACTAGATTTCCCATATGTTTTGTATTGCACTTAATTTGCAGACAGCTTAGCCAATAAATTGAAAAACAAAACCTTATTAATGTACCTTTATTTTCTTGAAGAGGTTAGGAATATTTTCATCATCAAAAGGAAGGGTGCCACAGAGAAGAGCATACAAGATAACACCACAGCTCCACACGTCAACCTCGGGTCCAGCATACAGCTTTCCAGATATAACCTAGGGAAAAAAAAAGACAATAAAATCAGACAAAGAAAAGAGCTGTGATATTTCTCAATCTGACTCGAAACAAAACTACAATTAGTTTAAAACCTGTGATAACCATATGTATACCTCTGGGGCAGCATAGTTAGGACTTCCACAACTTGTTTTCAGAAAATGACCATCACGCATGATATTGCTTAGGCCAAAGTCAGCGATTTTAACGTTACACTTGGAATCCAACAGCAGGTTTTCAGGTTTAAGATCTCTGTGAACCACCATGTTCCTGTGGCAGTACTCCACACCTGATATTATCTGCTTCAAAGCATTGATGTAAGTCTCTGAAGCTCCAAGTAAGATATTACTGCTCACTTATGAAGTAAGTACATGCAAAAAAACATAGCATACGGTACAAATATGATCACCTGCTGGAAAAAATTGCGACCCTCATCCTCCTGCAACCGGCCCTTCTCCACAATGTAATCAAACAGCTCACCAGACTTTACGTACTCCATAACAACATATATATCTGACGGTGTCTCTATAACCTCGTAGAGCCGGATAATATGTGGATGCATAAACAATCGTAATATCTTGATCTCCCTTCTAACTGAAAAAAGAAAAGGCATTAACACGGAGTGTGTCAGCGGTACTGTAACATGATGATAATATATGTTCATAAAATTCATAGCAGCAATGACACATATGATTATGGTGTGAAAGTAGACACATTGCACTATTAAAAAAATGTAACTTAGACCTAAAGATCATGAGCCAATGCATTATAAATATGTTTTATACTTTTATAAAAGTAACAACAATCTCAATATTCTGAAAGAAATGATGAAGCAATGAAATTCATAGTTTCTTATTACGTTCCTACCTTTTTCTTCCATGTCCATGTTTTTTATCTTGCGACGGTTGAGGATCTTTATAGCAACTTTGTGCCGTGTCAAAGCATGCTCTGCAATTTTCACCTTCCCAAACGAACCAATGCCAAGTGTTTTCCCGAGCTTGTAGTTCCTTAAAAACATGTCCACACTACTTCCACCATGTCCTGATCCCTCCATATCTTATCCTGGAGACGATTGAAACTTGAAAAATCAGGTGCTAATAAAAAACACATTAATAAACAACAAACTTAAGACCATTGTCACCATCCACAACAACCATTCTTAAGTTAGTTCAATAGAATTGACAAATACTTTCACAATTGTGAAAGATCCAAAACCTACCCAAACCAAGTTGATTTAGGATTGTAGCCTTAACAACGACAAGTCACAAGCACCATGTGCATGCACGTTCAAGTAAATGATTCTAAAAAGTCCACTTGTATATTTTTCAGGTAAAGATCGTAATATCGGAATCCCATCTCAATCCTCGATAACACTATTTCAGCTGTAGATATAAAGTTAGGAATTGATTACTACTATGTCCTAAAAGATATCTTTGTCAAACAAGATGGTTCAAGCGTTTAATCATTAGTCAAACATGTAAAATGACAATTATATAATGACAAAATGCGGACCCTAGTTTAAACTTTATACCATCAAATCATCAATGCTTTGAAACTAATCAAAATAGTCAAATCAGGCAATCAGAAACTAAATACCTTTCAGTTATAATACAAATATATAACGGGCATCCAAAATGGAAGTATTTTCACTGATTCTGAACTTGTCGATAGGGAAGAAACAGTAGAAATCATGCATTAATGACACCCAAAATGGAAAAGGTATCAAAATATAACAGGATGAAGGGAGTATTCCAATAGGAGAAGCATGAAAAGAAAAAAATCGAGGTACAAAGAGTTCTATATATTGGCGCAGATCAACATGTTAAGGCATCATAAAAAACTAAAAAGCCACTTGGCAAAGAAAACAACAGATTTCCAAACGATTGGCAGGTCCGGAGTATACTAAATTTATACAGGAAATAACATAGTCCTAATCTGTGTTCTCGTAATACATAAACAACGGATATACGAAAAAAGTAATTAACTCTAGTATTCTCAACATGACACGTAGATAGACCACATTTACTTCTAAATATAAGCATAATAAGAATGCAAGTTGCGGGCCTCGTAAGCAACATAATTAAACGGTGATAGACCAAGTGCCGTGTAGTGTCAGATTTAAATTTGATGCCCACAAGTCATTAATCATTAATCACGGGAAACACAAAAACCGGATTTAGGTTCACACTAACACCAAAAGTACCTCTCACTAATTGACACCTAACAAACTTGAAACATAAACCAAACCTTACACAAACACACAACATATCATAATCATTAATCATTAATATCAACACCCTGCAACATAACGCCTTCCAAAACCCTAATTTCACCAACCTTTCAAGCAAAACAAAATTCACCTCACACATAAACTAAAATCGAAAACTAACAATCGCGCGAACGAATCTAAACGACATAACAGCTAAAACCTCCAATTCAAAGGATCACAATTAAACATGCAAATTACATTTACACAAATTAAATTTCAATAATTTAAATAATTAAAAAAAAAATGGAACTAACCGAGTAACAAAAGATAACAAGTTAGGGTTAGGGTTTGAAATGATGACAGCTACCTGCAAATTAACATAACAAAAAATGTGAAATTAATTGTATAGATTTATTATAATCAAATGCATATAACTAAATTAATAAAATGTATAGATAAATAAATTGTGACCGGTTAATAATAATACCTTTGAAACAAGGGTTTGAAGGGGGGAAGATGATGAAGAGAGAATAATCGAAATATTATTAGATTCACTTCCTATTTTCAGTGAACTAATGTTTGGAATCTTATTAGGGAGTAGTATTTGTTGTAATAAAATAAAGAAATGTTATTTTGGAATCTTATTAAAAGGTGAAAAAGTTAAATGAGCACAACGTGCACATATTTTCTCTCAATTAAAGAACATTATAATCGTTTTTGAAAAAAAACTAATATATATATAATATATTTAAATTTTTAAATATAAATGGGGTATTACGTTTAAGGAATTTATTTCGTTATTTTCGGTCTTCTATAAAGCGATTTGTATAACATGTGCCCGTTTAGCCCATGCATGTTTAAACCCGTGCCCATTCTAGCCCGTGCCCGCTCTAGCCCGTAGTCGTGCCCGCCCGGCCCGCCCGTTTTGCCACCTCTATCAATACGTAGGCGGACACCTTGATGGCTTTATACGGGTGTTCATTTTTTGTGTGGTTTATAATTTTAAGCATGGTTCTAAAAGGCGTCCAAAGGCCTCGCAAAAGCTTCGCAAAGTCATGAGGTTTGGTAATGCTCCACGTTACGCCTTATGCCGCTTTATGTCACGTCTTTTTGTAAACTCGATATATATTAAATATGATATAAATATATAAATATTTTCATATTTTGTGTCGCCTTATAAACGTAAAAGCTTCGCGTTGGCCGCTAAGGCGTGAGGCTTGGTCATGTAGCCACGCCATGTCTCGCGCTATTTATAACCTTGATTTTAAGTAGCTCAAAAGTTGTGGAAATTAAAACGGGATGAATAGTTTTTAGCATTTTTAAAATTATAATTTTGAAAACTTATCGTGAAATCAGCAATAAATATATGTGTAAATAAATGCAATACAATAAGTAAATAATGAAAAGAGTAAACCGAAACACAAGTATTTATAGTTGTTCAGTAACGAAACTTCCTTACTGACCATACTCCACTCCCCAAGTATCAGTCTCGAGAGTATCCTTTACTATGTCAACAAGCTCCTTTCTCAGCGGAGAAAACCTTACAACGTCGCTTACAATATTTACTGATACTTAGCTAAATATCGAGTTCTTGTCAAGGTAGAACTAACCTTTCTCTCAATAATACATCAATCTTGTAAATACAAAAAACTAATAAATACAACAAGTAAAACTTGGAAGTCTTCTTGTGTTCTTCTCTTGTTAGAAAAATGATGGTTAGTGAGGATCACTTCCGTGATTATTAGAACAAGATAATGATCAAAGAGTGTATGTAAACGAGGACTTCTGTCACACCCCCAAAATATCGCAGCGGAAGATAACAGGGGTATGACTTCATAGCACAAAGTTACAAAATATAAAGAACGACCTCTACATGAGTCGTTAAAATGCATCGTTTGATTTCATTAAGTGGACAAAGTTTTCAATAAAGTGAGTTCACGAGTATCACAACAATAAAAGATAGTTTTGAAAATAGAATCATACGTTTTAAAGTCCATGCAATAAATCTTCAATATAATGCAACCGCCAACGGGTGACTCTAGTATGAACTCCATCGTGCTAGCCAAAACAATGCAAGTTACGAACATGAGAAATACATGCTAAAACGTCAACATAAAGTTGGTGAGATCATAGGTTTAAATAGTTAGAAAACATGGACCACAATATTTTAGTGACTATTGCTTCATCCACAGTATCAGGAAAAGTATTAGTTACTACTGCTTCACTCAGAGTATCATGAAAAGTATTGCTATTTTACTAAGCTCATGACACCGAAACCTTAACAGTTAGTTTGTTTATCTGCCCTAAACAGGTGCCTTGCCAAACACCTGTACGAAATCAAATGAAATGCGTCCGTTTGACCAATACGTTCGGTCAAGTGAGAGCTACCAACACCCGGACGGGGGAGTTTAATCCCAATAGATTTATTCACAACATTCGCGCTTAAAACTTAATTAACGGTTCATGATTGTGGGGACTTTTAACGGCAATAGTGGTAACTATGGCAATACGTAAAAGTTTAAGTAGTTGTGTCCATAAGTAAAACAAGCAATGTATTCTCACCTCAAAGTAGTTCAAAACGAATATTAAACAAGTAAAAGTGGGGCTATGAAACTCACCTCAATCAAGTAGTACAACGGGAAATATTACTCAAGTTCAACGAAACACAAGTCCTAACCGCGACCTAAATAAATAAGACGCCTTAGGAATGATACCACATGTACTATATGTTACCCTGTATTATTCGTTATGTATATGTATTGGCCTCAAGCCCGTTTCTAGAATTATCCATGTAATCTTATATATTATACCGTATTATTGATGAATGAGATATCGATCATTACCATACTTACATGGTATCAACCAAACTTTACGATCCCTAAACAAACCCTAATCTGCCGTTCCAAAAACACAAAACCCCACGTTCATATCTATTTTATTTTTTGGTGTGTTGGTGATTTGTGCTAAGGTCACAAATCCACACGTTATTGTCACTGTGTTGTTCGTGCTTAGGTCACGAGCCTGGTTATCTACTTTCTACGCATTCACTGGTAAACCTCACCTTCATTGGGTCCTGCGTCACCACATCTAAACCACATCCAACCCTAGTCCAGTAAAACTCTAAAAACGTGTCATCATGACTGGTTCGAACGATACTCCTATTGTACCACTCTCAGAAAAGCTTTCAACGGTTACACACTATCATCTTCTCACAAGTTAAGCTCGATCTCGACAACCGGAACTATGTATCATAGGCATACTTTTTCGAACACCTTTGTAGCGGCTATGAAGTACTTTGGTATATTCACGGCTCCTTAGATGCCATCACCACAAGTGCTCTACCCCTTTCCTCCACTCGAAAGAGCGCAAAGTGGATAACATTGTTCTATCATGGATCTTTACGACACTCTCGGACTCTCTTCAAGCAAGGTTGGTCGTGGAACATCCACAATCCGCTAAGGAAGCATGGGATCTCATTACTGAGATTGTGAAAAACAACAAACGGTCTCATAACATTGCATTGAAGGCGGAACTACGATCACTTAAACTTGGTGATTTGAGCATAGATGCATACTTTAGGAAAATTGAGTCGATTGCTACAATTCTCACAAGTCTTGCATCTCCCGTTAGTAGTGAAGATGTAGTTACGTTTGCTCTCGAAGGCTTTCTGGACAAGTATGATAATGTATGTGGTATCATGCATCATCGGGACACTTTTCCCGATCTCAAAACCGCTCGTTCGATGCTAACCACCGAAGAGATGCGCTTAAAGTCCAAGTCTCAATCTCTACCCGTGGATGCCTCATCTTTTTCTCCTATGGTGCTTATAGTTGAATCAGGTATTTCCTGTCGCCCCTCTAATCCTCAAGTTAAGTCTTGGAGACCTTGTTATAACTTTGCTAAAGGTATGTGTCGATTTGGTGATGGTTGCAAATTTGTTCATGATGTGAATGTGAAAACTAGTACAAACAGTGGTGTTGCAACCAAAGGGAATAATATTGATGAGTTGTTGCTTAAGTTATTAGATCGTTTGGGTTTGTCTAGTATGAATGCACCTACTAGAACTGATGATACAAATAATACTAAAACTAATATGCATGCATCTACTGGAACTACTAGCCCAGCTGTGTTCTATGCATCCGCTGGCCCAGACCCAATTTACTATCAACTTCAGCCCAGCATGTTAGTTCATTTAGTCATGTTACAACCCCTCCTGGTTTCAGCTATCCGCCAGCCCAACAACCTGTTGGAACTCCTCCTGGCCTGATTCAATATATCAGCCCGGTCCAGGCCCAACAACCTGGCCCAGTCCAGTACACTCACCAGGCCCGCCTATTAGTTATCAGATAGTGAACCTGGCCCAACAGGCCTCGCCCGAGTCAACAGCAGCTCCTATCGGGTTAATAGGACCCACGGATACTCGGGATAGGAGACCATACTACCACATGCCTTTACTGCCGGGACGCTTCAAGATCCTGCTAATAGTGCCTGGAATATAGATACAGGTGGGAGCTCTCATCTTAATGGTTCGGTTACTAGTCTTAGTAAAGTTTTTAATACGTGTATTTATCTATCTGTTTTGGTTGGTGACGGTCATTCTATACCTGTCACCAATACGGGCCATAGTGTAACAATTCATAATTTTGAGGTTATTATTTAATTATTTAACTTTACTTAATATTTTATTTTAAGTAAATTTATTTTTGCGAGTAACTAGATAGGTTATCTCGCGTACGTTGTTAAACGTACATTTAACCTAAACCGACACCTGACTATACTTAGTATAAATATTTTTATGCATTTTGGTTTCTTACAATCATATTTTAAAAGTCACATTTCACTTTTTCCATTTTTACGTAAACCTTGCACCTTTTACGTTTTACACGATTTAAACCTACGTTTTTAGGTTTTAACTACGTTTAAACCCTCCGATGAACTCACCACTCATCTAAAATACTAATATAAGTTATATTAATAAGTTTTAACATTTTTATATATTTTACATTTTATTACTACCCGGTTTTACGTTTCGCGTCTTAAAAGCTTTACGTTTTCAATTACCGGGAGCAAACTACACACTACAACACACTAATAATCAAATTTATCACAGAAAAACCCACTAACCACATGATGTGGCTGGTTTTTGGTCTCACCAAGGCCACTTGGCTTGGTAAGAAGACCTTTTGCATTTGTGTGATGACACTTAAACTCCACTATCTCAAAACCATTTAACATAAACCACTACCCCTCATTTCTACATGCAAAACCACTCATTTTCTCTCATCTCCTCACCATGAACGACCCAAAACAACTCCTTCACACCCATTTCATCTAAATCTTCATTGGATTCTTGAGCATAGATTGAAGAACTTGAAGTTCTAGTCTTGTTCTTGGTTTATTTTCCCTCAAATCATCACAATCTCATCCTTGTAAGGAACCACATTATACTTCTCTTTTCTAAACTGATGTCATGTATATTTCGTGTATTTTTCATGTTTCATATATTTGTTGTATTAATTTATGCATTGTACATAGCTTAAAATACCTAAAACTATGATTGGGACTAAGTTTGCAAAGACCATTTGGACCAGGGACTGTTTTTGTAATTATTGCACTTAATTAGTAGACTTTGAGGCTTAGGTAAAAATATAAGGTTGTAGATCTGTCTCTTAGCTTTGGTTTTCCAGGTGGTTGGTCGTGTGGCGATACCCGATGATTTAATTAGAAAATAAACGGTAAAACTTATCGGAAAACGCACATCAGATTTTAAACATAAAAAGCTCATAGATCTAGTCATGTATGAGATCGCTCTAGTTTTATGAAATGTAGGTAACACCTTAACTTGAACGAAACCAAAAACCCCACATAAAACGGAGTTACAGAACTCAACTTATCGCGAAAATGGTGAGACTGTTTGGGACTGTCCCGGATCAGACCTAACCTATAAGGGTAAAATGGTAATTTCACTTAAGCTATGCAATTTTAAGAGCTATAAGACCCACAAATCTGATTAGTAAAGATTAATACCTTTCCGAAAATATAAAATTTGAAGTATAACTCTTTACGGTTTAAGAGAAACGCAATTTTTAGTAACAAATATCCGCTTTTAATCAAAACCCGCTGTAAACTTAAAAATTATTTAACTTATCAAAATTTGTTTAAAAATGGTCAAATATATTTTTATAACACCTATAAACATTATAAATAACGATGAAATTTATATAACTATTTTATAAACATGAAAATTTGTAAATTAATAATTTTTAAGCAAACACTAACGTAGCGTTTGATATGTTGTAATCAAAGTGGGAATGGAAAAGGTTATTACGGTTGAATGAAAAAATCTTGTTTGTTTACACATATACAATGTAATGATTCATTGCAAGGAATGACTCATTACACCATTTTCATTCCTTAGGGGTCCTCTCCTTTTTTTTTCATTACATCTTGTAATGGAATGAAAATTACATAAAAGTCTATCATTAACTAACTACATTAAATAAACTTCTTATTATCAATGGTCATTGTAGTATTTTTTTTTTATCGATTCCATTATGTCATATCTTACCAACCAAACATGATTAATAACGGTAATGAATAATTACATTGCGTCATTCATTTCATTATATCGTTTATTCCATTAATTTCATATTTCATTCCTTCCTACCAAACGAACCCTAATATTATACATATACCCAAAGTGGTAGGACCCACTTTCGGGAATAAACCCGATAACTCATTTTTGGACAATTTAACCACATATCGACACAATAGGATGCTTGAACTGTAGAAATAACATAAAAACCCGAACCTCGGACAACTTATAAATTAGGGCTCGTAACACTTTCATTACTTGTCAATTTTAGTCCCTGTCACTTTATAAACCTTAAAACTCTATGTACAATTACATAATTGATATAATAAATATATAAAACTTTCTTGCATTCATACTCTATTATTTTAAAACCTAAGACGCAACATACTATTTTTAGGTTGCTCGTAGGACTTCTCGGTTTACGCTTAACTCTACTTACATCTTGCTATTCACTTTTGTTTACGGTGAGTTCATAACCCCACTTAAACTCTTTAAACTGTTTATAAACCCATTGGGGGAGATACATGCTATTTTACAATTTGGACACAAATGCTTTAAATTGTATGCTTACCAGAAAGTATTATTGCCTAAGTACATTTATTGCCAAAAATAAGTCCATAACATCATGAACCATTAATTACTTGTGTGTAAACGCTAGTATTATGAATATGCATATTGGGCTTGACGAGCCTGTCCGGGTGAGTAGCGCTCACTTGATAACTGTAGGTCAAACGGACACATAATATTGAGAAATTAGGTAAAATGGCAAATTACTTTTCAGGGCATTATTATTATCATTCTATGATTTTAGTTAACGTTTGAGTTCGTGAGTTTAGTGCAATACTTACTATTTACCCATAATTGTATTCGTTGCAATTATTATTTTAACTCTGAAATCTTGTGGTCCATTATTTCTTTATAAACCTCTGAATTTCACTCAACCTTTGTGTTGACTTTTTAGCATGTTTTATCTCAGTTCCTTAAGGTATTTGGCAAGCATGAAGTCGCACGGAGATGTTTTGATGGCTTGCATTGTGTTATCATTCGATAAACTCTTGAAAACTTTTATGTTAATACATTACGTTTTCTAAAACTATTTGGGACCTCTTGTAACTCTGATGTTTTATTATGATCGAATGATAAACTTTTAAAAACGTCTCATTTAGAGTCGTTTTCTATAATTATGACTGTTGTACTAATAAGTAGCACCCCAATGATATTACATTCCGCTGCGATATTTTGGAGGTGTTACAGATTGGTACCAAAGCCATGGTTATAGAGAACCAGGTCGCATTTTTTTAGACCTAAATTATAACCGCTTTTTATATTTTAACTACTTTACTTTGCATTGCCTTACACTCTCCGTGTGCTTACACTTCCCAAACACTTATTCTGAAACCTATCAAATCACATAACACACTCAAGATTGAGCTTTGGCCGTGGGTTTTAGAGAGAGAAGGAGAGGAGAGGGAACCTTGTGAGAGAAAATGTGTGAATATTAGATTAGGAAAATGAGAAGGTCCAACCCTCTCCTTTGGTGGGAGAGGGTATTTATACTACAAACATAAACGCCCCATGTGGGCTGTGGAGTGAGCTGACAGTGGGTAAAGACCCGACCCAACTCCACGAATACTACGATAACTAAACTAATACTAATAATTCTACGAGCTACTTAATGCTAATAGATACTCGGGGTGACCGAGTCTTTCATATGAATATTTATATTCCTAACAATCTCCCCCTAAAGGAGGTCACCCCGGAAATTACACTTCGAATTCTAGCATTCCGTTACATAGATTTGAGTTTCTAGCTCGTAGTCTTTGATTCTTCTAAGTCTTTAATCTTTGCACTTTCAACAGTGAACTTTTGATGACTGTTCATTTGTCACTAAGATCCCGAGTTGAATGTTGAAATATGTGTGAATTGCCATGTTCATGATTGATGGTTGATCTTCATGCTAAATAGTGGTTTGATTAGGATATGAATATGGTATTATGAGTAGGCAAGCTGCCACGTGGTAGCGAGTAATGAAGAGTGAATCTGTATGTATGTATATCTGTATTGATATTCTTATGCAGATTCCATGGCCGATATGAATGTGCCTGCTCCCGCTCTAACCATTTGATCAGATGTTCAAACTCTATTGACTGGCTTTGATTTCACCACAACAACAACATACTGATCAATTTGAACCTATTTATGACACATATCTGTTGGAAAAGGCTGATAGCAATACCACTCCTGATTCAACAAATGTTGGGAATTAAATTAAGCAGTTAGTACAGTTCTTTATAAGTTAGTACGGTTGAACAGTTGCTGAATACAAGAACAGTTAGTACTGCTGATGAAGAAAAGTTTGTACTGCTTACAAGATTCAAGATGAAACCGTGTGAAGATATATATGGAATGGATATGATGTATATCTTATTTGTATAGATTGATACGAATATAGTTTACTTGTAAAGGACTCTTTGTGCTATAAAAAGAGATCCTCAGTTAGGGTTTTATGATATCCATATCTCCTATACGTACAAGCATTGTTAAGAGCTTCACGTTTATTCATTGTAATCATTCAGTATATTGAAGCAAAGTGTTTGGTTAAACAATTGTCTTGTTGTTCTTATTGTTACATTCATACGATCACACAATCGACCAAACACATATTCTTCTAAGTACTTGGTAGTAAATTCCGCGTGCTATCAAGTATATACTCAAAGTATCCCCAACACAACTCGTGTTTAGATCCGGTCAACAAATATGAGTCATAAGGGGGGAGAAATTGACCAGGATGCTGAACATGATCATGTTAAAAGTCCTTTGCTTATGGTTGAGCTTCTCAAAACGAATGATATGGTTGAAAAAGAGGTTTATAATGAACTTTCAAACAGATTCTTACAACTTGAAAAACATTGCATTTCACTTGAAATAGCAATACAACATAAGGAAGAAAGTCTTCAAACTAACAAACCATGTAAAAATCCGGAATTTCCTGAATTTCGTGAATTTTTTGAAATAAACACTTTGAAAGCTCAGCTACAAGCTAAAAACTCGACGATCAACAATTTGAAAGAACGGATTCTAGATATGCATGAGAAAAGTAATGTAGTCAAGGCTAAACATGATATCGATGCAATTAAAACAAGAAACATCGAATTGGAACTTAAAGTGGCTAAATTACTTAAGGAAAATGAGACTTTGAAAAAGCATTACAAAGACCTACATGCTTCAATCAAAGAAACGAGAAATAAGAATATAGAACAAACAAATTCTTAGATTGCCAAAAATGATGAATTCAAAGCTCAACTTCAGGAAAAGGGTTTCACAATTGCAGCATTAAAAAACGAGTTAAGAAAATTAACAAGAAATAGTGTGAACACTAAGTTTGCAAAACCATCAATCTTGGGGAAACCAGCGTTACAACCACTGAGAAACCAATCAGTTGTTAGACAACCGACTGCGTTTATATCTGAACGACCAAAATTTTCAAAACCACGGTTTGCCTCCCAAGTTGATGCGAAACAAGTTTTGTCAAAACCAGTCATTTCACAGTCTCGACCTAATGAAAAGAAATATGCTTGTGCAAAACCCCATCATATGAGTGCTTCTAGCTCTTCTAGGATTAGTTTAAAGCATGTGTCATTTGTGACACCAAAGGAACATGTTAGACGTAAAGACCTTGTTCAGAATCACAACCTAGAGGATGCTAAGAAAACCACACATGAAAAGACTAGGAATTTTGATGAAGCGAAAAGTGTACCGCTTTTAAGGGGTCATTTAAGCCCGAAATCGTATTTATTTGATCAAATATCGCCCTAAATCGTTCCTTTTGTCATTTTAGGTACTTTTGAGGAGAAATCTGGAAAAGGAGGCATTTTGGACGTTTTTGGAGCATTAAAGTGAAGAATACGACAAAGTCTCAAAATCGGCTGAAATTTACCTTTGACGGCGTCAGAATCATCTCTTGACGGCGTCATGCCTTGGCAAGAAAAGTGGGATGTGAAATTTACTCATGACGGGCCAGTGAGTTAGCATGTGAATTCTGACGGCGTCACGCTTTAACTAAATCAAGGGCGTCACGGCTTAATTCATAAGGGGACGGCGTCATCGTTCAAGAGGTGAGGGCGTCAAGCCTTGATAGGCCAGAACGGATTTTGGAGAATTAAAGAGGGACGGCGTCAAGATGGTCATCCGAGAACCCTAAAAGCGGCGAGGTGACGGCGTCACAATCCATAAGGTGACGCCGTCAGATGCAAAAGTCTATATATAGTTTTCTAATTTTTTGTCATTAAGGGAGAGCTTAGTGTGTGGAATTTTGGGATAAAACCCTAAGACGATTTTAGCTACTTTTTCAGGGCTTTTAGCCTTGAGATCTTCCATGTTTCATTGAAAGATAAGTTATCAATTAATCATTCAATATGTCTATGTGTTGTTTGATTCTATCTTATGCTTGTCTTTTGTTTAACATGTTAGGCTAATTTTATCTTGTGTTTGCTTAGATCTAATGAAACCTAGCTATTGATTATTGGTTGTTAGTGTGTTGTTAGTTGTATTGGATGATTGTTTATCTATGTTAGGCTTAAGAAAACTGGCTAACTTCCTATTCGGTAACTTGCTTGAACATCTTAAGAAACATGAACCAAACGCGTACTAAAGGTTTTTATGGTTGTATTTAATGCACAAGCGAATTCTAGTGATCCCATGTTAGGAGCTTCCTAGCCGGCTCGACATAGGAGTGAAGTAGGAGCTTGTAGAGTTTGGGGAAGTAAGTACGCCACCCCACGAATGGTATTAAGGAATACACCCGTCATCCACGCAACTAATACACACTAATTAACCGGTAAAAGATAGTTAGGGAGTAAGGAAATCTAAGTAAACACATTTCTCTACACATAAGTTTCTCACCACTTTTCATTTTTGTTATTTTATTTTATTTGCATTTGTAGTAATTTGGGTTAGTTGACTAGCAACTAATTCCGCCCACTCCTTCAAAACCGAGATTTTACTTGCTTTCATAAAAATTATAAAAACATAAAAAGAATCTTCCTCAATCCTTAGACCTAATTAGAGTAGCCTTTCATACCTAACGAACACTATTCCCTGTGGAGAACGATCAATCCCCCGTACTTACCACTACACTATACTACATCGGTCAGGTACACTGCCTGGTGGGGTTGTAAGCCTCTTGAGATCCCTCGAGAGGTAAAACCTGTTGTAAGGTTACAAAATCACGCAATCAAGTTTTTGGCGCCGTTGCCGGGGAATAGTTATTGTTTAGGTTGAATTTTTATTTCTATTAGGTCTACTCACTAGATTCCTTTCTAGTGAGATTTTTATTTTATTTTTCTAGGTTTTCTTTAGTCTATCTATTTTCTTCGTGTCTTTGTTCGTAACCATACCATCCGACATCATGGAAGATGGTAATATCCTTAACCCCCACAACCCACCACCACAACAACCACCACCACCTCCTAGAGCCCGTACTTTAGGAGAGTATTCCCGTCCTAGCCACCATGGCTATCGAAACACCATTGAGCTCACTCAAGGAGCCAATATCACACCCTTGCGACCCGACACCATCCGGTTGGTGCAAAGCGGATGCGCATTCCATGGACTTCGTTCTGAAGATCCTAATCAACATCTCAAGGACTTTCTTAAAATCGTTGATTCTATAGACCTTGATGTTGCCACTCGAGAGACGACCCGATTGCGTCTCTTCCAATTCTCTTTGCGGGACCAAGCTAGTCAGTGGCTAGAACGTCAACCCGCAGGATCCATCACCTCTTGGGATGATCTCACCACTCGTTTCCTTGCTCAGTTTTTCCCACCGGGAAGAACTACCAAGCTAAGGAATGATATCTTGATGTTCCAACAACGTCAAGGCGAAACTCTCTACGAGGCATGGACTCGATTCAAGGACTTACTCCAAAAAGTCCCTCACCATGGCATAGAACTTTGGCTCCAAGTCCAAATCTTCTATGACCATATCAATCTCTCCACGAGGCAAACCATTGACCAATCGGCCGGTGGCAAGCTACGTGATCTAAGTGCGGAACAATCATGGGCTCTCCTAGAGGATCTTGCTCTTTATGACAACGAAAGTTGGAGTGATCCCCGTGATTTGAATAAAACGGTCAAGGCAATATCTTTGCCTTCGAACAATTCAAGCACTTCTGACCGTAGGATCATAGAACTTGAAGACCAAGTCAAGTTTCTAATGAAATCCTACGAGGCTCCTAAACCTTCAAGCCAAGTGAACAAAATCACTTCTTCATGTGAATTATGTAGTGGTCCCCACGACACTCGTGATTGCATGGAACTCCCCGAACAAGCTTTTGTGGACTACGCATCCTCGCGTACCGACGGAGCGGGAGACAAGTGGTACACTTTCAAACCCGAGCCAAACCATTACGGTGATTCATACAACCCCTCATGGAAAAATCACCCGAACCTTAGGTGGAAACAAAACCAAAACTCACAACAAACCAATTCTTCCAACCCACCTAATCGTTTCCAATCAAGCGGTTCCAACTCGAACCGTACTTTCAACAACAATCCTTCCGGCAATGGTAGTACCAATAACTTTGAAGGATTGATGTCTCAATTTATGGCATCTCAAGAAGCTCGGATAGCTAGATTCGAATCCGAATTCAATCAACAACAAACAGAGATGACCAACAAAATTGACAATTTGTTGAAAGCCCTCAATAACCACGTGCTATCACCTCCACATAAGGACGCTAGGAACACAAATAGCGGACCCCAAGTAAAAGACCCCTCTTCATCCAAACACGTCCACTTTGTCAACATTGTCACTATTAAACCAATTGATAGGAATGAGGATAATAGTGAACCTAAGGATGAGGATAAGAAAGTCGAGGTTGATAAGGAAGTTAGGACAAGTGAGATTGAAGAAGTAGATGATGATGAGGACTACTTCAATAGGCTACCCACTAAGGAAGAGCGCGCATATCATACAAACTTATTCGATGACCTCGAGACACCATACTTCCTAGGTAGACCAATCATTGAAATAGGCGACCCTTCTAATCTCAACATACCATGCAACATCGGACATCTACATGTGTGAAAAGCTTACATCGACCTTAAATCACCCATAAACATCATGACTAGAGCCCACTACAACTTGATAATGAAGAATCAACTTGGGTATAGGATGTTCCCTGACAAGGGTTGGATGAGTAACTTCACGGGAAGAGTTAAGGGATTACCGGTTTATGTAGGAAACTTCACCTATGTCACCGACTTTGTAATTGTTGAAGATATCCGCCCAATAGTCGATGCATCCTTAACTCAAGTGGTTTTTGGAAAACCATTTGTTGAGGTCTCTGGAATGACTTATGAACCTTCCTTAGGGATAGTTAGATTTAAGGATGAGACCGATGAAGTAAGCTACCAAATGCCATATAAGATAGAACAATTCCAACACTTGTCAAATGTTGAGAAGGAGCTCAAGCAAGCGGTCTACTATAGGAATGATGAGGATAGAAGTAAAGGAGTAGACTATGTTATGAAAAGGATATTCGGTTTCTACAAGGATTGTTTGAAATTAGGACCGGAATATAAAACCGGGAAGGAGAATGGCCTAGGAACCGTGACCGATGATGGAATCACGTAATGTACGTGACTTTGAGTCTAGCTACAAGACTCGTTAATAAAGAAAAGCGCTTCTTGGGAGGCAACCCAAGCTTTATTTGCTTTATTTGCTTTGTGTGTTTACTTATTTGTTTGTCTGATTTTATTTGCTTCCGTATGTGTGTTTAATTTTTATCATTATTGATTCATGTTAAAAAGAAAATTGTGAAAATGCTTTATTTTGTTTTTAACTTCGTCTTAACTACATATAGAGGTATTTTGCAAAAGATAAGTGTAAGGGAAATCTAAATCGGTTTAGTAGAACACAAATTAACATGAATCATAATAATAATAAATTAACATACATATTTGTGTTTGTTTGAGTCAAATGCTTGTATCGAGTCATAGTGATGTTTTGCAGGATTTCCAGGAAGTAAGGTAAAGGTTTTTCCAGAAATTTTCCGGAAACTTAAAATGAAAATTTTTGTCAGGTCATTTCTGACGGCGTCAGGGGTTATAACCTGACGGCGTCAGATTTAATTTCCAGAAATTTTTGAAAGTTTTGTTTTCATAAAAAGTTTTTATTAAAATCTCCAACTTATAATCTCCAGGAATCTGCAAAAAATTATCATTCCACAAGCATTATATCCTTATATATAGATTTTATCCCGCCGATGTTATGCAGGTTTTCGTGTTTGCTTTCTCAGGTTTAACAGGTTATTTTGGACAAGGAGATGTTTATGGAATCAAGCTTATGGCGATGCATTAGTCATGGAGCTTCAACATTCTCTTTGGAGGAAGATTTAACCGTGTAATTTCACTATCCAACGAGCGAATCAGGGGAGTATTTGATTTCATTCTTTTACTTTTTTCTTTTACATCTTTTTATTTTGAACATTGGGGACAATGTTCATCTTAAGTGTAAGGGGAGGGTAAAAGTACGATTTTAGAGAATGCTATTACGCTTGATTTTTGTTTGTTTGATGGTAGATGTGTAATAAAACTGAGAGAAATACTTGTTAAGGTAATTTTAGTGCCAAATTTAAATTTTTTTACAACATATAGGAGTGAAACTTTGATCTTAATGAGCGTCTCACGGATAGGAGTTATATGACTAGCACAAAAACCGTACCACTAAAAAATTTTCCACCCCAAATATGTGAGGTTCGCCCCTAGAATTGGTAGGAAAAGCATTTATGCTATGATGTGTGTACCGGTAGCACTTAGATTCTAGAACTTGCGTTAGGACCATTCCGAGGCCACAAGTGAGACTACATTCGTGTAGTTAGATTTACTACATGATAAGAGGCATTAGGATTAACCCATTGTTTTACACCTGTGTTTTTGTTATAATTACTTTGGCTACATTGGTCAAGTAATTCTCCCACACCCTTTGCGTTGTACTCATTTTTAGTACACGATACCCCTAGTACACCCCTCAGAGCCTATCTTTTCGTTTCGACCTTTAAGCATTTTACTTAAAGGAAGAATTTGTTACACCCCACTTAAATGTACACCCAAATCGCCTTAGCCTACCTTGTATGCACTCATCTTTAGTGCATTATTGTTACAACATTTGTTTAAACCCAAGTTAATTATCTAGTTGATTACATGGTTGCTAAGTCGAGTCATATCCTTGTACATATTGTTTTGGGACGATTGGGACTCATGGGTAAAGTACTAGTGTAATGGAGTAATGGGGAAGAACATCATTTATTACCCCCATATGTGCTAAATATTTTAAAAGTACTCCAAGTTTTTCAGTTATCTTAATTCGAGTCATTAGATTAGTAATTGTAAAGTTATGTAAAAATTCAAGTGTAAGGGGAATGCAATGCCCCTATGATGTATTATTTTGGATGGTAGGGCAAAAGTGTATGCAAAAAAAAAAAAAAAAAAAAAAAAAAAAAATCGAAAAATCAAGAAAAATACAAAAAAATGAGAAAATGAAAAATAGAAAAAAAACATACGGACTACCATCCCGTTTTATTTTATGTTTGTTTTATGTTTTTGTTATTTTGTTATTTCGTTTCTAGCTTAAGATCGAGTCTAGTCTTGGCTTAGCAACATTGTATAGTACATGTAATTGACCAAGATTTTTAACTCGCCACCAGTAAAATATCCTTTATCCAACCAAACCGTGTTTTCCTTTTCCCTACACCTAACATTACAACCCATTTAAAAGCCCTCTTTGATAGTTTATCTTTGGTGCTTACGCCTAGTGGAGGAGGTTTTCGATCCTTTCCCAAGCCTATGGTAATCTATTTGCTATGACAGGTAGTGAGAGATATTTTCCGTTTTCATTTATGAGATTTATTTTGATGACACTTGAGAGATGTGAGTATCTAAACACTACTTGTGAGGTGCTAGTATGTAATCTCCGTGCTTATTATGATTGAAGTGGAACGATTATTTGTTGTAATTACTTTTATGTTAGTATTAAATGACCCCTAACTTGTATTTTGATTAGAATAAAAGCGCATTTGCTTGAGGACAAGCAAATCTCAAGTGTAAGGGTATTTGATGAAGCGAAAAGTGTACCGCTTTTAAGGGGTCATTTAAGCCCGAAATCGTATTTATTTGATCAAATATCGCCCTAAATCGTTCCTTTTGTCATTTTAGGTACTTTTGAGGAGAAATCTGGAAAAGGAGGCATTTTGGACGTTTTTGGAGCATTAAAGTGAAGAATACGACAAAGTCTCAAAATCGGCTGAAATTTACCTTTGACGGCGTCAGAATCATCTCTTGACGGCGTCATGCCTTGGCAAGAAAAGTGGGATGTGAAATTTACTCATGACGGGCCAGTGAGTTAGCATGTGAATTCTGACGGCGTCACGCTTTAACTAAATCAAGGGCGTCACGGCTTAATTCATAAGGGGACGGCGTCATCGTTCAAGAGGTGAGGGCGTCAAGCCTTGATAGGCCAGAACGGATTTTGGAGAATTAAAGAGGGACGGCGTCAAGATGGTCATCCGAGAACCCTAAAAGCGGCGAGGTGACGGCGTCACAATCCATAAGGTGACGCCGTCAGATGCAAAAGTCTATATATAGTTTTCTAATTTTTTGTCATTAAGGGAGAGCTTAGTGTGTGGAATTTTGGGATAAAACCCTAAGACGATTTTAGCTACTTTTTCAGGGCTTTTAGCCTTGAGATCTTCCATGTTTCATTGAAAGATAAGTTATCAATTAATCATTCAATATGTCTATGTGTTGTTTGATTCTATCTTATGCTTGTCTTTTGTTTAACATGTTAGGCTAATTTTATCTTGTGTTTGCTTAGATCTAATGAAACCTAGCTATTGATTATTGGTTGTTAGTGTGTTGTTAGTTGTATTGGATGATTGTTTATCTATGTTAGGCTTAAGAAAACTGGCTAACTTCCTATTCGGTAACTTGCTTGAACGTCTTAAGAAACATGAACCAAACGCGTACTAAAGGTTTTTATGGTTGTATTTAATGCACAAGCGAATTCTAGTGATCCCATGTTAGGAGCTTCCTAGCCGGCTCGACATAGGAGTGAAGTAGGAGCTTGTAGAGTTTGGGGAAGTAAGTACGCCACCCCACGAATGGTATTAAGGAATACACCCGTCATCCACGCAACTAATACACACTAATTAACCGGTAAAAGATAGTTAGGGAGTAAGGAAATCTAAGTAAACACATTTCTCTACACATAAGTTTCTCACCACTTTTCATTTTTGTTATTTTATTTTATTTGCATTTGTAGTAATTTGGGTTAGTTGACTAGCAACTAATTCCGCCCACTCCTTCAAAACCGAGATTTTACTTGCTTTCATAAAAATTATAAAAACATAAAAAGAATCTTCCTCAATCCTTAGACCTAATTAGAGTAGCCTTTCATACCTAACGAACACTATTCCCTGTGGAGAACGATCAATCCCCCGTACTTACCACTACACTATACTACATCGGTCAGGTACACTGCCTGGTGGGGTTGTAAGCCTCTTGAGATCCCTCGAGAGGTAAAACCTGTTGTAAGGTTACAAAATCACGCAATCAAATTTGCCTGTTTCTAAGAGTAGTTGCACATCGATTAAAGCGATTCCTGTAGCAGATCACTCTAAGAATTCTAGATCCTTTTCGGAAACCAAACACTATGTCTGCTCGACTTGTCAGAAATGTGTTTTTAATGCAAATCATAATGATTGTATAACAAAATTCCTGAAGGTAGTGAATGCTCGTGCTAAGGTTCAATCCCCTAAGACTAGAAACAACAAGAAGCCGGTAGAACCAAAGAGTTATACTCAGAAACCTGGTAGGCAGATTACTATAGGACAAAGGTTTTCTCTCAACAGTTCTTCCACTGTGCATGAGAAACCAAACACTCCTAGATCTTGTCTTAGGTGGATACCGACGGGTAGAATTTTTAAGATTGCTGGTCTTAGATGGATACCTACTAGAAAGATGTTCACTGATTGCAAAACCAAGGTTGACAGTGAAACCCCAAATGATTTAGATGCTGATATCGCTAACCCATATAAATGCGAACAAACTCTTAATGTTAGTGCAGGAAGTCTTTACTTAAGTGCAGGTACATCGTTCACTCCTATTAAGGAAAGACTCAGAGTTTGGTTGCCGAAAAGACTGATATCTCATAAATTAGGGGTTCATGAAACTCAAATCTGATGAACATGAAAGATGACGTCTGTTCACATCAGTTCAGGCCTCGATCTTCAACGACAAATGACGTTTGAACACATCAGTTCAAGCCTCGTTCTTCAACGACATATGACGTTTGAACACATCAGTTCAAGCCTCGTTCTTCAACGACAAATGACGTTTGAACACATCAGTTCAAGCCTCGTTCTTCAACGACATATGACGTTTGAACTCTGCAGTTCAAGCCTCGGGCCTTAATGTCAACATAATGGCATCTGCAGACAACACTTCAGGCCCCGTTCCTCAAAGAAAAGAAAGGTGTACGCTTAAGTGCGCTTTATCTTTGAAAGAAGAGAAATCTTCTTGTTTATGACCATTCTCATCAACAAGCTTCATGCTCTTCCCATGCTCATTCAGTCATCAAGTGGATCAACGTACATTGGAGTATATTCTTATTCACTTGTTCTATCAAAAATGGCAACCTCATATGCAATTTTTGAGGGGGGAGAAGTGTGAATAAACTAAATGTCAGTCATCAAAGTGGATTTACTTACCGTTGATTGTATTCTTATTCACTCGTTCAATAAAAAATGGCAGTCATATGCAATTTTTGAGGGGGAGAAGGGTGAATAAAAAAAATGTCAGTTATCAAGTGGATCTACTTACCGTTGATGGTATTCTTATTCACTCGTTCAATCAAAAATGGCAGTCATATGCAATTTTTGAGGGGGAGAAGGGTGAATAAGCTACATGTTGATTGATGTTTAAGAAATGGTCATACGGCTCCTGAATACATTAGTTCAGGAGTCGTGCAAACCAAGTTTCTTCAACACTATATGTTCCACCGTCCATGAAGAAAGAAGATATATTGTTTCAACCATTGGTTTGAAGAATACTTTCAGCTCCATCAAGTGTTGTATCCCCTATGTTTCCCACTGATGCACAGATATCTGCTGATACAACCAGTACTCCTTCATGAACCATAATGGTTCAAGAAGTACCATCTGTTAGTACTTCTCCAACAACTCATGAAATTATATCTCTAGTCATTCATCAAGGTGTTGAAGAATAAATTCATGGAATTCTACCTCCCGAGATTGATAATGAACCCCTCCTCCATAATCTTACTCCAGACCCGAGTTCTGGAGAATCATCTTCACAAAGGGTTATTCGATCAGATTCTCATCAGCTCAATCAATCGTTTCATTATATCAGTAAGTGGTCAAAGGCTCACCCATTGGAGAATGTGATTGGCAATCCTTCTAGACCTGTTTCGACAAGAAGTCAACTACAAACCCATGCCAAATGGTGCTACTTTGATTCACATGGACATCCGATACCAGTTGGCGAAAAATGATCTGATTGAACTCTTATCTATCTAAGGAAGAATAGAGGTGGTAATTCTTCATGTATCCTCTGTATATATATAAATCATAAAAATTCAAAAGATTTTTCACGTTGTACATATCTTAAACCTTCAAAAACCATAAAAATCAGAAAAATAGAAAATACCAAAAATAGTTTTTCAAGGCATGTCTTCTGGTATCGATAACATTTACGGTCCTAGAAATGTCATTCAATAATGACACGGGTCTTTAAATGAAGTTCGAACAGAAGTTCAAAAAGTTTTCAAAACATGCCTAAATCGGCTTGCAGTTACTTCAGACTGTAACCCATTCCTCATTATGGGGAAAGCACGTTGCCAAAAAGATGGTTGTTCCTCCCACTGGGTGAAGTTCACCCGGGTATGGATTACTTTATATCCATGTTTCTTCGATTTGATGCACGTTTCAGTGCATCATTTCTCGTATAAGAAGAGAAGTCTTCTTTACATCGCAAATACTTTTCAATCTATGATTCTTCAGGAAAGTATTGGTGCTAAACTTGGTGGTACCATGAAATTTTTTTTAAATCAATCAGAGTTGAAGTTTTTCATCAAAAATCTATCACTCAATCAATGACTACAGATCTTTAAATAGAAAACGGGTCATCGATTGAGGGGGAGAGTGATTTCAAAATTTTATATCATCAAAACAAGTCACTTTGTACATAATAAGCAGTGAATTCAATGATACTTGTTGTTATGTGTCAGTGTATGAATTTTTAATTCAAATATCTTTCAAACTTATCATACCTGACACTAACATTCTCCCTCATTGATTGAGGGGGAGCATCAGTATGTTTCATTATCAGCACATATCTAACCTGACCACATTTTCTAAACTTATTTAAATCAATTGGGATCACAAAATCTCAAAGGGTTTGAAATTTCTGATCGGGGGAGAGAATGTGATTTAAATATGCAATCTGATAAAAATTTGATGTTTTGGACTTAAATGTAAGCTCTCCCATATGTGCTAAACTCTTTTGCATATCAATGCACATATTGAGGGGGAGCAAATGGTTTGTGGTGACAAAAGGATATGGCATCTCATGTGAGCGCGACTCAGACTTCACAAATGAATTGACGAAACAAAAACTGTCATTAATCGAAAGGACTTGTCCTGGCCGGGTAATAATTTCAAGCTGGTCTAACCAGTAATGTAAGTGTGTCTCGAAGAGGACTTTTCTGAGTAGATTGTACCGTTTCGAGAAACTTTCTGTGGACTTGACCAGGCCGGGTAATAATTTCAAGCTAGTCTAACTAGTGATGTAAGCGTATCTCGAATCGGTCATGTTCACTGAAAGTGGATCAATTCAAAAAGGGCAAGTTTTACCCAACATGTGCAAATTTATAATAAAAACATCTGAGCACATGTTAAGGGGGAGCATTTGAAAAGTTCAAAACTCTCAAAGTGTTAGCAAAATGTGTTTCTTAATTATAAACACTTTGAGAGATCTTTCAAATAAATGGTTTACGGCAACATAGGATAGTCATGGTGTTATAAGGTGGCTAAGGTTAAGAAAACCGTCCTATGATCCGCCAGAGCCGGAGGGATCTACCCAAGGACAATACCGAATAGTTAGTATTAGAAAGTCCTTAGGTATGATTATGAAAAAAAGAGTAATATGAGAAAGGAGAAAGAAGGGGTTGAAGAATTAAAAAGAAATGTAATGAGAAAGGGTGAAAAGAAATAGCCCTCCAATTATTCAACTTTAGGGCAAAAACCGGGTTCAATTCATATGCTACTGGTTGTTACTAAGGTGACGCCGGTATTGAAGACAAGACGTCATGGACCCAGTGACGCACTGCACTAAACCTTCTAAGCCACTCAAGTTCTCTTAAAAGGACTTGTTTCATTCTCACGGGGAACCCTGCATAATCTATCGACTGCTCATTACGAGTTATGTTGATATTGAAACAGGAGACACTGCTCTAGTCTCCGACTACCAAAAATGCACTTATCGAGTCTAGAGCCACGAGATGCATCATAAGATCTCATAGGAACACATGTTACTTCTACACTGGTTGTTCAACATTAAGGACACTAGTTGTAAACTTATGAGTCCTACGCAGATCTTAGCAATCTGCCAGAACATTCATGAGGGAATTTACAAATGTAATTCTCAGTGATTGAGTGGAAATTCCTGCCAGGGTCAACATCAAACAGCCCTGAAAGTAGGACACTTTGGTAATTCCTTGTGGATTACGCTTAGTGGTCGCGGCGGTTTCAAACGCTCTACAATCGTGGAGTGAACTCCAGTGACTCACCTAATCGTTGATTTACTTCGGTAGATCTTGTAAGCCCTCTCCGGGGTATCCGATTCAGGAACGGCCTTGGTAAGGATTAGAGAAAGTTTTCACACTATGCTGTTAACAATCTCAAAGTCCGAACCTGTAAGTACCAGACGTTTTATTGCTAACTTTCGTATGCAGGAATCCCTGGCGGTTGCAGCTGATTGCCGAAAAGATGCTGATCCATCACCCCATGCTCACATTTCCCCATCATAAACAAAGAAATCATGATAATTGAAATGCCTTCAACACTGCTTTCGCAACTCTGATGCTGAAAATCATGATCCAGAAAAGTGTGAGCATGTCGGTCCAAAGATCACAATATCACATGGAGACAATACTGCAAAAGGATGACTTAAAGACGTATGTTTGATGATAACCTCAAAGAATCCTCAAAGATCATCCAAGACAAATGAACAGTCATCATGAATATTTATATTCCTAACATATTCTATACATTATTACACTTGTCTATATAAATAATATTTATATACACACGTATTTATAAAAAGGACATTTATATATACTTGATTTACTTTCGATCACCATTTCTTTATATAAAAGATTATTTATATAAACTTTTTACTAATTTTGACCTCATATGCCAATTGTAGGGCATTATGTCAGTACCAGCTTCCCCAGTTCACTTACTCATCCCCAATTCTCTATCTTTTGTTGCTGCCATGTTATTATAACTCTTGTCTATTTCACTCCCCATTTCTCCACCATCTTTTCAACCGCTTTACGAAAATACATTACTACCCTGTTCTAAATTAATTTACTTATAACACGTAAAATATTTGGGTGATACCCTATAGACTCCTACATCCTATAAAATGATTTGCTAAGTACCATATAAATCTGTTTTGTTACCACCTAGTTCATAACTATTCTACAACAATTTTTAGCTGTCATCTTATAAACTGTATTACCTGTTTGAAAACTGTTTTGACCACCATTTTGTAAACACCTTACAGACAGTTTTGCTATTATCTTATGAAACCATTACTATCACTTTATAAACCATTTCGCTAAAAAATTTATACACTGTTTGTCACTATCCCATCAATCATTTTGTCACTCTCCTACAAACTACTTTACCACCTAATAAACAGCTTTGTCATCATTTTTCAACTATTTGTATTCATATTATAAACCAGTTGGTTACCTTGCTACCACCCCCCTCCTTAATAAAATAATAAACCGTGTCGCTATGAATATACAAACTGTTTTCAAATATCCTACAAACCATTTTTCGGTTGTCCTATGAACTGTCCTACCACTATATCATAAAAATCAAAACTTGTGACTTTACTACTATTTTATAAACAATGAATTGTTTTCCTATTGCCCTATAAACTAATTCACAAATTAATTTACAAACTATATTATTGGCATGTAGTAAACCGATTCGCTACTTGACTACTATTTCATAAACCAACAAATGACTTCACTAACATTTTGTAAACTATGTTACAATTATCTTACAGTTTTACTAACACCTTATAAACTATTTTACTCCCCTGTGGACTGCTTTAGCCACTGTCTATTAAAGCAATAAGACTGCGTTATCATTACTCTACAAACTATTTCACCGTTATTTCACAAATTATTTTGCTGTCACCCTATGAACTACTTTGCTACTATTTTGAAAAAAAAAAGTTTCCTTATTACCCTACAAATTATTTCACAAACCGTTTTACAAAATATTCTGCAATTACCCCCTGAACTATTTACTTCCTTGAAAAGTATTTTATGTTGTAACCTCGCAAACAGAAGGACCGATATTTTTCTAATAACTAAACTCAGCATTGCATCGTTGGACCTTAATTATACAAAGCCTGATCACCTATGTATAATTCAGGTAGAATCATGCTATGCTAAGAATGATTGCCTAAAATTTTATCAAAGTCAAATTTTCTATTTCCATTCTCGAGAAATCACAAACTCACGTGAGTTGACAAAAGAAGTGCAACTTATGGGTATTCATACTAGTAAACACAGTAACCAGATAGACTTCTACCTGACCTTGTCACATAAATTCAGCCTTGTCTCGCATCACGTTCCAATTCGAGAGGTCAAGTTACACCACCAACCATCAGATGGCAACCTACCAACAAACGTAGCCACAATCAACGGGATTACCTACGATTATGACCATAAGAATTCATACAAGACTTAACCTTATGACATCTCTCTTTACTTCACGTTCTTTCGATTTCGAAGATTCCACCGTCAAACAAACAACCTCTAAATTCGATAACTACAGAATGACTCATAACCCCAAGGGTAACTAAGCCATACCTTCACTTTAAAAATCGGTCTCAATCGTGATGACGATTACATTCAGTCCCTTAATCAAAATCGTACCTTCCGCATTGAACACTAAGTACGCTACTGAACCAACCAACTTTCTAGTAGCAATCAACAACATTCTTCAAGACTTTACCTTCCACGTTAAGTATTAAGTGTACCAACGAACTAGCCATCTGACTGCTAATAGGAACCGACGTCATCTTTCGAGGTTGCACCCTAAACCTACTAGATTCCCATAAGACATCGACCTAGTGCCCACAGAACTTGAGGCTTAGACATTCTTTTCTTAGTATAGTGTGGTTGCTAAAATACCACAATCATCTACGATGAGAAAACTCGTCCACGTACCTTATGGTAATAAGATCTTAACAATACAAGGAGGACCCCTCGATGGAAGTAAGCAATGAAGAGACCAATAAAACTTTTTACAAGGGCTAGGAACATAAAATGGGCTGACTTATAACCTAACGAAATTCTTAAGACCTTACGGAGGACCCCGAGCAACTATCTTTGGGACAATTGCCTAATTCTTCAACTAATTCTTTGAGAGTATTAGCCTGACTGGGACGTAAGAGTGATCCAAAACACCGTTGCTCACTAAACCAAACCTTAGAAGTGAATCAAGCATCTCTATCTACGACTAGGAATAACAATACACCATGACTTGACACTATTCCGTCAATGTACAATTCACCCTCTCCACACCGTATAATGAGATTTTCCCTTGTAAGTAATGGATACCTTGGATTGGACTATCAATGTACAACCACCCTTACGACGTTGTGTCCTCTAAGAATTCTAGATTATTCAGCCATCCGTTTTGATATAACCTCACTCCCACACTGAGATGCCTAGAAGTCTCAACATACCGAGCGGCCATTGATACACAACTTTCACTTGTAACCAAGGAAAACACCTCATGACTTAATTTCAAACCACTAGCACAACAATATAAGTCATGATACATCCCAATACTGCCCAAGTGAATTAAGTACCATATCTATAAACTTTACCCGATATTTAGCCACCAAACACTACCAAGCATTGGAAACTAGACTCTGTCCTTAAACCTTTGAAAGCTTATATAGGTATGCATACCCGATTATACCTGCTTCCCTGATGTTTTCACTCTTAAAGAACTTATATAGGGCATTTATATTAACCATAAAACTCGTTATGATTTTTCTAAAATATTTATTCTAACAAGTTAAATTTTTTCTAGTCAAACTTTACCGAACTTTTGTATGTTAAGAAATGGCTAAACGTTGATTTTTGTGAAATTTTCTTATTTACACCATATTTAAAATTCGTTATACTAAACTTTAAATTTTTCAGGGTCGCATTATTTTACCCAACTATTAACCTCAAACAAAGAAATTGTGTCTCTTAAATTATTGATTTGTTCAAATTCGTGTAAACGCAAATAAAACTTTCGGACAAATTTTCTTATCAATGCCTCTAAGCAGGAGAACGCACAATCCTATAACAAATCTTAGGATTAAACCTCGAAAACAACCGCTACACTCACATACTACCTGACCGGCCTAAGATTGACAATAGCCTGTGTGACTGATCTTAGTAATAGTTGGGATAATCAATTGGCATTAATAGAATCCTTCTACAACCACAAGTTATCACGCCAGTATCAAGGCAGCGCCACTTGAAGTACTTTATGGTCGGAAGTGTCGATCACCTTCTTGTTTAAAGTTGGGGATAGCCAACTCACAGGTCCAAAGATGATTCGAGAAACAACAGAAAAGATATTACAGATCAGAAACCGTTTGCCAGCTGCTCGTAGCCGCCAGAAAAGCTATGTAGATGTGAGACGTAGACCTTTGCAGTTTAATGTGGGTGACAGAGTTATGCTCAAAGTTTCGTCATGGAAGGGCGTGATTCGTTTTGGGAAGCGTGGGAAACTAAGTCCACGTTACATCGGGTCGTTCAAGATCCTAGCTAGGGTTGGCCTAGTAGCGTACAAGTTAGAACTACCAGAAGAAGTTCAAGGAATTCACAACACTTTTCACGTTTCAAATTTGAAGAGGTGTTTTTCAGATGAGAGTCTTGTCATTCCATTGGATGAGCTTCGAATTAATGACAAACTGCACTTTACAGAAGAACCTATAGAAATCATGGACCGAGAGGTCAAGCGGCTGAAGCAGAGCCGTATCCCTATTGCCAAGGTTCGCTGGAACTCTCGACGAGAACCAGAATACACTTGTGATAGAGAAGACCAAATACGTCAGAAATATCCACACCTTTTCACTAACACAACTTTGACATCTAACTCGAAATGAATCCCGGGACGGGATTCCCTTTAAGGATTAGGTACTGTAACAATTCATAATTTTGAGGTCATTATTTAATTATTTAACTTTACTTAATATTTTATTTTAAGTAAATTTATTTTTGCGAGTAACTAGATAGGTTATCTCGCGTACGTTGTTAAACGTACATTTAACCTAAACCGACACCTGACTATACTTAGTATAAATATTTTTATGCATTTTGGTTTCTTACAATCATATTTTAAAAGTCACATTTCACTTTTTCCATTTTTACGTAAACCTTGCACCTTTTACGTTTTACACGATTTAAACCTACATTTTTAGGTTTTAACTACGTTTAAACCCTCCGATGAACTCACCACTCATCTAAAATACTAATATAAGTTATATTAATTAGTTTTAACATTTTTATATATTTTACATTTTATTACTACCCGGTTTTACGTTTCGCGTCTTAAAAGCTTTACGTTTTCAATTACCGGGAGCAAACTACACACTACAACACACTAATAATCAAATTTATCACAGAAAAACCCACTAACCACATGATGTGGCTGGTTTTTGGTCTCACCAAGGCCACTTGGCTTGGTAAGAAGACCTTTTGCATTTGTGTGATGACACTTAAACTCCACTATCTCAAAACCATTTAACATAAACCACTACCCCTCATTTCTACATGCAAAACCACTCATTTTCTCTCATCTCCTCACCATGAACGACCCAAAACAACTCCTTCACACCCATTTCATCTAAATCTTCATTGGATTCTTGAGCATAGATTGAAGAACTTGAAGTTTTAGTCATGTTCTTGGTTTATTTTCCCTCAAATCATCACAATCTCATCCTTGTAAGGAACCACATTATACTTATCTTTTCTGAACTGATGTCATGTATATTTCGTTATTTTTCATGTTTCATATATTTGTTGTATTAATTTATGCATTGTACATAGCTTAAAATACCTAAAACTATGATTGGGACTAAGTTTGCAAAGACCATTTGGACCAGGGACTGTTCTCATAATTACTGCACTTAATCAGTAGACTTTGAGGCTTAGCTAAAAATATAGGGCTGTATATCTATCTCTTAGCTTCGGTTTACCGAGTGGTTGGTCGTGTGGCGATACACGATGATTTAATTAGAAAATAAACGGTAAAACTTGTCGGAAAACGCACACCAGATTTTAAACATAAAAAGCTCATAGATCTAGTCATTTATGAGACTCGGTCCAGTTTTATGAAATGTAGGTAACACCTTAGCTTGAACGTAGCCGAAAACCCCACATAAAACGAAGTTATGGAACTCAACTTATCGCGAAAATGGTGAGACTGTTTGGGACTGTCCCGGATCAGACTTGACCTATAAGGGTAAAATGGTAATTTCACTTAGGCTATGCAATTTTAAGAGCTATAAGACCCACAAATCTGATTATTAAAGATTAATACCTTTCCGAAAATAAAAAATTTGAAGTATAACTCGTTACGGTTTAAGAGAAACGAAATTTTTAGTAACAAATATCCACTTTTAATCAAAACCCGCACTAAACTTAAAAATTATTTAACTTATCAAAATTTGTTTAAAAATGGTCAAATATATTTTTATAACACCTATGAACATTATAAATAACGATGAAATTTATATAACTATTTTATAAACACGAAAATTTGTAAATTAATAATTTTTAAGCAAACACTAACGTAGCGTTTGGTATGTTGCAATAAAAGTGGGAATGGAAAGGTTATTACGGTAGAATGAAATTTTTTTGTTAGTTTACACATATACAATATAATGATTCATTCCAAGGAATGACTCATTATGCCATTTTCATTCCTCAGGGGTCCTCTCATTTTTTTTCATTGCATCTTGTGATGGAATAAAAATTACATAAAAGTCCATCATTAACTAACCACATTAAATAAACTTCTTATTATCAATGGTCATTTTAGTCTTTTTTTTTATCGATTCCATTACGTCATATCTTACCAACCAAACATGATTAATAACGGTAATGAATAATTACATTGCGTCATTCATTTCATTACATCATTTATTCCATTCATTTGATATTTTATTCCTTCCTACCAAACGAACCCTAATATTATACATATACCTAAAGTGGTAGGACCCACTTTCGGGAATAAACCCGATAACTCAGTTTTGGACAATTTAACCACATATCGGCACAATACGATGCTTGAACTGTAGAAATAACATAAAAACCTGAACCCCGGACAACTTATAAATTAAGGCTCGTAACACTTTCATTACTTGTCAATTTTAGTCCCTGTCACTTTATAAACCTTAAAAATACTATGTACAATTACATAATTGATATAATAAATATATAAAACTTTCTTGCATTCATACTCTATTATTTTAAAACCTAAGACGCAATATACTATTTTTAGGTTGCTCGTAGGACTTCTCGGTTTACCCGTCACTCTACTTATGTAACACCCCCAAAATTGTGTCCAGCGGAAGCATACATGTCACTGGGGTGCTACTAAATTGGTATCACAACATAAGTACAAAGAACAAAGAACGGTTTTTACCTCAATCATTTAGAATAAAATTCATTATAAAAAAGCATTAAATTTACATTATCCAAAAATAGTGCGGAAATAAGGCCCATAAAAGGATTTAAGCGGTCCCAAATATATCAGAGTAGTCTATGATCGTGCCCCTTGCCAAGCGCCTCCAGAAATAAGCTATCATTTTAAACCTGAGAATACACGCTAAAAGTGTCAACACTAAGTTGGTGAGTTCATAGGTTTTAGTTTAAAACAATATGGTTGAACCATAAGGTTTTCGAGTTCAAATCATCATTCACAAACAAGTCAAATTCAACGTAGGCTCACACTGCCTAAATCACAGTTCCAAAACCAAATCCGCAAATAATATCATAATTAAAACATCTCGAACCATAATCAATCATACACATACTACACTCATATAGTGTCACGGAAAGTTAACTGTTACGCTGGATAAGTCATGAACCAACACATGAGCCGCACTCAAGGAGTGTCTCATAACATAACAATAATCCGCTATAGGTGCACCATATAGTAATACCCTGCACTATTGCAGCACACATAATAATAATCCTGCACTATTGCAGCTCATAACAATAACCCTGCACTATTGCAGCACGTATAACACAAATCTTAGCCAGCTCGCGTAACAGTTTCATAACTACAAACACAATTTCAGGTCTAATCAATAAACAGGTTTTGCATATATCTTGCCCCAAAACATATCAGGTCCATGAGGAAATAATCACATATGCAACAGATAACCACATAACGCATTCAAATAACCAAATCAAATATTTCGACCAAACAATCAAGTCTTGAGTAAACTACTCACGTAACCAAATAAACAACCATTGAGTTTAGTTAAAAACGAGCATGTATTCTCCCCCAAAACAGTTATAAAACCAGTAAAAGTAGGGGCCATGAACTCACCTTAGCCACAACAATGCAAACATCACAACTGACACGACTGACATTTAGAGCTAATCACAACGGTATCCAGGAGGCAGGCACAACGGTACCCAGAGGTACAGGCACAACGGTACGAGATCGGCATAACCTAATATGTATACAGTTATCTCAAAATACGTCTCGTACAATAATTAAGTCTACAACGTGTCTTAGTTTTCGTGGATTACTCTTATCATTACTCGTAACAGTTTAGTGTCAATGTTTCGTGTGGTGGTAAGAAAACATAAACTCTAAATACAACTCACGCCAAAGTATAATAACTCACGCCAAGGTATAATATATGTCCCAATATATTATAGTCAAGTAAATACTGAAGCAGACTCAAGCCAAAAAGGAAAAATCTAAATATAATGACAAGTAATTATGTCCACACAACTGGGTCAATTGGTAAGTTTCGGCATTTACCCCATAATCCCAAATTATTTGTATAAGTTTACACACTAGCAAAAACTATAAGTTTGGAAAGTTTTACAAGTTTCGGCATAACGCGTCCATTTATACAACTTTCCCAAGTCATCGTGACTTTAATTAACCATGTCTGTAATTACAATATTTCATAAGTTTTTATGTTTCGTTATCATTCGCTTATATATTAGTTTTGGCTTATTGAATATTTTGTATCCGGTCCGTGTCTAATATATTAAATTCTTTTCGAGTTTAATATATTACACCGTTAAGTCCCAAAATGTCCAATATGTCCAATATCTAATATCGTAAATCCGATGACGATCCCATAATTGTCCAAATGTCCAAATATAATAGTCACAATCCAATTATTTATTCCGTTAAGTATCCGTATTATCCCATCTCGTTTATCAATCCCAATATATCCGAAACTTACCAAGGTATACCTCGCCAAAATAAACCAAACACATGAGTCAAATATATATTAACACGACAAATTATGACCAAATACACTTCTAATATAATCATTAAACACACTCCTTAAAATTTTTAAACTAACACACCCCTAGTTGGGCTTAGCAGTCCATTAGTCTAAATAAACAAACACACCCATAGTCCTAGTGGGCTGAGGCCCAAGGTGAGACAAACACACGCTCTTGAGGATTGGACCAAACACACCCAATTTTCCAGAATACAAGCACACTTTTCTTTTTACAACAATGTCAAACGCACCCTTAGTTGTTTTTGACACACCGAGACCTAACCAACCACAAACTCACCCTACGTGGGTGTTCCTTAGACCAACGACCAAGACAAACACACCCTCATGGGTCTTATGTCAAATCGAACCAACCAACGAGCAAAGCAAGCCACCCTACGTGGTTGGTGGTGGAACCGAAATGGAATAAGTGACTACCACTCTTGTGGCTCTTTCAAATTGTAACAACCACAACCCTCACGGGGTTGTCTTATGGACTGAGCAAACAAACAACACCAATATATGACATTTTCGGTAATATTTCCATCAATTCTGTTACAACTCGCATCAATACTCAATTAAAACAAACAAACCTGTTTCAGATCCAAGACCATATCAGGTTTTGACCCGAGACACGCTAACCAAATACGACCCACCCTATCGTGACCACTAAACACAAATCCGAACACCATCCTGTAATTCACATCCGGGTCCGACCCAACCCGTTTTCAAACCTGAATCAAACAAACAACTTCTTGAACAAATTCTTACCACACGACATATTTCCAAAACACGTTTTTAATCCATATTTTTAATCCACTAAAACTTATTAACTCGTTATTATAACTTTAGATCCACGAAAACTAATAACAACAACTTATAATTGGTCAAAATAATAAAATAAAATAAAATAAAGAAAACGGTCTCGTCATACCAAATGAACAAGAGAATGAGAGGAAATGAGACGAAGGTGGTGGTACGGCGGTTGTGGTGGTGGTGGCGTGACAGCGCGACTGTGGTGGTGACCTACGAATGAGACGGACCCAAACAAACCTTCGTATCTTGATCTATAACAAAAGGTAGCGGCAGCAAGTGGTGGTGGCCGGATGGCCGGAAAGTGGTGATGGCAACACCATGGTGGTGGCGGTAGAATTAAAGGGAGGAGGGGGCTAGGGTTTTATCACAAATGAAAGGGGTGAGTTAATAGTGGCCTTATTTAGTAAACCCTAGGGACCCAAAATGAAAAATCACATGGGACAGGGGCGACGGTGTAATTTACTCTCAGGGACCTAAACTGTAATTTGTGCTATCTTTGTCAATATGTGGTTCGGGACACGTTTAGGCTAGTTAACGGCTGATTTAAGTCACGAGAATTACACCATTGCGATCAGAATAATATTTCCAATCAAAAGGACCATATATACGCCTAGTATCTAGAAATTAACACCAAACTCAAAATAAATTGTCGTTTTCTCTGAATAGAACAGGTCGGGAAAATTACGGGGTATTACAGTCTCACCTCCTTAAAAAGGAATCGCGTCCTCGCGATTCAATTCAAGTTACCCGTTAGAGTTGAAAAGAGATGAGAATACTTACGCTTGATCTCATCCATACGTTCCCACGTGAACTCAGTACCTCTATTAGAGTTCACCGATCTTTGACAAGGAATACGACTTTACTAAAGTTGTCTGACTTCACGGTCCATGATTTCGATAGGTTTCTCAACAAGGTTTAAACATTTATCAATCTGGATCTCTCCCGGAGGAATAGCAACTGCCTCATCGGCAAGTCATTTCTTCAGATTAGGCACATGAAAACGTTGCGAACACTGCTGAGTCCTAACGGTAGCTCGAGTCTGTGAGCTACCGGTCCAACTCTAGCAACGATTTGGAAAGGACCAATATAGCGAGGATTAAGCTTTCCCACATTTACTAAACGCTTCACACATTCTCATGGTGAATCTTTAAGCATAATCTAGACTTTATCTGAGGATTCAAGATGTTTACGTCATTTGTCAGCATACTCTTCTGACGATCCGCAAGCAGTCTTCAACTCGGTTCTGATCTGTACGATCTTCTCGGTAGTCTCATGAATAAGTTCGGGGTCAGTAAGTTGGGTATCCCCAACTTCTACCCAACAAGTCGGCGATCGGCACTTGCGACCATAAGGTGCCTCGTACGGTGCCATTGAAATACTGGAGTCGTAGGTGTTGTTATCAGAGGATTTGGCCAACGGAAGGTGTCTATCCCATCCATTGCCACACTCGATTACTCAGGTAGAGGTGCGGGATTCGCTCCTGAGGTCTAGCTTATGATATAGTAGCAAAAACAGCAAATCGACTTACAAAATGATTTGTGAAATGATTTATGAAACGGCTTATAGGATAATAGGAAAACAATTCATCGTTTATAAAATTGTAGCAAAGTCAAAATTTTGATTTTCAGCTTGATTCATAACATCGTAGCAAGGAAGCAAAACGTTTTATGAAATCGTTTTGCTAAACGATTTGTAGAACAGTTTACGGGGTAACAGGAAAGCAATTCGTCGTTTATAAAATAGTAGTAAGATCAAAATTTTGATTTTCGTGAAATAGTAGTAAAACATTTCGTAGGATGACAACAGTTTGTAAATTAATAGCAAAACGGTTTATTATCCTATAAGAGGTTAGCAAAGATAACTGTATTCCCGAGGGACGAGAGGAGAATTAGGTGATTGTCCTAAGGAACGCGGTTCAGGTTACTCCTTAAGGTCTTAAGATTTATGTTGGGCGCGTTTAGCAAGTTCAGAGTATGACTCTGTAAGAGGATGTTGATTGCTACTAGCAATCAGTCAGTTAACTCAGTACAGAAATTGGGGTAGAGGCAGAAAGTACATCCTTGATTAAACATTGTCGCTTCGACAACATTGATTGAACAACATCGATCGGGAAAAACGAACATCATCGATTGAGCACAGGGCTTAGGGTAGGGGCGACTGTAACAAGATCACCAACAAAGCGAGGTTGACTATCAAATCCAAATCCAGGATGACGTCCAAAATCACAAAATAAAACAATCCAAATTCAATCAGAATCAAAACCAAATCCAAGTGTAGCCAAAATCAAATCCAGACGTAGCCAAAATCAAATCCAAATATAGCCAAAACCAACCCGAATATAGCCAAAACCAAATTCCAAACATTCCAATAGACTCAAATGGGCTTATTACAAATCTCAATGAGTTATAATAAGCAACTCGAATTTAAACAGTGCCAATCGGGTCTAACCCGACCCGATGCAAACTACGGTCCGACGGCGACAAACAGGAATTCCATATAACAGAGACGTATAGTGGTGCCAGGGGTATTACGGTTCATGCGGTGTTGTGATGCCAGTGTGTCATGTGTGTGCATAGTATAATATTCATTGCCCGTGTACACACGCAAAACTTTTCCATTTCCAAATCAAAAGTCAACCCGAACATAATTCTGTTATAACTACTCCCAGTATCGTAAAATTCACCTCTGAGTCGGACATAGGTGATCAGGCCATGTCCCACTGTCCCTGGTTGAATATAGGTGATCAGTCTATATTCACCCGAGGTTCAATGAATTTTGAAATACTCAGCCTAGTTATACTAGTGGTATGTCCTTTACATCCAAAATCATACCCAAAACCACGACAAGTGTACAAACTCGACATTCAATAATGAGATTACGCAAGGAACTAGCGTAACTCCGCGACAGGTACGGTGCATGCATAAGCATATGGAAATGCTTAGAGTGAACAACTAAAATAGGCGGATATAAAATATCCAATAGTCAGGTATACATCTCATCAAATATATAATCAAGCATCTCATCTAATAACCCGTCAAATATACCATGAACATCTGATCTTATATATCATTACTCGTCTCATCAATTATATCCTCAAACAAAATCATACGCGAGGCATCAGCTTAGCAGGCAGGCACGTGGCGGTCGTAGGGTTAAGTTTTCATAAAAGTGGTTATAGTCCAGGTTTTAGAAACGAGCTTCTTGAGATGCCATAAATTGGGACATCAATCCTTCAAAGTTATTGGTACTACCATTGCTGGAAGGATTGTTGTTGAAAGTACGGTTCGAGTTGGAACCGCTTGATTGGAAACGATTAGGTGGGTTGGAAGAATTGGTTTGTTGTGCGTTTTGGTTTTGTTTCCACCTAAGGTTTGGGTGATTTTTCCATGAGGGGTTGTATGAATCACCGTAGGGGTTTGGCTCGGGTTTGAAAGTGTACCACTTGTCTCCCGCTCCGTCGGTACGCGAGGATGCGTAGTCCGCAAAAGCTTGTTCGGGGAGTTCCACGCAATCACGAGTGTCGTGGGGACCACTACATAATTCACATGAAGAAGTGATTTTGTTCACTTGGCTTGAAGGTTTAGGAGCCTCGTAGGATTTCATAAGAAACTTGACTTGGTCTTCAAGTTCTATGATCCTACGGTCGGAAGTGCTTGAATTGTTCGAAGGCAAAGATATTGCCTTGACCGTTTTATTCAAATCACGGGGATCACTCCAACTTTCGTTGTCATAAAAAGCAAGATCTTCCAGGAGAGCCCATGATTGTTCCGCACTTAGATCACGTAGCTTACCACCGGCCGATTGGTCAATGGTTTGCCTCGTGGAGAGATTGATATGGTCATAGAAGATTTGAACTTGGAGCCAAAGTTCTATGCCATGGTGAGGGACTTTTTGGAGTAAGTCCTTGAATCGAGTCCATGCCTCGTAGAGGGTTTCGCCTTGACGTTGTTGGAACATCAAGATATCATTCCTTAGCTTGGTAGTTCTTCCCGGTGGGAAAAACTGAGCGAGGAAACGTGTGGTGAGATCATCCCAAGAGGTGATGGATCCCGCGGGTAGACGCTCTAGCCATTGACTAGCTTGGTCCCGCAGAGAGAATTGAAAGAGACGTAGTCGGGTCGTCTCTCGAGTGGCAACATCAAGGTCTATGGAATCAACGATTTTGAGAAAGTCCTTGAGATGTTGATTAGGATCTTCGGAACGAAGTCCATGGAATGCGCATCCGCTTTGCACCAACCGGATGGTGTCGGATCGCAAGGGAGTGACATTGGCTCCTTGAGTGAGCTCAATGGTGTTTCGATAGCCATGGTGGCTAGGACGGGAGTACTCTCCTAAGGTACGGGCTCTAGGAGGTGGGTGTTGTTGTGGTGGTGGGTTGTTGGGATCGAGGATATTACCACCTTCCATGATGTCGGATGGTAATGGTTACGAACAAAGAAACGAAGAAAAAAGATAGACTAAAGAAAAACCTAGAAAAATAAAATAAAAATCTCACTAGAAAGGAATCTAGTGAGTAGACCTAATAAAATAAAAATTCAACCTAAACAATAACTATTCCCCGGCAGCGGCGCCAAAAACTTGATGCGTGGTTTTGCGACCTTACAACAGGTTTTACCTCTCGAGGGATCTCAAGAGGCTTGCAATCCCCACCAGGCAGTGTACCTGACCGATGTAGTATAGTGTAGTGGCAAATACCGGGGGATTGATCGTTCTCTAGGGGAATAGTGTCGTTAGGATTGAAAAACTACTCTAATAGGTCTAAGGGTGAGGGAAGATTCTTTTTGTATTTTTATATTTTTTTATGAAAGCAAGTAAAATCTCGGGTTTGAAGGAGTGGGCGGAATTAGTTGCTAGTCAACTAACCCAAATAACTACAAATGCAAATAAAATAAAATAACTGAAAATAAAAAGGTTGTGGAACTTATATGGAGAGAAATGTGTTTACTTAGATTTCCTTACTCCCTAACTATCTTTTACCGGTTGATTAGTGTGCATTAATTGCGTGGATGACGGTGTATTCCTTAATACCAATCGTGGGGTGGCGTACGTACTTCCCCAACTCTATAAGCTCCTACTTCACTCCTATGTCGAGCCGGCTAAGAAGCTCCTAACATGGGATCACTAGAATTCGCTCATGCATTAAATACAACCATAAAAACCTTAGTACGCATTGGTTCATGTTTCTTAAGACGTTCAAGCAAGTTACCGTATAGGAGGTTAGCCAGTTTTCTTAAGCCTAACATCGATAAAAAATCATCCAATACAATTAATAACACACCAACAACCAATAATCAATAGTTAGGTTTCATTAGATCTAAGCAAACACAAGATAAATATAGCTTAGCATGTTAATTAAAAGACAAGAACAAGATATAATCAAACAACACATAGACATATTGAATGATTAATTGATTACTTATCTTCAATTAAACATGGGAGATCCAAGGGTATAAAACCCTTAAAAATGGCAGAAAATTCGTCTTAGGGTTTCTCCTCACAAAGTTGCACACTAATGACTAAAAATTGCAAAACTATATATAGAATTTAAGGGCTGACGGCGTCACGTTGTAGGAGGTGACGCCGTCACCTCGCCGCGGCTAGGGTTCCCGGATGGTCTTTCTGATGCCGTCCCTCTTTAATCTTCCAAAATCCACTCTGGCGCGTCAAGTGTTGACGCCGTCACAATTGTGCTTGACGCTGTCTCTCTTTAACTTAAACCGTGACGGCCTTGATCACCTTAAAGGGTGACGCCGTCAGACTTCCTTTGTAAAACTTTCTGGCGCGTCACGTGTATTTGTCATATCCACCTTTTTGCCAAGCCGTGACCCCGTCAGGAGCAATCCTTGATACCGTCACGTGTACTTTTCCAGCAGCTTTGGAGACTTTGTCGTTTTCTTCACTTTTATGCTCCAAAAACGTCCAAAATGCTTCCTTTTCCAGATTTCTTCTCCAAAGTACCTAAAATGACAAAAGGAACGATTTAGGGCAATATTTGATCAAATAAATACGATTTAGGGCTTAAATGACCCCCTAAAAGCGGTACACTTTTCGCTTCATCAAATACCCTTACACTTGAGATTTGCTTGTCCTCAAGCAAATGCGCTTTTATTATAATCAAAATACTAGTTAGGGGTCATTTAACGCTAATATAAAAGTAATTACAACAAATAGTCGTTCCACTTTAATCATAATAAGCACGGAGATTACATACTAGTACCTCACAAGTAGTGTTTAGATACTCACATCTCTCAGGTGTCATAAAAGTATATCTCATAAATGAAAATGAATAATATCTCTCACTACCTGTCATAGCAAATAGATTACCATAGGCTTGGGAAAGGATCAAAAACCTCCTCCACTAGGCGTAAGCACCTAAGATAAACTATCAAAGAGGGCTTTTAAACGGGTTATAACGTTAGGTGTAGGGATATGATAAACACGGATTTGTTGGATAAGGGATATTTTACTGGTGGCGAGTTAAAGATCTTGATTAATTACATGCACAATATGGCGTTGCTAAGCCAAGACTATACTCGACTTAAGCTAAAAACAAAATAACAAAAACATAAAATAAACATAAAATGAAACGGGATGGTAGTCCGTATGTTTTTTTTTCTACTTTTCTTTTTCTATTTTTTTTGTATTTTTCTTGATTTTTTCGATTTTTTTTTTTTTTTTTTTCATACACTCTTGCCCTACCATCCAAAATAATACATCGTAGGGGCGTCGCATTCCCCTTACACTTGAACTTTTACATAACTTCACAAATAACTATTCTAATGACTCGAATTAAGATAATCGAAACACTTGGAGTACTTTTAAAATATTTAGCACATACGGGGGTAATAATGTTGTTCTTCCCCATTACTCCATTACACTAGTACTTTACCCATGAGTCCCAATCGTCCCAAAACAATATGTACAAGGATATGACTCGACTTAGCAACCATGTAATCAATTAGATAATTAACTTGGGGTTTAAACAAATGTTGTAACAATAATGCACTAAAGATGAGTGCATACAAGGTAGGCTATGGCGATTTGGGTGTACATTTAAGTGGGGTGTAACAAATTCTTCCTTTAAGTAAAATGCTTAAAGTTAGAAACAAAAAGATAGGCTCTGAGGGGTGTACTAGGGGTATCGTGTACTAAAAATGAGTACAACGCAAAGGGTGTGGGAGAATTACTTGACCTATGTAGCCAATGTAATTATAACAAAAACACAGGTGAAAAACAATGGGTTAATCCTAATGCCTCTTATCATGTAGTAAATCTAACTACACGAATGTAGTCTCACTTGTGGCCTCGGAATGGTCCTAACACAAGTTCTAGAATCTAAGTGCTACCGGTACACACATCATAGCATAAATGCTTTTCCTACCAATTCTAGGGGCGAACCTCACATATTTGGGGGTGGAAATTTTTTTAGTGGTACGGTTTTGTGCTAGTCATATAACTTCCTATCCATGAGACGCTCATTAAGACCAAAGTTTCACTCCTATATGTTGTAAAAAATTTTAAATTTGGCACTAAAATTGCCTTAACAGGTATTTCTCTCAGTTTTATTACACATCTACCATTAAACAAACAAAAATCAAGCGTAATAGCATTCTCTAAGGTATCGTATTTTACCCCCCCTTACACTTAAGATGAACATTGTCCCCAATGTTCAAATAACAAGATGTAAAAGTAAATAAGGTAAAAGAATGAAATCAAATACTCCCCTGATTCGTTCGGTGGATAAAGAGGTAACATGGTTAGATCTTCTTCCAAGAGAAAGTAGAAGCTCCAAGATTAAAGCATCGCCAAAAGCTAGATTCCACATACATCTCCTTGTCCAAAATAACCTGTTAAACCTGAGAAAACAAACACGAAAACCTGCATAACATGGGCGGGATAAATCTATATAAGGATATAATGCTTGTGGAATGATTATTTTGCAGATTCCTGGAGTTTATAAGTTAGAGATTTAATAAAAACTTTTTATGATTCCGGTAGAAAAACAAAACTTTCAAAAATTTCAGAAAATTAAAACCTGACGCCGTCAGGTTGTAATGCCTGACGCCGTCAGAAATGATCTGACAGAATTCTCATGTTAAGTTTCCGGAAAATTTCTGGAAAAACCTATACCTTACTTCCTGGAATTCCTGCAAAACATCATTATGACTCGATATAAGCATTTGACTCAAACAATTACTAATATGTATGTTAATTTAATATTGTTATGATTCATGTTCATTTGTTCTACTAAACCGATTTGGATTTCCCTTACACTTATCTTTTGCAAAATGCCTTTATATGTAGTTAAGACGAAGTTAAAAACAAGATAAAGCATTTTCACAATTTAGTTTTGAACATGAATCAATAATAATAAAAATTAAACATACATACGGAAGCAAATAAAATCAAACAAACAAATAAATAAACACACAAGGCAAATAAAGCTTGGGTTGCCTCCCAAGAAGCGCTTTTCTTTATTAACGAGTCTTGTAGCTAGACTCAAAGTCCTTCTACCCTATGTAAGTGAGTTCTTCATCGAGGACGTCTTTAGGGTTAAGCTTGGATTGAAGTTTCCTATTGGTCCGCTTAGTACAATATATCTTTTCAAACTTCTCTCCATCCGGGTCATACAATGTCATCTTAATATGCCATGACCCATCTCCATCTTTGGGTGGTTTGTCCCAATCCCACTTATGATCATCGTCCTCACAAGTCCACTTATTCATCCCTAGGTTAATTGGCAAAAATCCTAGGAAATCAATCATCTTCCTAAAAACTAGAGGGTCTTCAAATGGATCCAATTCGGTGTCCCTAGCCAAGAGTTGCTCTACCGTATGTGTTCGGTTCACAAAGTCCTCTTCTAGGTAAAATGGGCGTTGGGGTCCTATGAAGTCTCTATCGATCCAAGGTCCATATCTAGATGGTCTCTTATTTAATTCTAACCAATGGGGTGTTGGTTCATCACTAGTATCATAAGCATGTTTCTTCACATCATAGACTGACCAAGTATCACCTTCTCCTACCGCTATCTTAGATTCCTTACAATCAATCATAGCACTAGCGGTCGCCAAAAATCCTCTACCTATCAACAAGGGGCATGTAGGGTCGCTAACCATATCAAGGACGTGGAAATCGGCTAAAATGGTTAGTTTTCCTATGTGTACTAACACGTCCTTGACTACTCCAACTGGGTAAGCAACACTCCCATCCGCTAAGCCTATTATCACCTCGGTTTCTTCAAGTTTTCCTAGTTTTAGAGAGGTGTAGAGAGGTAACGGAAGTAGGTTAAGGCTTGATCCAAGATCGGCTAATGTGTCATAAGCCTCCGAATTACCGATCTTGCAAGGTAGAACAAATAAGCCAGGATCATCTAACTTCTTAGGTAGCTTGTTTTGAACAAAGGCGGTCCCTTTTTCGCCTAACTTGAGATTCTTCTCATCCAACACATCAATAACCGGACTTTCAAGGTGGAGATCCTTGAATTCTTTGTCAAGGTTTTGAGTGGGAGGTGTTTCAACTATGTTGTTGACCAATTTAGTGTTGGATATCATAACTTCTTGGTCATTTTGAACGACTTAGGTTTGTTTGAAACACGGGCTCATGGAATTGACTGAATAATATTGTGGACAAGAACTAGGAGACGAAACCGATGAAATGGCGTTGACGTTTAGTTTCGGGTTCTTGACTGTGTTGCTAGGGAGTGCTCCCATTTCTCGGTCATTGAGGGCTTTCAACAAAGTGTCAATCTTATTGGTCATCTCACTTTGTTTTTGTTTGAAATCGGCTTCAAACTTGGCCAAACGAGCTTCTTGAGATGCCATAAATTGGGACATCAATCCTTCAAAGTTATTGGTACTACCATTGCTGGAAGGATTGTTGTTGAAAGTACAGTTCGAGTTGGAACCGCTTGATTGGAAACGATTAGGTGGGTTGGAAGAATTGGTTTGTTGTGCGTTTTGGTTTTGTTTCCACCTAAGGTTTGGGTGATTTTTCCATGAGGGGTTGTATGAATCACCGTAGGGGTTTGGCTCGGGTTTGAAAGTGTACCACTTGTCTCCCGCTCCGTCGGTACGCGAGGATGCGTAGTCCGCAAAAGCTTGTTCGGGGAGTTCCACGCAATCACGAGTGTCGTGGGGACCACTACATAATTCACATGAAGAAGTGATTTTGTTCACTTGGCTTGAAGGTTTAGGAGCCTCGTAGGATTTCATAAGAAACTTGACTTGGTCTTCAAGTTCTATGATCCTACGGTCGGAAGTGCTTGAATTGTTCGAAGGCAAAGATATTGCCTTGACCGTTTTATTCAAATCACGGGGATCACTCCAACTTTCGTTGTCATAAAGAGCAAGATCTTCCAGGAGAGCCCATGATTGTTCCGCACTTAGATCACGTAGCTTACCACCGGCCGATTGGTCAATGGTTTGCCTCGTGGAGAGATTGATATGGTCATAGAAGATTTGGACTTGGAGCCAAAGTTCTATGCCATGGTGAGGGACTTTTTGAAGTAAGTCCTTGAATCGAGTCCATGCCTCGTAGAGGGTTTCGCCTTGACGTTGTTGGAACATCAAGATATCATTCCTTAGCTTGGTAGTTCTTCCCGGTGGGAAAAACTGAGCGAGGAAACGAGTGGTGAGATCATCCCAAGAGGTGATGGATCCTGCGGGTAGACGCTCTAGCCATTGACTAGCTTGGTCCCGCAGAGAGAATTGAAAGAGACGTAGTCGGGTCGTCTCTCGAGTGGCAACATCAAGGTCTATGGAATCAACGATTTTGAGAAAGTCCTTGAGATGTTGATTAGGATCTTCGGAATGAAGTCCATGGAATGCGCATCCGCTTTGCACCAACCGGATGGTGTCGGATCGCAAGGGAGTGACATTGGCTCCTTGAGTGAGCTCAATGGTGTTTCGATAGCCATGGTGGCTAGGACGGGAGTACTCTCCTAAGGTACGGGCTCTAGGAGGTGGGTGTTGTTGTGGTGGTGGGTTGTTAGGATCGAGGATATTACCACCTTCCATGATGTCGGATGGTAATGGTTACGAACAAAGAAACGAAGAAAAAAGATAGACTAAAGAAAAACCTAGAAAAATAAAATAAAAATCTCACTAGAAAGGAATCTAGTGAGTAGACCTAATAAAATAAAAATTCAACCTAAACAATAACTATTCCCCGGCAGCGGCGCCAAAAACTTGATGCGTGGTTTTGCGACCTTACAACAGGTTTTACCTCTCGAGGGATCTCAAGAGGCTTGCAATCCCCACCAGGCAGTGTACCTGACCGATGTAGTATAGTGTAGTGGCAAATCCCGGGGGGATTGATCGTTCTCTAGGGGAATAGTGTCGTTAGGATTGAAAAACTACTCTAATAGGTCTAAGGGTGAGGGAAGATTCTTTTTGTATTTTTATATTTTTTTATGAAAGCAAGTAAAATCTCGGGTTTGAAGGAGTGGGCGGAATTAGTTGCTAGTCAACTAACCCAAATAACTACAAATGCAAATAAAATAAAATAACTGAAAATAAAAAGGTTGTGGAACTTATATGGAGAGAAATGTGTTTACTTAGATTTCCTTACTCCCTAACTATCTTTTACCGGTTGATTAGTGTGCATTAATTGCGTGGATGACGGGTGTATTCCTTAATACCAATCGTGGGGTGGCGTACGTACTTCCCCAACTCTATAAGCTCCTACTTCACTCCTATGTCGAGCCGGCTAAGAAGCTCCTAACATGGGATCACTAGAATTCGCTCATGCATTAAATACAACCATAAAAACCTTAGTACGCATTGGTTCATGTTTCTTAAGACGTTCAAGCAAGTTACCGTATAGGAGGTTAGCCAGTTTTCTTAAGCCTAACATCGATAAACAATCATCCAATACAATTAATAACACACCAACAACCAATAATCAATAGTTAGGTTTCATTAGATCTAAGCAAACACAAGATAAATCTAGCCTAGCATGTTAATTAAAAGACAAGAACAAGATATAATCAAACAACACATAGACATATTGAATGATTAATTGATTACTTATCTTCAATTAAACATGGGAGATCCAAGGGTATACAACCCTTAAAAATGGCAGAAAATTCGTCTTAGGGTTTCTCCTCACAAAGTTGCACACTAATGACTAAAAATTGCAAAACTATATATAGAATTTAAGGGCTGACGGCGTCACGTTGTAGGAGGTGACGCCGTCACCTCGCCGCGGCTAGGGTTCCCGGATGGTCTTCCTGACGCCGTCCCTCTTTAATCCTCCAAAATCCACTCTGGCGCGTCAAGTGTTGACGCCGTCACAATTGTGCTTGACGCCGTCTCTCTTTAACTTAAACCGTGACGGCCTTGATCACCTTAAAGGGTGACGCCGTCAGACTTCCTTTGTAAAACTTTCTGGCGCGTCACGTGCATTTGTCATATCCACCTTTTTTGCCAAGCCGTGACGCCGTCAGGAGCAATCCTTGACGCCGTCACGTATACTTTTCCAGCAGCTTTGGAGACTTTGTCGTTTTCTTCACTTTTATGCTCCAAAAACGTCCAAAATGCTTCCTTTTCCAGATTTCTTCTCCAAAGTACCTAAAATGACAAAAGGAACGATTTAGGGCAATATTTGATCAAATAAATACGATTTAGGGCTTAAATGACCCCCTAAAAGCGGTACACTTTTCGCTTCATCACTAATCAATAAACAGGTTTTGCATATATCTTGCCCCAAAACATATCAGGTCCGTGAGGAAATAATCACATATGCAACAGATAACCACATAACGCATTCAGATAACCAAATCAAATATTTCAACCAAATAGTCAATTTTTGAGTAAACTACTCACGTTACCAAATAAACAACCAATGAGTTTAGTTAAAAACGAGCATGTATTCTCCCCCAAAACAGTTATAAAATCAGTAAAAGTAGGGGCCATGAACTCACCTTAGCCACAACAATGCAAACATCACAACTGACACGACTGACATCTAGAGCTAATCACAACGGTATCCAGGAGGTAGGCACAACAGTACCCAGAGGTACAGGCACAACGGTACGAGATCGGCATAACCTAATATGTATACAGTTATCTCAAAATACGTCTCGTACAATAATTAAGTCTACAACGTGTCTTAGTTTTCGTGGATTACTCATATCATTACTCATAACAGTTTAGTGTCAATGTTTCGTGTGGTGGTAAGAAAATATAAACTCTAAATAAAACTCACGCCAAAATATAATAACTCATGCCAAGGTATAATATATGTCCCAATATATTATAGACAAGTAAATACTGACGCAGACTCAAGCCAAAAAGGAAAAATCTAAATATAATGACAAGTAATTATGTCCACACAACTGGGTCAATTGGTAAGTTTCGGCATTTACCCCATAATCCCAAATTATTTGTATAAGTTTACACACTAGCAAAAACTATAAGTTTGGAAAGTTTTACAAGTTTCGGCATAACGCGTCCATTTATACAACTTTCCCAAATCATCGTGACTTTAATTAACCATGTCTGTAATTACAATATTTCATAAGTTTTTATGTTTCGTTATCATTCGCTTATATATTAGTTTTGGCTTATTGAATATTTTGTATCCGGTCCGTGTCTAATATATTAAATTCTTTTCGAGTTTAATATATTACACCGTTAAGTCCCAAAATGTCCAATATGTCCAATATCTAATATCGTAAATCCGATGACGATCCCATAATTGTCCAAATGTCCAAATATAATAGTCACAATCCAATTATTTATTCCGTTAAGTATCCGTATTATCCCATCTCGTTTATCAATCCCAATATATCCGAAACTGACCAAGGTATACCTCTCCAAAATAAACCAAACACGTGAGTCAAATATATATTAACACGACAAATTATGACCAAATACACTTCTAATATAATCATTAAACACACTCCTTAAAATTTTTAAACTAACACACCCCTAGTTGGGCTTAGCAGTCCATTAGTCTAAATAAACAAACACACCCATAGTCCTAGTGGGCTGAGGCCCAAGGTGAGACAAACACACGCTCTTGAGGATTGGACCAAACACACCCAATTTTCCAGAATACAAGCACACTTTTCTTTTTACAACAATGTCAAACGCACCCTTAGTTGTTTTTGACACACCGAGACCTAACCAACCACAAACTCACCCTACGTGGGTGTTCCTTAGACCAACGACCAAGACAAACACACCCTCATGGGTCTTATGTCAAATCGAACCAACCAACGAGCAAACCAAGCCACCCTACGTGGTTGGTGGTGGAACCGAAATGGAATAAGTGACTACCACTCTTGTGGCTCTTTCAAATTGTAACAACCACAACCCTCACGGGGTTGTCTTATGGACTGAGCAAACAAACAACACCAATATATGACATTTTTGCTAATATTTCCATCAATTCTGTTACAACTCGCATCAATACTCAATTAAAACAAACAAACCTGTTTCAGATCCAAGACCATATCAGGTTTTGACCCGAGACACGCTAACCAAATACGACCCACCTTATCGTGACCACTAAACACAAATCCGAACACCATCTTGTAATTCATATCCGGGTCCGACCGACCCGTTTTCAAACCCGAATCAAACAAACAACTTCTTGAACAAATTCTTACCACACGACACATTTCCAAAACACGTTTTTAATCCATATTTTTAATCCACTAAAACTTATTAACTCGTTATTATAACTTTAGATCCACGAAAACTAATAACAACAACTTATAATCGGTCAAAATAATAAATAAAATAAAATAAAGAAAACGGTCTCGTCATACCAAACGAACAAGAGAGGGAGAGGGAGAGGAAATGAGACGAAGGTGGTGGTACGGCGGCTGTGGTGGTGGTGGCGTGACGGCGCGACTGTGGTGGTGACCTACGAACGAAACGGACCCAAACAAACCTTCGTATCTTGATCTATAACAAAAGGTGGCGGCAACAAGTGGTGGTGGCCGGATGGCCGGAAAGTGGTGATGGCAACACCATGGTGGCGGCGGCAGAATTAAAGGGAGGAGGGGGCTAGGGTTTTATCACAAATGAAAGGGGTGAGTTAATAGTGGCCTTATATAGTAAACCCTAGGGACCCAAAATGAAAAATCACATGGGACAGGGACGACGGTGTAATTTACTCTCAGGGACCTAAATTGTAATTTGTGCTATCTTTGTCAATATGTGGTTCGGGACACGTTTAGGCTAGTTAACGGCTGATTTAAGTCACGAGAATTACATCATTGCGCCCAAAATAATATTTCCAATCAAAACGACCATATATACGCTTAGTATCTCGAAATTAACACCAAACTCAAAATAAATTGTCGTTTCTCCGAATAGAACATGTCGGGAAAATTAGGGGGTATTACAACTTACATCTTGCTATTCACTTTTGCTTACGGTGAGTTCATAGCCCCACTTAAACTCTTTAAACTGTTTATAAACCCATTGGGGGAGATACATGCTATTTTACAATTTGGACACAAGTGCTTTAAATTGTATGCTTACCAGAAAGTATTATTGCCTAGGTACCTTTGTTGCCAGAAATAAGTCCCTAACATCATGAACCATTAATTACTTGTGTATAAACGCTAGTATTATGAATATGCATATTGGGCTTGACGAGCCTGTCCGGGTGAGTAGCGCTCACTTGATAACTGTAGGTCAAACGGACACATAATATTGAGAAATTAGGTAAAATGGCAAATTACCTTTTAGGGCATTATTATTATCATTCTATGATTTCAGTTAACGTTTGAGTTCGTGAGCTTAGTGCAATACTTACTATTTACCCATAATTGTATTCGTTGCAATTATTATTTTAACTCTGAAATCTTGTGGTCCATTATTTCTTTATAAACCTCTGAATTTTACTCAACATTTGTGTTGACTTTTTAGCATATTTTATCTCTGGTCCTTAAGGTATTTGGCAAGCATGAAGTCGCACGGAGATGTTTTGATGGCTTGCATTGTGTTATCATTCGATAAACTCTTGAAAACTTTTATGTTAATACATTACGTTTTCTAAAACTATTTTGGACCTCTTGTAACTCTGATGTTTTATTATGATCGAATGATAAACTTTTAAAAACGTCTCATTTAGAGTCGTTTTCTATGATTATAACTGTTGTACTAATAAGTAGCACCCTAATGATATTACATTCCGCTGCGATATTTTGGGGGTGTTACAAATAGTATTTTGCCAACTCCTTTTAGATCTCTTCACTTAAATAACGTACTTATTACCCCTCATCTTGTGAAAAATTTAATTTATGTTCATCAGTTTGTTTGTGATAATAATTGCACTGTTGAATTTGATGCGTTTGTGTTTTCTGTTAAGGATTTCATGACTCGTCGGGTGCTTCTCCGATGTGATAGCACGGGCGATCTTTACCCGGTCACGGCTCTGTCTCCAATTCCACATGCCTTTCTTGTCAGTCAGCATACGCCGTATCCAATTTCTTAGAATACACAATATTGTACACAAGTTGATACGCTGTATCCAATTTCTGGATACACCGTATAGAGTTAAAGTCACAGAAAAATATTAAAACGAAGAAATCTGAGCCGCAGAATGCAGATACTCCGTATACAATTTTTAGTATACGCAATATCCAGATATTGGACAATACGCCGTAATCAACAGACAATGAATACACCGTATGCACAACCTGAGACAGAAACAAAATTTAAACACACGAACTAAGAACATAAAATTTAAAAAACCTAAAGCACAAATAAAATAGAAAATACCAAAATCCGCTAAACTATCTAAAGCTAAAGCCACTCCCGACAGCGGCACCAAAAACTTGATGTATTAAATCTCGTCTTAAATTTATAGTAATCGACTTAACCTATAGACTAACACCAACGGACAGTGTACCAGGTCAATCCTAGCTAGTATGGCAAGCACGGGTCGTTCGCGAGGAGCAGTTGAACTTAAAGCTAAACCTAGTGGACTTTCTACAACTTTTATGAGGGTTCTCAATCTGAGAGATTGACACGATGTTTGATTAATTAAACTACTAAAAACAAATAAAATAACTAACGCGATTAAACTACGAATGTGATCAAAATAGGAAGAATGTGCTATCCAAGTTAATCCTATAATGTCTTAATGATCCGTCTAATAGTGCAATGATCTAATTAACTTACGTTGGTTAAAAGGAAATGAAGACTAAGCCAAATGGTCAGGGATACCTAGTCCTATGAATATCAATCCCTAACTCTCGAGTAACTTACGAGGCTAACAATATCAATCACACATTAAGTGGTATCAGCTAATCTATACGATTTATCTACGGTAACCTACAGTCATAGCATTACCTACTCTCTCGTAGTGGTCACCTCTGAGAGAGCACTATGTTAACTTACTTGTTTTAGTTATTTCCATCTAACCTAGGTCTTGGTCCACCTCTAGTCCTAATAGTAAACTAACAATGGCCCTTAATTGTCGAATGATACTAGCCTAACATCATGATAAGGATCATAAACGCAGGTTGTCAATATAACAATTCATGATCTAGCAATAGACATCAAATAATAAACAAGTAAACAGACATTTATTTGAAGTAAATATATAAACTATCCAACGTAAATTCATTAAATCGGAATAAACGGAATCAAATCAACAAAGTATTCATAACTTGGCTAACACCTAAGGGTGTTACCCCATACTCTCAGTAGCAAACATGAAAGAGATAACAAACGATAAACATGATGAAATTGATATGCAAATCGAATTATTATACTTCGTGTGATGATACGAGGCCTTCTTCTCTTGATCTCTTGGTTTCCTTCTGTCCTTCTAGTGTAAAAAACGTCCTAGGGTTGACTGGTGTTGAGAAATTGTAGCTCTAAAACGTATTAGGGCTCGTATTTATACTTTTATGTAACAGGGGTCGATATGGTGTATTGGGGGTCAATACGCCGTGTTCAAGATCTCTTGTGTGGGCTCCAAGAATAGAATATTCGGATTTATTCATCTGGCATCCTTCAATACGGCGTATCACCAGAGTTGGATACGTCGTATACCTTAAATTTGCGACTTCCTTGGATTTGAGATAAAGGCTGCTAAACGGCGTATTCCTAGATACTGAATAAGGCATATTCTTCATACAGTTAACTTGGGCTTCATTTGTCAAGGCTTCATATACGGCGTATCACGTGGACACGCCGATTCTTTTGAGTAACAATTCATCCTTGAAATCTTCTAAGTAAAGTATGCGGCGTATCACCTGATATGGATACGTCGTATGCATCTCCTGGACTTGTGCATTTCTTCAATTTAAGCTCCAAGTTTCATCGTTTTCCGTGTCTTTTCCATTATTCCATAATTACTGAGAATAACAAATATAAGCAATAAACCAGTGATTCTCATATAAAAGTATAGTAAATGAGCAATATGCATGGGTGAGCAATATACATGGAATAAATGATGCATAAGTATAGTACTTATTTGATCACATCAAGAGGCAAGAAAAATTTTCATTAATACTTTTGATAAGCCTTACGTATTTTCCATGCTACAATCTCTTTAGGGAAAAATAAAGATATAGATAAAGATAAGCCAGAGCTGGTGCTGTCTGAAGGAATAATTCCTCAGGCTGAATACTTGCTAGGGGAATAGTTGACCCTGTTTGCTTGTGTTATCAGGTAATGAGCTTAAGTCTTTGCCTGCTCCATGTCATTCAGTGTTTTAATGAACCTTTCTTTGTAACACTAAATGGTTTCATCGACGGCTTGCTTTAAGAGGTTTACTGCCATAGGAGGGCGAATCTTGTTGTGCTTGTTTTGTTGCTTGGTGACATTCAAGTTCATGCACCAGTTGTTGTTGTTTTCCATGATGACAGTGTTGACTGTGTTTCCATGAGTTGTTCCACATTGAAAGGTGTTGACCTGGAGGTTGAACATTTTATAGAAAAAGTTGTTCTTCTCATCCCCTGGACATTGCATCCTGACTTATGTAGTCGTTGGCGTCATTTTCAGTTGTGTCTGATGGTGTCCCAATAATAACATCATAATCTTTGTTAAATATTTGTAAACTGGATGGTGAAAAAGGGCAAGCACCAGCATGCAGATTAGGGTGAAAGTTGTGTATGTTTGTATTAAATATTGAGATATAAGTAAATGACAAGTAATGACTAAATATCTTGGTTTGAGTGGTGATGTGAGTGGGGTTAATTTTTTAGCTTTATAAACATAAACAAAATATAAACCACTGAGTGTGCTTTAATGGTAAATTTTATTTTGACTATCACACTAAAATGTGTCAGGTTTCGAGTTCAATTTTTGCTATATGTAAACAACTTTGAAGTGGTCATGCTAACTTCCTAATTTTTTTTTTTAAACCGGTTTGAATATGTATAACATAGATTCAAACCGAGTGCGTTAGTTGTCAAAAACATAAACATAAATTTACTTTACTTTAGAGCAATAAAATAACAATATATTTAAAAAATCAAAAATAAGGGGCAACAAAAAAATACCGACCGAACACCCCATAACGGATAGAACAGGGGTACGATTGTCCAATAACAACAACGAACGAAGAATCCCCTAAAAAATAAAAAAGGATATAATGAATTAGCAACATTACGTATAGTAGTAGATTAAATTAGACTAGATGATCCGATGGAATGCCGAATTGCAGATTCATTAAACGCCTGAATCCTCCATCATTACCTATTCATCTTCCTCCTTCTCAATTCCTCAATCTTCCGAGATTTTCGCTTCGTAAGTTTTTCGTTATACAAAATTCTCCTAATTTTCTACTTTTAACAGTTAGATAGGGGGTGTTTGTTTAAGTGTATATTATATGCCCTTACATGATTTCGGCTTATGTTTCATGAGCCCATATTTTCGGCTTAGTTTGTGGCTTATGAGCGATTTAAGGATGAAAAAAAAAATAAACTTGTGTAATATAAGCCGAAATCATATAAGCTCATAAGCCCACGTATAGAAGCTTAAACAAACACCCCGACTCTTATTCGAGAATTTAGATTGTGAACAAGGGTTTTTTAGGTTTAGATAGATAGAGATGATGAAATAGTAGCTTCGTATGATGGTTTTAATTTTTTAATGGAGTATGTGTAAGACTATTGAGGTAGTTACGTTAGTTTTTTTAGCAGTTAGTTTGTTGAGGAATTAGACTATTGAGGTAGCTTCGTATGATGGCTTGTTTGAGTGTGAGCATGAATTAGAGATTAATATTCCAATAGGTGAAATCCTTAAGTTAGTGGATCCAATGGAGTACGTAACTATATATCGCAATACACTATGTTTCAATTATGTATCGTACCAATTATGTATCGCAATACAAAGTTATCTTTAAGGTTTCTTTTTGTATGGCAGTTCCGAGTTCCGACTCATTCTTTCACAGATGTATCGTACCAATTATGCCCATTGATTCATGCTCAGTCTCTTTAACTCCACCCCATGAAAGATACTGAGGACCTGAGGTCATACGCTTCACCATTATATAAAAGGAATTTCTTGGCACATCTAGGGCACCCTCCAATATATGCCATTTAAGGAAACTTAAGCCATAATGATTTACTGTAGTTGAGTAGGTTCTATTAAATGGTATTGGACAAAAAGGCATTCTTGAGTCGAAAATGTAAGAATTAGACAGTTAGTTGGTTTTCAGGCAATAGATTTCTGATGCATTTGGCACTGTGAGCAGTTGCCGTACATGCCTTGCAACACATTCTTATCCAGACATTTACACAAGCTGCACACTCCTAGTTTCTCAAGCTGTCTTTTTATATTAGAGAAGTAAATAGACTTTACTAATCTAAAATCTGGCAATGGAAAGTGAGATTCTGATCCTTAAATAGAGTCTAATCCTTGTCTTTTAGGGTCTACTGATAATTATGATCCTTTAGCACCCGTCCCAAATTTCGAGCCTTTCATGTAGCTGTTTGTAGAGTTGGTAAGATGTGTTTGTGGCAATTGGGGATTTATATATCCCACAAAGGACATCTGATCAGTTTTCTTATAGACGTTTGCCTACCCTATGTCCTTGGTGGTAGCAATGTCTTTGGTGAGAGCTGCCTACAAACTCTCTTAAACGCATGAGAAAAATATATATTCTCCATTCCAGGGGTCGATCAAGGTGCCTAAAATGTATTTGTGCTTTCAATGAGCCACTTGGTCAGGGGATGCTTGGGTGCTTATTAATTAATTATCGTGAGTTGAAATCCTAGTAATCAGTTTTGAGTAAGGTGATTATAATTTTTATCTTTAGGTTATCCGGGGACAACATAATTAGATTTGGGCAATTAGGTAAACAGTTGGTATAACAAACTGATTATTGAGATAAATTTGAATTTACCTCACCGTTAGCTTTTGAATTTGAACTACAGAATAAGTATAAGTGAATGTTTGATATATGGTTCACTAAAATAGAGCAATATATTTATAATGTGTATATCATGAGTTTTTTTTTGGTGCAAAGGTGAATTATATTAACTTCCAACGTGTATATCATGAGTTGCAAATTTCCTTATTAAGAGTTTGTGAATCTCATCAAGCAAACTAGTAATTAGTCATGTATGTAATTCGTATTATGTTTCACATCAATGATGTTCCATTTGATGCATTGGAGTTCCTGGAAGGTATGCCTAATTCATAGGTCTTATAAAAGCACAAGTAGGAAGGACCAAGGATAGATGGTGAAACAAGCCAAAAGAGAATCAGAGCTGCTCCTACCACTTGCAGAGTCCCCATATCTGGCGCTTTAAGTTGCAGTTATTTCATGGCATGTTGACCATGCTCCCAGTTTGTGGACAACTAGTTTACAGGGATAACCAATATGCAAAAGGGCGATGTTTAGTCTCCCTTTCACGGAAAAATAGGAAACGGAAATTCTTAATCTGCAATGAAAAACAAAGGCTAAAATGGAAAAACAAATTTAGTTTTGACTGCGAGAGAGAAATCAAAAGGATATTGGAAGTTAGTTTTTTTTGATTCTTTGACTTGAATTGGCACATTAAGTAAATTAAAAACATGACAAGGTTTTGGTTATATTGTTTGATTTATCTTACATATCTTATTTACTATTAACTAAATTGCTTCTCTGTCTTATTGCTTTGTTTTTCTATTCGTATATAGTTACATACAAACCTACATATATAAATGCACCTCTGTATCTTCAATTATTGTCAACGTGTTTGTTTTTTATTTGCATATGTGTGTTGGTATATTTGCGTTTGTGCTTATCATTATAATTTTCATATGGGATGATCATGTTGTTTCGCATACTTATAGCAAATGAAAAGTGTGAGGCCCGTCGGTCTGGACTTCTGTGAATATAATATCTAAGTGGACAGTCTTGGTCCTCTTAGGAAATTCCTTTATAAAGTTTCTAATGATGTTTAGGTTGGAATATCAATTCCGGATTTGAATTACATTTGAAATTATTATGGATAGCAGTCATAGAATACCAAAAAGAGTGCATTTACCTTGATTTTGTAATAAGTTATAGCTTGCATTTATCGTGCAAGGAGAGATAGTGTGGCTTTTATGAACAGTTCAATATCTCAGAAGAACCTTTCTTTGGATAAGTTCGTTAGTGTCGTTTCTTTACCACAACTTGGGTACAAACATTTGGTGGTCTTTTTTCCCTATCTAACATATACATCTGTTATCATGTATTTGACTTTTTCTCTCTTAAATTTAACCTATTGATACATGCTATTTGTTATGGTGTTTGTTCAAAGCAGCTCAATTCTATTTTGGATTGGATGCTTCTTGTGTTTCGGAACTTCTTTTCAATAATTCAGAGTTGAAACCAGTCGATATGACGTCTAGACGGAATTTTCATTACACTCGTCTTGCTGTCGATGAAGACATTCTTATCGGTAGTGAAAGTGGTCAAAGGACATTTGACCCTCGGTTTGACATGTCACCAGAAACCTTGGATAAAATCCCCTGGAAATCCATTGCCCTTGCACTTTTTCTTCTCTTCTTTGGTAGCGTGCTCCTTCTGCTTTCGTTATTCGTCTTTACAGGCCACATTGGAGGAGACAATTCCCAAGCATATGGACTATTAGGACTTGGGGCACTCACCTTTCTCCCAGGTATGTTAATATGTTACTTCGATTCTATAAGTTAGAGGTGGAAAGAAGGTTGGGTTGGCCGGCCCACCAACACTTTTAGTCCATTTTCTTTTTATTTTAATTGATGATTAGTGCATTAAACAAGATTTTGGTAAGTATCTTGTTAAAATAGAACTCTTATAGGACCGAGCAATTTTTCTGTAGCTGGTAATTTTTCATTCGAATTTTATATGTTAAGAATTACATGTTCAATTAGGTTAATATACACAATTTGAGTAGTTTCAATGTAGTTTCGATATTTTGTATGCATCTCAATCAATCAGGGATTTAGAGATTCTCACATATTTGTTAGCCTTGCTGATAATAATTCTTCTTTCAGGATTCTACGAGACGCGAATTGCATATTATTCATGGAGGGGTGCACAAGGGTACCGTTTTTCAGCTATCCCTGGTTACTAGGTATCATCCCAGCTTCTTGCTCTCTACAGTTGTTGTACTGGGAACCTTTTTGATTGGCTGTAAATACATCACGGTTACAAGTTCTGTACAAATTTGAGATCATTGTTCTCTGTTTAACCTCTCAGAAATCGAAACATGAACTTAGAAACCATGGGCTTTATAGTTGCTGAAGATTTTTTAGTTCTTCTCAGTAGGATTTACACATTCCTGCATTTAATGAATGCTTGTTAGTTGTTCTTATGTTTTAAACGGATGAGGGTCTAATCCCTTAGACTCAAAATCTCAGAAGTTGGATTTGGGAGTAGGAGTGTGCAAAAGTATGAACAAAACTGTAAAAACCAAACGCGAACTGTACCTAACCACTGGCCGCTGCTAGTATACAAAGTTCAGTACTCGGTTCAGCTATAGCAAAGACGCGGCTTTGTACTGTTCAGTCCAAACGGGATTTTTCTCTTTTACTTTAATTAAACGAAGTCGTGTAGGTGAAAAATCAGGTTTGAATTGCTAATCCAAAGTATCAAAATGAGCTGTCTCAGCAACATTCTGTTGTCTGCAGGCTTCAGTTGAAATTCATGGATTAACTTTTTCTTTCTGATTTTAATCTAACTTATTATTATTTTTTGGGTGGCTCGTTTTGTTTGAAGTAATACTTTTCTACCTTTTTAAAAACAAAATGTTATAATCAAATTGGGTTAGTTTAGCATGTTTTGCTTGAGACTTGCCTGTTGAAGTCACAGTCAATATTATACCCAACTGTTTACGCACACAAAACAAATCATAATGCATGGGAACATCCGATAGTCCCATACAGGGTCTATCTGTAGCCTTAATATTGTCATTTTTGTCAAATGTTTGGTAAGTGACGTTATGATTGATGAAGAAATCAAGAGTAACTGGTCCATCCAAATTTATTTGTTGGTCCTAACTCTTAAAAGTCAAAATGGGGCTGCACTCAAACAAGTGGTCACGTTTTCAGTCATTTTAAGTAATGGGTACGTTTCTTGAACATGAAATACTATGTTTTTATGACACTTGACATATAAGTTCTGGCTTGTGTGAGATCTTTATCATGAAACTGACATGTTTTCTAAAAATAACTGTTATGTGTTGATTGTATAAAGTCCATTACTAGTTAACAAACTCTACCACCATAAGCCGGGTATGTTTGACAAAACTAGAGAAGCTGGAGACTGAACTGAAAGATGAAAGCTTGAGCTTTTTCTTATAGGCTACTAGATTTATAAGCTACTAGAAGTAGCTTTTGAGTTTAAGAGCTTATGAGGGGTAAGTTTTTCTAATGAAGTTTTTATAAGCTCTGTCAACCGAACCAAGTTTATATTTTAAAGTATCATGCGTAAAAAAAGATAAGCTTAATCAAGCTTGCATGCCAAACACGCAAGGGTGGATGCATTCCAACCCATCTTTAGTTCTTTACACAAATGTAGGGTAGTGGTTGCAGTGAATCTTGTCATGAGAAGGTATATGATAAATTCATGATTTGGATCATCCTAGTCTATACATAGCATCTAAAATGTTTCCAGCTATAAAAGGCATAGGAGTTCACACAAGCTTATAAAGTGGCGTACCACCCAGGGCCCCCTTACGCTGTTTGATTTTTCACCAAAGTTGGTTACGATATTGCTGGAAAAAGTAGAACACACTCTCCACTGGCCGAGTGGCAAGTACCATCCATTGCCCATCCCTTCTCCGTGTATACTGTTGACGTCCTTTCCATTCACCGCAGTGATTGCAATGAAACACCATCGAATTCAATGACAGAACCCAACTTATTTCTTCTTGATCTAAATTTAGTAGTATATTCTTTACCATCAATTTTCGATCATTTATGTTTTGACCAGAGTGAATATAGATCAAAGATAATTTAGTTATTTCATGCCATTTGGTATGATATAGTCATATAGTGTGATGACATCGACTTGAAACATTGACGAACTTTGCAGTAATCTATAGATTGAAACAAGCAAGACGACTGCAGTAGCCAAATGTCTTTACTAAAGTCTTTTTATTCTTTTGTAGCCTAAATGAGAGAAGGGTTCGATCCCGTTGCAATGGTATCAATGGATGCCTCAACTGATGTTTACGTTGATGAGTCAATCACATACCGGTAGGCCATATGTTCATTTGATGCCAAAGCGTATAAACCTACCGAATTATGACTTTATAAACGTTCAGTTGGTAACAACAAGCTACACAAAATACTAGTACTAACTCGTATAGTCGTATGTCACAAGATGTTTCGGACTCTCGGTCATAAAAATATATACAGTTCTGTTTTAAACAAAATTTAATATAGATACAGAAATACATGTGACTTTGAATATGATTGACTTCTACTAGATAATTCTCAAACACATTGAGTTTTGAGCGCACTTAAATGTCAAAATTATGATCCGACACATTTTCCAATAAGTTGACTTCATGAGTTATTGCTTCATTAACCCTTTTTCTTGAGATATTATGAATTCAGTGATCATTTAAGTTAACAATATTATTATGGGCAAAAGACATATAGACATAGGGCTGATCCTGGTCTGAAAATCGGATCGAACTGAAGACCGATTTGGTCCAAAATACTGGATCAAGGACCGAACCGAAATGTTTGGTTCGTCAATCAGATCCGGTCTAACTAAGCATAATGGCCGGTTTTGTGTAAGACTGAACCAGACCGGACTGAAGACCGAATATGAGGTAAAGGGGGGGCCGAAGACTGGACCAAAATATATTCGGTCTGGTTTGGTCTTGTTTCTCGGTTCGGTCTGATCCGCGGTATATTATGTTGAGCCCCATATAGGCATATATAAATGAAAACAATCTTCAGTTATGTTGAGGACTGAAAACATTACAAATTGTGAATACAAAAACAAAACCAGCTCAAATTAGTAATTAACAATATATGTTATATTATCTTTGTCAAATTATATTTTAGACACTTGAAAAACAATAAACTTCATTATAGAGAATTTAATGCTATATTAAAGATGATAATTAATATGAGATAAGATTAATTAAAACATCATTATTGTAGGCCACATCTGTATTAACTATGATGGGTACCCTAACTATGATATAGGCAAGGAGCGACAATGTGTATTATCCCCACCTATTTTTGTATCTAAAAGATAGTGGTGTTCAAATTTGTACTGTAAAGTCACAAACTGAATCGTTTTGCTTTACAATGTTGCATAGTCCATTTGCAAAAGTTACGTATTTTCATGATTTAGAAATCTAACATGCATTGGTTATGATCGAGTGTAGCTCCTTGCATGCATATGCATCACATATCTAGTTGCATAGCCGTCTCATGGTGTTTAGCGACTTTTAGCGATAACAAGTAGGTCCATTACACTCGTAAAATAAAGAGAACGTTGCATGTAAACATGAATTATACATGCATGTCGTATATGTTTAATATCCAATATTATGTATATGTATACGTAAGACAAAGAAAAACGGAGGTCTTGTATAACGACACCACTTACACAACCCTTGAGCCACCTGAACCTCAACCGTGCCTCATTGTATTAATTCAAAGAACATATGCACACACTATCACAACCAAGCGAAAATGATCAAAGAAGTAGGATGCAAGATTAATAGAGTGAAATCCAAAGTGTCATTATTTGGTTGAAGGACTGGTTATGCCATACATGAATAAACATAGGACTAAAAGTTAAAACAATCAGTTGAAAAGTAAAAGCCGTTTGTTCATGATGACGTGGCAAATCATCATTCATCTGCTAATTCCTTTATAAAATTATGTTGTCTTCAACTTCACTCAGAAAAAAGAAAAGAAAAAAAAAACCCGAACTCGGATGCAACCCGGTCAGACCCTTCATATTCTCACTTTAATATACTACATAATTTCCACAACAGTGTAAGCTTTTACTCTTAACATCTACATATAATATTATAGATTAGATAGATGCATGTAATTATGTATTGTCATGTGATAAGGAGAATAGTTTAAGTTTGCAGCTTTAGTTTTTTTGTTTCTTGAGTGCTTAACCCTTTTTTATGTTCTGAGAATCCAATTATAACAACCACGCACTTCGATAGATATGATATATTTGAGTCTCTTATTAGGCTAAAGTCATTAGGTACACTTTTTCATAAATAAATTTGAAGCTTTTCATGTAAAAGATATCATAATTTGCATTAAACATATGTATTATTATAAGTAGGGTATGTACAAGTACATGTTACTAAACATATATAATTCAGATACATATTACCATACTGTTAAAAGGCATGCATGTCTATTCAATAAACTCATATTCTTGACACAGTCCGGATGGGCGTTTTAAGTGCTGTAAAAGTATGGTATTGGCGTGAATATCATTTGATATGTAATTTTGTTTCATTCTCATGACAGCAAATTCTTGTTATTATCATATTGTCTTTTTGGAAATTCTCTTTTTTCTTTCCCCTCTTTTGAGGAGGACCTCTTATTCTTATTTCTTTTTCATCCTTGTCACACACAAGTATTTTTCATGTCTATTTTAAATAAGTGTGTCGACTTTCTTGAATTGATACAATTAAAGTGGATCTTTTCATCTTTTGTGTTCCTCATATCATATTACTCAATTTCCATTTATTATTGTTATGCTATAAGTTGTCATCATTGTTAACAACTTTGACTAGTTCAATATTGATGCATTTTCTTGTCCTAATAAAAGCTGGTTTTATATAAGTAAATTAACTTAAAATTAGACGGTTTACACTTGTTGTTAACGTTTATTGCAGTCTGCCTGCATTAAGCCATTAACTATCCTCATATCGGCTTTTGTGCTAACTATTTGCACCTGGCTAAGGTACACTCTTTTGTCATCCAATCAGATTTTGTTAACAAAGTGTTGTCTGTTTGTTGTGCAATGTGCATACACCTAGTGGACTATGTAGGTCCGCCCCTGAACCCGTCAATGGATAAGTTCTGGTCAACTTTTTCTGGCACTATTTTTGTTTAGTTTCACTTTGTTGGCTATAAATGATAAGACGTTGCAATATATAGCTTTTGTTTGCTGTTGTTTAGGGATTAAATCGCTAATACTTTGTTGGTTGGTCAGGGACCAACTATTTATGAGGAAAGGAATTAAAAATGGGTATTTGTGCATCATCTCAATTTAAAACGCTCAATGGAAGGAAACCACGACTTGTTCCTTCCAGAAAAATCCGTCAACATATAAAGTTAAGGAAAAAGAGAAGTGATGCAGGCAACCGTGTTGCCGTTAGTGAAATTGTTCACACAACAACTACTTGTACACGAAGCACGACTTCAAATTCCACATTTGAAGTCACTCATAAAGAATGGCACCAGAGTCAAATAGAGGCTAATGGTGACTTAATTATTCATTATTTCTTCCATCAAATTATTATCATTAGTTCATTACCATTTGTTAAGATGACACACGAATTATTTGGTTGCAGTGCTTTGTCAAGAAGATTTATGGTTTGATTCGGTCAGCATATTTGATGAATCCGATTCAGATGATGATAATTTTGATAGTGTGGATAGAGGTAATGCCAGATGCAGAATTTCTTTTTGAATTTGTATATTTTTTTAGAGGCGTTTTTTTTTATTTTTATGCATCAGATGAAGACGTAATTCAGTATGAGAATTACCATGAATGCTATTTGAAGTAGATAATAGCACAACAGAGAGTATGGTGCATAAAGATGAGATCGTGAATGGTTTAAAACTTAAAAGATTACGTTATGAGAAATTACAAGCAAAAATCTTGAAGTTTGGCATAGGTAGACGGAATTGACACGCTAATCACATTTTGTCATAACTAACTTATTTCTAAGAAACTTTTTAAACGTTAGTTTCAATAAGAACATAATTAACAGATAATGGTGTAGGTACACAGACTGAGACAAGGACATCAACGGTTATCAAGCTTTCTATAAAGAGAACTTCAGTTGATGGAGAAGAAGCCAGTGAAACCCGTAAGTGTATTTTACTTATTTCTAAGAAATACTGCTTTATAACGTTCAAGTCTTAAAGTGAGCCAACGATAGAGAAACACACAATTTGCATGTACTTCTAGGCATACGATGGTTTCCTTAAAAAAGACGTTGCTATTATTGGCACTTGCATTTACTGTAAAAAGAAAAATTAAAAATTACACCTATAATAAAGTAACTGAATGGAATCCTGGATTTTGCTTAAAATGTCCATTTATGCCATGCAACTCTACTTGGTTGAAAAGTTATGGCCTCTTGAAGTTAGCATTTATTTATTTATTTTTATTTTTTTCGAAACAGTTCCTGCAGTCATACCATTCTATGAATCAACAATCAGTTCTGCGTTATTGATTTCATTGAATTTCAAAACCTTGATGTTTTAGAACTTAACACGCACCTTTTGCTTTATGCAGAATCTTCGCAGAAGTTCTTTTATCGCCCACGAGCAGCACTCTCGATCCCATGCTGTACGGATGAGAAGCCGACACCTGGATGTTGGTCTGCTATTGACCCTTCATCATTCACTCTTCGAAGTGAATCCTATTTTAAGTATATACTATTGAGTATTGACCTTTGTTTACCATACAAAGAATGCTATTTACATACCACATAAACTTAACTTAAAAATTACTGTAATTTGCAGAGATAAGAAGAAAATTGCAGCCCCAAGTTATTGCCCTTATATCCCAATTGGTGTTGATCTCTTTAAGTGTCCAAAAAAAGTTAACCATATTGCTCAACACATTGAGCTTCCTTCTGTAAAAGGAGATGACAAATTACCGTCTCTCTTAATTGTCAATATCCAGGTCAAATTCTTCTTTGCTTGTTCTAGAATGTCAATATTTGGTTAACAGATTATAAGATTCTTATAAAAGTTTATTTGGTTGTTACAGCTGCCTATGTATCCTACTTCGATGTTCCTTGGTGATGACGATGGTGAGGGTGTTAGCCTTGTTCTATATTTCAAGCTCTCGGAATCGTATGAAAAAGATATATCTCCTCAATTTCAGGGGTTGACCAAGGTACCTAAAATGCTAACTTTTTTGTGGATGTGCATTAAAACTGATCATTTTGATTTGAAGTCGCATTAATTACTTTGAGTGTATGAGTAAAGTGATTATTATTATGATTTTCTCAAGGTTTACAGTCAAAATAATTAGATTACAGTATGATTGTTTTGTCATAATCTGAACCTTTTATTATTATAAGACATTTATACCTTAAGACAAGAACTTTTTCAAGATCAAATAATATGGTTTGAAGTTTAATAAGTCATCACATTGGATGTACAGAGTTTAGTTGACGATGAAATGGAAAAAGTAAAAGGATTCAGAAAAGACTCGTTTGTTCCTTTTAGAGAAAGGCTAAAGATAATGGTCGGTGTGGTCAACCCGGATGACCTTGTTTCTAATAATACTGAAAAGAAGCTTTTGTATGCTTACAATGAAAAACCTGTCCTTTCACGTCCTCAACACGAATTCTATCAGGTACTTATATATAAACATCATTCCCGTCACAAGTACACAATATGTGTCAAGTAAATGTAACATAACTTTTTTTGGCCTTTGCTTAAATGCAGGGTCCTAATTATTTTGAAGTTGACCTTGACATTCATCGGTTTGGTTACATAGCAAGAAAAGGATTAGAGGCATTTCGTGATCGCCTTAAAAATGGAATATTGAACTTGGGCCTCACAATTCAGGTACAATAATTAGCATTTCGTTTATAATTTTGTTAATATAGTTACTTGACTGTTAATTTTTCTATTAGTAATTTGGAAAAACTGATTTGTCATTATAAATATCCAAAATAAGCTGACTGAATGAGTTATTCGAGGAATTAGGCTCAGAAGCAAGAAGAGTTGCCAGAAAAGGTGCTATGCTGCTTGAGACTGAACAAGATTGACTTTGTAAATCATGGTCAAATACCAACTATAATGACCGTGGATGAAGACTAACATTCTTTCGATTTTTAACTTCTGTTCTTTTTACATCATCATTGTAAACATTCACACCTAATGAAAAGGAAACTAAATCTTTTACGTGCCTAGATTCTGACATAATACGTAGGAGAACACTGTTATGGTATTTTGACAATGTAAATGTCAACATTATAGTCAAAGATAATACTTGACTTTTTGTATTTTACTTATATACTGTAAACTTGCAGCCCTTTGAATGGCTGCAAATCTTATGTATTTGATCAATAAGGAAATTGTTTGCACAATCAGTTGAATACTAAGAGTGTGACTGGTGCGTAATGATCCCACATAGAGCCAGGGCCGTCTCGTGGTTTTCGGTGGCCCTAGGCAATAACAGCAAAGAGGCCCTATCCACTTGTAAACTAAAGAGAAATTACATATAAGCGTAAATTATATGACTCATATATGTTTAGTATTATACGTATTTATATGCTAAACCAATAAAATGTGGCCCTTTTTTAGTGGAGGCCCTGTGCGACGGCACCTATTGCACACCCCTCCGAGACCCCTCTGCTTAGAGCAATCAGAGCTCCGAGCCATATAGGTTGTGCTTAGCACATCTCAAACTAAGGTTTAATATACAAAAAAGACAACATGCAAGATATGAGACAACAGATTGCCCATTTGCGGTACATGAAGAACTCAATGTTGAAACAAAGTCAAAGTCAACAAACAGTGGTAAGTGGTACCTATTCACTAGCTAGTCATTATTGTTAAGAGCAAGACTTGTACCAATTTACATCACGAGTGGCTTGCATATGCATTATCAAAATAATAGATGTTACAGGCATACATCAATTTTGCACCAACAAATGTTTGTGCTACCGTGTCCTCTTTGAGCTTGAATCAATGTTTACTCTAAATATGATTTCACTAGAGTTTATGGGTTCAGTAATACTAAATACAGCAACCGGAAAGAATAAGAACTTGCTATTCCTAGCAGTATTGTTAAAATGGCTTACGCATTGCGCTACAATTACAACAATGTGTAACGATGTTTATGTACTGATTATGGCAATATAACGAGCAATGGGTAAAGGGTCCGCATCTTTGATAATTTGATGTTACGCTAAACATTAGCTAAAGCAAAACAATGCCACTCGCTGAAATATGATACCACGGTAATGGTACACTTCGCAAGAGTTGAAGTTTAATTTCAAATGGTGAAACACCTTTTACTAGTAAAAAAAAAAATGCCTTAGTCACGTTGGCCAAATTGGTAAAAACTTCTGAATTTCACTAAAAAAAATTGGGAGAGTTCTTAAGTTCGAATCTTGCTTGGTGCAAACAACCTTGATGTGATCACACTTACCACAAGAAAAAGAGGGCTTTAACCGATTTGAGTTTGTAAACGGTAAGTCTCATAAATTAATATTAAAAAAAGAGGTTTAATATTACATCATGACCTAGTGACAAAACACCTATGACCATTATCACTAAAATGGGAGATGTCTCAAGTTGAATTCTTAGCAAATAACCTTAAAGTCGTCAAATTTATAAAAAAAAGGGTTAATACACAAAAAAGTCACTAAACTTTACAAAAAAGTTCGCCTAAGTCACCCAACTTTCAAATTGTTCAATTAAGTTACTGAACTTTGAAACTTTATTCGACTTGGTTACTGATCTTTGAAACTTTGTTCGATTTGGTTACTGAACTTTCATTTTGTTCACTTAGGTTACTGAACTTAGTAACTTTGTTCGAATAGGTTACTGAACTTTGAAACTTTGTTCGACTTCGTTACTGAACTTTGAAACTTTTTATACGTTTTCGTCTATTTTTATACGTTTTCGCCAGTTTTTCTTTCGTTTTTGCCCGTTTTTATACGTTTTCGTCTGTTTTTATACTTTTTCGCCATTTTTCTTCTGTTTTCGCCCGTTTTCTTCCGTTTTCGTCCGATTTTATACATTTTAGTCCGTTTTTATATGTTTTCGCCAGTTTTTCTTCCGTTTTTGCCCGTTTTTATACGTTTTCACCATTTTTTCTGTTTTCGTCAGTTTTATTTGTTTTAGTCTGTTTCCATAAAAACTATAAAAACGGAAGAAAACTGTCGAAAATGTATAAAATTGGACGAAAACGAAAGAAAATGGGCGAAAACAGAAGAAAAATGACGAAAACGTATAAAAACGGGCAAAAATGGAAGAAAAACTGGCGAAAACGTATAAAAACAGACGAAAACGTATAAAAACGTACAAAAACGTATAAAAACGGACGAAAACGAATAAAAATGGGCGAAAACGGAAGAAAAATGTATGAAAGCGGGCGAAAACGTAAGAAAAACTGGCGAAAGCGTATAGAAATGGTCAAACTAACAGAAATAGTGGTTTATGGACTAAATCCGTGATACCAGACTAACCACAAGGACCGTTTTGAACTATAAAATATGCAATGTCATCATTTTAAAGGTTCAGTAACTAGATCGAACAAAGTTTCAAAGTTCAGTAACCTAAGTGAACAAAATGAAAGTTCAGTAACCAAGTCGAATAAAGTTTCAAAGTTCAGTAACTTAATTGAACAATTTGAAAGTTGGGTGACTTAGGCGAACTTTTTTGTAAAGTTTAGTGACTTTTTTGTGTATTAACCCTTTATAAAAAAAATGTGATTTATTGGGTTCGAATATATGTGATGGTAAGCCCAGTAGTCTAGTCCCATGGGCCATGGATGAGTCCAAAAGGCGTAAGTAAAAAAAAAAAAAAAAAAAAAAGTTTTACATACATGGGCTCTCTTGTCAAGATTGGCAAGGGCAAAACAGTAACAATAATAATTAGGGTTGGACTATAAATAAGAAAGAGATGGTGGGTGTAACATAAACATAAAAAACGCCATAGGCCGAGCGCTTATCCCTTGAAAAATGGGATGGCGTGGTATTTACACGGAGAAAAAGGTTCCCATCGTGACTCACTATTTGTGAGATTGGCGTATATCAAACATTAAAAAACACGCACAGCATTATACTACTGCTTTGTGCGTGTTTGGGATTTCATTTTAGCCGCTTTTTTGCTTAGATCTGCAAATAAGCCGATATGTTTCCCTACATTTTTATATTTTTTCTAAATTCTTATTATTATTTTATTTATTTATTCTAATTGTGTTGCGTTTGAGTCTGTGCAGGTGAGTTGAAGCCCCGTGAATTAGTCGGCCAAAAACTTTTTTTTTGGATGAGATATGCTTTTTTAAAAGGAATTATGCTTTCTAATCTTTGATTTTAGGTTGGATTTTTTTTCTTTTGCAAGTTTTTTAGTCTTATTTTCGGTTTTTAAAGCTAAACGACCGTCTACATTGTTTTAATTTTGATGAGATATGTGTTTTGGATTCTATCGTTTGACTATGCTTTAGCTGTTTATGAAAGTTTTGGGAATTTTGAATGTGAATTTTTATTTGATATCATTATGCACATGGGTGATGAATGTTGATTGCTAGGAATCATGTGAAAGCTCTGTTAAAATTCATGTTTATAACTCATGCTGCAACATACCCATTCAAGGTGCATTAATGAGTTGACAAAATCATGATCCTACGTGGAGTATAATATTAATTAGATATTCAAAAGCATGGTGAAATTACTTTAGCTAGTTCGAGATGGGTAGATTTACAAGCATTTGGCATTATCTTTAGCAGATTTACCGTACAATCTTGTTACATTCTGTTGATGTTTGTGAATGAATATTGTAAGATGTTCTATGAGTTATAAACTAGTAGGATTTGGTAAAAGAAGAAAAACGAGTCTTTGTTTTTCCTTCGATCATAATCTGGTGTTAGGTGCCATCGTTTATATTTCAAGAGTCAATTGCAGTTCCTAACAATGTGCATAAGAAAAACAGAAAGTTAATGCCCGTGTAACTTATATAAAACTGGGACTTAAAAATATACAAATGAAGTTTTAATGCACTTGTAACTTATGTAAAAAAAAGAGAACACCTCATAACCTATGTCGTATTGGGACACATAAATATGACATGATAACAAGCAACCGAAACATTGTTCGTATGCATATACAATAGCGTAAGAAAATGGTGAAAGAGATGCAAATGGAAAAACAGGGCTTGAAAGTTGAAAGACAGGGTATATTTGAGCTATCAGCTGTACACAAAATTGAACTCACATGTTTCATGATAACATAGCCTATGTGTGAAAGTGTCTCATCTACCCTTGTGTTAAATGACAATTCTACCCCTTGTGCCAATGGTCGAGTGACTCTAACCTTGTCTTCTGTGAGTTCTGTCCTTCATGCGCTACCCTCCTCTGTTCCATGAAGCATGAAATAGTACATGTTTGCATCTGTAACATCCAAAATGCCAAAAAGGAACTAACCTCTTGAAAAGTTAAAAAAATAATCATGAATTCTTAATTCAAGGGTTATTGCTAGGAACCTATAATTATAATGCCCTAAAAACGTTACAAGAAAAGCAAGACTGTTGTACCTGGAGACAAGTGTGATCTAGGTCCTCTTAATTAACGTAAAACACAATCTACTCAACTTGATTAACCACGATAGCAACTACTTATTAAGCTACGAAATGTAAATAACAATAAGTATTGATATACGAGAGATTAAAGATGAATAGAGAAGAGATTAAGAAGAAGAAGAGTTTGATGATTATCATTCACTTAATACTTTGACATGGCTTCCGCATACAAATGAATAACCAACGCCTAAAATGAGCTCCCTAACCTTCTATTTATAGGCGAAGATTAGGGCAACTCTTACATGAAAGTTTCTAGAAGGAAAAATGATAAGAAGGCCGACCCATGGACTTCTAATGGACCGGACCTTAACTCTAACTTAAAGTCCTTAATCATGCAACATTTTAAACTAAATGAACAAGACTTGTAATGTAAATAAAACGTGTTCCTAACAATCTCCCCCTAAGTCTTGGTCATCAATGTTGCTTGACGTCATCTTTGCTTCATTGGCTTCAGACGTCTTGATAATCTTTGTTCTTTGTTCTTGACTTGAAATGTTATGGTGTTGTCTCGATCTGCCAATCTCCAATGTCTTCTCGTCGTTTTCCATCATGCTCATATATCTTTGACTTTTGTTCTGCAGCTTGTTCTCACTTTTCAATCTTTAACTTGTGAAAGGTTGTAGTGCTTGAACTTTGACTTTTCTTTAACATCTTCTGAACTTTTGCTGTCTTGAGTCTTTGTGAGAACTAATCTTCAGGATATGAGCATGATGGAGTCTTGATGGTGGTAGAACTCCAGGTCTTCACGATCCTCCGCAGCAGCAGCAGCAACACGAACCAACCGGCACTTACAGATTTGGACTTTGAGATCATCAACAGCATAGTGTGAAGACTTTCTCTAATCCAAACCCAGGCCGTTCTGAACCGGATACCCCCGAAAGGGCTAACACGGACACACCGAAGTGCACCCACGATTCAGTGAGTCGCTGGAGATCACCCCACGACTGTAGACCGTTTTGGAACAGACACTAAGCGTAACCCACAAGGAGTTACCGAAGTAACCTGCTGTCAGGGTTGTTTGATGTTACCCTGGCAGGATTTCCATTCTATCACTGAGAATCACAGTTGTGAATTCTCTCAAGAATGTTCTTGGCAGATTGCTAGGATCTGCGAAGGACACTTTCCTAATTTACAACTGATGCCCATGATATAGAACACCAGTGTAGTTCTAAGTGTACCTAAGAGATCTTTGATGAATCTCATGGCTCTAGACTCAATTAGTGCATATTTTTTTGGTCGTCGGAGGCGTGGAGCAGATTGCCTCCTTTTCAATATCAACACTCTCGTAATGAGAGGTCGATAGATTATGAAGGGTTCTCCGTGTGAATGAAACAAATGTCTTTTGAGAGACACTTGAGTGGCTTAGAAGGTTTAGTGCAGTGCGTCACTGGGTCCATGACGTCTTTTGTCTTCAATACCTGTGATGCTCAGTCAACCAGTAGATTATATATTGAACCCGGTGTCTGCCCTAAGGTTGAACAAATGGAGGGCTATTTCTTTTCACCCTTTTCTTTGCTTTTCTTTTTAATTCTTCAACCCCTTCTTTCTCCTTTCATTCATGTTCTCCTTTTTTGTATCATACCTAGGACTTTCTAGTTCTAAACTATGGGAATTGTCCTTGGGTAGATCCCTCCGGCTCTGGCGGATCATAGGACGGTTTTCCTAAACCTTAGTCACCTTATTACTCCATGACTATCCTATGTTGATGACATTTACCAAAACCTTTGAAAAATCTCTCAAAGTGTCGATGATTGTAAAAACATTTTATTGACACCTTGAGAGTTTTGTGTTTTTCAGAAGGACTCCCCCTCAACATGTGCTCAACAGTAATTAATTTGAAATTTGCACATGCCGGGAAGAGTAGGCACTTTTGAATTGATTGAATTTCAATGAATATGATCATCGCGAGACACGCTTACATCACTAGTAAACTAGCTTGAAATTATTACCCGTCCAGATCACATTCAAGGAAATTCGCTCGAAATCGGTACATTCTACTCAGACACGTCCGTTGCGAGACACGTTTACATCACCAGATGAACTGGCTTGAAATTATTACCCGTCCGGGACATGTCCTTTCGACTACTGACTTTTCCTACCGTCAATTCGAGGGTCAATTCTGAGTCGAGCACTTATGAGATTCCAGCAATGAGACACCATATTTTAATCATATTTTACTTCTCCCCCTCAAAAATAGCATACTTATGATGTTTTTGAAAAACTTTTATGATTAAAATATGCTGTTTTTGAGTTTTAGGGAAGAATTTCAAGAACTTTTGTTTTTCAGAACAAAGATTATATTTGCAAATACTCCCCCTTGACGAGGGAATACTTGTTCTTATGAGCAGAATGTTTGAAAAACTTAGAAAAACATTCCAGTTTAATTCTACTCATAAGAAAGAAGCTTTCGCTCCTTTGATCAGGATTGGGGCACTGAAGCGTACCTCAGGGTCCTTTCTTTAGGGTCCGGGTTGTGCACTGTTATGTGTACACAAGCCGTATTCCACATTTGATAAAGGCAATATTGTTAAAATATTGTTAGAGAGTAGATGTACTTTGACTTTTTTTCTGTCCAGAGTACATGTGAAATATCTGTTGTAGTCATCGAGGTTAATGGTATTCCACATTTGATGAATGTACAATTCTGGGACATTATCTGAATTCTCCAAGATGCTGTTGCATTCATGTCTCCTGAGAATTTCAATGGCTATTCGGCAACTTGGCTCAGCACATTTGATGTTGTCAAAGACTACTCTTGCATTGTTGTTTCCATACTTAGCCTTGTAACCTTGAGGAAACAGTTCTTCCTTAGAGATCATGGGTAGTGGTTGTTGTACTGGTGCAGACATTGTGAAAAATCTGAAACATCATTTAACACCAATTTGCAAGATACATGTGGGTTAGCATTAGTTAAAACTTAATGATTCACATGAGATCCTTAACTTAGCATGATATTTCAAATTTATAACACAAGTTGAAACATGATTTTGGAAAAACTTTGACAATTGCGAAAACTTTTGACAATTGCGAAATTTTTTGACAATTGCGAAAAATGTTTGACAATTGCGAAAAATGTTTCCAATTGCGAAAAACTTTTCCAATTGCGAAAACTTTTGACAATTGCGAAAAATTTTGACAATTGCGAAAAATGTTTTCAATTGCGAAAAACTTTTCCAATTGCGAAAATTTTTCCAATTGCGAAAAAAACTTTTCAATTTCGAAAACTTCTCATACAAGAAATTTTGATTTCCTTTGTAGACGAGTGACTCAGCAGATTTTTCGCATTTCACATTCATTTGAGATTATGTTATCTGCATGTATCAGTGGAATCCTATGACATTTATAAGCACTTTGACCAAGTTATAACAACTTTTAACCACGCAATCCTAAGAATCAATCTGAAAGTGCAAAACGTGTTCTTCATAAACCCTCAAAATCAATTAAGCAAGTTTGATGTATCTGGGTTTAATCCAAGGCAACAAGTATTCAATTCGAGGTATAACAACAACATTGCAACACATTAATTACACTGAAACACATACAATTGATTTTCCCCAATTCGTACGCTAAAACCCTAAATCAAGAACATTCACAATTCGAGTTTCTGGGTCTAATTCATGTTAGGCATTACGATTATGGGTTCACTTTAACCAATATTCATCAACAAAAATTATCATAAACACACAGAATCGATTATGCATAATTTTCGCAAAACCCTAAATATAGAATAATTTTTACAGACAAAATCAACCTTTGGATCATGAAATCCTTAAGAACCGTTGTTCACATTCACATGTTAAGCATTCGAGCACTCACAGATTTGACGGATCTTGAATGGATTGGTCGGATCAATTAGGGCCGTTGATGAGGTTGTTGTATGTATTGAATGTGATTGTCAGTTAATTAAATGAATCGCAGTAAATACACACCCACTTTTATGACTTTTGTATTTATCTTTTCTAATATTGCACATCTAGTCCTCATGTTGTGTATCTTTTGCACTTATCGACCTATAGTTCCTAACCTTATATTTTTGCAATTAAAGTCCTAACCACTTAAGTATTGTTACTTAACACATTTGGCACAAACTAAGCAAAAATAGCACAAATCTTTTCCATCATTTGAGATTATCACCAAAACAACTTTGAGAAGCAACAAATTTCAGAAAGCATGCAAGTACAAATTTGAAAATTTTGGAAAATTTTATGTCTCCCCCTCAACACTTGTTCGAAAATAATTAAAGATGGTTAAAAAAAATGAACAAAGTGTTGATAAGGATTGTACTTGCATTTTTTTTTAAAGAAGAAAATCTTTTTGTGTTTTTCAATAATTATTTACAAAGATAGTATAGATGCTTGACTCATTTAATTGTTTTTGAGAAAAATTTTCAAATCATTCGGAGTCAAACATCTCATGCCAATCCGGTGAACCAAATCCACAAACCTTGCATGAGGCAAGGCTTTTGTGAACAGATCCGCCAATTGGTGTTCAGTACCCACAAAATACAGTTCAACAGTACCCTTCTCCACGTGTTCCTTGATGAAATGGTATCGGAGATGGTATGTGCTTAAACACATACCTTTATTTGACCAAAACCGGACCAAAATGACCAAAAACCCGTCCATAACGCCAAAAGATATAGTGTTTTTGTGTTTTGTTTATGCAGGGACGGATATCGCGAAAAACCGACAAAAAGACACAAGAAAATCCGGGAAAACGAGCACGGGATACGGAAAAGGCTCAGAACCGGAACCGGGAAAGTCATACTTGGTCAAAAAGTCAAGAATCACCCTTAGATCAACTTTTGTAAAATGACAGCCACGGTCCTTAACTTTTAGCAAAACACACATTTAGTCCCTATAACATTTAAATCCTTAAACCTTTAAAATGATTTTTTAATCTAATCCAAAATCTAGCCCAGTACACACTCCAGCCCAATCCTTAAAATCCTAATCCACTCCACTAGCCCAACCACTAAGACCCGATCTACCACTCCTAAAACCCGAACCAAAACAAAAACCCGGGGTCAAACCCCATTTCATTCGGTCAAAAGTTAAAAAAAAATAAAAATAAATAAACACACCCTTCTCTCTCACTAAAATAAACGCGCCCAAAAATTTCACCCCTTTCCCCTATTTTTACTATTCACCAAAACCCTAAAACCTTTACCGTACGTATTTACAGTAATTAAGGGTATAGATGTCAATGATTGGCTCTTCTAGAAGAACCTGACAGAGAGAATGACGCGTGGCAGCTATTGATTGGACCGAACAACGCACGAAGTTGATCGCACGGTTGAAATTAAAGAGTGGAGACCAAGGTATGATCTAAGGGTGATGGATAGCTCGATAGCACGAGGATCGCCAGCGTGGACAGCCCAGAAGGTTCCCCTGAAGCTTATAAATAGAGATCCTCTCTTCACAGTCAAGTTTTGTCCAATTTTTATGTCTTTAAAAAATTGTTACCATTTTAATTTCTGTGTCATTTACTGTTTTTAGTAGTGTAATTTTTAATTCAAGTTGTAATTTTCATTTCCAGTCACTTTGTACTCAGTTTTTTAAGTTTTAATACAAGTCAACGTTTGGTCAATTTCATTGTTCATCTGCTTATTTTAATTTAAATGCTTATTTTAAGTTTACTGCTTATTTTACTATTGTTGTGATATTAGATTTTAATTAAAGTTTAAGTTTCAGCTTATTTCTCATTTCCTTTTGTTACTTGCTTAAAGTCAACTAAAAAGTCAAAACAAGTTTATGTTGTTTTTCAGCTTATTTGCTTTTGAAAATTCATTTTCCGGATTGAAAGTAGTCTAGTGATCATTTAGATTCTATTTTACAGCTTTTCTAAATCTATTTCATTTGAAAAATAGCAAAACAGATCACTATAGGGGTGTTTGGAACAGCTTTAGATTATGGGTTAAAATGGGTTACTTCTGGTGTTAACTAATCATTTGCTACTTTATATGTTTTGATTTAGTGCAAGTAAGGGTGTTAAAGCATTTTGTAAGGATATATAGCCCACTTTAGTTCTTTTGGCCTTTTTGTGAAATTGAGAGCTCAAAACTGCCCTAGATAAGCTCAGCATAAGCTGAGCTTATTCAGATCTTATTTTTAGCATTTCAAAATAGTTTTCAAGTAGTTGAGTCAGTATACATAAAGTTGGATAGGATTGGTTTAGAATTTCACTTGTTTGCACCATTTTTCTCATTTCCTGCTGTCATAAAGTCTTTAGAGTAGAATTGTGTTTTTCTGGCTGCTGATCTAGGGTGAAATATGGCTTATTAGAATTGTTTTAGGTGTTAATTTTTGGAATTTAGATAAGATTAGGTTGTAGTCTAGAAGGTTAATATCTGGTATCACTAGAAATAGCTTTTTAATCTGCTTATTTTGGGTCTGCAAATTGACCACTCATTCTGCTGTCTGCTGCACAGTTTTTTTTTAGTTTCATTAAGATCCGATTTAGGCCCAATATAAGCTAACATAAGTAGGTAATAATTGAGGCTTTTGGTATTTTTGAGTAGACAGTAGTACAATCTAGCTTTTGCCCCCTTTAGTTTCAATTTAGCAGCTCATTGGAGGGCTTATTCGGATCTGCTAAGTAGGCATAGAGGCTGTTTTGATTCTGAATTAGGAATAAGCTATTCAGCAGAATAACAGCTTATTGTATGAGCTTAGTTGGTACTTCTGTGTTGTTTTAAGTTTAATATAATCCATTGCTGCTGTTCTTAATTTTTTATAATTTTTGGCTTATTTTTGCGTATTTTTAGCTTGTTTCAAAGTGCTTATTTCTACTGTTCAGCTTATTTAAGCTGAACTGAGTGCTGATCTTATTTTTCCTAGATTACTCCTTTGATTTTAAATTTACTCATAAATTTTCAGAATTTTCCAAGCTGTTTTACTATTTTTAAATCATTTAAATAGTTTCAATTAGTTTTAAATTCATAAAAAATTATTAAAAAAAAAAAAAAAAATTTCTTCTTCCAAAAATTTTCTTTTATCAGTTTTAATATAGGAAAATTATTTTTATATTTTTAGGTTTTAAATTTTAGAAAATCACTTTTTATTTACGTTTTAAATTTCGTCACGTAACGTTTTTAAATTCAATTTTCGTTCTTAGGTTTTCATGCTTAGTTTAATTGTTTCATTAGCTTAATTAGTTGTTTACTTTTATTATTTCATTGTTGGTAGTGTAATCCAAAATCAATCACTCTTTTTCTCATTCACTACACGAATCACGTCCCGGGAACACAAATTCCATTCGATCTTCGTCGGGACAAACGACTCGGGTTTTGCATATTTCTTGTGCAATTCCTTGGACTATAATTGACACAAATCAATTTTTGGCGCCGCTGCCGGGGAAGGTTGAAGTGAGTGCGTGATTCCGTTTATCGATTCGTGTTTTGAAGACCCTTCCTCGGGAAGTTATCGTTTCCATTTGTAAATATTTTTATCTAAAAACCCAAAAAGATTTTCTCTTCGAAATTTATTTTCCTTTTTCCTTTGTGATTTTCCATGTTTCTAAAACTTAAAAACCCAAAAATATTCTTCTTTAATCCTCTTAAATGTTTAATTCTTCTTCTCTAATCCTCTAAACCGATAATTCTTTCTCTTCACCCTCTTATGTTTAATTCTTATGGATCCGACTTGTGTTAAGTGTGGCGAACCTTTCTTCGGAGGGTTGTGTGTTTGGTGTACGTGCGAGCAATGTGGTAGTAATATTCGTGACGGAGTTTGTTGGTTTTGTAATTCTCACACATATGATCAAAGATCGTTCAACAATCCTTCAAACATTTCCGATTACCCTCCAACACCACCGCCGCCTCCTTTCACTTGTTTTAATTGTGGAAATCCCTCCGAAGCAGAAGTACCTTGTGGACAATGTTTTTGTAATCAATGTGGATACACAAATTGTATGTGCTACTCCCCGTGTGTTGAAACGTCTTACGCTTACGATACAAGCTTTGATAATTATCCTCAAGATGATTTCAATCTTCCTTCTCAAAACTCTTATGAGCAAGAACCGTATACGCCTAGTTTTGAGCCTTGTGGGGAGTCATTTGAAAATTCTCAGTATGAGCCAAATTTGTGTGATAATGACAAACCCACCATTTCGGAGTCACTCCAAGCACCCAACGAGGGTTACGAGGATGATTTCTTTGAACTTAAGGCTTTTAAGATCCACATTGAACAACTTCAAGCTTTGTCAAAAATGTCGAAATGTCGTATTGATAATGGACCATCGATTCCTATTCCCTCTCCGGTGAGGGAAATGGAACAAGAAACCGAGGTGACAAAGGACCCGGTACTTTCCACTAACAATGGAAGTGCTAAATACGTCCAACCTACAGTTGTCCAAGAATCTAAGCCTACAATTGCTCCTCCTAAACCGTCAAAAATTGATCCTAACCTTTCTCGATTTACGGTTAAGAGTTTGTCAAGCAAACGAGCTGAGCTTAAAACAATGTCTAAAAAGAACAACTTGCCTTATCTTCACGTTTATCAAGAACAAGAACCAGAGACCATAACGGAAGTGGTGGAAATTCCTAGCTCTCAGAGCACATCACTTGTCCCACCTCCGGATTCTTCAAGATGTTCTTCGAGACTTGTTATTGATGATTCCACTTCGTCCATAATTATTGAGTCCGTTGATGATCATGATGAGATATTTACCGATTCTGATGACGATTATACTTCTTTATCTTGTGGAGAAATCGATTATGCTGAAGAAGAAACTCCTCCAATCATTTCCGACTCTTCCCCTTCCCTCACTCCGTTTGAGGGAAGTAATCCTCTCTTGGAAGAGATCGATGCTTGTCTTAAAGATGAATCAATTTCGCCGGAAATTGATGATTCTTGTCTTGATCCGGAGGGAGATATTCTTTTTCTTGAAAAACTATTGAACGATGAACCATTACCTTCTCTCCCTCCGAAGGAAGTTGAAATCAATCCTTCAAAAGAATTTGATGAGCCTGTTTCTGAAACATTCAACACGACTTTCACCAATCCTCTATTTGATTTTGGATCTGACTTTACTTTCATTTCAGATAACCCTATCTTTGATAGTCAGATGGAGGAGAGTGATGAGTCTGTGACGGAACCTAAGCTCACAGATCATCATATGATTGATTCTCTTCATGAGGAGTTCTCCGGTGAACTCACTCATATCATACCTCCTCCGGAGTATGATTACTTTGCTTTTGATGAAGATCCTGACCCGGGGGGAGATGTACTCTATCATAAGAGTTTACTTGTCGATGATATCCTCCCGACCCTCCCGTCCGAGGTCCTTGTTGATTATAACCATAAGAGCTTCAATGTTGATATTCAAAATAAGAAAAATGGTACTTTTGATGATGAAGAATGGATCTTCATTGTGATTAAGATCCTTCTCCCTTTCTTCACCTATCCGGTGACTTCTCCTATCTTCCACTCCTTCGGGAGTGAAGACACAATCTTTGACCCCGGCATTCCTCCTTCTTTTAAGCCGCGGGTGTCTCATCGGAGTGGAACTTTCGTATGTATCAATGTTTATCCAAACATCTTGAACGAAAGTCCGATGGAGATGATCTTTTCCACATGCTCCCCCAAGGACAATTAAATTCGGGGTCGAGTCAAGCTCATGTGACTCGATTACCAAAAACAAGCGCTTCGTGGGAGGCACCCCATGCTTATCCTTCTATCTTCTTATCTATTTTCTAATAAAGTGAGTGAGGAGGGTTTCCTCTTCCGTATCTTGTATTTCGTGGTATTTCTTGTGGTATGTCCAGGAATGCCCGATGATGAAGACTCTCGTGCTCGTAGTTTCCTTCACGCTACTCGAGTTTCATCATTCGTTGCTCATCCAATATCCTAAATCTTATCGTTTTACATAAATCTTTTGGCATAATTAATAAACGGCCTTAGGTTTATGTAAGAGAACCCTTACCTTTAAGACATTGAGGACAATGTCTCGTTTTAGTCTGGGGGGGGTAATCTTGCGATTTGATTTTTGCCTTGCATTTTTGCCGTTTTCTCATGCAACCCCGTTTTTCCTCAAAAATTGAAAAAATCCAAAAAAATGAGAAAAATTTTAAAAATTTTTGCAAAAATATAATAAGTTTTGACATTTTTGTTGACTTTCCGCTGGAGAGAGTAGGAATAAAATTCTGACTTGACCGGGCGTGTTGAGCCCTAGCTTGTTCCCTTAACCATTTATAATCTATAAGCTCGTGCTAGTCTTTTACACAAGGAGCTATAAAATGTGAATTCTTTTTAAGAGTTTGCAAGTTCCCGTATTTGACTTTATATATGCATGGCTTGATTATAAGGCTAAGCATTCGCGGATCTTATTATTTAAGATTTTAAATTTGCGAAGAACGAGAAATGATAGAGTTGTTTATAAGTTAGATTGCTAAACGTGGAGTAGTTGGATCTCTTTAGAGCTAATCAAAGTTATTTGTGGCTTTTTGTTCCCATAAGCTTGTTTCACCCTAAAAATAGAAATCTAGGAATAATTAAAGCTATTTTAGTTTTGGCGATAATTAGTTTTTATTTCTTCCTTAGAGGATCCTTGCTTATGAAAGTTGGGTACACATCAAGGTACTGCCAGTGTTACGGTGTAATAGACTATTCCATCTTGCCGGCTCACAACCGATGTTGGGATTGTTATAAAAGCCGTAGGACTTGGAGTTTGGCAAATAATTAATTAATATAATGAATAATAATAATAATAATCCAAAGCCATAAAAAGTTTTCTACATCTTGCCGGTTCGCAGCCGATATTGTAGACTTCTAATAAAGGCAGAGGAAAAATTCCAAGGTCATAATAGACTATCACATCTTGCCGGTTCGCAGCCGATGTTGTGATTGTTATAAAGGGCCAAGGATTAAATACGTTAATGTGCTTAATAATGTTAAAAATGCCAAACTTCGACTCCGGGGGTATCCTAATAAAGGCTTCTGTCTCTGGACTCGTAGATGAGTTGTTTCGGTCGCAAATAAAAGGGATATCCTCAAAATCGTGTTAAATCAGAGACCTTGATGTGGACCTCATTTTTGTATGCAACGGTTTTCAAGGGAAGGTTTGGAAACTACTTAGCGTCTAAACTAGGTATCTTTATCGGACTAAAAATTATCGAAACGAGAATTTGAAGAAATTCATTTCTCACCAAAAAAATAAAATAAATAGAGGAAAATAGGAATTTGGGAACGAAGAAGTCCACAATTAGCCTTTCTGAGTAGTGTTGGCAATCTAACTTGTAAATGACAAAGATTTCGTTTTTAAGCTTAGCTTGGGGACTCGTGAAAAATCAGGGACGACGAATTTTATCCGTATGGTCACTTCTTTATGAGTCGTGTTTCCTGCTCGAAGACCCTAAAAGTTATCGAGAGATAATGATAGTCAACAAAATCCGTCACTTGAATAATGAGAAAAATACAAAAATAGAATAAAAGGAAATCGGGGAGTTTTTAGAACTTAAGATTTCTTAATCTCTTTTGAAAATTTTGCTACTTCTCAAAGTTAGTAAAAACAGATTAGAAATTTTTGGTTTCAAAAACGTGTTTTTATAACATTGCATGAGGACATTGCAATAGCTTAGTCTGGGGGATTTTGGTATGTGCTTAAACACATACCTTTATTTGACCAAAACCGGACCAAAATGACCAAAAACCCGTCCATAACGCCAAAAGATATAGTGTTTTTGTGTTTTGTTTATGCAGGGACGGATATCGCGAAAAACCGACAAAAAGACACAAGAAAATCCGGGAAAACGAGCACGGGATACGGAAAAGGCTCAGAACCGGAACCGGGAAAGTCATACTTGGTCAAAAAGTCAAGAATCACCCTTAGATCAACTTTTGTAAAATGACAGCCACGGTCCTTAACTTTTAGCAAAACACACATTTAGTCCCTATAACATTTAAATCCTTAAACCTTTAAAATGATTTTTTAATCTAATCCAAAATCTAGCCCAGTACACACTCCAGCCCAATCCTTAAAATCCTAATCCACTCCACTAGCCCAACCACTAAGACCCGATCTACCACTCCTAAAACCCGAACCAAAACAAAAACCCGGGGTCAAACCCCATTTCATTCGGTCAAAAGTTAAAAAAAAATAAAAAAAAATAAACACACCCTTCTCTCTCACTAAAATAAACGCGCCCAAAAATTTCACCCCTTTCCCCTATTTTTACTATTCACCAAAACCCTAAAACCTTTACCGTACGTATTTACAGTAATTAAGGGTATAGATGTCAATGATTGGCTCTTCTAGAAGAACCTGACAGAGAGAATGACGCGTGGCAGCTGTTGATTGGACCGAACAACGCACGAAGTTGATCGCACGGTTGAAATTAAAGAGTGGAGACCAAGGTATGATCTAAGGGTGATGGATAGCTCGATAGCACGAGGATCGCCAGCGTGGACAGCCCAGAAGGTTCCCCTGAAGCTTATAAATAGAGATCCTCTCTTCACAGTCAAGTTTTGTCCAATTTTTATGTCTTTAAAAACTTGTTACCATTTTAATTTCTGTGTCATTTACTGTTTTTAGTAGTGTAATTTTTAATTCAAGTTGTAATTTTTATTTCCAGTCACTTTGTACTCGGTTTTTTAAGTTTTAATTCAAGTCAACGTTTGGTCAATTTCATTGTTCATCTGCTTATTTTAATTCAAATGCTTATTTTAAGTTTATTGCTTATTTTACTATTGTTGTGATATTAGATTTTAATTAAAGTTTAAGTTTCAGCTTATTTCTCATTTCCTTTTGTTACTTGCTTAAAGTCAACTAAAAAGTCAAAACAAGTTTATGTTGTTTTTCAGCTTATTTGCTTTTGAAAATTCATTTTCCGGATTGAAAGTAGTCTAGTGATCATTTAGATTCTATTTTACAGCTTTTCTAAATCTATTTCATTTGAAAAATAGCAAAACAGATCACTATAGGGGTGTTTGGAACAGTTTTAGATTATGGGTTAAAATGGGTTACTTCTGGTGTTAACTAATCATTTGCTACTTTATATGTTTTGATTTAGTGCAAGTAAGGGTGTTAAAGCATTTTGTAAGGATATATAGCCCACTTTAGTTCTTTTGGCCTTTTTGTGAAATTGAGAGCTCAAAACTGCCCTAGATAAGCTCAGCATAAGCTGAGCTTATTCAGATCTTATTTTTAGCATTTCAAAATAGTTTTCAAGTAGTTGAGTCAGTATACATAAAGTTGGATAGGATTGGTTTAGAATTTCACTTGTTTGCACCATTTTTCTCATTTCCTGCTGTCATAAAGTCTTTAGAGCAGAATTGTGTTTTTCTGGCTGCTGATCTAGGGTGAAATATGGCTTATTAGAATTGTTTTAGGTGTTAATTTTTGGAATTTAGATAAGATTAGGTTGTAGTCTAGAAGGTTAATATCTGGTATCACTAGAAATAGCTTTTTAATCTGCTTATTTTGGGTCTGCAAATTGTCCACTCATTCTGCTGTCTGCTGCACAGTTTTTTTTTTAGTTTCATTAAGATCCGATTTAGGCCCAATATAAGCTAACATAAGTAGGTAATAATTGAGGCTTTTGGTATTTTTGAGTAGACAGTAGTACAATCTAGCTTTTGCCCCCTTTAGTTTCAATTTAGCAGCTTATTGGAGGGCTTATTCGGATCTGCTAAGTAGGCATAGAGGCTGTTTTGATTCTGAATTAGGAATAAGCTGTTCAGCAGAATAACAGCTTATTGTATGAGCTTAGTTGGTACTTCTGTGTTGTTTTAAGTTTAATATAATCCATTGCTGCTGTTCTTAATTTTTTTATAATTTTTGGCTTATTTTTCGTATTTTTAGCTTATTTCAAAGTGCTTATTTCTACTGTTCAGCTTATTTAAGCTGAACTGAGTGCTGATCTTATTTTTCCTAGATTACTCCTTTGATTTTAAATTTACTCATAAATTTTCAGAATTTTCCAAGCTGTTTTACTATTTTTAAATCATTTAAATAGTTTCAATTAGTTTTAAATTCATAAAAAATTATTAAAAAAAAAAAAAATTTTTCTTTTTCCAAAAATTTTCTTTTATCAGTTTTAATATAGGAAAATTATTTTTATATTTTTAGGTTTTAAATTTTAGAAAATCACTTTTTATTTACGTTTTAAATTTCGTCAAGTAACGTTTTTAAATTAAATTTTCGTTCTTAGGTTTTCATGCTTAGTTTAATTGTTTCATTAGCTTAATTAGTTGTTTACTTTTATTATTTCATTGTTAGTAGTGTAATCCAAAATCAATCACTCTTTTTCTCATTCACTACACGAATCACGTCCCGGGAACACAAATTCCATTCGATCTTCGTCGGGACAAACGACTCGGGTTTTGCATATTTCCTGTGCAATTCCTTGGACTATAAATGAACAAATCAGAGATCAATATGCTTGGACTTGGAATACTGCACGGAGTTGCATGAAATGGCAATGGCACTCTTGGAGTCACAATACATAGGAATCTTGTGGAGTACGTATCTGTAGTCCATCAGTTGTGATCGCATCCAAATGACTTGAGCACAGCAGGCAGACATGGCTACATATTCAGATTCTATTGACGATGGTGATGTGCAATCTTGTTTCTTTGACTGCCAAGAGACGAGCTTGTCACCTAAAAACTGTACTCCTCCAGATGTACTTTTTCGCGTGTCTAAACACCCTGCATGGTCAGCGTCTGAAAAAGCTACAAGGTCAAAGCCAGAATCCTTTGGATACCAGATCCCCAAATTAATGGTTCCCTTTATGTATCTAAGGATTCTTTTAACGGCTGACAAATGCCGCTCAGTTGGTCTTGACTGATATCGGGAGCATAGATACGTGGCAAATACAACATCCGGTCTGCTAGCTGTGAGATACATGATTGACCCAATGATGCTACGATATTTTGTAGGATCAATGGGTGTCCCATTTATGTCAGCATCTAGCTTCGGGGATGAGGAGGACATAGGTGTATTATAGGTGTCACAGCTGGTCATACCATGCTTTTTCAGGATTTCCTGAGCATACTTGGACTGACTAAGGAATATACCACGGGGTGATTGATGAACTTGCAGTCCTAAGAAGAACTTCAGTTCACCCATCATGGACATCTCAAAGTTGTTTTTCATCAGTTTTGCAAAAGCATTTGAATATTTTTTATGTGTTGATCCAAAAATTATATCATCGACATAAATTTGTACGATGAGAATGTCCTCCCCGTGTTTTTGTATAAACAAAGTCGGGTCCACAGTTCCTTTAGTAAAATGGTTTGCAAGCAAGAAAGCAGATAACTTGTCGTACCATGCCCTTGGGGCTTGTTTAAGGCCGTAAAGGGCTTTCTTTAGCCGATATACGTGATTCGGATGTTCTTGGTCCACGAAGCCATCTGGTTGAGAAACGTACACCTCTTCCCGGAGTTGGCCGTTGAGAAATGCAGTCTTCACATCCATTTGGTAGACAGTAATGTTCTTGTGAGCCGCGTAAGCCAGGAACATGCGAACAGCCTCAAGCCTTGCGACTGGAGCAAACGATTCTTCGAAGTCGATTCCCTCTTGTTGACTGAATCCTTTGGCGACCAGGCGGGACTTGTTACGAATCACAGTACCATCTGCATCTAACTTGTTTTTCCAGATCCACTTCAATCCAACGACATAAACCCCATCTGGTCTCTCTACCAGTTCCCAAACTTCTAACCGCTTGAATTGATCCAACTCCTCTTGCATTGATTCAATCCAGTTGTCATAAGTGAGGGCTTCCTTAATGTTTTTGGGTTCGGCTTGACAAACGGTGAGTGCATAAATGCAGGTTTCACCGTCTGTATGGAGTCTTTGTCTTGTCATGACTGGTTTTTCTGGATTACCAATGATATTTACTAAGGGATGATCCTTTGTCCATTTATGAGTGGATGGATAGTGTTGATAACTGTGGTGCAGGTTTGACGGTTCCAAATTGCGTGAAGAGGATTCTGCAATATCAGGAATGGTTGGTGCAGGTGCAAATGGATTAAAGAATGCATCTCCGTCATAACCTGATGGTGTGGGTACTTCAGCAGAATTGTGGTGGGGGGAATCTTCAGCTGTAGGTGTAGAAGTTGAAGGTGTTTGATCAACTGACGATGATGGTTGGTTGGTCCTAAAACAGTCAACCTAAATCAACCACGGATGTGGTCAAACAAAGTCAAACCAATTGAGGACACAATTAACCAAGGAGTATAGTTTTATCCCCGGGTCGTTTAAGTCCCAGCGAGATGTGAAATTGTGCTTTAAAAACGGCTTGTGATCAAGTGTAATTGAATGGGAAAGGGTTTTGAATATTATTGAACTAAGAAAATAAAAGAGAATAGCTTAAAACAAGCTAAGGAAATAAATAAAGGGAACCAAATTACTTAAAACGTCTAAAATCTAAAAACGTACGTTTAAATTTAAGTAAACGTAAACGTACAAAATAAAAAGTGACAACGAAGAAATATTAATCCTAAAAATATAAAAATGACTTTTTTATAAACCTAAAGATAAAAGAAAATTATTAGAAAAAGAAAATTATTTATTTGACTTATTAATTAATTATTATTAATTAAAGATTATTTAATAATTATTTAAACTAATTAAAATTCTAATAAATACTAAAAGATCAAAGAAAAATCTGAAATTTTTTATATAAATACTTTAAGGTAACAAGAAGATAAGAAAATTATAAAAATGAGATTTACTTAATTAAAATTTAAAAAGATAAATTCTATTAAATAGAAGCTATCACTATATTTCTATTTTGGTTTTTCTTAAGGTCTAAAAATATAATTATATTTTTCCTAGATTAAAAATGACAAAAGAAAATTATGAAAATTGGATTTATATTTTTCTGATTAAAATTCTATTTATTATGATTTAATTACTATTTTAAACTAATTAAAAAGATTAAAAATATTAAATGACTTAGGAAAAATCTGAAAAATTTAATTTAAGTCTAAATTAATATTAAAAGGCTAGGAAAATTAAAAGTGGAACTTATCTAAGGCTAAAAGGCTGATTTGGGCTAATAAGCAATTTGCTTATAAGCACAAAATAAGCTAAAAAGCAATAAAAGTTGCCAAAAGTTCAGGAACAGATTAATATACTAAAATAAACACAAAACAACTAAAAAACACAAATAAGCACAAGAGATTAAGCAGGTTAAGCAGTTGGCTGTTGTGGAATTTAAGACAGAAATCTCAGGAACAAGGCCAACTTGCAGGCTAGATTAAGCACTCAAATAAGCTGTTTAAAGGCAACCTAATGGGGGCAAAATCTTCTCTATACTACTGGGTACCCTAAAAACCTAAAAGCCCCATCACAATCAATCCAATTGAAGTCCAATTTTGCCCAAGATCAGCAACTCAGAACTGGGCCAAACCTGATGTTTTGACTTTTACAGAAAAACACAATGGTTGACTTTGGTGAGTTTTGATCTTAAACTAATGACTAATTATGATAAATTAAGCTAGAATAAGATGAGATTAAGCTACTATAACAAGTTTTGAACAACTTTGATGAATTTCACAAGCCAAATCACAACAGTGATCAACTAATGAAGGATTTCAAGTGATTTTGACTTTTAAACAAACAAAGACATGTTTTTCTTGTATCTCTGAGTTGTTAGATACTACTGAGACTGATAACAACAACAAACAATACATAGCATGCACTTGAATGCTATTTTATCAGCAGACCCAAACAACCCTTTATAACTCAGAAATGGTGATTTTCAAAGGATTTCTGAGATTTAGACCATACCACTGATTCAAGACTTCATATTATCATTAAGTAAGACTAAAGAAACATAAACAAACAATAACACAAGCATAAAACTCAGGATTCACTAATATGCTAGTTTGACTGTGAAATTAAGGATTTTAAGCAACTATGGATTTCAAAGAACAAGCAGGCTGTTTTAATGCATAAACCTACTCAACAACAACTAAGAAACATAAGAACACAGAAATTAGAGCTTTAAGCTACTAGTACAGTAAAATGCAAAAATCACTTAAAAAGGCTTACAACTGATGTCCAGCTTGAAACCAAGAACAAGGACCAAGGAAACACTCCTATAGGTTCTCCACAGAACCACTAACCCATGGCCATCCAAGATTTACCATGCTCCAGCCATCTTCACCATCTTCAATGGATTTCTGAATTTTTAAGCTAAATATGTGATTTTTTTTTGTATTTTTGGTTTTTAATGCTAAACTGAATTTTATGGTTTCTAAAAGCTTTTAAGAGCTTTATGGGAGCTTATATGATCTAATTTAGTCCATATCATCAACTATATCAACATACAAGTGATTATGAGATTTTGAGCTTGAAAATGGAAATACTGAATTCGTAAAGATGGAACTGAAATTGAAACTGAAAGTAACTTTGATTAACACTGAATTAACTTAAACAAGAGCTTGAAAGCTTTTACATACACTGGAAATTTGAAAAATATTAAAAACGTCCTAAAAAATAAAAATTACACTAGATAATCTATTACATTGCTTCCCATTCTTTCTTTATAGACTTTTATCCCATTGTCGACATCTCTGAGTACTTCCCACCACATTTTGACCTTTGATTTTGCCAATTTCATCATAATCGTCCATTTGGCATATTTGGCGGGAAAACAGGACAAAAGTTGTTTAAGCAGGTTATTTCAATTAAAGAAATTTGGGTGTTTGTGGAGGTGGAGGGGAGAGATTAGTGAGCTGGGATGATGAGGTGGGGGGTTGAGGTGTAAAGGTTGAGCGGTTTCTGGTTTCAATGGTGGTTTTGGCAGTATGGTGTTGAGAGGGAAGGAGGATTTGACTGGGTTTGACCAGGGTCAAACCCTGGTTTAAGTTATTTAAGTTAGGATTGGGCCGGGTTAGGGGTTTTATGGTTGGGCTGGGTTTAGTTTAATAGGGTGTTGGGTTTTAATTATTGTTGGATCCGGATTTGGTTTATAGTTTAATAACAAGGACCATTTTGTAATTTTTGGATTTTGAGGGGCTGAAGTTGTAACTTTCCCAAAGTATCACAAGGAACCAATCTTGCCATATTTCAATAGTACAAGGATTAAATTTGATAATTTTCCAATTTTTAAAACCCAGGGACTATCTTTGACATTTTTCAAACTTGAGGGACTAAAGTTGTCAATTTGAAATTTTTAACTTTAAAGGATTTCTTTTGACAACTTGTGAATTCCCAAGGACCTTTAATGATATTTTACATGTTTTGAATAACCAGGGACTAGTTTTGACATGTTTTGAAAGTTGAGGGACTGAAACTGCCAATTATGCAAACTTTGTTTGTTTTTCAATTGTTTTCAAACATTTTGCATTTGAAACTTATAAAACACACTCCTGGGATATTTTCAGTATTTTGATGCATTTTTGAGTGTTTTTGAATGTTTTGGCAGTTCAGATACGACAAAAATGATGAGTATTTACACACTCATCAATCCCCCACACTAAACTATTGCTAGTCCCTAGCAATATTTTTGAAAATTTAATGGATTTTATCTCTTTACCAAAAGTCATCACTTCTGGAGTAGCCAAATGTTTCAGCTCAAGTAAGAACTATGGTACACTGATAACCATATGATTTTGAGCAAATCACCAGCTGTAAACGGTTTTGATTTGTCTTTACCAGAAGCCGTTTGCTTCTGGACTAGCCATTGTTTTAGTATGTGATACTTTGGTACAATGATAACCAAATGATTTTGAGCAAACCATCAGCTTTCAACGGGTTTGATTTGTCTTTACCAGAAGCCGTTTGCTTCTGGACTAGCCAACTCTTAGATAATTTATCAATATTATCTTTGGTGAGCTGATTACCAATTATGGTATTCCAATGCCTTTACCACAAGCCATAACCTTGCGGGCTAGCCAACTCTTCACTTATAAAGATATGGTGAGTCGAAAACCATACAATTTTTGGCAAATTGCAAGCCATAAACGGATTTGATACATCTTTACCAAGAGCCGTTTGCTCCTGGATTAGCCAATCCTTATGTGGGTTAGACATGGCGGACTGATAACCATTTATTGAGTTCTAAGTGAGAAAAAATTTTAAAATTTTGGCTAAAAATGGGGTGCTAGATGATACATTTGATAAAATTCGCAAGAATTTCCCCCCCACACTTAGAACTAAATATTGCCCTCAATATTCAAAGAACCGGCTGTTAAACCAACACTTAGAACGTGAAAGGGAAATACTGAATAGCCATTATTTTATATATACACACACTTTTTTTTTTTTTTTTTTTTTTTTTTGACTATACATATATACAACTTGTGGGCAATCCCCCACACTTGGGTGGTAGAAAATAGAAAGAAGTCAGAAATATGGGTGAAAACCCATATGGTGGGCTAATGTTTTTGATGACCGAGTCACTAGCTAGACTCGATCCCCGCATTTATTGGTTCATGGGGAAAGTTTGAAGATCCGGGACAACCATGAATGGTATGTCCTCTCCAAAGTAGTGTTTTAACCGATGACCATTCACTTTGAAATTTGGACCGTCATTTTGAGATAACTCAACGGTACCATATGGATAAACTTTTGTAACAGTGAATGGACCAGACCAACGGGATTTGAGTTTTCCCGAGAAAATCTTCAATCTTGAATTGAAAAGAAGGACTTGATCACCAACGTTAAAAACGCGGTTCTTGATTTTAGAGTCATGAATCTTCTTTGTCTTTTCTTTATAAATCAAAGAGTTCTCGTATGCTTGATCACGCAGTTCATTTAATTCATTCATTTGAACTTTACGGTGATCTCCCGCAGTTTGAAGGTCAAAGTTAGCATGTTTCAAGGCCCAGTAGGCTTTGTGCTTTAATTCGATCGGAAGATGACATGCCTTTCCGTACACAAGCTTGTAAGGTGTACACCCGATGGGTGTTTTGTAAGCTGTACGAAAGGCCCATAGTGCATCATCCAATTTATCCGACCAGGATGCACGATTTTCTCCTACAGTCCTTTCCAAAATTCTTTTGATACTCCGATTTGAAACTTCAACTTGCCCACTTGTTTGTGGGTGATACGCAGTGGAAAGACGGTGAGTTACACCATACTTTTGCATGACTTTATCAAATTTGTCATTACAGAAATGCGTACCACGATCACTGATTATAGCACGTGGAGTTCCAAAACGGGCAAAAAGAGCTTTTAGGAATTTTACAACAACTCGGGCATCATTAGTGGGTAAAGCTTTTGCTTCAACCCATTTTGACAAATAGTCAACAGCCACGAGAATGTATTTATTTCCTCGAGATGATGGAAATGGCCCCATAAAGTCAATGCCCCAGACATCAAAGATTTCACAGACTTGAATTGCATTTTGTGGCATTTCATTTCGTTGTGAAATATTTCCGTGACGCTGACAAGCTTCACAAGTTTTGATGAGATCTTGGGCATCCTTATAGATTGTGGGCCAATAAAACCCGGAATCAAACACCTTTTTGGCGGTGTAGTTTGGACTATGATGGCCCCCCGTGGGTCCAGCATGGCAAGCTTTGAGAATGTCAATAGCTTCCTGTCCGTAAACACACCGTCGGATGACTTGATCCGCACAGATTTTGAACAAGTAGGGGTCGTCCCAGAAGTAATGTTTAACATCCTTGAAGAATTTATTCTTCTGTTGGGTCGACATTTCTTTCACTATGAAGTTACCCGCATGGTAATTTGCGAAGTCAGCAAACCATGGGGTGGTAGAATCTCCTCGAAAAGTAACCGCATTGAGTGTCTCGAGAGGAAATGTTTCATTTATTTCCTTTTTCTCGAAAACATCTTGGTGTGGGTTCTCTAATCGGGATAAATGATCAGCAGCAAGGTTCTCAGCTCCTTTTTTATCACGTATAATGATATCAAATTCTTGCAGGAGGAGAACCCAACGGAGCAATCTCGGCTTTGCATCTTGTTTTGCAAAGAGATATTTGAGAGCCGAGTGATCCGTATACACTACACATTTTTTCAAGATCAAATATGGCCGAAACTTCTCAAAGGCATACACTACAGCCAATAATTCTTTTTCTGTAGTGGTGTAATGAGTTTAAGCTTCTGTCATGGTTTTACTTGCGTAGTGAATAGGCTGAAAGTGTTTGGCTTTTCGTTGCCCCAGGACTGCACCGATTGCAAAATCACTTGCATCGCACATGAGCTCAAAGGAAAAATCCCAGTCGGGGGCAACCAGAATGGGTGCTTCAGTAAGCTTTTTCTTTAGTATTTCAAAAGCTTTGATGCACTCGGGTGAGAAGATAAAAGGAGCATCCTTTTCAAGGAGATGAGTCATAGGCCGGGCGATTTTAGAAAAATCTTGTATGAATCTACGATAGAAACCGGCATGACCCAGAAAACTCCTAATACCTTTGACGGTAGTGGGATGAGGTAATTTACCAATGACATCAACTTTAGCTCTGTCAACCTCAATCCCGTTCTTTGATATCTTATGGCCGAGGACAATGCCCTCTTTGACCATAAAATGACTTTTCTCCCAATTTAGACAAAGATTGGTGTCTTTACACCTTTTCAACATGTTTTCTAAATTGGAGAGACATGCTTGGAACGAATCCCCAATGACCGAGAAGTCATCCATAAAGACCTCCATTGTTTTACCGATCATGTCGGTAAATATAGCCATCATACACCTCTGGAATGTACCTGGAGCATTACATAAGCCGAAAGGCATACGTTTATAAGCAAAGGTTCCATAAGGGCATGTGAAGGTAGTCTTTTCTTGATCTTGTGGATCAATGGGGATTTGAAAGTAACCCGGAGAAACCATCAAGGAAACAATAGTACTCGTTCCCTGCTAATCTCTCAAGCATCTGATCCATAAAAGGTAGAGGAAAATGGTATTTACGGGTGGCATCATTTAACTTACGATAGTCAATACAAACACGCCACCCCGTAACCAATCGAGTTGGAATCAACTCGTTTTCATCATTTGTGACAACAGTTATGCCACCCTTTTTTGGAACACAGTGAATGGGACTAACCCAAGGACTATCAGAGATGGGATAAATCAATCCTGCATCAAGAAGTTTGAGAACCTCTTGTTTGATAACATCATGGATTTTAGGATTCACCCTTCTTTGATGTTGGACTGCTGGTTTAAAGTCATCCTCCATTAAAATTTTGTGAGTACAAAATTCAGGGTCGATACCCTTTATGTCGGAGAGTTTCCAAGCAATGGCTTGCTTGTGTGACTTTAAGACCTTTATTAGAGCAGTCTTTTCCTCATCACTTAAATCTTTAGCAATAATGACGGGTAATTTATTATCACCCTCCAAAAATGCGTACTCAAGATGAGGCGGTAAGTCTTTGAGTTCGACCTCAGGAAATTCATCGTTTTTCTCAACCGATTTGATTTCCTCATTATGAAGTTCAACGGGAGGGAGGGGAGGAGAATTGTCCTGATTCAACAATTTCTCAAGAAGAAGAATATCTCCCTCCAGATCAATCTCAGCGTTATCAATCCCTTCTAGGAATGAATCACACTTGAGAAAATCCTCGATCTCTTCCAAATTGAAATCACTTCCCTCAAACGGAGTGAGAGAAGGGGAAAAGTCGGAAATGACAGGTAGAGAAGATGTGGTGGTATCCCCACTCACAGAATTATGAGAATAACCAAGAAACTCTTGAGAATACTCCTCTGAAACAATATCAATGACATCGATTCGGTTAACTGATTCTGAATCATAATTTGAGGAGTACCTCGAAGTTTGATCGAGGTTAAAGGTAATAGCTTCATTTCCCACACGTAATGTGATTTCATGCTCAAATACATCTATGAGAGCACGGCCCGTTCTTAGGAATCCTCTTCCAAGAATGAGAGGAACCCTAGGATCAGCATCGAAATCAACAACCACAAAGTCAGCTGGAAAATGGAACTTTCCTACTTTCACAAATACGTCCTCAGCAATGCCAAGTGGACGAGATATTGAACGATCTGCAAGCTCAAGAGTCATGCAGGTAGGAGTAAGTTCAGGAAGAGAAAGTTTCTTCCATACTGATTTAGGCATCAGGTTGATGCTTGCACCAAGATCGGCCAAGGCATAGCATTCAACCATTCCTGGAAAGACACAAGGTAGTAGAAACCTTCCAGGATCTCCAAGCTTCTCGGGAAGCTTTTTTAAGATAACTGCTGAGCAGTTCTCATTTAATGGAGTCTTTGCCATTTCAAACAGTTTTTCCTTGTTGCGTAACAAGTGTTTGATTGTGGATGCAAACTTGGGCATCAGAATGATAGCATCCGCAAAGCTTATGTCAAAGTGTAATTCTTGAAAAATTTGGAAGAATTTATCCATTTGTTGACTAGCTTTTTCGCGGAGCTTTTGCTCATTTAAACGTGATGGGTAAGGAATAGAAGGTTTGGATTTAGGGTTTTCAACCGGGGTTTCAGGATGTTCAAAGACAACTTGAGGTTTAGTCTTGGGTTTCGGGACAATTTGAGGTTGGACGTTGTTGGTACCTCCGTTATTAGTAGGAAGTACCTGGTCCTTAGTCACCTCAGGCTCACTTCCCACTACCTTGGGGAAGAAGAAGAAGTGGTAGTGGAAATAGTGGGTCCCTCATATGAAACACCACTTCGGGTTGTGATCGCCTTAACATCGCCCTTCGGGTTAGCGATCGTGTTGCTCGGAAGTTTTCCTGAGCCCGAAGGTTGATCATTTAAAGATTTTTTAATCTCAGAGATCTGGCTGACCAACAACCTGTTTGTGTCCTCTTGAGCTTTCATGAACTGCCTCAACAGCTCATCAGATGATGGTTGTGGGGCTGGAATGGCTTGATGTTGATTAGGGAAATTTTGCATTCGGTTATTTTGATTATAACCTTGATGTTGAAAATTCCCTTGATTTGGATTACCATTTCCCTGAAAATGATTTCCCTGGTTGGAATTGTTTCGGTTAAAGTTTCCTTGGTGTTGGAAACCTTGATTTTGTCCAGAATTGAAATTCCCTTGGTTTTGATAACCTTGGTTCATTCGAGGTTGATTTTGGTTCCGGTTTTGCAAATTCTGGTTCTGATTAAAACCGGGTGGTCCTTGGTAGCTGCTAGCTCGGTAACTTGGTTCCATTTGAGGACGGTATTGATTACCTCCCTGATTTGAAGTACCGGCTATAGCATTAACTTCAAAAGGACTTTGTGTGAAAGTGACTTTCTTTTGGCTTGAGAGAACCAAAGCTTGAATAGCGTCCGTGAGTTTGTCAATCTTAGCATCGGTGCTAGAAGTACTCACGGGAGATGAAGTAGAAGGACCGGCACTAGCCTGAGAATGATATGGCTTTGTTCGTGCAGTACGGACCTTAGACTTATTTTCAATAATCGCTAAAGCTTCTTTGACAGTTCTGCTCAAAAAGTTACCTCCTGAGGAGGCATTGAGAGAATCTTGGTCTGATTGGCTCACACCATTATAGAAAGTGTCGATTTGCATCAACTCGGTGAAACCATGATGAGGACATTTACGAAGCAATTCTTTGAAACGATCCCACGCGTCACTAAACGATTCATCAAATCTTTGTGTGAATTTGATGATTTCATTTTTAAGACTTGTCGTTCTAGACGGTGGAAAGAATTCGTTTACAAACTTTGTAACTAAGTCCTCCCATGTCTCAATTGAACGAGGGGGTTGTTTTTCAAGCCATATCCGGGCTTGTCCCTCGAGAGAAAATGGGAATAGAAGAAGTTTGATTGAGCTAGACGGGATGTTCTTGTATTTGATGGTAGATGTAATCTTGTTAAACCATCGAATGTGAGCATGAGGATCATCCCTCTCAAAACCGTAGAATTGGCTAGAGGTTACAAGATTCAGTAACCCGGTTTTGAGCTCAAAACTCTCAGCTACAATAGCTGGAACAACAATGCCATCTCCATAACCCTCGATGGGTGCTTGGAGAAGCTCATTCATCGGCAAATCTGCCATGACGACAGGATCAGTACGTTCCTCAGATACGACTGATGGGGCAGAACGTCTACGACGTCTTCGAGGTATGTTTCCAAGCTCACGGAGAGGGCTTGATGACCTAGAAGAACGAGTGCGCATGCACTAAGACGAGTCTAAGAATCCTTTATAGTGGAGGAAACTCATAAAAGGGGTAAGAAGATTCTTTTTGGATAGTATTTGTTTATTGAGAAGTTAAGATAAAAACAAAAAATTTTTTCAATTAAAATCAAGATCGAGAAAAAAACACAAGTGAACTTAAACCAATAATCAACAGGCGTACGGTAGCTCTCTAAAAGATAAACGCACAGAGTGGCGGAGAAGCAGATGTGGGTAATTAAATGCTCCTTAAAAACCCGCTTCTTTCAGTCCGACAATTTAATGTCAGACTATCCTAGAACCTCCGTTAGAGTTTGTTTATCAATTAAAGGTGAGCCGATATTCGCAAGTGATACAAAGGCAAGTTTTTATCTTAGGTTTGGGAACTTATTATGGTCGTACCCCCAGTTAGGTAGTACTCAGTCTTGGTTCTCGATGGTAATTTTTATTTATTGTTTATTATTTAACACAGAAAACGGAAAATATTTTTGGTGTTTTTATTTTTTTATATGATATTATATATAGAAAAGAAAAGAAAAATATTTTTGTTTTTTATATGGTTTTATGGGAAATAGGAATACGATATTTTTGGTACTTGATCCGTTAAATGAGTTAACTTCACAAGCGTTTTGCTTTATATATGATAAATATACAAGAGAGAGAAGATATACACAGATTGGGTTTCAAAGACACGATACTGCAAAACGTTTGAAACACGCAGCACACCTCCCCGGCAGCGGCGCCAAAATTTGATTGGTCCTAAAACAGTCAACTTAAATCAACCACGGATGTGGTCAAACAAAGTCAAACCAATTGAGGACACAATTAACCAAGGAGTATAGTTTTATCCCCGGGTCGTTTAAGTCCCAGCGAGATGTGAAATTGTGCTTTAAAAACGGCTTGTGATCAAGTGTAATTGAATGGGAAAGGGTTTTGAATATTATTGAACTAAGAAAATAAAAGAGAATAGCTTAAAACAAGCTAAGGAAATAAATAAAGGGAACCAAATTACTTAAAACGTCTAAAATCTAAAAACGTACGTTTAAATTTAAATAAACGTAAACGTACAAAATAAAAAGTGACAACGAAGAAATATTAATCCTAAAAATATAAAAATGACTTTTTTATAAACCTAAAGATAAAAGAAAATTATTAGAAAAAGAAAATTATTTATTTGACTTATTAATTAATTATTATTAATTAAAGATTATTTAATAATTATTTAAACTAATTAAAATTCTAATAAATACTAAAAGATCAAAGAAAAATCTGAAATTTTTTATATAAATACTTTAAGGTAACAAGAAGATAAGAAAATTATAAAAATGAGATTTACTTAATTAAAATTTAAAAAGATAAATTCTATTAAATAGAAGCTATCACTATATTTCTATTTTGGTTTTTCTTAAGGTCTAAAAATATAATTATATTTTTCCTAGATTAAAAATGACAAAAGAAAATTATGAAAATTGGATTTATATTTTTCTGATTAAAATTCTATTTATTATGATTTAATTACTATTTTAAACTAATTAAAAAGATTAAAAATATTAAATGACTTAGGAAAAATCTGAAAAATTTAAGTTAAGTCTAAATTAATATTAAAAGGCTAGTAAAATTAAAAGTGGAACTTATCTAAGGCTAAAAGGCTGATTTGGGCTAATAAGCAGTTTGCTTATAAGCACAAAATAAGCTAAAAAGCAATAAAAGTTGCCAAAAGTTCAGGAACAGATTAATATACTAAAATAAACACAAAACAACTGAAAAACACAAATAAGCACAAGAGATTAAGCAGGTTAAGCAGTTGGCTGTTGTGGAATTTAAGACAGAAATCTCAGGAACAAGGCCAACTTGCAGGCTAGATTAAGCACTCAAATAAGCTGTTTAAAGGCAACCTAATGGGGGCAAAATCTTCTCTATACTACTGGGTACCCTAAAAACCTAAAAGCCCCATCACAATCAATCCAATTGAAGTCCAATTTTGCCCAAGATCAGCAACTCAGAACTGGGCCAAACCTGATGTTTTGACTTTTACAGAAAAACACAATGGTTGACTTTGGTGAGTTTTGATCTTAAACTAATGACTGATTATGATAAATTAAGCTAGAATAAGATGAGATTAAGCTACTATAACAAGTTTTGAACAACTTTGATGAATTTCACAAGCCAAATCACAACAGTGATCAACTAATGAAGGATTTCAAGTGATTTTGACTTTTAAACAAACAAAGACATGTTTTTCTTGTATCTCTGAGTTGTTAGATACTACTGAGACTGATAACAACAACAAACAATACATAGCATGCACTTGAATGCTATTTTATCAGCAGACCCAAACAACCCTTTATAACTCAGAAATGGTGATTTTCAAAGGATTTCTGAGATTTAGACCATACCACTGATTCAAGACTTCATATTATCATTAAGTAAGACTAAAGAAACATAAACAAACAATAACACAAGCATAAAACTCAGGATTCACTAATATGCTAGTTTGACTGTGAAATTAAGGATTTTAAGCAACTATGGATTTCAAAGAACAAGCAGGCTGTTTTAATGCATAAACCTACTCAACAACAACTAAGAAACATAAGAACACAGAAATTAGAGCTTTAAGCTACTAGTACAGTAAAATGCAAAAATCACTTAAAAAGGCTTACAACTGATGTCCAGCTTGAAACCAAGAACAAGGACCAAGGAAACACTCCTATAGGTTCTCCACAGAACCACTAACCCATGGCCATCCAAGATTTACCATGCTCCAGCCATCTTCACCATCTTCAATGGATTTCTGAATTTTTAAGCTAAATATGTGATTTTTTTTTGTATTTTTGGTTTTTAATGCTAAACTGAATTTTATGGTTTCTAAAAGCTTTTAAGAGCTTTATGGGAGCTTATATGATCTAATTTAGTCCATATCATCAACTATATCAACATACAAGTGATTATGAGATTTTGAGCTTGAAAATGGAAATACTGAATTCGTAAAGATGGAACTGAAATTGAAACTGAAAGTAACTTTGATTAACACTGAATTAACTTAAACAAGAGCTTGAAAGCTTTTACATACACTGGAAATTTGAAAAATATTAAAAACGTCCTAAAAAATAAAAATTACACTAGATAATCTATTACATTGCTTCCCATTCTTTCTTTATAGACTTTTATCCCATTGTCGACATCTCTGAGTACTTCCCACCACATTTTGACCTTTGATTTTGCCAATTTCATCATAATCGTCCATTTGGCATATTTGGCGGGAAAACAGGACAAAAGTTGTTTAAGCAGGTTATTTCAATTAAAGAAATTTGGGTGTTTGTGGAGGTGGAGGGGAGAGATTAGTGAGCTGGGATGATGAGGTGGGGGGTTGAGGTGTAAAGGTTGAGCGGTTTCTGGTTTCAATGGTGGTTTTGGCAGTATGGTGTTGAGAGGGAAGGAGGATTTGACTGGGTTTGACCAGGGTCAAACCCTGGTTTAAGTTATTTAAGTTAGGATTGGGCCGGGTTAGGGGTTTTATGGTTGGGCTGGGTTTAGTTTAATAGGGTGTTGGGTTTTAATTATTGTTGGATCCGGATTTGGTTTATAGTTTAATAACAAGGACCATTTTGTAATTTTTGGATTTTGAGGGGCTGAAGTTGTAACTTTCCCAAAGTATCACAAGGAACCAATCTTGCCATATTTCAATAGTACAAGGATTAAATTTGATAATTTTCCAATTTTTAAAACCCAGGGACTATCTTTGACATTTTTCAAACTTGAGGGACTAAAGTTGTCAATTTGCAATTTTTAACTTTAAAGGATTTCTTTTGACAACTTGTGAATTCCCAAGGACCTTTAATGATATTTTACATGTTTTGAATAACCAGGGACTAGTTTTGACATGTTTTGAAAGTTGAGGGACTGAAACTGCCAATTATGCAAACTTTGTTTGTTTTTCAATTGTTTTCAAACATTTTGCATTTGAAACTTATAAAACACACTCCTGGGATATTTTCAGTATTTTGATGCATTTTTGAGTGTTTTTGAATGTTTTGGCAGTTCAGATACGACAAAAATGATGAGTATTTACACACTCATCAATGGTTCTGGTTGAGGTGCTTCGTCAGCAGCTACTGTGGAAGTGGTTGCAGGTGTATCAGGTGCTTGATTGTTTACGGTTTGAGCAGCGGAATTAGTGGATACAGCAGAGGCACGATTAACTAGAGAATCATCGAACAGAGGAGCAAACAAATCTTCTATATCCTTTCTGTTGAACGGTAATGGTTCAGCTGAAGATTCAGGAAAATTTAGACGGTTGTGTGCGGGTTCTAAGCGGTTTTGCTCAGAAGCCATCTTTGTGAGCTCATCAAAATTAGCATGGATCGTCTCTTGAATTTCCCGAGTCCGGCGGTTCCAAATTCTGAATCCTTTCGAATTCTCACAATAGCCAACAAATACTCCTATGTCTGCTTTGGCTTTCAGTTTCCCCAAATCATCACGATCATTCTTTGGATAACAGAGAGCTCCAAAGACATGAAAGTAGTTGATATTAGGTTTACGACCGTGAATAAGCTCATATGGTGTTTTGTCATGGCGTTTGGTGATCATGCATCGATTCTGGGTATAACAAGCAGTTGAGACAGCTTCAGCCCATAGGTAGTCTGGTAATTGGGCATTTATCAACATAGTTCTTGCTGCCTCCACTAACGTACGGTTGCGTCTTTCGACTACTCCATTTTGTTCAGGGGTGCGAGCAATTGACGTTTGATGAACAATCCCATTTTTCTCAGTGAACTCCCGAAGAGTTTGATTCTTGAATTCAGTACCATTGTCTGTTCTGATAATTCTGACGGTGTTACGAACCTGAACTTGAATCTTTGTGAGAAAAGTAATGATCATCGAAGGGGCTTGGTCTTTGGTATGAAGAAAGTAGACCCAAGTCCACCTCGAGTAATCATCCACTATTACCAAGATGTACCGTTTCCCGTTGATGGTTTGAACACGCATAGGACCACACAAATCCATATGAAGCAGTTGTAGGACATGATCTGTGATGTGATATGCTTTTGGAGGAAAGTGGGCACGATGACTCTTTCCTTGTTCGCAAGCAGGACACAAGTGATCTTTGGCATATCTGAATTTGGGAAGACCGTCGACTAACTTTTTCCTAGCAAGATCAGTCATTGTCTTGAAGTTCAAATGAGACATCCGTTTGTGCCACAGCCAGGCCTTTGTGGGATGTGCCTTTGAAAGTAAGCATATGGGAGAGGGAGCTGTCATTCCTTCGAAGGAAATTGTGTATAAACTGGTGCCGCGTTTCCCTTTCATCAGATCATTTCCTTGAAGATCTCGAATAAAACAAGTTTTCTCTCTGAATGCTACCTCCAAATCACCATCACAAAATTGTCCTACTGAGAAAAGATTGTGACCAAGGCCTTCAACGTAATAAACCCTGCTAATTTCAATGTTCCCATTTACATAGTCTCCATAACCCATAATAGCAGCGAAGTGATCATTCCCGAATCTGACCGTTCCAATGAACTTTGCAATAAAGTTTTTAAGAAGCTTGAGATTGCCGGTCATATGTCGGGAACAGCCGCTATCAACAATCCATAGAACAATTTGGATTACCTGCATCACCAGAAGTTGACACAGAGGCAAGTTTGGTAACGGTGGAATCCGTTTGGTTAGTAACACATGAGTTAATCATTTTTGGTACCCATTTAAAGCTATGTGTTTTATGTAACCAACACTGCCACGTCCAACTAGTCTCAGCCATTCTCCTAATAAATGCACTTGGTGATTTGTTTGTCTTAGATGCAGCTATGGGTTTGGCAACTGATTCTTCAGAAACTACTAGTGGTGGTTTTCCTAATATGGACTTGGCAGCAGTAGTGGGCCTAGAGGAAATGCCACTAGATTGTTTCTTTTTTCGATTCAACAGAGTTTTAGCAACACATTTCTCATGATTTCCAGATAATATACTAGCATGACAAAATACACAACTAACATCAACCATAATATCATTCATAACATTCAAAGATTTAGCATTCATTACATCATCTATAGAACTAGACTTAGACAAGTTTGATTCTACTTCTGACATATCCTGCTTTTTATTCAAACTGCTAACATTAACTACTACTTCTTCAGTCTTAGATAGTCCACTCTTAGGGCGCCAGATACTAAACTTCCTTGGTCTCTTGGTGTTTCTTGATCTGCTAGCCTTAGAGGTGTTTCCTAGTCCTGTGGAAGTGGAAGTATTCACATTAGTGGTTTGATCTGATGCTTGCTTAGTTGGCTTGTCTACTGAGTGCATTCCTGGGGCAATCACAGCTTTTCCTTTTTCTAAAACTCTGAGTTTCTTTTTCAAATCAACAATGATGTGTTGGAGTTCTTGATTTTTAGAGTCCAAAAGTCTGTTTAACCGGACAGTGTCATTTCTGTTTTGAGAAACTTCATCTATGTCTTTCTCATATTCAAACAGTTTATTTCGCAAAACATCAATTTCATTTTTATTTTGACTTTCTGAAGCATGACTGTTTTGGAAAGACAAAGACTCTTTTAGATTTTTATATTTTAACTCAACTTCAATGCTTTGAGTTTGACACTATTCCAGTCGTTTGTTAAGTTTGAAAATTTCTTTTTCACACTTATCTTCCACATCAAAGTTGATCTGTCTAAGACTCTCATTCTCTTTTACCAAATTATCAATCTCAATTTGCAACATTTCAACATTCACAGCATGATCATCCACAAGCAATGCATGACAAGATTCAAAAATAGCATTCATAATCACAGAAATCACATCATCACACAAAATACGTTTCAAGAGTCGATCAACCTCATTTTCTAAAGCTTTCTTTTGACACTTTTGTTTTGCAATTTTGTCATCTTTAGCTTTAAAAATACTCATCATTGATCCAACTTCAGTCTGTAGTTCCTGTTCCCACATTGTTGCACAAAGTCTCAGGTGTTTAACATGTGGTAAAAATTGTTTTTGAAAAATTTCTCTTTTTTCTTTCTCAGCAGGAGAAAATAAAGAAGAGATTTTGATTTCAGAATTAAATTCTATCACTTGTTCCAAAAATTTAATGTCATCCATAAATGTCTTAAAATATCGAAGAATCCGACATTGTTGAGGAATTTGTGGATCTACAATATCTTTTGGACCATTGATTTGTGTAACAGGAGTGGTCACAGTAGCAACTTCAGAAGAGGGATGTTTTTCAGTTAAAGACAGTATTTGTTCTGGTTTGTCCTTTGGAGGAACAAATGATTTACTGATGTGAGGTCTTTCTGAATAATCATATGGAACTCTTGAAAATTTGTTTTCTGATTTTGATCGACTCTCAATCTTATTTTCAAGATATTCAGTTTCTTCATCATTACTATACACAACAGTACGTTGAAAAGTATCATCAAACAGAAATTCTGCATTGTATAACTTAGGATTATCTTTGAGTGCTTTGTGTAAAAAACGTGGTTTGTCACTGCCAAGTGCAAAACCAAATCCTTTAGGAATCGGTTTCACAGTTAGTCTTTGAATTTGTGTCACTGAATTACCCGTTTTATATACAACATTCTGAAATTCTTTGAGCTTGGATTCCAAGTCTACAATCTCCTCAAGCTATGAGTCAACTCGTTTCCTAGTGGCTTGCTTTTCTTCAAGAAGATCCTTCTGAGATGTTGAAAACTCAGATTGAGCTTTTAACAGCTCAGAATTTAAAGTATCAATTTGTTTTTTGAATTCAAATTGCTCCTTTTCTTTTTGTGAAAGCAAATCAGCTTTGGAAACTGTTAGCTCACGAACTTGATGCTCTAAATCCTTGACCTGAATGTATGTCTTTTGGAATGCAGCCTCAAAGCCTTTCTCACGTTGTGCTTGTTTTTCATAACTTAAAAGTTGTGTTTTATAGCACTCATTGTCCTTTGTTAACAATGCAATTTTAGCTTTTAAGTTCTGGTTAATCTCATTGCATTTGTCAATCTGTGACTTTTGTGCATTCAATTGTGATTGGGTGGTCAGCAATAAGGTCATAAGCTCTGGATCTTGATCAGGCATAAGATCATCATGTTCAAGGTGATCATGATTATCATCATCAATAGGATCATCAAATGAGACATTGGTGTTATCATCATCAAATGAAACAACAATGTTTATTTGATCATCTTCTTGAGACGAGAATGATGAATCATTTTGAACAAGATTTTCTTGTGAAGATGAAGATGCAGATGGTGAAGCAATCTCATGTATAAGGCATTCTGATTCAAGTACCTGAGATAAGCCATCGGTATCATATACCGGGCCTGTCTCGTTGACATTAATTTCCTGCATGTTGGCCATGAGCATCACTGCAGCATTTGCCTCCAAGTCTTCCATATCATCATCAGAATAAGCGTTGGCCATAAAGCTTTGCTCGTTCTGAGTCAACATTCCTGCAGCCTTTTCATCTTTGAGAGCCATTAGAAGAGCTTCTTTATGAAATGCACTACCCTGAGTCCTAGGCTTAGGGCAAGCATTTGCCATATGACCACTGCCTCCACAATTGTAACAAGTGATTGACGTGTTTGCAATTCCTCTTCTGTTAGAGCCAACATTCTGAATTCCCCTTTGTGCATTCCCCAGATTATTTCCACTGCCTCCAGCTGTGTTGAACCTCTGACCCCCTGAGTTAAACCTTGTACCATAATTTCCCATGTTTCCAGACCCAAATCTACTAGAAGACCGATTCTGAATCTCAACTCGTCCACCAATGACGACTGCTTGGTTCCTGATGTTTGATGAAGAACGAAGACGGTTGTTTGACTTGTTAGAGAACTTGTTGAATGCTCTTGCAATTAATGCAAATCCTTCATTGAGAGAGTTAAACACATCATCTTCTTCATCATAATCAGCATTGGAATAGAACATGGAGTCGATATTGTTGTATGGAACCAGTTGATTATCAGAATTCTGAGATGGTGCTTCATAAGGAACAATCTGATTGTTTGGTTGTGGTTGGAAACTTGGTTGAGACGGTGATGGAACAAATTCTTGACTTGAGGGAGGAAAGTGTGACTGAGCTATCAGAGCAAGAGAGTTTGGAGTTGGTGCTGGTGAGTAACCTCCTCTTGCTGCAATGTCCTTGTCTACCTCAGTTTGATGTTGCTTGAGATAATCATACAAAAGCCCATAAGAAACTTGATTAATCTTTTTGGCTTGCCTCACAAATGTCACATACTTCTGCCAGTCTTGTCCAAGACATCCTAAGAATTTGGAGTTGATAGAAATCTTTGGTAGAGGTATGTTATGACGTTCCAGATCATTAACAACATTGGTGAAGCGGTGATAGTATGATTCTAAGGATTCCCCTGGTTCCATCATGAAGTTATTGTATTCCATGTAAAGTTTGGATTCCAAATCCTCTTGGTTCAATTCTGTGCCTTCCATAAGAAGATGTACATGCTCCCACATGTCCTTGGCTGTTTTCTGAGCATCAATACTCCTAAAGATTGGGTTAGGAATTCCCTGGAGTATGTAAGCCATGGCCATCTCATTGGCTTCTTGCTGAAGAGTTTATTCAGTGGAATATTGAGATACTGGAATGGGAGTTGTAGTGTCATCCCGTGGAGGTATAGCAGTTGGATCACCCGGAACCAATGTTGAAGGAAGTGGATAAGGTCCTTCCATTATGACCTTTTTGAGATATGGACCATGAGGTTTCCTTAGTTCAACAAATCGAAGAAACCGGCTAGACCATTGCACATAGTTTCCCGGAGTCAGCATTGGTGGAGTTTCAAACGATCCTGCTTCATGCCTTGATTGCTGACTACTGATAGCTTCACACATTTTTGTAAACCAATGAGGTTCTCTTGATGAAGGTTGGTAGTTTTGCATCTGCATTTGAGTTTGTGGAAGGATTTGTTGCTGAGGTACTGATTGTTGAGGGAAAAACTGATGTTGTTGCACAAAAGCATGTTGTTGTGGATATTGAGGATGAAATTGTTGTTGTTGCTGATGATATTGTTGCTGTGGATATTGCTGTAGCTGGTAGTAGTAATTGAAATGTGGTGGTTGAGACATTCTTGTGTTTTTGTTGATCGTTAAGATAATTAAGATGTGTGTTATGAGTTATGAGGTTTGGTTTTGGTTAATTGATGTTTTTGTCCAATTTCGAAGAAATGTTACTGTTCACACTGCCAATTGCGAAAGATTCTGCGAATTGCGAAAGAAACGTCCAATTGCGAGAGAAGCTTCCAATTGCGAAATAACAAAGAATTCCGAAACTTCAACAATTTGCGAAAGAGAATTGAAAATTGCGATAAACTATCTAATTTGCGAAAGAACTTAGCAATTGCGAAAAAATTATCTGAATTGCGATATGAAAAGGCAATTTCGATAAATTAATCAGAATTGCGAAAGATCAAGCAATTTCGAAAGATTATCAAAATTACAATTTCGATCACTTTCTCAATCTCTCATACAAGAGGTGAGAATTAAAGCCAAGTCGAAGTATTTTCACTAACTCCTACAAGCTAGAAAATACTGAGTACCAATTCCGAAGATTCTTGTGATTTGCGAGAAACACTGTCAATAGCGAGAAACCCTCTTTTCGCCAATTCCGAAAAACCCTCTTTTCACCAATTCCGAAAAACACTCTTTTCACCGACTTTTTTCGAATTTCGTCTAGAACTTTCCACGATGATGATTAGTCGATAACAATGGTTTTTAACGATTAAAGCTACGTAAATACGAAGATTTTTTGCAACTTTTAAGGTGAAAAACTAAGATTTTTGTGAAGATCTACAACTAGCAACGATTAGAACACTTGTTTTTAACACAACTTCGAACAAAAAACTCAACAAAATCCAAACGTAAATGACAAGCTAAGCTTAATAACGATGTAACCTACTCTTAAACACACACGTTAACTATCCTTAGGCGAATGATACCACTTGTAGGTCCTCTTTAATATCGTAAAACACAATCTACTCAACATGATTAACCACGATAACAACTACTTATTAAGCTACGAAATGTAAATAACAATAAGTAATGATATACGAGAGATTAGAGATGAATAGAGAATAGATTAAGAAGAAGAAGAGTCGGATGATTATCATTCACTTAAGACTTTGACATAGCTTCCGCATACAAATGAATAACCAACGCCTAAAATGAGCTCCCTAACCTTCTATTTATAGGCGAAGATTAGGGCAACTCCTACATGATTGTTTCTAGAAGGAAAAATGATAAGAAGGCCGGCCCATGGACTTCTAATGGACCGGACCTTAACACTAACATAAAGTCCTTAATCGTGTAACATTTTAAACTAAATGAACAAGACTTGTAATGTAAATAAAACGTGTTCCTAAAAAAGCAAGACTGTTGTACCTGGAGACAAGTGTGATCTATGAACACTATTACGAGGGTTATGCTCATGTTGCCTCTCAATGGCACAATGTGTTTAGTTAGCATTGGTCCTGAGTGTTGAAACCTTTCCTGTACATGGTGGGCTGATGGTCCTGTCATATGTTTACATGGATTAGTATGTCAAATTTGAAGAACGTGTGAGCACACGCAAGACCACGGTTTGCACTATTATAACATAAGTTTTCAAGGAATATGCGAATAATTTTTTTCCAGCGTATACAAATTAGACCATTGTAGGTCCGCCTTCGAAGACAAGAATGTGTGCAGAAGTTTAGCATTTCAAGGATACTAAGACTTGAGTCCAACAAGCACACACACGTGTATTGTTAATAAGTCTATAATAATCTATAAATAACTTAAGAAATGTCATGTACGTATGCAAGCCAAAACCGAGATATGCCAGGGCAGTACTTGCTGATTTAATATATGGATCACTTAAGCATAACATGAAAAATGACTTACATATGATAGTGCATGAGGCTCGTATACTTCTGTTGAACAGATAGAATCTGGCCTAGAATGTCTTTGCAAGCCATGCCTTGCATTGACATCATGAAATCTCAGCAATTCTTGATAATGTTGCCGTTTTGTTTCCCACATAAAGCTACCATTTGATGACATAGCTTGTGTTTGGTAAACATCTGAAACTGTGTCGTATGATTCTTTAGAATTAGCAGAGTCTCTTAATCCATGAAAATACGGGTTCCTGTCCTCTGGAATTAGGCTAATACTGTGAAACTTTCTTAGGTTTCTTGAACCTCCAGATGCTTGAGTTCCCTTCTTTCTGAAACCAGTAATAAAAAAGAATGTAATATTAATTATTGTTTTTGTTAGGATTTAATGATAACGATGCAAGTGAACTGACCTCCGTGCTGCCTCACGTGTCTTTGCATCAAACTCTTTGTTGGGTGGATACGAAGGCATGCTTGCAGGATCACACGGAAAAGGTTTTGTATAGAAGTACTAAGGACAAAAACGCAAATACACATAATTAGGAAACACTGATAACAAAAAAAATTTGGTCAACTTTTTCTGATGCAATTAACCTATTTATGTGCAAGAATCTCATTTAAAAAAGCGGCTTCACTTTAAAACTGCTTCCATTTTGCATCAAAATTGGTCCTGAAGGATATAAACTACTGGAACCAAACAATATATAATTCCAACATACACATATATGATAAACATTACCTCAGCTTGAAGAGCGGATCTAGCAGTCACACGCTTCTCAGGTTCTACAGAAAGAAGTGTGCTCATAAGATCGACCGCACTTCTTGGAAGTTGTTTACACCTTTCTCGTAGAGTACTTTCATAAACATATTGTGGTCTAAACATTGCTGCAAGAGGAAGCTGTGACTTCTTCCAATACTCGTCTGGAGGTGTCCCACATAGCTTAAAAATCTTGTGCAGTTGTTCAACCTGCAATTGATACAAGAAACACCAAAACCAATAAGATTCTTATCAAGTATCTTTATCTGTGTAAATGTTAAGGGTTATTGTCCCTTATTAGCTGTTGTACTTATTTTTATTCTCACCTCGGTTCTCCCCTTAAGAAGCGGCCTACCAATAAAAAACTCAGCAAAGACACAACCCACACTCCACATATCAACATACGTTCCATAACTTGTGGACCCCAGAAGAAGTTCGGGAGGACGATACCACAATGTCACTACACGGTTAGTCAGTGACTTCTTTTTCTTAGTACTAAAGAAATTTGCCAGACCAAAATCTGCAATCTTCAAAATGCCTTCATTATTTACCAAAATATTTGAAGATTTAATGTCACGATGTAAAACTCCTCGTGAATGGCAGTGTTCCATTCCTTTCAATAATTGCCACATAAAGCACTTTATATGTGAATCGTTAAACTTTATATCAGGAGATGATATGAGACCAGAGAGATCATGTTCCATATACTCAAAAACCAGATATATGTTAGAAGATAAATTGGATGTAATTATGCCTTCTAACTTCATGATGTTTGGATGGTCAAGTCTTCGAAGGATTTTTATTTCACGAGCCATGAATCTTACGCTCTCGGATGATAATTTGTCAAAGCGCACCTTTTTTAGTGCCATAATTCTACCAGTTTGAAGCTCACGAGCACGATAGACGCTGCTGTATGTACCCTGTCCAATCTACACATAAAGGAGAACCGAAAAGAACATATGCAGATTATCAGTTTAAGTGTTTGGGTATTCTGAAACTGTTTACAGATATTTCGGGTCATGTTATCAGTTTCAAAAAGATAATCTGATAATACAAATTAAGATTACTTTACATGTAAAAGCTTAAAAAGATCAAAACTTGCCAAACCAATCAAACCACTAATTATCATTACGTTATCACTACTTCAAACAACATAACTACATAAGCATGTATCCAAGTATTGCACGTTTTGTTATAGCAGATAACTTGAATCTGATGTATCCATATTGAAGCAACATATGCTTACTATTAATACTAGTGTTTTGGTAAGCTGAAACAAATTTTCAACTAATGAGGTCAAAATTTCTGTTTCAAAGTAGCTACATCAGAACCTATATACATTTTCTTCTACGGTAGAACCATAAATAATCAAAATTTGTGAAACTACCCTAACAACTTATTATCACAACTTCAAACAGCACAAACAATCCAGGAACTCCACATTTCATTATACCTGATAAATCCGATTCTAAAAATTTCACAATAATATACCTTTTCCATCTTCTCAAAGCTCTCGGTTTTCATAGGAACCCAACCATCGATAGCTTCACCCGCAACCGCACTAAGCCACGCGGGCCAACCAGCCGCCACCTGTTCACTCGACCTCCCAAACTTAATACTAAATCCAAATCTCTTAAAACCCTTATAACTTTTATCCTTAACATATACCTTAACACTATCCTGACCACTAACACCTAATTCCGATTCCTCTTTAATCTTTTCCAATGGCTCAAAAATATTGTTATAACTATGAGTCCGACTATGATTACGTCGTTTCTTATCTTTTCGCGACGTTAACGTATCACATGATCCATCTTGTATAATCGAAGATGGATCACGAATTGCGGGTTCCTGATTACATTTTCTCGATACATTTTTAGAATTAATGCAACCCATTTATAAAAAAAAGATTTTTTAAAATATTAATCTAATCCCCCCAAAATCCGTCAATGCACAAATCGACAGATTTCGGGGAGAGAAGATCGAATGTAAAAGTATAAAGTAGGGTAAGGAACGAAGAAACAAAATTAAACCTTAGTTTTTGATGAACATGATAAAATATGTGTTGTTTATTAAGGTTTGCATGTTTTTCGCGGGTGTTTATGATTTGTATTATAATATTTTATATATTATGAGATATTTTGAATGGTTATATATACGGGGCGAGATTAGTGGGTGGAAATTGATATTGATGATGTTCATATTGGTTTAGAAGATGAGGTTTATTGGCGGCTTAATTGGTTTTGGTGTTTAGTGTTGCTTCAAATTGGAACGAAAGTGACTAGTGGTTGCATCTGCCAACCTGTCAACTAACTTTTTAAATTTTCAACAGGGTGCATGTTATATAATGCCTGTTTAGCAACAAACAATTAGCGTTTTTTATTTTTATAAACGCCTCAAATTAAAATGCTACTTCTAATAGGATTTCAAGAACCTAATGTAACCAAACATTTTAATAAAACAAAACAACTATTACTACCCGCCTCTACGCTTTTACTACTACTAGTTTTTTCAAACACAATGGAAGTGTAAAAGTCTACATTTTACGCCTACAAAACTTGTTTGGAAAGGAAAATTCACATACACCCTAAACCAAACGTATGTCTCAAGTGGGTCTTGAACCTAGACTATTATGAAGGAACACCTTAAGTTAATATGTCATTGTTTTCTTTACGTTGATCCACTTTTATTTTGATCAGCTAGAAAACTTAGTACTATTGTATAACTTTTAGAGATATAAATATGACTCGAGTTAACTACTTTACTTGTTAATAATGAGTTTTGTCATTTCAAGTTTTGATTGAACTTTGAACTGAATTATCTCATTTAGTAATTTGTTTTATTTTGAGTTAATTAGGGGGTGTTTAATTAAGGGGTGTTTGGAAATTGCTTACCCTTTTTTTTTTTTTTTTTTTTTTTTTTTTTTATTATTATTATTTTTTTATTTTATTAAGGGGTGTTTGGGAATTGCTTACTTTATTTTTATTTTTACGTACTTAGACTAAGTGTACGAAACCAAATATCTCTCAGTAACATTGCTCTTGAATCCCAATTCAATAGTAAACAATAACAACACAAACTGATATTAATTAGTATAAACCACAAACGAATCAAATCCACAACTGCTACTCAGATGTTGATCAATCACTGTTGGGTCTGATAAATCAACCCAATTGTCTCCGACAATTGTTTAAACATAAAATAGCTTAATTCACCTTTCGAAGGTCAGTGAACATCAAGTCTCTAATAACGATCAGAGAGTATGTCACTTCATAACTATAAAAGTGAACCTGATAGTTATCAGAAGTGATATACTCCCTGAGAGTTATCGGAGAACATATCTCTCTAATTATTATTCAGAAGATGACTCACTGATAAAGAAATCAATGAGTGTTGTATAAAGCTCAAAATGCTTGAATGGCTTCAAGGAAGTTGTTAGGTCACCATAATAGATATAACACAAGTATAAATAAGAGAGAAATAAGAGATAGAAAGATAATGGTGGTCGATTATATCACAAGATAGAATAACAAAGGTTTAGTAGCTTATATGAAATAACCAACACCTCACTATGTGAGGTTTACATTGTATTTATAGGCAAGGAGCTAGGGCAACGCCCCATGTGCTCTTGCTAAACATTTTCATACGGCCCATGGGCTTACTACTTGGATTGTAGTCTTTTACAAACATATAAGCCATATAAAACTAAGAAACCTATTACATAAGTAAATGACCAAGACTTGATACTAGTTACATGCATTCCCAACAATCTCCCCCTAAGGGTTGGTCATCAAAGATTGCTTGACGTCTTTTGTGCTTCTTTGGCTTTGACGTCTCTAGTATCTTTGTTCTTTGTTCTTGTTCTATGTGATGTGATAAAGTTGTGATCTGCCTTTCATCAACGTTTTTAGTTTTGGTGTCTTTACGTTTTTTCCACCATGCTCATACTTTTTTGTCTTTGAAACTTTGAGCATTCTGTGATTCTCATTCTTTAACTTCGATCTTTGTCTTTTGAACTTTTGCTTCTGTTATTGATGAGAAACGACTTTCTGATGTTGTTATGAGCATGTGGAGATGGAATGCTGTTGATGATAATGGTGGTAATTATGGTCACAGCTAGCTGGAACTCTGGGTCTCCATGAGTACCTACATGAAAACAGTTAGCAATAAAGTTTCCAGCACTTATAAGTTCGGACTTCGAGATAACTAACAGCATAGTGTGAAAACTCTCTCTAATCCTTACAAAGGCTGTTCATGAATCGGATACCCCCAAGAGGGCTTACACAGATATACCGAAGTATGTCAACGATTCAGAGTGAGCCGTTGAAGTATACCGAGGTATCACTCCACGACTGTAGACCGTTTGAAACCACCGCGAACACTAAGCGTAACCCACAAGGGATTACCGAAGTGACCCGCTGTCAGGGCTGTTTGATGCTGACCTTGGCAGGGATTTCCATTCAATCACTGAGAATTACATTTTTAGATTCTCTCATAAATGTTCATGGCAGATTGCTAGAATCTGCGTAGGACTCTTAAATTTACAACTTGTATTCTTAATGTTGAAGAACAAGTGTAGAAAAGTTTAAGTGTTCCTAAGAGATCTTTTGATGAATCTCGTGGCTCTAGACTCGATTAGTGTGTTTTGATTTTAGTAGTCGGAGGCATGGAGCAGAGAGTCTCCTTTTCAATATCAACACATCTCGGAGTGAGAGGTCAATAGATTATGCGAGGTTCTACGTGAGAAATGAAACAAGTACCTTTTGAGATATACTTGAGTGGCTAGAAGGTTAAGTGTAGTGTGTCATTGGGTCCATGACGTCTTGTCTTCAATACTGGCATCACCTTGGTAATAACCAGTAGCATATGAATTGAACCCGGTTTCTGCCCTAAGGTTGAACATTTGGAGGGCTATTTCTTTTCACCCTTTCATTAACTTTTCTTTTTAAATCTTCAACCCCTTCTTTCTCCTTTCATTTCGTTACTCCTTTTTTCAATCATACCTAAGGACTTCTAGTACTAAACTATTGGTGTTGTCCCTGGGTAGATCCCTCCGGCTCTGGCAGATCATAGGACGTATTTCCTAACCTAGGTCACCTTATAACTCCATGACTATCCTATGTTGCCATAAACAATTCATTTGAAAATCTCTCAAAGTGTTTATGAATATAAGATACATTTTGTTAACACTTTGAGAGTTTTGGATTTTTCAGAAATACTCCCCCTTCACATGTGCTCATAAGTTTTTTAAAATAAATTTGCACATGTTGGGTAGAGTTTTATCACACCCCATCAAAGGCGGAAACACGAGGTGTAACTAAGAAAGGCACATTGCGTAACATTATAGATTCATACCTTGTGATTATTACAACAGCAGTTTACAACTTTTACAAAATGATCCATGTCTCGAATATGAAAGAAAACATGTCTCTTTTGAAATCTTATTGTCTTGAAAACGTAGTAGCAAGTGTCAAATAGTCTAACTCCAATAAACGTGCCTTCAAATACTTTTCTAATGATCCACCTGAAAATGGTACTAGAAAACGTCAACATAATGTTGGTGAGCTCGTAGGTTTGAAAGTAAAACAACAAAACTGTGAATAATGAAATGCAGGACAATAGTGCACATGAATACCAATTATAAGCACGTTATCCAAACAGTAATAGTGTCGCGCCAACTGAACCTATAGTGTTCATCGTACTCATAACCAATATCACGTGAGGAGCTACCTCGATAGATCTATCAATATGTGGGCTCTCAACAGAGAGTTAACAGTTACACCAATTGAACATATAACTTGTGGGCCCTCAGTAGAGAGTTAACAGTTGCGCAGTCATGAACTCACAAAATAAAACATGTCACAGCATATAATCGCATCATCACACGTATATACCCAAAATCATGTAAAATAGTAGTTCACAGCATGAAAACATTTGTAAAGCATTGAGTACCATTTCCACCCCAAGGTAAAACACGTTAAAAGTTGGGCCACGAGAACTCACCGTAGTCAAGCAATGCACAACACAACAGATCAAGAGTAGTATAGCACAACGAAAACTAGAACGTCACGGCACAATGGACTCGGCACAACCTAATAATATAAAGACTGGTCTCAAAATATATTTCATAAATCAAATGCGCAAGGGTTTCCAAAGTTAACCATTTCCATTTCCAAAATTAATCATGTTTTATCCTTTTATTAGAGTTTGGTATCATCATTTGTGTTACGGTAGGAAGACACTGACTCAAGAGTACACACGCCAAAAGAAGGACGAATAACGAAGTCGTCGCGAAGAATAAGACAAGAAATCAAGAAGAGATGACGGAGATAACCCAAAGTGATTACACATAGCAAACACACCAAATAAAATGGATAGATTGATAGTCGTCGGTATTTTCCCATAATCCCATTTAATTTCATAAACACACTTGATTTGTAGTTTAAAATAAACTTAAATTCAAGATAAAGGAATCTTTTGAAAAGACCTTAAGTTTATCAATTTCACAAAATTTTGTCATGTTTCGTTCGTTAAACGAACGTTTTCCAAGTCAAAGGACTTTATTGAAATAAATTTCCCAAGTTTGGTATTACAAAATCCAAAGGTAATCCGAATACCAATCAATCATCAAGTCAATCTTATACACAGTCAATGTCAAATGTTTAAGCTTAAAAGCTTACTAAGATATCCGTACGAATTATTGGATCCTTGTCGAATTTGTCAACCCGATAAGTCCAACAATTCCTTCGTCTCACTTATTAATCCAAAGCCAAACCTACACATTGCACATAAATGGTAAGTCATAAGGATATGTCACACACTAATAAATTCCTCCAACACACTTACCGGGCCCTTATTGGGCTTGTCAACCCAATAAGTCTGATAACTATGCCGATCCGGTCTATTAATGTTAGACCGATCCGTAACTTCACAATAATCCAAGCATTATTTCAAATATAGTCTACTAAGATACACGTGCCTCGAAACGTATTATAACCCTCGCGTCTTTTCCATTTTATTTCAAAATTATACGTTTTCTTTCTATAAAAGAATAATTACCAATTTAGTTCTTATAAATTGTTATTTCAAATAAGTATTTATATTAACTTATTTCTTTTTGTTTTTCTCACGTCTAAAAAGTTAACGAGTTATATTTTCTGTCTCGAGTCACAAGTATCAAATCCTCGGTTATAAGACGGGTCAATAAGTCAAACTTGTCAATCAACCCATGTATATAACTATAGTCCATTTTTAGGCTATCGCGGTCACACGGAGATCACGGGTTCTCGACTAACTCGCGACGAGGCCAAAACATCACGATATTAAACCTTGTCTAAGTTTATAACATCACAATCATCCTCTCGGCCACGACTAATCCTACGGCTCGAGTTCAAAGTCAAATATCAACCACAAAATTACCACAAATAATATATACCATTCGGACCATTATTAACTCACCTCGCCGAGACCACGGGGTCTCGGCTTTGAACCTGTCGTGAACCAAACACCTATACGGACCAAAACAAATCCCAAATCCTAACCAAAACCTAACAAATCTGGAACCAAAACCCGCGAGTGGGTTTGGTTGTAGTCGTGACCCACATCGAACGAAACCAAACAAATCCAAAACCAAAAATAAGAAAAAAACCAAATAAGCTTGAGAGCTTATTAATAAGCTCGGTTAGAGCTTTTTCTACCGAACAAACCAAAAATAAGCTCAAGAATGAGCTTATCCTCTCGGCACCGTGAATCCAAACACGACACAAACACAAAACGAAACACAACTAGATGATACCACGAGTTTTAGTTACATTTTAAATAAGTTTCAATCATTTTCTACTCATTTTTAACCCTCACCGATTCACAAGGGGTTGTGAATCGGTGGTAACTTTACCTTACCCTTTAGATCCGGACTACACGCTTACCTAGGCATGAAAACAAGTGGCGGTGTGGCGCGTGTGATGGGTTTTAAAGCGCTTGGAGGGTGGATTCGTGCTCAAAATGGAGATATAAGGGTGGGTTTGGTGGTGCATTGATTGTAGAGGTGGCAGTGTAGTGGTGGTGGTGACTTGATGTGACGGCGGCGGCTGTTAAGAGAGAGAGAAGGAGATGATGTTATTATGATTTAGGGTTAGGAAATGAGAGAGATGTAGTGTTTTATTAACCCTAAGGGTAGGTTGTGTCAACTTTGCAAACTAGGAGGGGCGCGGGTACAACTTAATGCGAGGGGCCAATGTGCAGTTTTGCTAAACTTTTGTTATTTTGCTTCATGGGCTCGTTTAGGCTAGTAAAGTGTTCCGTGAGACTTTCTAACTTGCGCCATAAATTTCAGAATCGTTTTCCCGTTAAAAATGGTTATTTATACGTCTATGTTTGCTCTAAACGTATAAGATCAATTATTTCATGTTTTATTAGGTTCAGACTCGTGCTGAATCGCGTTGTGCTCTACTTTCACGTTTCACGAGAAAATCTCTCGTTTTCAGTTCAAATGATGTCCCAAAAAGCTTGGAAAATATATAATAGGTAATAATAAATATATTTTATTATCAAAATAAGTACTAAAAGTCAGCGGTTCTCACAAATAGTTTCAAGTTTTATAAATAAGTATTGCCCTAAAATGCCGGTTGCTACAGTACATCCCCATTAAAGGAATTTTGTCCTCAAAATTCAGCTAGTACTACTGCCAAAAAGTGTGGGTACTTAAGTCTTGCTTGGTTCTTTCGTTCCCAAGTAACTCATGTCCACGGTCTAAGCTCACATAAACTTATAATTAGAATCTTGTCTCATCTATGTTGCTCAATTTCCCTAACGAGGGTTTTGGTCGGTTCTCCCATAACACGAAATAGATCGTCAAGCTGATACTTTAAGGGTGATAACTAGTTGGTCACCAGATAGGTTGTACTTATGGTTCCTCACACATTAACTACTAAAATTTAGGGATTGCTCGCAAATCCATATGACCAATTCTTGCTAATGAAACTGGTAGTCTGCTGTAAACAACCTAGTCCACTATGTTAGTGTCAATAATTCTGTCTGCTCTTACTAAAATAACTAGTGTATGTATGCAGAACCTAACGAAGGTCAGAATCATGACAAGAGAACTAGAATTCGAATAAGAGATCCAATGTCGCGGTTGTAACTTATGTGACAAAGGTAAATACTACTAAAAGCTGTAACATATGTCGTCTTAATCCAAATTCATACTTCTGAGTGAAATGGGACGGGCAGTCGAAGGTAACTATCGGGTGGTCAAATTTGATGGAATAAGCTTTTCCGTCTTCGAGCAAAATCATCGAGTATCCATTGAAGAGGGAAGGATCGGTCGTTATCTATATGTTCTTCATCAAGATTCAAAATGGTTTGTAGGATTTGTAGCTACCATGGTTTTGTATAAGCAATGGAGATTGTAAATGTCGTAAGAATGAAAACAAATCTTCTAGAGTTAAACCTACTGGCGCGAAATGGTGTATGAGTATGGCACGAGCACTTGATACCAGTGTGACCATCCAGGTAGCTCTACGTGAGGTTGCACCTACTTAATTGAATTGGGGAGATTGTGGTCTTCGTGGACTCGTAGGATTCGATGTGTTCATTAAAGAGGTGAACTATGATATGAGCCGCTATCGGGAAGGTCAACATGCAAGAAAAGAAAATGGAGAACCTAAGGAAAAGGATGAGCTTTTAAAGCGATTAATGAGAAAGTAAGGGTAGCAACGGGTGTTGTGTCTGGTATCTTCCTTGTCTGTAACATACTTGCTTTCGTCCGACATCTGGTACCAAAAGATTATTTGCGATTTCTTTTTCATGTCGTCGCATGAGTCGTGGATCGAAGGAATTAAATAGAGCGCTAGCTGAAAATTTTGTGGATGGAGACAAATTTTATTGCTGAAGGAATCATTGATTGTATTCCCAGTGGCATTGATGGGGAGAAAATCTGGTGGAATAGATTACAGTGTAGGTAGGTGAATTTGCTGTAGCTATTGGGAGGGAATTGTTGACCAAAATTCGAGGGGGGAGAAAATCATACGTGCTAGAAAATCATCAAGGCTATGTCTCTGAATGAAAGAACTATCGCCGTCTACGAAGATTGAAGAAGTATAAATGAAGGCTCCTAATGTGAAGAAAGTTGTTCCAAGGTAATTGGAAAGAATGGGAAGGGATATCCAACTCGTGGCACGGAGTTGGTAGTCGTAGTTTTGAAGTAATATCATAAAAGGCGGTGTTTGCATGGTACGCAGTGTCCTGTCCACTTAAATCACAAGAGTCTTATGCCTATGTTTCATATAGGGGTTCTAATACTCAGGAAAAGTGTGAACGGTGTTGGCAAAGTGTTTCGATGTTGGTGTTCTTATCATGTAGGAAGATTTGCTGACGTAAACATCCGAAAGGGAGGAGTAGAATCCAATAGAATTCGGTCAATGAGGATAGAGATCATTAATAGCCTCACAACGGATAAAAGGCTTTTGAGGGAAGAGCCCTTGGTGTGAAAACATCAGGAAAGAGCGTGTCGTCAGGTATGCAAGAATAGTTGAAGACAGTGGTCTATGAGTGAAAAGGTCTATGGGCAGAACCTGGTGTCAAAGATCTGGAACCCTCGAAGATCATTATTAGGCAAAACTCTTACGTCTAAGTGCTCAATTCGTCTAGGCAGGACTAAGATATATAATGACTCAAAATTGTTGCCCAGTGAATACTACGTCGAGATATGTTTGTCTTGTTACAAGTGAAAGCCAAAGGTCTTATGGTCTGTGCAACTTCTTGATATCCAAATGTAAGAGCGAAGTCATGTACCAATGTGACTAAGACTCCGAAAGGCCACGTTGTCTCTTTAAGTAATTGCACACTGACTGTTTAATCTAACGCGCTTCGATCAACACGAGAGTCTTATCTTCTGGGATGGGTAGGAAGGTTGCACTTCAAAGGAATAGCGTCAAGAAATGACGCATCGCTACTGACCGTCTCGGACAGAGGTGCTCGATTCAATTCTAAGGTCGCATACTATGTAGGCACTATGATTGTTCCCGAGGTTTGTCCATGAATGGTACTTGTTCTCTCTTTGAGGCATGGTCTTTTAAGTTGTTAACAACATTTATTTGAGTAAGACATTATGAAATTTTGACCATGAATGTAATTTGGAGCAACTTTGTTTGAAATTTTTCGATGGTTATAGTCATGTGAAAAGATATGTCTGCAAAAATTTGTAATTTGAAATAACGATTTTTCATATATGGTTTGGATTTTTTATTTTCAATAAAATTGACGTTTGGACAAACATTTGAGATGATTTTTATACTAAAATAATCCATCCGTTTAGAATCACAAATTTATTTTAAAACAATTTCGACTATCAACTAAATTTTGTTTTGAAGAAACATTATAACACTATTCAATTAATGAGGATTACTAGTTCATCATACCACACCTTATAAAGTTCTCAAGAAAATCTTTCATTTGCACAAAAATTCTGACCAACAGAATTCAAATTATCTAAATCAGTACCATCTCCGGAACATGAACACTAAGGCGAACATCGCTATCATGGTCAACATAAACAACTCAACTAATAAGCTTAGGGTCACTGCTTTTTCATGTGCTCTATTATCTCACCTGCAGTCTCCAAGGTCCAAATCGTACAAATAAGCCGTTAATTTTGACTGCGTTAGTTGGCGGGTCGTTTCCCTAAGGCAACTAATAACGTCATCCGACTCATTTGCTTATAATGTGGTGTATTCAGGCTTTCTCACAATTTGAGGGGTAGGGGAGATAAGGCATGTGGCGCAGCGGCATAGGGAAATACTAGGGTAGTTGTGTATCCAAAGCAGTTTTCAAATAGTATTCCAAAATAGTGTTTCCAAAATAGTATGTCCCAAAATAGTTCTCAAAATAACATATTAGTATAATGCGTTTTCAAAATAGTGAAACCAATGTTGACCGTCCAAAATAGTATTCAAAATTGTATAGCGTATCTAAAATAACGTATCCAAAATAGTTTACCCAAAATAACGTATCGCTATATATATTTAGCAAAATATATAGTATGAGTTTTGTTTGCGTAAGGGGAAAAATAATATCAGACGCATAAGTATGGGGAATGGTACAGGAAATACTCTAACTCAAACCAAAACAACCATATCATATCAATTCAACTCAAATCTCATCATAACGTATCAGATCAAAATGCATAATATCAAATCAAATCAAAGCACTAAAGTACACAATTGCAAGCTCACATATTGTCCTAGAAGCTAAAAGCTTCAGCATACAGAAGGCAAGGCAACATAACAACAGATACACATAACACATAAGGCAGATGCACACACATAGTCCAATGCATTTTCAGGTGATCTAGACTCCGACTCCAACCAAACACGATCTAAGGTAACTACCCCTATTATCCCATGATCGCTCCTGAATTAAACATAGTTGATCAGGTTATGCGTAATTTAGGAAAAACAATGGAATACACAGGCTAATCGACTTGTACCATGTTTGGAGTTTTAAATAAAAACTTTAGTCCAGTTATAGTTGAGGTTTTTATTTTTGAAAAACCGGCATTCTCTATAACCTTAGGCTCTGATACCATTCTGTCACATCCCGTCAAAGGCGGAAACAAGAGGTGTAACTGAGATAGGCACATTGCATAACATCATAGATTCATACCTTGTGATTATTACAACAGCAGTTTACAACTTTTACAAAACGATCCATGTCTCGAATATGAAAGAAAACATGTCTCTTTTGAAATCTTGTTGTCTTGAAAACGTAGTAGCAAGTGTCAAATAGTCTGACTCCAATAAACGTGCCTTCAAATACTTTTATAATGATCCACCTAAAAATGGTACTAGAAAACGTCAACATAATGTTGGTGAGCTCGTAGGTTTGAAAGTAAAACCACAAAACTGTGAATAATGAAATGCTGGACAATAGTGCACATGAATACCAATTATAAGCACGTTATCCAAACAGTAATAGTGTCGCGCCAACTGAACCTATAGTGTTCATCGTACTCATAACCAATATCATGTGAGGAGCTACCTCGATAGATCTATCAACATGTGGGCTCTCAACAGAGAGTTAACAGTTACACCAACTGAACCTATAACTTGTGGGCCCTCAGCAGAGAGTTAACAGTTGCGCAGTCATGAACTCACAAAATAAAACATGTCACAGCATATAATCACATCATCACACGTATATGTCCAAAATCATGTAAAACAGTAGTTCACAGCATGAAAACATTTGTAAAGCATTGAGTACCATTTCCACCCCAAGGTAAAACATGTTAAAAGTTGGGCTACGAGAACTCACCGTAGTCAAACAATGCACAACACAACAGATCAAGAGTAGTATAGCACAACGACAACTAGAACGTCATGGCACAATGGACTCGGCACAACCTAATAATATAAAGACTCGTCTCAAAATATATTTCATAAATCAAATGCGCAAGGGTTTCCAAAGTTAACCATTTCCATTTCCAAAATTAATCATGTTTTATCCTTTTATTAGAGTTTGGTATCATCATTTGTGTTACGGTAGGAAGACACTGACTCAAGAGTACACACGCCAAAAGAAGGACGAATAACGAAGTCGTCACGAAGAATAAGACAAGAAATCAAGAAGAGATGACGGAGGTAAACCAAAGTGATTACACATAGCAAACACACCAAGTAAAATGGATAGATTGATAGTCGTCGGTATTTTCCCATAATCCCATTTAATTTCATAAACACACTTGATTTGTAGTTTACACTAAACTTAAATTCAAGATAAAGGACTCCTTTGAAAAGACATTAAGTTTATCAATTTCACAAAATTTTGTCATGTTTCGTTCGTTAAACGAACGTTTTCCAAGTCAAAGGACTTTATTGAAATAAATTTCCCAAGTTCGGTGTTACAAAATCCCAAGGTAATCCGAATACCAATCAATCATCAAGTCAATCTTATACACAGTCAAGTTCAAATGTTTAAGCTTAAAGGCTTAATAAGATATCCGGATGAATTATTGGATACTTGTCGAATTTGTCAACCCGATAAGTCCAACAATTCCTTCGTCTCACTTATTAATCCAAAGCCAAACCTACACATTGCACATAAATGGTAAGTCATAAGGATAGGTCACACACTAATAAATTCCTCCAACACACTTACCGGGCCCTTATTGGGCTTGTCAACCCAATAAGTCCGATAACTATGCCGATCGGATCTATTAATGTTAGACCGATCCGTAACTTCACAATAATCCAAGCATTATTCCAAAACTTCAAATATAGTCTACTAAGATACACGTGCCTCGAAACGTATTATAACCCTCGCGTCTTTTCCGTTTTTATTTCAAATTATACGTTTTCTTTCTGTAAAAGAATAATTACCAATTTAGTTCTTATAAATTGTTATTTCAAATAAGTATTTATATTAACTTATTTCTTTTTGTTTTTCTCACGTCTAAAAGTTAACGAGTTATATTTTCTGTCTCGAGTCACAAGTATCAAATCCTCGGTTATAAGACGGGTCAATAAGTCTTTTAATACACTTAAGGTTGATCTGTTTTCAATAAAACATAAGTTTAATAGCTTAATTCAGCTCTAAAATCACTTTTCACTTTTTAAAGGGGTGTTTGGGATAGTAGTACTAACTATAAGTTAGTACTGCTAGTATGTGTTTTGTCTATTAAGTCAGTTTGTTTAAGCTTAAAAATAGTCTATAAAGTAGTTTTTAAAGAATTTTAACCAGTTTTAACAAGTTTCATAGATTTTAGCTTAATTTTCTAAATTTCATAGCTTAAAACTCATTATATCAGCTTATTTTGAAAAAGTCATAAATAGGTCTTTCAAGTGTTGTGTTTTGAGTCATAATTCAGTTTAAGATAAGTTTTACTACTTTTGGTCATGTGTTTAATAGATTTGTGTCCAATTTTGTAGTCTGCAAGTTTTCATATAATTACAAAAAGCAAAAAATAATCGTATAACTGTCCTTCAATATCAGCTTATTTTTAAGCTAATTATAAGTTCAAATTGCTTGGAATTGGTTTTATAAGCTCATTAGTGGGTGTTCTTTGCTGTTCTGGAGTTTATAGCTTATTCCATAAGCTGTAGGTAGCTTATTTATAGTGCTAAAAGTAGTAGTTAAGGTCTGATTTTAAGTATATTAGTCTTCAATAGTGTCTTAAGCTGTCTGTTTCACAGCTTATTTTCAAGCACCTAATAAGCTCTAAAATGTCTTAAAATGGTTTTGTGAATTCTTTGGTTGTTTAACTTAATCTGTTTTTAGGTTTTGTGGATTAGCTTTTAGGTTTAGTGGTTTATTCAGTAGCTTAAAGTTGCCCATTTAGGCTGTTTTAATAGCAGTTTTGCCTTTTTAGCTTAACTAGATTATGAGCTTATTGCTTGTTAAGAATAGCTTAATTTAGGTTAGAATTGCTTCTTAGGTTTGCTTTTAGGATTTAGAAGCTAACTTGAGTAAAGCACAAGCTTATAAAAGCTTGAGCTTTGATTTCAGTTAGCTCTTTTGCTTCTTTTTAGTATTTTAGCTTATCTGTTGGTTAAAAAAGCTTTGTCCAACTTATTTTCTGAGTTTTAAAAATTTTGCTTTTACAAAAGTTACTTCTTTTCAGCTTATTTATAAGTTTTAAAATTAAAATTTTCAAAAATAAAAACTATGGGAAAGGGGAAGTCCAAGGCTCGAACCCTAGACCTCAACCCTCTCAACGAAAGCCTCACACACCACACCACTACCACTGCGCCCTTGGGTCTTTTTCGTTAAGGGTTGCAGTGGTTATTTACTTAACCACTTTCTTCCCTTTTAGCTTAATTTTCCTTTTAGCTTATTCACATCTTATCTAGATAAGCTGTCGATTCCTTTTTATTTTTTCTAAGTTACTTATAGCTTAAAGTAGTTTTCCAGAATTTTTCATAATTTTTCGTATTAATTTATTATTTTTAATATTATTCTTAGTCTAAAAGTGTTTTTAATTCATTAAAAATAAAATAAAAAGAAAAAAAATATAATTCTTTTTTTTTCAAAAATTATTTTTATTCATTTAGGACTTTTAGGAACCAAATTTACACATCTAGGGTTAATTTTCATTTTTTCGGTTTTCTTAGGCTCATTTAATTCCCGTTAAGAACCCGTTTTTAGTCTAATTTGAGTTTTTGCTTATTTGTGTTTACTTTCTTGTTTTATATGATTATTAGTTGTTTTTTAGTATATGCTTTCTGTTTTTAGTCATAATTCAAAATATATCTCAATTAATCAAATCATTCGATCACGAACGAAATTCAAAGTTCCATTCACACTTCATCGAGACCTAACGACCCGGGAAAAATAAACTACTTCTGGAAAATATTTGGTTTGAATTTCTTTGACCTCTCGGTATATTCACTCTTGGTTAGAGAGAGAATTTACCTTTTGGTCGAGTTTTTCTTGCAATAATATATATATATATATATATATATATATATAATATATATATATATATATATATATAGTGTAGGGTTATTTTCAGAACCAAAAAAAGGTACAGAACTGCGAGAACCGATCTCAACCTTCTATTTTTTTAATCAATGGCTATAAATGATGATGGCAGTTTTGTAATTAAACTGAAAACAAAAAGTATTCAATTAAAAGAAAAAGGGTATTATAGGGTTTTCAAAATAAATAAAAGTTAGTGCTAATAAAAACCGTACCCACTATCTTCTTCTTCATTTTAACATAACCCTAAAAAAAAAAACCTCTCTTCTTCTCTCTTGCGCCGCCGCAGGCCACCAACAAAACACCACCACCGCCACCTCTATCACCTCACCGCCACCACCAAAACAACTACCACAACCTCCTCTTCACCCTACACTACCACACGCGCTCTCTAAAACTTACCACCATCACCTCTTTCATCTTAACGCGCCTCCACTCTACTCCCAACCACCTCCATTTATTAGATCGAGAAGGAAAAGGTAAGCCACACCGTGTCACGCGCGTTGGTGACCGGTGTGAGTCGACTTTTTTTTTAGAAACATGTGAGATGAGATGATTTTGGGATTTTGTTATTTTATTTTTTATATAGTTTTTGTTGATTTTTGGATTCGGTTGTATCATCAATGCCTTTGTTCTGGTTAAAAATAATAGTGTATCACGTTATGACTTTAGTTGGTGATTCTTGTTATGACTAAATTGACATATGTACTGATCTTGGGGTCTGCTTTGTGATTTAAGGTTCATGTATGTGAATGTGATTTTAAATATTATAGTTTTGTTTATTTGGCTAAGGTAATTAGGTGATCAGTAATGTGTCAAGTGCCCTCGTGATGATCTAAACTCTCATGATTCATCAGCAACTGGTATATAAAAGGGTGCTATGTGTTTTATGGTTGGTATAAAATCAATGAAATGGGTGCATATGTGTTTTATGGTTGGTATAAAATCAATGAAATGGTGATGAAATGGTGTGCATATGTGTTTTAAAAGGGTGCATATGTGTTTTATGGTTGGTATAATTTAAAGAACACTATATGTTTGATGCATATGTGTTTTTACAGTTTTGGAGTTAAATATGTTGAAAGTGCATATATGTTTTTAGTTATGATATAAAGATGTTTTGTGTTTAGTTCTATTTTAAGTGTGCACTTGTGTTTTGTGGTTACAGGTACAAGTATGATGATCAATATGAAGAGTGCATATGTGTTTTGTACATACTATCTAGCGATAAGATAGTTACTCTAAAGATTTAAAGAGTAAAGACACAAGTGCAGCCGTAGATACAAGTGCACATATACATACAAAGAGTCCAACGAGGGAAAATACATGTGCATATATGACAACATTTTTGCTTTTAGAAATTTGTATTTGAAGTGTATTATCACATGATTTTAAATTTTGTATATAATGTTTTTGTTTTAAATTGTAAGCAATACATGTAAAATACTTCTGTTTGTCATTCCATGCACTACAAACATACGTAAATTTACATTATCTAAAAAAACACATATGCACCTTACCAAATACACGTAAATTGAACACTACAAATATACGTAAACATACATTATATAAAAAACACATGTGCACCTTACAAAAAATGCATGCTGAAAAAAATATTATTCAAAAAAAAAAAAAAAAAAAAAAAAAAAAAATCCTAAAATATAGGGAAAAATATGTTTTTTACTAAAAAAAATTCAAAAAGGAAAAAAAATGTACTATTACTATTATACCCTTTTGAATTAAATAATAAAAATTAATATTCAAAAAATTCTGATTGGTTGATGGTGGTTCTCGCAGTTCTGTATCTTTTTTTGGTTCTGAAAATAACCCTTCCATATATATATATATATATATATTTTGTTTAACACTAAGTTTTTGGCGCCGCTGCCGGGGAAGTTGTGAAACGAATATTGAGTTACGTTTGAAGATTAGTGATTTGAAGATCATTCCCTGTGAAGTTATCGTTTTATCTTGTAAATATTTTCTTATATTATAAGAACAAAAAAAAAAAAAAAAAATTTAATTAAAAAAATCACGAATACTTTTCCTAAAGTATTCAAAATACCAAAAAAATTAAAAAACCAACAAAAGAAATCGCGAAGTCAATTGTTACGTCGGCTCACCTTTAGATTGCAAACTATAAGAGGAGTTTAAGGATGATTGACATTAAATTGTCGAACCGAAAGAAACGGGTTTTTAATTAGCATTTATTGCGGTACCTTTGTTTCTCCGCCACTTTGTGAGTAATTCTAGAGAGCTACCGAGCACCGGTTGACGAATTGATTACCAAAAATATTTGTTTTTCAAATTTTTTCTAAATATAAAAACCCAAAAATATTTTCTTTTTCAAAATTTATTTTTCTTTTAAATTTTGTGTTTTTAGTGCATGCGCACTCGTTCTCAATCGACTCCTACAATACCGACTCAACAATATCGTAGACGTAACCGTAAACGAGTAAACGTACCCTAGATACGTACTCTTGTTGAAGCTCCCATTACCAAAATGGCGGATACACGTACTATGTGTGAGTTGCTCCAAGCACCCACCGAGGGTTACGGAGATGCTATTGTTTTACCACCGATTCTTTTCGATAATTTTGAGCTAAAAACCGGTCTAATTCAACTTGCAACGTCACATCAATTTCTTGGTTTCGAGGGTGATGATCCTTTCGCTCACATCCGATGGTTTAATAAGTTGACTTCGACTATGAAATGTAAGTATGTTCCTCATGACGCGATTAAGTTGATGTTATTCCCATTTTCTCTCGAGGGGGCAGCCCGGATTTGGCTCGAAAAAGAACCCCCTCGTTCGATTACTTCTTGGGAAGATCTCGTTTCTAAATTCGTGAATCATTTCTTTCCTCCTTCTAAGACGACAAATCTTAAAAATGATATTACGAATTTTCAACAACGTTTTGATGAAAATTTTGGTGAGGCATGGGAACGATTCAAAGATCTCCTTCTTAAATGCTCACATCACGATTTTTTGGAATTGCACCAAATCGATACGTTCTATAATGCTTTGACTCAAACCGATCAAGATTCGCTTAATGCAGCCGCCGGTGGAAATATCTTAAATCGTACTCCGAGAGATATTTTGACTATTATCGAGAACAAATTGAAATTTCCCACTTCACGAAACAAACTGGTTGTTTCCAAAGTGAATGCTTCTACTTCTTCTTCACCGGCACATCCATCGGAGATGGCCGAACTTACGGATGCTATTCGATGTATGATGAGAGAGTTCAAGATTCAAAACCAAAAACCGGATCCCGTTAAAGCCGTTACTGAAAATTGTGTGATTTGTGGTGGTCCCCATCCTTATTATGATTGTCAAGCCACCGATGGCCAAATTTTCAATGCTACCGCAACAACAGCGAATTACAATCAAAATCAAGGATTTCGCCCTCAAGGAGAAGTTAATTACCGTGCCAATAATCAAATGGGACCACCCGGTTTTCCTTCCGTTCAAAACAATCAAAATCGTTTCAATCATAATCAAGGTTATAACCAAAACCGTGAAACAAATGTCAATCAAGGAAACCAAAATTACCAAGCTCCACCTCATCAACCTCCTCCTCCTCAAGTTGGACATAATAATGATTTTTCGAACTACATGAAGACGAATGATGTTAGCATGCGAGCTATGCAAAATCAAATCAACAATATGAAGGTCGAGCTTAAGAATGAGTTTAAGAAAGAAATGGATACTACGTTGACTAGACAAACGAATGAGCTTAAGCACATGATGAGTAGTTTTATGCAAATGAATCAACCCTCAAGATCGGGATCTCTTCCAAGCAATACCGTTGCTAACCCGAGAGGTGACTTGAAAGCTATCACCACCCGAAGTGGTGTTGCTTATGATGGACCCACAATTCCTACTATTTATTCTTATCCTCCTAAAGTAGCCGAACCAAGGTGACAAAGGACACGGTGCCTCCTACTAATAAGGGAAGTACCGAAAACGTCCAACCTCCAGTCTTCTAAACTTCAATTTCAGAACCCAATGTTCCGAAGACCAATCCTAAGCCTTCTATACCTTACCCGTCAAGACTTAATGATCTGAAGCTCCGCGAAAAAGCTAACAATCAAATGGAAAAGTTCTTCCAAATATTTCAAGATTTACACTTTGATATTAGCTTCGCGGATGCTCTTCTTCTCATGCCTAAATTTGCTTCGACTTTTAAAAGCTTATTGAGTAATAAAGAAAAATTGTTTGAAGTAGCTAATACGCCATTAAATGAGAATTGTTCGGTGGTTCTCCTCAAAAAGTTACCCAAAAAATTGGAGACCCCGGCAAGTTTCTCATTCCGTGCGATTTTTCAGGAATGGTTGAATGCTTAGCCTTGGCCGATCTTGGCGCAAGCATCAATCTTATGCCACTTTCCGTATGGAAAAAGCTTTCCATTTCAGAACTTAGTCCTACTCGAATAACTCTCGAGCTTGCGGACCGATAAATTACTCTTCCTATCGGTGTCGCCAAAGATGTCTTCATGAAAGTAGGAAAGTTCCATTTTCTGGTTGACTTTGTAGTCGTTGATTTTGATGCTGATCCTCGGGTTCCCCTCATTCTAGGAAGATCCTTCTTGAGGACGGGACGTGCTTTAATTGATGTTTATGGTGAAGAACTAACCCTTCGTGTTGATAATGAAGCCGTAACTTTTAATCTCGATTGAACTTCGAGATACTCCTCTAATTACGGTAAATTATCGGTTAACCGGATCGATGTCATAGATATTGAGGAGTATGCTCAAAAAGTTCTTGGATTTTTGGATAATTCTCCAAGTAGCAGTACCACTCCGTCTTCCGAACCTATCATTGCCGACTCTTCCCCTTCTCTCACTTCGTTTGAGGGAAGTGACTTCATTTTGGAAGAGATCAAGGCTTGTCTTAAGAATGATTCAATTTCACTAGAAATTGATCCGGAGGGAGATACTCTTTTACTCGAGAAAATGTTAAATGATGATCCGTCACCTTCACTCCATCCGAAAGAAATTAATATTGAAGGAACTAAGGAAGTTAAGACGTCAAATCCTCCGGACCTCGAGCTCAAGGATTTATTTTCTCATTCTGATGATTCTTTACCAGATTATGAATTTTTTTTTTTTGATATCGAAGAGAAGAGTAGTGGCAGTACCACTTCTCATTCCGATTATTCTCTTCCTGATTATGAAGCATTCTGTTTTGATATCGATCATACTGAAGAAAAAAGTAGTGGCAGTACCACTTCTCATTCCCATCTTTCTCTTCCTGATTATGAATCATTTCTCTTTGAACAATTTCCTCCTGCCAATAGGAGTGATCTTTATCATGAGGAGTTCGCCGATGAACTCGCTCACATCATATCTCCACCAGAGTATGAACTCGCTGACATCTTATCTCCACCAGAGTATGATCATTTTTACTTTAATCTTAAGGACGATTATTCTAACTCGGAGGGAGACATAATTTATCTTGAGAGTTTGCTTAAAAATGACACTATCCCTAATCTCCCTCCTGAGGTGTTTTTTTGACTTAAAGAGCTTTAATGATGATTTACAATTTAAGGAAAATGTGAGGTTTACCTTTGAGGATCGCCATTATCTTTCCCTCACATTTGTTATCAAAATCTTTCTTCCTTTTCTTACCTATCATGTGAATTCTCCTCTTCTTCACTCCTTCGGGAGTGAGGATACCATTTTTGACCCCGGCATTTCCGCTTATAGTTTCTATTACTTAGAGACGGTGGCGTCTCATCGGAGTGGAACTTTCATGTGCTTCAATGTTTATCCAAACATCTTGAATGGAAGTCCGATGGAGATTTTCTCTTCCACTAGTTTCTTCCCCATGAACAATTAAATTCGGGGCGAGTCAAGCTAAACGACTCGATAATAAACAAGAGCTTCTCGGGAGGCAACCCGTGTTTCTATCTTTTATCTATTTTCTAATAAGTGTAACGTGAAGAGGCCTACCTCTTCCATTTCTCATGTTTCGTGGTTGTTGTTTTATGTCTAGGATTTGCCCGAATTATGAAGACTCTCATGCACGTGGTTGTATTTCATCCACTCGAGTTTCATCCTTCAGTGCTTATTGGGAAATCCGTATCCAAAATATTATCGAATAATGTTTATCTATTAGCATAATTAATAAACGGCTTTAGATATGCATAAGAGGACCCTTATTTCAAAACATTGAGGACAATGTTTCATTTTAGTCTTGGGGGGGGGGGTAATCTTTCGATTTGATTTTACCTTGAATTTTGCTTTATACTCTCGCAACCCCGTTTTACCTCCAAAATTCCAAAAAAATGAAAAAAATTTAAAATTTTTGCAAAAATACAATAAGTGTTTTGACACATTGTTAACTTTCCGCTGGTAAGAGTAGGAATAAAATTTTGACTTGATCGAGCGTGTTGAGCTCTAGCTTGTCCCCTTAACCTTTATAATTAGAAAATTGTGCTAGTCTCTTATACAAGAAGCAATAAAACGCGAATTCTTGCAAGAATTTGCAAGTTTCCATAATTGACTTTAAATATGCGTAGCTTGATTTTATTAGACTAAGCATTCGCGGATCTTATTATTTAGGATTTTAAATTTGCGAAGAACGAAAAATGATAGAGTTAAATATAAGTTAGATGCTAAGCGTGGAGTAGTTGGATCTCTTTAGAGCTCGTAGAGGTTAATTGTGGCTTTTTGCTCCCATTAGCTAAATAAACCCAAAAATATAAAAATTTTAAAATAATTAAAGGTGCACGGTTTTGGCGATAATTAGTTTTACTCCTACTTTAGAGAATTCTTGCTTATGAAAGTTGGGTACACATCAAGGTACTACCAGCGTTACGGGGAAATAATATAACTGATTCCTGATAGTACGTGCTATTGTTTCAGATGTTGAAAGACCGTAGGAATCGAGATTTGGCAACTAATATATGTGTAATAATAAACCGAAGCATGGTTGTTCAAAAGGTGGAAGTAAATGATAATAATCCAAAGCCATAAAAGTTTTCTGTTTCCTGACGGTTCGCTCCCATTGACTCAGACTTCAAAAAGGCAGAGGAAATTCCCAAGGTCATAATAGGCTACTGTTTCTTGATGGTTCGAACCCGTTGTTGCAGTTGTTATAAAGGGCCGAGGGCTAATGCGCTTAATAATGTTTATAATGCCAAATTTCGACTCCGGGGATATCCTAATAAAGCTTCTGTCTCTGGACTCGTAGATGAGTTGTTTCGGTCGAAATAAAAAGGATATCCCTTAAATCGTGTTAAATTAGGACCTTGATGTGGACCTCATTTTTATGGGCAATGGTTCTTGAGGGAAGGATTTTGTGGAAAACTAGAAGGGGGGGGGGGTTGAATAGTTTTACCGGTTTTTAATTTGTTTCAAAACCTTACTTTTGAAAAACTTTGATTCGAATCTTATGTGTAATCAATCAACACCAATATGAATGCTAAACTATACTATCTAATGTAAATAATAAGTGTAAGGAAAAGAGATGAAAAGATCAAACCGGGACAAAGAGATTTCTAGTGGTTCGGTCACGAAGCTCTTTTTCGCCCTACTCCACTCCCCGAGTACCACACTTGAGAGTTTCAAGCACTATGTCAACAAACCTCCCTTCAGGCGGAGAAAACCGTACAACGTCGCTTATCCTAATTTCCGACACTAAGCTAGATGTCGAGTACTAATCTTAGCTAGTACCAATCTACCACGATCCACACGATCCTTTCTACTTCACACAATCAACACACTTGACTCGATCTACCCGATCTACCCTTGATCCACTTGATCAACACACTAGCTCACAAGCTACAAGATATATTCAATATCTCTACAAGATCACAATGATCTACTCTCACAAACTCTCAAAAGAAAAATGAACTTGATGTATGCTAGAATACAACAAGTGTGTAACAAATGTTACAAGTGCACTAACTACAACTACAACACTTTGTATCTTCTTGGATACCTTGTGTTCTTCTCTTGCACTAGTAGAGGAATGAAGGTGATCACTTGGTTGGATGATTGGATCACTCTTTAAACAAAAGAAAACTAAACTAAATGATCAAGAAGAAAAGATGTGGTGAGAGTATTGAACTCAGAAAGATATGTATGAAAAAGTATGCCCAAAAACTGTGAAAAGGGCTGGTATTTATAGGCAGAAAAATTCTAGCCGTTATCGGTACACGGTACCACTAAATGTTACACGATACCACTAAATTTAGTGGTACCGTGCCAGACAAAAACGCTCCTCTTTTTGTTTTAGTGGTGAAAGTTTATTTGGGGAGGTTTGAAGCTGATTTTGGAGGGAAAAATAGTTGTTATGATATTTAAACTTATTTTTTCATTAAAACATTTCTTTATTAATAAAAAATAACTTGTAAAGTATATTTTTGAAAAAAATGTTTTGTCACATTAAAAATGTGAAGTTTTAAACACAAATTCACTTCTTTGATCATTTGTCAAGTTGTAAATTTGTTTGTTCATACCTAGAGTGATTTGCGTAGAAATGGGATTTTTCGACTAAAAACTTGTTTACGTTAATTTTAACGTAACGTGTTTTCACATTTTGTCATCCTCAAAACGTGAAGTTATCGAAAGATATAAATAACGTTTTTAGAACATTATTTGCATCAACAATCTCCCCCTTTTTGATGATGACAAAACCTAAACTCATTTTAAGTTAAAATTAATTTTAACAAGTTTTTAATGAGTTTATATCCAATTTCTCCCCCTTTTTGTCGAAGCAAAAAGGTTGCTAAAGCTCCCCTTGATGTATACTCCCCCTTGTTTGGAGGACACCAAGGAATTGAGCAATGATTCTTGCTACAAAACAAAGTTAGATGGCAAATATACAATATCTAACATGTAGCAATCACGACAAATATCCAACCACAATCAAGAAAATGGCTATGTAGCCAAACACAAAAAAATAAAACAACCACATAACATGCCCATCCATTCATTAAAAGAAATGTCATACATAAGTATGACTACATCCCAAACATAAAGACAAATAACAAGAAGCGTAAATAAATCCTTAGTGACTAGAGGCCCTAAGACAAGCTACATTTCCAAAAGGGTCCTAAAGGTTTATTGGTTGAAACTAAACATAAACATATTTATTTAAGTGGGCTAGGAGGAGGTGGAGATGGTGACATGATTGGAGGTGGTGGTGGTGTCAAGAGATGCTCCACATAGGAGAACATGAAATGTATCTCATCCCTCAAGGAGAAGATGAGGTTACGGTTGTGGAGGCAACATAGGCAATTAGCACTATGTAGATCAAATGGATGAGGTTGGATAGGTTGGCCCATGATTGGGGAAGGAGGTGGTGGTGAGTTAGTTGGTGATGAGGTTGGCATAGCATAATCCAATGGAGTGATGGTTGAGAGAGTGTAGTCCATGGATGATGGCATGGTGTTGAGAGAGGGAGATGATGAAGATGTGGTTCTAGTGGAAGATGTTTTGGAAGGAGCATTAGGTGGAGATGGTGAGTGAGGAGTAGCTTGGGAAGGTGGTGTTGTGACTTCATCATCTTTTGTGAGATCAACAAAGAGAGGTTTGGATGGTGGTCTTACGGTTATCCTAGGTTTCTTTGAAATGTGGTTTGTTGATCCTTGTATGGAAGACATGGTGATTGAGTGATGTGAGGTTGAAGATAAGATGCAAGATAAGCTTGCAATGGTGAGGCCTTATATAGGCAAGAGTGGTGGAATTTGAATTAAAGTTGGTGGTAGTGTCCTATGGTGTAGTAAGGGAATCTTGGGGTGTATGTGAGGTTGCAAAATTTTGCAGGTTTGAGGTTAGGGATGCAAGGATCTAGGGAAAACAGTGAAAATTCGTCAAACAAGGGCACGGTACCACTAAATACCACACGGTACCGTTAAATTTAATGGTACCGTGGCCTATTTAACGTTACCGTGACCTGGAAGTCACGAATTTTCCTGTGCAGCCTAGTTCTGGGCAGCTAAAGGGAAGTTTTCTAGGGGAGCTATTTGCAGGAAATGTTGGTGCCTCAAACCACTAAAGATTTATTTGCCTAATATGTCCCATATTAAGCTACTCCTAGCAATTAAATATTATCATGTAATTTTCTAAGATAATCTATAAACACGCAAACACAAAAGAAAAAATAAGCTATCATCCAAGAGTCATGCAATTAAAAATCATGCAAGGTGATAGGATAAGTGTCAAGCATGCAAGATAGTAAAGAGTAATAATCCCTACTACAATTAATCATAAATAAGTCCTAATTATAAAACTAGTTCCATTGGCTTGAGCACACCCTTATTCATCAACACTCAACGAGACATCATAACACGATACCGAACTATCATCATGATTCCCTTGAGAAGATGTACATTCCCAATAGAGAGAGGTATAGGTGGTTTGAGTTAGAGGAGCCATGGTAGGATTGACAAGAAGATATCGATTGTTTTGGAGGTGAGGGAACGAGGTCATGACAAACCGATATAGACGAGTCAACCACATGCCATATGGTATCGCCTTATTTAGTTGACCCCTGACACTGACAATTCTTATTGCTATAATGTAAGCAAGGTTGTAGGGTTGTTCGGTGACTAGACAATACAACATGTGAGCACAACACGCCAGAAGGTGCTCACGGTTATGAGGAAGACAAAAGACACTTTCACGAATGACTTCTATCCATCTACATAGATGTGGATGAATTTCATCAACATAGACTTTTAGTGGATCAAAGTCATAGTCGTGAGACTCACGGAACTTAATTTCACCGTTTTCTTTGAGAAAACCATGAAATTTTTGAGGAAGACGAATGTTTTCTTTAATCTCACATGGAGTGGGAATGAGGGTATTGTAAGGACCGGACTCAACTTGGTGACTCGTGAGGGTTTTGAGAGACCAACCTTCCGTGTAGGAACATTGTCCATGGTTCGGAAGTTCAAGAATGTTAGCAAATTGGTCAAGAGTGAGTGAGATTTCTTGGTTTTGTATCATGAATTGGAGAGAAAAAGTTTTATCCTCGTTATGTACGAGTTTAACTTGTCTATAGAACTCAAGGAAAAACCGAGGACAGATTAGATCATTAATCCGAAACAAGCAATCGAATCCGATCTCTTGAAACATGGTTTGGATATGATCATGATTGAGAAAGGAGGACTCGACAATACGTCCTTCGTGGAAGAGACGAGACTCTAGGTGATGGAAGCTTTGTATGTGACAAAGTGGGGTGCTAGGTTCAAGTGATGGTTTGGGAATGTAGTCGACTGTTAGTTCATGATCGTAATCAAACATGTGATATCTCTTGTTACCTATGAAAAATTTATCAAAGATTAAAATTGAGAATAGTTCATTTAAAGACATGTGCCTAGTGTGTGCCTATATGAAAACTAGGTGGAGGTGCGGTAATCTCGACTCTAGAAGTAAAAATAATGAGATTACCCAAACACTCCTAACTTCAATTTTGCTCAAGTGAATATGTCGATAAATACATATTAGTTATGTAATTCGATCAATATTCGTGAGATCATGTATGTATGAGAAAAACATTTTTAGTTTGTATCAACAATGCACGAAAATTGTTTCATGATCCTAGTTTCGTGAAATTTTTCAAAAACAATGGAATTAGGGTGTTTGGCGACTTCAACTTTTTGGCGCCAAAAATTTTGAAAAGTTAGAATGTTAATGACTCCTAATCCTAATTGCAAATATTCTAGACATGATTCCTCTTAAACCTACTTAATCTAATAAAAACAAGGTTTGAACCAAAATATTTGATTTAAGTGGGTTTATGCAAATCCTATCGTAAGGGAATCATGAAGGTTGTACATTGTCTAATCCTAGTCCTAATTTCATAAGGACTCAATCGAAATTGAAAAACCCCAATTCAATTTTCATGTATGAAAAAACCCTAGACACAAGATTAAAGAAAAGTAGAGTTAAAATGACTTACAAGTCATGTTGAAAATGTGAAAGTAGTTGGTAATCTTGAGAATTAATGCCTTGAATTAGATCTTGAAGGGGTGTAATTGAATTTTGGGTGATGAGGTTTGGTTTTGACAGCAATTGCAGAAGTTGGGAAAGTTTGAAAATGAATGATGTGGGAAGAGAGGACTGAAATATGAGCATTGTCAGATACACGGTACCATGGTACCATTAAATTTAACGGTGTCGTGCCACTTTAGTGGTGCCGTGATCTGCAGGGATGAATTTTCGTCCCATTTTGATTTTTGATGAATAAGTCTCGATGTTTCAGTGAGAATTTTTGACACGAGGAAAGAATTTATACCTAATAAATTCTTTTGATGAGGAGAACCTAGACTAGACGGAAAGAGATGACTTTAAATATTTCCAGTGAAATATTCAAGTAGTCATACGAGGGATGTGAAGAATGACTCAATATTTCCAGTGAAATATTTAAAGAGTCATGAGAAGAGACACACGAGATGACTTCAATATTTCTAGTGAAATATTTAAATAGTCATGAGATTTATGGAATATGTTCCATCATTCCTAGACCTAGACGTAGATAGTTAAAGGATTCTCGTTTGAGAGGTTTTGTCAGGCTGTCGGCGATATTGTCTTGAGAAGGAACTTTCTCAATAGAAATGTTTCCTTTCTGAACGTTATCACGAAGGAAGTGGTGACGAATTTTGATGTGTTTAGTACGAGAGTGTTGAATGGGGTATTTCCTCAAGTCAATAGCACCTTTATTATCGCACATGATGGGAACGTCGTCTAGATGGATGTCATAGTCAATAAGAGCTTGTTTCATCCATAGTGCTTGTTGACATGCCTTTCCAGCGCTTACATACTTGGCTTCGGTCGTGGAGATAGCAAGAGCCGTTTTTTTCTTGGAGAACCAAGAAGTTAGACAACAACCCATGAAGGTACAAACGTCACTCGTACTTTTTCGATCCACATAATCTCCCGCATGACCAGAGTCGGCATAAACAACAGTTTCTACACCGGTCCCCTTGGGATAGAATAATCCCAAGTGTATAGTGCCTTTAATATATCGGAAGATACGATTAACCGCTTCAAGGTGAGAGGTTTTGGGATCCTCTTGGAAGCGAGCACAAAGGCAGACACTAAACATGATATCGGGCCTACTTGCCGTGAGGTTTAATAAACTTCCTATCATACCTCTATACTTAGTGCTATCCACGGACTCACCTTCTTCATCTTTCGTGAGTTTCGTTTCCGTGGACATGGGAGTTTTCATGGGCTTAGACTCTTCTAAACTAAATTTCTTAAGCATCCCCTTACTATACTTAGATTGATTAAAGAAGATACCATCTTCCATTTTTTTTATTTGTAGACCAAGGAAGAAATTTAATTCGCCCATCATGCTCATCTCAAACTCGTCACGCATGATCTTAGAGAAATCATCGCACAGTTCTGGACAAGTTGAACCAAATATGATGTCATCGACATATATTTGAACAATGATGAGATGTGAATTTTGTTTCCTCGTGAAAAAAGTCGATCGAATGCATCTTTACTCTCTTGAGAAAAATCGAAAGGTGCATCCTTTACAAGAAGTTGAGTCATTAGGCAGGCAATTTTGGAGAAGTCTTTTATGAACCTTCTATAAAAACCCGCATGACCAAGAAAACTGCGAATGGCTTTCACGGTTGTTGGATATGGTAATTTAGATATTGCCTCGATCTTAGCTCTATCCACCTCAATCCCAGTTCCGGAGACTTTATGTCCTAAAACAATTCCTTCTTTTAAAATGGCACTTCTCCCAATTCAGGACTAAGTTAGTTTCTTCGCATCGCTTAAGCATCTTTTTAAGATTAGCGAGACAGCGGTCGAAGGAATCTCCAAACACTGAGAAATCGTCCATGCTATCCTCCATTAGATCATGAAATATCTCCGTCATGCATCGTTGAAAGGTAACAGGTGCTTTACATAACCCGAAAGCGTACGTTTATAGGCAAACATTCCATAAGGACACGTAAAGGTAGTCTTTTCTTGATCTTCCGGGGCTATAGGGATCTGGAAGTACCCTGAAATCCATCAAGAAAACAATAGTATTCATGTCCCGCCAATCTTTCCAGCATTTGATCGATGAAGTGTAACGGAAAGTGGTCTTTTTGGGTTGCATCGTTTAGCTTCCTATAATCGATACAGACTCGCCATCCGGTAACAGTTCTTTTGGGAACCAATTCAACCTTATCGTTTTTCACAACAGTCATTCCTCCCTTTTTTGGAACAACCTGAACTGGACTAACCCAAGGACTGTCAGAAATTGGGTAAATTAAACCAGCATCAAGAAGTTTGATGACTTCTTTTTTCACTACTTCCTTGATGTTGGGATTAACTCGCCTTTGAGGTTGCACAGTTGGTTTGTAATCGTCCTCCATGAGGATTTTATGAGTGCAAAACGTTGAATCAGTTCCCTTAATGTCTGCAACACTCCATGCGATAACACCCTTATACTCCTTTAGAACATCCAAGAGCTTTTCCTTCTGATCAGGCCTTAGGGAGGAATTCACGATTACTGTGAGTTGGTCTTCCCCTTAAAGGAAAGCGTACTCCAGGTGACTTGGAAGTTCTTTTAATTCCAATGTGGAAGGTTCGATGATGGAGGGCTTAAGCTTATTTTCTGGTTTCCTAAGCTCTAGTGGTTCAACGGGCTCTTTCCCAGGATAGAAAGAAACTGCTCCAACCATTTTTGGTTCTTCCTCCTCATTATCGAATGGTGAGATATAACTTTCGCGCAACCACCCATTTGCAATTTCTTCCTCGACACATTCATCTATCTCATCAACAAACTTATCAATCTCCTCCACAAAGTACAATGGGCTGTACCGTGGGAAAGGAAAATCCATTGTGTCCTTGATATGAACGTCAATAATGGCGCGAGCAGTGGCTAAAAGCGGCCATCCTAGTATGATTGGAACAGTATCGTCCTCCTCCATCTCCTGGATCACAAAATCAACCGAGAACTTAAATTTTCCGATCTTAACCAAAACATTTTCGTATATCCCTAAGAGATACTTAACTGATCTGTCAGCCAGCTGGATGTTCATTCGTGTCGGCTTCAGTCCCGAATACCCAAGTTTCAAGAATAGTGAATATGGCATAAGGTTTATGCTTGCTCCTAAATCTGCCAAGGCATTCCTCATTGTTAGGGCTCCTGTTGAGCAAGGTAGAGTAAAACTGCCTAGATCATCCTCCTTCTTGGGTAAGCCTTTTTGTATAACCACAGATCATTCTTCCCCCAGAGTTACCAGACCTTCAAGCTTTTTCCTGTTGGAGAGAAGTCTCTTAAAGTATGTGCTATACTTGGGCATATGATAACATGCATCGAATTGTGGAATTGTGACCACGGCATCTTTTGGAATTGTGGAATTGACGTCTGTGGTCCATTGGGCACAATGAGCTCGAAAACCAATGGGAGTTTTGTTAATTACATACATTTAAAATTTCACATAGAATTAATATTAGGATTTATTGAAAAAGGTTTGCATGTGGCTATATGATATCGTGGATGATCATATATTTGTTATTATGTGTTTATTTATTTTTTGTAATTACTTGATCTTTTGTGTTTAATATTATGATGGATTGTAACTACAAAAGAGGGTAATTTTCAAATAAAAAATAAATAAGACTAATAACTATGAAACCTTTGTAGTAATTTTATTTATTGCCAAGTCTTATGTGCCGATAGTGGTTCGCTTCGCACGGTAATTTGCTCCCAGGCGAGACTAGGAATTAATAAATTATTACATAAAATTGTTTTAGCAAGAAAATCATATTTTTTTAGTTGATTGATTGCAACTGTACAAAAGTGGTCGAAGCGGCGGACCTATTATTGACAAACTATAAAGTGGGTTTAAGGTTGGTTCACATTAAATTGTGACCTTAGAGGGGCACGGTTTTAACCAGCTTCGGCGGCTGTCGTCCCTCCGCTCGCCTGTGCGTCAATAATAGACTTACCAAGTACACCATGAAAAAGTACGAAGCATCTTAAGGCAATGTTGTAATTTGCTCAACGCCTCAATTAAAAAATTTGATGATTTGAGCTACGAATAAGTAAATGGTTTTGTTTTTGCAAACATATATGATACAAAGATGAATGCATGACATCTTTGTACATATTTTTTGATTTTACACATCAAAATTTATTACCCTTTAAATTTAAGTAATATGCCACCCAACTACAATAAGAAACACCTAAGGTTTCATCCTACATCACTAGCAGCCAAAGCTGAATGTTGATGTTCAAAGGGTGGTTGTCTAAGGGTAAATTGAGTACTTTATTGCTAGCAGCCAAAGCTGAATGCAATAAACCGACGTCAATTTACTGTTTCTTAAGTTGGTTAACTTAATTGGGCACTTTCATTACTAGCAGCCAAAGCTGATGTAATGAAACGGCGCCAAGGCATAAAGATTTGGGGATGAAACATGCTTACATTTTGCAACTGATGTTGGCAATATAATGTAAGTCCCAAGATTTCTAGGAATTGCAATTTGACATTGACAATTGGGTGATCCCGTACCTTATTGAGCACTTTCATTGCTAGCAGCCAAAGCTGATGTAATGAAACGGCGTCAATTAGGATCCTAGTTTTCAGTGAAAATTAAATGGTTTTTTAACCACTACAAGAAAAGTGGCTTTTTAGGACCCTTTGTCTGGGACGGTATGACAATGGAGTCCTAAAAAACTGTTTAATAGGACATATGAGCGTTTAGGGTCCTTTTTAAATATTTGCTACTTAGGCGGTGTCCTAAAAAGTTATATAACAGGATGGTTGATTATTTGGGGTCCTATTATCATATAACTTAATAGGACACTTAAAATATGGATCCTAATAAATTACTTTATAAGACATTTAGTTGTTGGTGTCCCATTATGTGATAGTGTAATACGACACTTGATCACTAGATGTCCTATTATGACATAACCTAATAAGACCCTTGACACTTGGGTCTTATAACTTTAACCTTTATAGGACGTTTATTCATTATGGTTTTATTATAATACACCATAATAGGACACTTAAGTTTTGAGTCATAAGACATCAGTTAGTTAAAACGCTTATTCACAAAAAGTTTTATTATAACAAAATTTAATAGGACCTTTGACACGTGGGTATTATAACGTAAACCTTTATAGGACGCTTATGCATAATGGTTTTATTATCATACACCATAATAGGACATTTTATTTTTGAGTCATAAAACATCAGTTTTATGGAACGCTTATTCGCAAACGTTTTTTATTATAACAAAAGTTAGTAGGACCCTTGACAATAGGGTCTTATAACGTTAACCTTTATAGAACGCTTATTCATAATGGTTTTTTTTATGATACACCATAATATGACACTTCTTTTTAGAGTCGTAAAACATCCGCTTTTTATAATGCTTATTCAAATTAAGTTTTATTAAAACATAACTTGATATGACACTTGACACTTGGGTCTCATAAATTCATCCACCATAATAGGACACTTGAAATTTGAGTCATAAAGCATCAGTTTTATAGAACGCTTACTTGCAAAAGTTTTATTTTAACAAAACTTAATAGGACCCTTGAGCCCTGAGTCTTTTAACATTAACCTTTATAGTACGCTTCTTTGTTATGGTTTTATTATCATACGCCATAATAGAACACTTCTGATGAGGCGAAAAGTGTACCGCTTTTAAGGGGTCATTTAAGCCCGAAATCGTATTTATTTGATCAAATATTGCCCTAAATCGTTCCTTTTGTCATTTTAGGTACTTTTGAGGAGAAATCTGGAAAAGGAGGCATTTTGGACGTTTTTGGAGCATTAAAGTGAAGAATACGACAAAGTCTCAAAATCGGCTGAAATTTACCTTTGACGGCGTCAGAATCATCTCTTGACGGCGTCATGCCTTGGCAAGAAAAGTTGGATGTGAAATTTACTCATGACGGGCCAGTGAGTTAGCATGAGAATTCTGACGGCGTCACGCTTTAACTAAATCAAGGGCGTCACGGCTTAAATCATAAGGGGACGGCGTCACGTTCAGGTTTAGACGGCGTCAAGCCTTGATAGGCCAGAATGGATTTTTGAAGAGCTAAAGAGGGACGGCGTCAAGAAGGTCACCCGGGAACCCTAAAAGCGGCGAGGTGACGGCGTCACAATGCATAAGGTGACGCCGTCAGATCCAAAAATCTATATATAGTTTTCTAATCTTTTGTCATTAGAGAGAGCTTAGTGTGTGGAATTTTGGGATAAAACCCTAAGACGATTTTAGCTACTTTTTCAGGGCTTTTTGCCTTGAGATCTTCCATGTTTCATTGAAAGATAAGTTATCAATTAATCATTCAATATGTCTATGTGTTGTTTGATTCTATCTTATGCTTGTCTTTTGTTTAACATGTTAGGCTAATTTTATCTTGTGTTTGCTTAGATCTAATGAAACCTAGCTATTGATTATTGGTTGTTAGTGTGTTGTTAGTTGTATTGGATGATTGTTTATCTATGTTAGGCTTAAGAAAACTGGCTAACTTCCTATTCGGTAACTTGCTTGAACGTCTTAAGAAACATGAACCAAACGCGTACTAAAGGTTTTTATGGTTGTATTTAATGCACAAGCGAATTCTAGTGATCCCATGTTAGGAGCTTCCTAGCCGGCTCGACATAGGAGTGAAGTAGGAGCTTGTAGAGTTGGGGAAGTAAGTACGCCACCCCACGAATGGTATTAAGGAATACACCCGTCATCCACGCAACTAATACACACTAATTAACCGGTAAAAGATAGTTAGGGAGTAAGGAAATCTAAGTAAACACATTTCTCTACACATAAGTTTCTCACCACATTTCATTTGTGTTATTTTATTTTATTTGCATTCGTAGTCATTTGGGTTAGTTGACTAGCAACTAATTCCGCCCACTCCTTCAAACCCGAGATTTTACTTGCTTTCATAAAATTATAAAAACATAAAAAGAATCTTCCTCAACCCTTAGACCTAATTAGAGTAGCCTTTCATACCTAACGAACACTATTCCCTGTGGAGAACGATCAATCCCCCGTACTTACCACTACACTATACTACATCGGTCAGGTACACTGCCTGGTGGGGTTGTAAGCCTCTTGAGATCCCTCGAGAGGTAAAACCTGTTGTAAGGTTACAAAACACCGCACATCAAGTTTTTGGCGCCGCTGCCGGGGAATAGTTATTGTTTAGGTTGAATTTTTATTTTATTAGGTCTACTCACTAGATTCTTTTCTAGTGAGATTTTTATTTTTCTTTTTATTAGATTTCTTTAGTCTATCTTTTTCTTTGTGTGTTTGTTCGTAATTTCCATTGACTCTTCCGTTCACCATTATGGAGTACGCGAATCCACCATACCACCAACCACAAAGGCCGTTCTACCCTATTGACATCTCGAATTTCAAACAATATCGAGATGAACCCATATATGATGCATGGACTCGTTTTAGAAATTTACTCCGAAAATTCCCTCATCATAGTTTCGCTTTAGCATCCCTAACCCGAACCTTTTACTATCGTGTTGGCCAATATGACCAAATGCGCATTGAGGATTTTGCCAATGGGGACTTTAGGGAATTAAGTGCTGAAGAAGCATGGGATGCCATAGAAGATTGTGCCCAATATTATTATAGGGTAGACAACCCAACAGACGTTAGTACAAGTCAATTGAATATAAATTTCCTGGATCATGAAACAAGTTTGTTTGGGGATGAATACATTAGTGTTGAGATACCTAAGTGGTTGTCATGTAATGCCATAGTACAAAACAAACACATAGGTTATCTTGATGTGATGGAGGATCTAGCCGAGCATGATCACATTGATCAAAAAGACCTAGGTTTTATGATCGATGACGATGAATCTCAAGAAACACATGATGAATCTTTTGGGCAATTTGAATATAGCAGTCAGAATATTGAGGATGATCCTTATGATTCGGATATAGAAGTTGAGATGCCTAGAGAAGCACTTGAGATACTAGGGAAAATGTTAGGGTTAGATTCTAATAAAACACATGATGAGGATATAGGTGGTCTTGACACAAGGAATGATGAGGTAAGTAACATAAGCCTACCAAGTACCCCACAAGTCCTACCATCATTTGAGGCACACACACCGCCGGTGACTTACCCGGAAGAAGTTGAGGAGACTATAGGAACCCCAATAGAGGTAGAGCCCTTTGACCAAACCCAACTAGAAGAAATGGGTTTGAATTCTTTTAGTGATCACAACCTTTCTTTTAGTTCTATGGAAGTTCCTAGTTTTGATGAGCCGGAGCCTAAACCAAAACCGTTAACTAATCTTTCATCCTTAGATGTGAACTTAGGAGTTAAATTAGGTCCCGATCCACCCATCAAACCATGTAGTCCGGGTAATGTTAAGATTAAGGTAGTAGACTCTAGGCCTTGTAGAGAGGAAGCTAACATAGGAGTGAACCATGACCTTACATGCTTACATCACCCATTTATGATTGATCACAAAAAACATTATGGGTTTAAACCAGGTTTATTAGGTCAAAGTGGATTCTTAACTTGGAGTCTCTCGAAGTTGATAGAAGATGATCCCTTTCTAGGAGAAAATCTTAATCCGCCCACTAACCCAATTGAATTAGGTAAGGTTATGATGATAGGACCCCGCACCTTTGAGCATATAATTCACCCGTCACTCTTTCCTCACGTGGTATATTTCCACCCTAAGGGTGTGTATCGCTACTTTCACCCACACTTAATCCTAAGTGTAGGGAAAACCTCCCCTATTTCCGTTAAATAAGGGTAGAGTCAGGCTCGTGACTCGAACAAAAACAAGCGCTCTTGGGAGGCAGCCCATGCTTTATTTGCTTTGTGTGTTTATTTATTTGCTTGTTTGATTTTATTTGTTTCCGTATGTGTGTTTAATTTTTATTAGTATTGATTCATGTTCAAAAGTAATTTGTGAAAATGCTTTATGTTGTTTTTAACTTCGTCTTAACTACATATAAAGGTATTTTGCAAAAGATAAGTGTAAGGGAAATCTAATTCGGTTTATTAGAACACAAATTAACATGAATCGTAATAATAATAAATTAGCATACATATTAGTGTTTGTTTGAGTCAAATGCTTGTATCGAGTCATAATGATGTTTTGCAGGATTTCCAGGAAGTAAGGTAAAGGTTTTTCCAGAAATTTTCCGGAAACTAAAAATGAAAATTTTTGTCAGGTCATTTCTGACGGCGTCAGGGGTTATAACCTGACGGCGTCAGATTTAATTTTCAGAAATTTTTGAAAGTTTTGTTTTCATAAAAAGTTTTTATTAAAATCTCCAACTTATAATCTCCAGGAATCTGCAAAATTATCATTCCACAAGCATTATATCCTTATATATAGATTTTTCCCGCCGATGTTATGCAGGTTTTCGTGTTTGTTTTCTCAGGTTTAACAGGTTATTTTGGACAAGGAAATGTTTTTGGATCAAGCTTGTGGTGATGCATTAGTCATGGAGCTTCAACATTCTCTTTGGAGGAAGATTTAACCGTGTAATTTCATTATCCACCGAGCGAATCAGGGGAGTATTTGATTTCATTCTTTTACTTTTTGCTTTTACATCTTATTATTTGAACATTGGGGACAATGTTCATCTTAAGTGTAAGGGGAGGGTAAAAGTACGATTTTAGAGAATGCCATTGCGCTTGATTTTTGTTTGTTTAATAATAGATGTGTAATAAAACTGAGAGAAATACTTGTTAAGGTAATTTTAGTGCCAAATTTAAAATTTTTTACAACATATAGGAGTGAAACTTTGATCTTAATGAGCGTCTCATGGATAGGAGTTATATGACTAGCACAAAAAAACCGTACCACTAAAAAATTTTCCACCCCAAATATGTGAGGTTCGCCCCTAGAATTGGTAGGAAAAGCATTTATGCTATGATGTGTGTACCGGTAGCACTTAGATTCTAGAACTTGCGTTAGGACCATTCCAAGGCCACAAGTGAGACTACATTCGTGTAGTTAGATTTACTACATGATAAGAGGCATTAGGATTAACCCATTGTTTTACACCTGTGTTTTTGTTATAATTACATTGGCTACATTGGCCAAGTAATTCTCCCACACCCTTTGCGTTGTACTCATTTTTAGTACACGATACCCCTAGTACACCCCTCAGAGCCTATCTTTTCGTTTCGACCTTTAAGCATTTTACTTAAAGGAAGAATTTGCTACACCCCACTAAAATGTACACCCAAATCGCCTTAGCCTACCTTGTATGCACTCATCTTTAGTGCATTATTGTTACAACATTTGTTTAAACCCAAGTTAATGATCTAGTTGATTACATGGTTGCTAAGTCGAGTCATATCCTTGTACATATTGTTTTGGGACGATTGGGACTCATGGGTAAAGTACTAGTATAATGGAGTAATGGGGAAGAACATCATTTATTACCCCCATATGTGCTAAATGTTTTAAAAGTACTCCAAGTTTTTCAATTATCTTAATTCGAGTCATTAGAATAGTTATTTGTAAAGTTATGTAAAAATTCAAGTGTAAGGGGATGCAATGCCCCTATGATGTATTATTTTGGATGGTAGGGCAAGAGTGTATGCAAAAAAAAAAAAAAAAAAAAAAAAAAAAAAAAAAAAAAAATAAGAAAAATACAAAAAAAAAAAAAAAAGAGAAAATGAAAAATAGAAAAAACATACGGACTACCATCCCGTTTCATTTTATGTTTATCTTTATGTTTTTGTTATTTTGTTATTTTGTTTCTAGCTTAAAATTGAGTCTAGTCTTGGCTTAGCAACATTGTATAGTACATGTAATTGATCAAGATCTTTAACTAGCCACCAGTAAAATATCCTTTATCCAACAAAACCGTGTTTTCCTTTTCCCTACACCTAACATTATAACCCATTTAAAAGCCCTCTTTGATAGTTTATCTTAGGTGCTTACGCCTAGTGGAGGAGGTTTTCGATCCTTTCCCAAGCCTATGGTAATCTATTTGCTATGACAGGTAGTGAGAGATATTTTCCGTTTTCATTTATGAGATTTATTTTGATGACACTTGAGAGATGTGAGTATCTAAACACTACTTGTGAGGTGCTAGTATGTAATCTCCGTGCTTATTATGATTGAAATGGAACGATTATTTGTTGTAATTACTTTTATGTTAGCATTAAATGACCCCTAACTTGTATTTTGATTAGAATAAAAGCGCATTTGCTTGAGGACAAGCAAATCTCAAGTGTAAGGGTATTTGATGAGGCGAAAAGTGTACCGCTTTTAAGGGGTCATTTAAGCCCGAAATCGTATTTATTTGATCAAATATTGCCCTAAATCGTTCCTTTTGTCATTTTAGGTACTTTTGAGGAGAAATCTGGAAAAGGAGGCATTTTGGACGTTTTTGGAGCATTAAAGTGAAGAATACGACAAAGTCTCAAAATCGGCTGAAATTTACCTTTGACGGCGTCAGAATCATCTCTTGACGGCGTCATGCCTTGGCAAGAAAAGTTGGATGTGAAATTTACTCATGACGGGCCAGTGAGTTAGCATGAGAATTCTGACGGCGTCACGCTTTAACTAAATCAAGGGCGTCACGGCTTAAATCATAAGGGGACGGCGTCACGTTCAGGTTTAGACGACGTCAAGCCTTGATAGGCCAGAATGGATTTTTGAAGAGCTAAAGAGGGACGGCGTCAAGAAGGTCACCCGGGAACCCTAAAAGCGGCGAGGTGACGGCGTCACAATGCATAAGGTGACGCCGTCAGATCCAAAAATCTATATATAGTTTTTCTAATCTTTTGTCATTAGAGAGAGCTTAGTGTGTGGAATTTTGGGATAAAACCCTAAGACGATTTTAGCTACTTTTTTAGGGCTTTTTGCCTTGAGATCTTCCATGTTTCATTGAAAGATAAGTTATCAATTAATCATTCAATATGTCTATGTGTTGTTTGATTCTATCTTATGCTTGTCTTTTGTTTAACATGTTAGGCTAATTTTATCTTGTGTTTGCTTAGATCTAATGAAACCTAGCTATTGATTATTGGTTGTTAGTGTGTTGTTAGTTGTATTGGATGATTGTTTATCTATGTTAGGCTTAAGAAAACTGGCTAACTTCCTATTCGGTAACTTGCTTGAACGTCTTAAGAAACATGAACCAAACGCGTACTAAAGGTTTTTATGGTTGTATTTAATGCACAAGCGAATTCTAGTGATCCCATGTTAGGAGCTTCCTAGCCGGCTCGACATAGGAGTGAAGTAGGAGCTTGTAGAGTTGGGGAAGTAAGTACGCCACCCCACGAATGGTATTAAGGAATACACCCGTCATCCACGCAACTAATACACACTAATTAACCGGTAAAAGATAGTTAGGGAGTAAGGAAATCTAAGTAAACACATTTCTCTACACATAAGTTTCTCACCACATTTCATTTGTGTTATTTTATTTTATTTGCATTCGTAGTCATTTGGGTTAGTTGACTAGCAACTAATTCCGCCCACTCCTTCAAACCCGAGATTTTACTTGCTTTCATAAAATTATAAAAACATAAAAAGAATCTTCCTCAACCCTTAGACCTAATTAGAGTAGCCTTTCATACCTAACGAACACTATTCCCTGTGGAGAACGATCAATCCCCCGTACTTACCACTACACTATACTACATCGGTCAGGTACACTGCCTGGTGGGGTTGTAAGCCTCTTGAGATCCCTCGAGAGGTAAAACCTGTTGTAAGGTTACAAAACACCGCACATCATACGCCATAATAGAACACTTCTGATTTGTGTCATAAAACACCAGTTTTTTAGAACGCTTATTTACAAGAGTTTTATGTAAACATTAGTTAATATGACACTTGATACTTGTGTATCAAAACTTGATACACCATAATAGGGCACTTGATATTTTAGTCATAAAAGATCAGTTTTATGGAACGCTTATTCACAAAAGTTTTATGATAACAAAACTTAATAGGACACTAGCTATTTAAGTAATCAAAGATCAGGTTTTTACAACGGTTATTCGCAACAGTTTTATTATAACAAAAGTTAGTAGGACCCTTGTCACTTGGGTCTCATAGGTTTTACTGAAAGTACTTTATTATACAAAAATCCTAGGAAAAATACTAAAAAGCTCCCAGCTTATTTGAATAAGCTGGGAATAAGCTAAGTAATTCGAATAGCAAATGAGGGAATAAATGTTAAAAGGATTATTAAAGAAGGAGAAAACGCAAAAGACCCAAGGGCAAGAGTGGTAGTGGCGTGTGTATGGGAGTCCAAAGACCAGGGTTCGATCCCTGCTCTTGGACTTTTTGATTTTTTTTTTTTTTTTTTTTAGTTTTCTTTTTACAAACATGAAAAGCACTAATGAATAAGCATTTTTCAAGTCTACAACTATTGCTGCAAACTTGAAATAAGCATACTAATAAGCCCAAAGGACGGGAGATGTTGACAAAAACAAGTAATAAACTAAGGCTTAAGGGAAAAAAAGCTGATAAGCTACTAATAAGCTGAGGCAAGACTGAAATAAACTAGATGATTAATGATAAACTAAAAGGAAAACTAAAATAAACCACAATAGGGGAAATAAGCACTATTAAATGACAAAAGAAGCTAAAAAGCCACTAAGGGCTGCTGTTGTAACCTTGGTGCAGGGGAAAAACAGGCTTTTTCAAGCCATGAAAAAGCACTCCAAATAAATTCTTAAAAATCAAGAAAAAATAGTAATACCTAGATAAGCCAGCCAACTAACTCTGTGCAAAATTTGAGCTTATAACAACTTAACATGAGTAAATTAAAGAACAAATGGAAGTGCTGCAAATGGGGAAAACTGAAAATTAAGTCTGCTATATCAATATTGGTCTGATTAGAGCTAGTTTTGACCAAGGCTTTAGGAAACTTTATCAACTACTTACTATGGACTGAAATCAACATGAAATTGGCAAAAACAGGGGTCTCAACTGCTTATCCCTATAATAAGCTCAATCCAACATTTTTGAGCCTAAAATGGGGAATAATCACTCTATTATAGAAAAATCTTCAAAATACCTTATGGTCACCTGAAAACAACTTATCTACATTACATTAAGCTATATTGAAAGTTCCCTAACATGCAAATGAACAGTACACTACCTTATTTACCCGTTTTGACCCTTAGCCAAACACCCCTTAATAAGATACTTTTGAGATTCAAAACTGAAACAGGCTTATCTAAGCCGAGATACTGAATGCAGATCATTAACTAACTACAGTGAGCCTCTGATGAACAACTTTTTAATTCCAAATAAGAACTTGATAAGCTAGATGCTATGTTGTGACTGTTTCATGGGTTTTTGAGCTAATTAAGGCCAACACCAACTTGAAGCAATAACCACCTATCTAAGTAACTCCAAACAACATCACTAACATCAAATAAACATAGAAAAAGCAATTAAGCTCTAATAAGCTGATGAATAGTACCTTGGTTGACTTTATTTGACTTTTGTGGAATTCTTGGATTAGGACTGAGTTGATTATTATAAGCTAACATGAAGCTATAATGAGCTTATATGAGCTTATATAAACAGTAATGAGGCTTTTAATTGATTCTTAACAACTAATTTTAGCTTAATGAGAATTAAGAAAAAACTTGAATTTTTATTAATACTGAAAATGAGTACAAGCAAGAGTTATATAAACTGTAATGAGGCTTGTAATTGATTCTTAACAACTAAATTTAGATAAAAACAGGGAGTATTAATATTTAGCTAATTGAAATCATGAATCAGCTTCAACTGGATCTTCTTCTTCGGCAAAAAGTAAGTCATCATTGTCCACAACGGTTCCATCGAAACCACCTCTAACCAATTCAATATCCATTGTTTCGTCAGGTTGAGGACCCATGAATGAGTCACTCTGCAAATGTGTTTCCACGTCACCAAGACTTGTTTGTTCATCCATGTCATAAACATGTCTGGGCGCTGTCTTGATCACAACTTGCCATCCTTTGTCAACACTATCTGCAACGTAAAATACTTGCTGTGCTTGAGAAGCTAGTATAAAAGGCTCCTTATGAGCCTTCAATCCTTCAAAATTCAATAGAGTAAACCCGTTGTCATCTTCTTTTTTCCTTGAACCATTTGAAATCCAATCACAATGGAACAAAACTACTTTCTTGTCAATAGCATACTCCAACTCTATGATATCATTCAAAACCCCGTAGTAAGTTACATCTCCCACGATAGGATTGTTATCTGTAGCACTCGAGAAGCTGTTTGTCATGGCCTGAAGCATAACCCCACTATTCTGTGTTTTCCTATTATGTTCTACATCTTTTGTGTGAAATCGGAAACCATTTATGATAAAGCCCCTATATTTTTTCACAAACTCAGATGGACCACTTGCCGAGTTCCTTAGACTTTCTGTGATTCTGTGATCCCCTCTAGTATGTAGCTCCTCAACCTTAATTAAGGCAAGATGTGTTAATTGTTTTGTTATACACCCGTGTATTAGTAGGTTGAAAATGCCATGTCATTATAATTATTTTCCAAAAGTAATAAACATGTGTATATTCCTTACATGATCTTGAAACCACGACTCAAAAGTCTCGCTATGTAAACGTTGAATGTCACGCTTACGTTTTTTCCGATTTTCATGCTGAACCATCGCCAGATGTTCACTGCAGTGTTAACAGATGATAATGATGATAAGAACGACAACTATTAATCGTATAATATAATTTATGAAACTCACAACTAATATAATTACTTACGTTCGAAATTCATCAACTTCACTACAATTGAACAACACATATGAATGTGCTTTAGCCAAACTGTCAAGGTCCATCATTTCTACCTTTTTAGCACCAATCGGTCGACCCGACATAGAAAAGATAGGTAAAACATCCTCATAACCATCGCCATCATAATTTCGATTTGTCTTATTATGTACGGTCTCAACATCACTGGATAAGTACAATGAACAAAACGACACACACTCTTCAGCTAGATATCCTTCTGCAATGGAACCCTCCGGGTTACTCCTGTTTCGCACGTTAGATTTTAATGTAGATAAATACCTGAGATATCAAAACCAAGAATTTCGGATTCAATAATATTTTTTAGTGAAGGTATTTACTAAAATAGTAATGTGCACCTCTCGATTGGATACATCCAACGGTAATGAACTGTCCCTCCTAATCTGGCCTCTGAAGCAAGATGAACCGAAAGATGAACCATGACATCAAAGAATGATGGCGGAAAAATCCTTTCTAAATCACAGAGTATTTTTCCAATCTCGGTTTCCATTTGAACCAAATCATTTGGATTAAGAACCTTTGAGCATAATTGTCTATAGTAACGACATAGCTTCATCACAGGATAGCGCACGTGCTTTGGCAACACATTTCGCAAGGCAACGGGAAGCAACTGTTGCATCAAAATATGGCTGTCATGACTTTTAAGTCCAGACACTTTTGGAGGTTTTAGCTCTACGCATCTTGATATATTAGCTGCATAACCATCTGGAACTTTCACCTTCTTAAGCACATGACAAAAAATATCTTTCTCTTTTTTATCCATTGAGAAATAAGCAGGTGGCAAATAAACTTTGTTGTTATCTTGAACTATAGGATGAAGTTCACGTCTAATGCCCATTTCTTGTAAATCAAGGCGTGCTTTTATATGATCCTTGGTCTTCCAATCTAGATTCATTAGCGTTCCAAGGACACTGTCACAAACATTCTTCTCAATATGCATTACATCTAGATTATGGCGTAGCAAGTTATCTTTCCAGTACGGTAACTCAAAGAAAATACTTTTCTTTTTCCAATTAAAAGGTAAATTTGGGTTGCTCTTCACAAGTTTTCCAAATTTAATTTCAAAACCATTTAACTCATCAAGTACTTGTGGTCCTGTTAAGCCACGGGGTTACCTGTCTTGTTCTTCTGTGCCATCAAAAGACTTTTTATCTTTTCGAAAAGCATGATCAGCAGGCAAATATCAACGATGTCCCATAAAACAAAATTTTTTGCCATGAGTCAAGCGTGTTGATTTTGTATCTTTATGGCAGTTAGGACATGAAAGTTTACCTTTGGTGCTCCATCCGGATAAATTTGCGTAAGCAGGAAAGTCACTGATCGTCCATAACAAACAAGCACGCATCTGAAAGTTACTATTTGTTGATGCATCATAAGTCTCTACTCCGTTAACATCCCACAACTCCTTTAGCTCAGCCACTAACGGTTCCATATAGACATCTATATTATTCCCAGGAGCAGATGGGCCAGGTATAAGTAAAGATAGAAAGAAATAAGGTTTCTGCATGCACATCCAAGGAGGTAGATTATATGGCGTCAAAACAACAGGCCATGTACTATGAGAAACACTCATTGTTCCGAAAGGGTTAAACCCATCACTCGCTAAACCAAGCCTGACATTACGAGATTCATTGGCAAACTTACGATACTTAAAATCAAATGCTTTCCATGCTGGGGAATCTGCAGGATGTCTCAAGTAACCATCTTTCGTGCGACCCTCTTTATGCCATCTCATGGAGGCAGCTATTTTAGATGACATAAATAACATTTGCAATCGTGGTATGAGCGGAAAATAACGCAAAACCTTTGCTCCAATCTTCTTACCTGTATCAGGTGTGGTTGACTCATCTGCAGAATCATATTCACTTGCTTTATACCTTGACGTATGACATGTATCACATTCTGTTTTATTAATGTTTTTTTTCCAGTACAGCATACAATCATTAGGACATGCATCAATTTTATCATAACTAAGTCCCAACTCTCGAATTATCTTCCTTAGTTCATACAATGACTTCGGTATGGAAGCATCGGGGAAGGCTTCCCTCATTGTATCCAGCATCATGCTGAAACCATTATCACTACATTTCCCAACACACTTACCATGAAATAGTCTAATGATAAAAGAAAGAACTGATAACTTACACCCAGGATATAGTGCTTTCTTTGCCTCTCCCAACACTTTATAAAATTTTTTCGCCTTTAGGTTTGGCATACTCATACTTTCACTTTGTGTTCCCATGTCATTTTCTTCTGTGTCATCACCAAACCGATGGAAGGCATCATTCACCAACCCTTGCATGTCATCTTCAGCATCCAACATTGGAGCATCACATGATTTGGAACTGAAAGGTGGAATTGTATAACCTTTCATAAACCCGACACATAGCAGATGTGTTTTAGCCTCCGCCCGATCTACCCATATCTGATTACCACAATCAATACATGGACATGAAATCTGTCCATTTTTACCCTCATTATAAAATATATGATCAAGAAAGTCTTCAAGACCTTTTTTATATTCTATGGTATTTCTTTGTAAAGACATCCAACTTGTCTCCATCTTAAACCTGCGTTAAACAAACCAACAATAAAAAAAAGGAATTCAATTAACCACAAATAACCACATATAATTTCAACAAAACGAAAGGGAGACTAATTCAATTAACCACAGACTTTGTCTTGATGTTGGTTATGATTTCCGGTTGTCTGATATCAATTGATATAGAGGTGATGGTGGTGAGTCCTGCTGCCAATTTTGGCTGGTGGAATGATGTGTATTTGGAGATGGAGAAAGTGATTTTTATTTGATAATTTGGTACCAAAATAATGATTTTTAATAAATTTTAGTCCTTATTATTTTTTTTTGAAAAAATTAACTGTCTCCTACAATTTTGGTAAAGATTATGGATCATATCAGGTTACAGTTAATGTCCTTAAATTCAGTTTCAATTTCAAGCAGTCAATAATAGTCAAAATAGTCAACGTAGGTAAAAATTGCTTATTGCTTATTCTCATGTTTCTTTTCAGCTTATTGACACTTGTTTATGCTTAATGTAGTTAGTTTTACATGTGTCTTCCAAAAATCAAGCTTAATATAGACTGCATTAGCTTTTAGAACCAAACAGCCCCTATAAACGACTGTTTGGATTAGTGGGTTAAAATGGGTAAAAACTCTTTCCACTGTTCATTTGTCAAGTGGTAAACTTTGATCTGCACTAATTTGTTATGTTAAAGTTATCAGTTTGGACAGAGCATTCAAATTGCCAGTATGCAAGTTACCGTGAGTTAATGTGCATCTAAAGCTTTGATGCGGACTTGTATTGTCCTCACATTCATCATCGCTGAATCTGATGTTAGTGGTTATTGACAGACCATTCAAATTACCAGTATGCAAGTTACCGTGAGTTAATGTGCATCTAAAGCTTTGAAAGTGCTGAACGTAACAGGAGAGTCAAGGCATCTAAAGCATCCAATTGAAGTAAGCTCATCAAAATGTTGTATAATCTGTATGTGTGTGTTATAGCAGGTGTACTACCTATTTCAACATTACATATACCGGAAAAAAGGTAAACTGATTAACTATTCCATATATCCATTTGATGACAAATTGTGAGTGCCAATGATACTTACACACACACGCATAAAAAAAGAAAGCCATATGAAATCTAAGATAACTAACAGTTTTGATTCATTCTACCATCATGAAGTTAACAAGTACCAAATGTCATGAGGAATCAGTACCACAAAGCTGACCTTTCAACGACAATGTTCAAGTGGAATCAACTCCACAACACAACCAGAAACCTTACCTAAATATTTTGACAACCATATGTTCACAACTACCGTTACCAAAAACAATGTTCTTGAAGCAGCCACAACACAAAATAAAGCAGACACAAGACAACCAAATGTTCATGATCAAATACCATACCCACTGATGAACTCAAAAAAGTACATTTTATTACTATCATTTATCCTATTAATTTGACTTGTTTTACTATATTATGTATGAGGATTGATACTTAATCGTTTACTTTTGTAATTCTCAGGTAAAAACAAGCATTTGGTGAAACTTAGCGATTTTGGACTAATTATGGAGCAAAACATGCAAGAAGTTAAGAGTCTACTGAAATGAAGAAGATCAAGACTAATCTGCTCCAGATGCGCCGCATCTCACTCATTACATACGGCACATCTCTATTAAGATATCACCAGATACGATCCAAGATACAAGAGGACATGCGCCGCATCTAATCATGGAGTTACGCCGCATCTTCTGGCGGTGTACGAATATTCCTGAATATTATAATCTTGGACCCCACGCGAAGTTAAGTCAATGCGCCGCATCTACTTACTAGATGCGCCGCATCTTCCCTCAGACAGAAACTATAAATACCCCAAGACCAGACGAATTTCGGGGGGATTATATTAGATTCGAAGACCGAAGTAGCAGAACCCTAGGACGAATTCAGTCAAGGAGGCAGCACAAGACACACCAAACGAAGATACAAGAGCTGTAAGAAGGTGCTGCATGTGTTTAATTCATTAAGTAGTTTTGTTTTATTGTGTTAGCAAACTTTAATTCATCAGGATTGGTGGCTTGTGTAATGTGACAACGAAAGATTGCACTCCCTTTAATACTTGCTTTCCCATCAATTAAAGTTTATATGTTGATGTCTTTGGTTACTACTTATTAGTGCATTGATAACCTCTGTGTTTATTAGTGGCTTGCGGGCATTTGACTACGGAAAATAATGTGGCTCCCACGGTTATTACTAAATTGATCACTTAGGAATAACTTTTAGACATAAGTAATCATTAAGGGTTTACTCGCCGATAAGAATAGGACCAACGAGAAAGGGTTAACTACATACACTTCATATAAAGCTATCAATAAAACAAGTGACAATCTACTTAATCATAAGGACAGCCCTCTTATTGTCTCGAGTATTTATCTGTGTACGTGTGTGCTACTTGCTGATTCGTGCCTATTGGTTTATTTTATTATTTAATTGCAAACAAATCGTGCCAGTCTCTCAGGCTGAAACCCCCTTGCGTTAGGATATTAAAATACTGATTAGAATAACGAGATAATACGTTCCACTCTTAGTGATCGACACTCTACTTACCATTATATTCATACTGACCGGGTACACTGCTCGTTAAGTGTGTGTGTTATTGATAAGTCGGCTAAATATAAATTTAAAACTTGAGTAGGCATTAAAACTGCTAAACCGCAACGACACATCACGCGCATCAAGTTTTTGGCGCCGCTGCCGGGGAGTGAATTGTTATTATCTGTTAATTTGATTAGTATTTTAATTAGGTTTTTCTTTTTATTAGATTAATTGCATCATTGTATTATTCTGCATATTTGTTGTTTTGTGTGTTATTTGTTTGCCTTTATTTTTGTTTTTGTGTTTATTTTGTTTGTGTGTTTTAATTTTTGTTTTTATTTTTCGTATTTTTTCTGTTCTGCTATCGTTGTACTGTGCTAAATCAAACGATACGGCGCATCTGATCTCTCAGATACGGCGTATTGCGTTTAAATTTTTTAAATACAACGCGTTTAATTAATTCGATACGACGCATCTTTTCCCCAAGATACGGCGTATCTGTTTTTAATAAGAAATTTTTTTTCTAAGCGATAAAGTAATACGACGCATCTGCTTTAGCAGATACGGCGTATCTGTTTTTGATAAATTTTTTTTTCTAAACGTTAACGCCATACGACGCATCTGCTTTCGCAGATACGGCGTATCTATTATTTTAATTAAAAACAGATTGCGAATTATTAAACAGATACGGCGTATCGATCTCTATCGATACGGCGCATCTTCTGAATCAAAAATCTTGTATTTTTAAACGTAACGAAAATACGGCGCATTAACTTTCGTTAATACGACGTATTTAATTTTAAATAAATATCGATTTTTGATTAATTAATTCGATACGGCGCATTCATAAATTCTAAGCGGCGTATCTATTTTCTGGATAAAGTCTGATTAAATTTTAACGATTATAAGATACGGCGTATCCAACTTTTTGGATACGGCGCATCGTGTGCAGACATCAGAAATTTGTATTCTTATATCCGTTTCTATATTCGTTAATTTCTCTTCTAGCGAACAAATCCTACTGATGATTTTACCTATGATGACAGGTTTTGCTATGGAAGACATCTCAGTGAACGGATATCTTGCTAAGGAACTCTTGCTTTCGGATTCATTCGATGTGAAGGTTTTTGATGATGTCAACTTCAATGTGCTCATGATTGATACGGATTTATTCTTTTGGGAGACTCCTCTTGAAGCTGCTTTTAAGGAATTCATGCGTTTGTGCAACATTGACGAAAGGGTGTTCTCTTATGATGTATTTGTGAGGTACACTGGAGATGAATTGTCGCTCTTATGGCCTATCATTGAATCCAAAGGATTGAACTGGACTACTATCGAAGAAGATGATGGGAAATTCTATCTTGCATACATGGATTCAAGCAACGAAAGCTGTGGTGGAGGCAATACCCAAAACTCTTACATGCCATATTCCGAGCAGTACTGGGGATTAAATGAGAAATATCTGGACAATGATGGAATTTATGCTTTGGCGGAGTTACTATTTCATGGCAGGTTGGTACGATTGATTGATCTCTCCCTCAGTGATTGGCTAGAACTTAAATATGGTAGTCCGGAATTCGCCCCTGCAAATGAAGTCAAGCAGATTATGACTTCATGGTTGACACGGAGTTTTAAGAAGCAATTTAACGAGTTCATGGAGATAAGAAGGAATATGATTGGGAAGGTTTGCTTTGACGTTAACCACGATCCTAATGATGTTGATTTTTCAGAGTGGTTGGCTAGTAAGTTTAATAACCATAAGAGTATGGATCGAGCTACTAAGGATGCATTATGGGTATATTGGATGAGAGGAGAAGATGAAGAAGTAGAAAGCGATTATGGGTCATCACTTCATGATTCAACAATCAATGAAGGCATTGAAGAGTTATTCAGAATAGACATTGATGTGTTCGATTATGAGACACCCTTGTGCAAGCAGTTCAAAGAATTTAACTACCTTCTTCGAGTCGACGATGATGTGCTAACTGGAGATCTACCTGGATTTAAGACTTATGATGATTTCAAAAACACCTGGTGCTACGAATGGAATGACCAAGTACCATGGGTTTGGGATAAACCATGGGATGTTGAGCACATTAATCATACCTGTACACCCTTCGTTTTCAAGGATGGGAGTAGTGTTTGGCCGACCTGTGATTATAAGAGTGACGGAACCTGTAATGGGGGAAGTATAATTGGGATGAAACGGGTTGGAAACGATGTAAACTTTGAAGATTATGAATGGTACGATAATGTTGAAGACTGCCCACAAAAATCGGAGGCTTTACAAGAAAAGGGCAGAATTGAACGCTTGAAAGGACTTAAGGGGACATCAGATACTACTTTCTGGGAATGGGTGCATAAACAGTTTGATGATTTCACGAAGCTTAGTCGACGGTTACAATATGATTTGGAAAGAGAATGGGAGGCGATTCAAGATGATAATAATAATGAGTCGTTGATTGAGGAATTAGATGACTATTTGATTAAGGATCCTTATTTTAAGTTTGTTGACAAGGACGAAGAAGAATTCACCAAAAGAAAGTGTCAACTACTTGGGATCCCTTACAATAAGCCACCCGCAATGATTACTGAGAAATTTAAAATCATCAAATATTCTTTAGGTCCTGATGAAGAGTATACTGCGGCGAAGACAAAGAGTTATATTAGATTAAGTCGAACGGAAGAAAACGTCGCAGAGATATACGGGAAAATCTTTCGGATGAAGGAAGAAGGATGGACCGTGACAAGAACTTAATGAAGAGCTGAACGTGAGTCTAACTTGAAGACTCTGGAATAAAGACAAGTGCTTACCGGGAGACAACCCGGAAAATTTTTATTATTCTGTTTTCTGTGTCGAGTCAGTCAGGCCCGCATGAGGATACGGCGCATCTCAATCCTGAGATGCGACGCATCTCCTGCAATGGTCATATCTCATTTTAATTTTTCTGCATTTTTATTTTCGACTTTAAAACTTTTTATCAGTTTATTTTAATGCGGCGCATCCCTGGTTAAGGATGCGGCGCATCTTTATTCTGATCCGTATTAATTCCAGGCTCGATACGGCGTATCTTCTTCCATAAGATACGGCGCATCGACTGACCTGATGATTTTCAGTTTTAATTTTTAAGTTTTATTTTTCCTAACTACTAATGTATTATGCAAGTTTGAACCTTTCTTAGCTTAGGTGTGTTTTAAAGTGTTGGTGGTATTATAGTTTCCTGGATTTCCTGTGGATACATCAAGTATGAAGCTTTAACGTTCTCATCCACAAGAAAGATGATTTTTGCTCTTATCAAATGGAGGATCATACCGAGCAAATCTCAGGGGAGTTTTCCTGTTCTAATTATTTTATTTTCCAGTATTTAACCTTTTATACAAACAACGAGGACGTTGTTTAACTTAAGTGGGGGATTGGAGAATTAGAACACTTAACAATTACTTGTCCTAAACTTTTTCAAAAATTATGCTTAAAATGTGCTTAATATATCAAACTCAAAAATTTTTAGCATGTTTTTGTTTAAGATCTAAGTTGCATAACTGCACACAAGACGTTATTTTCAAAAATTGTGATTTTTCAAAATTCACAAATCTATGAGTGTGCCGGTGACTTGTAAACTTTAGAACTTGGCTTGTATACTATTCGAGACCACCATAATAAGTATTATATTTATATAATTGGAATAACTTGTCCAAATTGGTAAAATTCTAGGATTACACCCAAATAGCCTATTATATGTTATGTGTTTATTAACTAACTACACTGGTTAGTTAACCCCCGTATAAACCCTTTTGTTACTCTCATTTTTAGAGTAAGATACCCCTAGAAAAACACTCAGAGCCATTCCTTTCGTTTCTTACACCTATGTTTAAAATGTTTCGTTACACCCTTACACCTTAGCCTACCCTGTAGATTAGAATCCGTGGTTGGTTAATTGCTATAGGCAAAGTGTGTTTCCTTACATTACCTGTGTTCGCGTGCGTAATTCATTATCTATGGTTAGGTCGGGAAATTGCACAATGCAATTGGAGTGAAAGTAAATATTGTATATCTTTGAGTTTATTTTTCGTGTGTTTACTACTTTCACTATTACCGTTATTTCTGAAATATGAAAAGTATGGAAAAATTATCCAGAATTATCATTATAGTGATGTGGTGAAATTTTACACATCTATGTTTATGTTTGAAAAAAAAAAAAAAAAAAAAAAAAAAAAAATCGAAAAAATAAGAAAAGAAAAAGAAAGAAAGAAAAGTTGGAAGTTTGTTTTAACCGACTTATGTAAAGTTTTGTATTAAGTGGTCGATATCACCACTATTTTTTGTATTATATCTATGGATTGAATGGGAATTGGCAGTTATGGGAACGCCAATTAAGGTTTATTCTTTGATTAAGATCTTGTTGAGTATAATTCGTGTCTACCTAAAGCGTGTGTTTCAAGTGTTAAAGCGTGAGTTATTCGATGATATGAGTCTTATTCATGGGATGGTTGGGATAGTGATTAACCACACTTAGGATTTTAATTTATTTGTTTTGTTTATTTTTCATTTTACACCAATTTATATCCCAAATGTTATCCATGCCCTTTATTATTCTTTATCCAACCAAACCTTTGATTTATTGAGATTAGGGATTTGAGCAATCTTAAGTATCGTAGTCGTGGATTCGGCTATGTATTTATGATTTTGTCGCCCTTTTTGATATATTATTATTGGTAAAGTTTGGACCTATCTTTAGCCTATTCGAGTTAAGGATTTGAGCAATTGCAAGTATCGTGTTCGTGGATTCGATCATGTATTTGTGATTTTGTCGCCTTTTCTGGAATTTGAGATCGATAGTGAAAGAGAATAATTAACCCTTAAGCCTACAAACCCTTTTTACCGCTTTAGACTTGTTATTCCTTAGCTTTAGTGGAGGAGATGTGTATACTTGCCAAGCTTATGATAGAATATTCGTCACGACTGGACAGTTAAACGATTAGATTTGCTTTTATCAACTTATTTTACTTTACTTCTAATTCGTTAAGTGTTTAGTTGTGTGATTGTGAAATAAACGAATACATGCTTAAATATAAAAATAAATCCTAACATCTTTTAGGATACATTTTCATAAGAGAAATTCTAAGGTTTACTTGGGGACAAGTAAAGTTCAAGTGGGGGGATATTTGATGAACTCAAATAAGTACATTTTATTACTATCATTTATCCTATTAATTTGACTTGTTTTACTATATTATGTATGAGGATTGATACTTAATCGTTTACTTTTGTAATTCTCAGGTAAAAACAAGCATTTGGTGAAACTTAGCGATTTTGGACTAATTATGGAGCAAAACATGCAAGAAGTTAAGAGTCTACTGAAATGAAGAAGATCAAGACTAATCTGCTCCAGATGCGCCGCATCTCACTCATTACATACGGTGCATCTCTATTAAGATATCACCAGATACGATCCAAGATACAAGAGGACATGCGCCGCATCTAATCATGGAGTTACGCCGCATCTTCTGGCGGTGTACGAATATTCCTGAATATTATAATCTTGGACCCCACGCGAAGTTAAGTCAATGCGCCGCATCTACTTACTAGATGCGCCGCATCTTCCCTCAGACAGAAACTATAAATACCCCAAGACCAGACGAATTTCGGGGGATTATATTAGATTCGAAGACCGAAGTAGCAGAACCCTAGGACGAATTCAGTCAAGGAGGCAGCACAAGACACACCAAACGAAGATACAAGAGCTGTAAGAAGGTGCTGCATGTGTTTAATTCATTAAGTAGTTTTGTTTTATTTTGTGTTAGCAAACTTTAATTCATCAGGATTGGTGGCTTGTGTAATGTGACAACGAAAGATTGCACTCCCTTTAATACTTGCTTTCCCATCAATTAAAGTTTATATGTTGATGTCTTTGGTTAGTACTTATTAGTGCATTGATAACCTCTGTGTTTATTAGTGGCTTGCGGGCATTTGACTGCGGAAAATAATGTGGCTCCCACGGTTATTACTAAATTGATCACTTAGGAATAACTTTTAGACATAAGTAATCATTAAGGGTTTACTCGCCGATAAGAATAGGACCAACGAGAAAGGGTTAACTACATACACTTCATATAAAGCTATCAATAAAACAAGTGACAATCTACTTAATCATAAGGACAACCCTCTTATTGTCTCGAGTATTTATCTGTGTACGTGTGTGCTACTTGCTGATTCGTGCCTATTGGTTTATTTTATTATTTAATTGCAAACAAATCGTGCCAGTCTCTCAGGCTGAAACCCCCTTGCGTTAGGATATTAAAATACTGATTAGAATAACGAGATAATACGTTCCACTCTTAGTGATCGACACTCTACTTACCATTATATTCATACTGACCGGGTACACTGCTCGTTAAGTGTGTGTGTTATTGATAAGTCGGCTAAATATAAATTTAAAACTTGAGTAGGCATTAAAACTGCTAAACCGCAACGACACATCACGCGCATCACCCACCAACTACCAGAAGGACTTACCATTCACCAGTTTAACATATGTGGAATATCGGGTAATGCGGGTTTTCAGCTGCTGCCACATCCAAATCTACCCCATTAGACACATACTTGAACCGTATCACCTTCGCATACGGGAACTGACATGCTTCTGCTAACAGCTTCCACTGTCCGAACATGTTTACATGATTGGTTCTTTCTGGTTTCTCTTTGTGCGGCTCCATTTGCATCCTCATGACATCTCTATAATTCTGGTGAACTACCATGGCCTTGTTGTAGTGGTGCATCGGATGCTTCTTCAGGAAATGAGCAGGGATTGCCTGTAGGATTGTAATTTGCACTTACTATTAACCAACTGTTAAACCCTCAAAATGGCTATATATATAAATATATATATATATATATATATATATATATATATATATATATATATATATATATATATATATATATATATATATATATATATATATATATATATATATTTAATTCATGTACCAATCTGTTTCGGCATTGGATTTGGGCGTAGCTTTTGTAGAAGGTTCTGTTGTACTCTCCATAATGGTCGGTGTGGAATGGCCAGTAGCAAATATGTTTCATTCTATCGTCATCTATTTAAACATACAAACGTAATAATTTATGGTAATAGGTAAATGCAGACAAATAAATGTTAATAAAAGCAAATAAAACATATCTTACTCTGTTCATTCCACTCCAACGGCAGTTGAGTCTTCCTAAGAGTACAGGCTCCCTTGAACACGCTTTGCGTTAGGATGCCCCCGTCATCATCAAAGGCATCTAGCCACACACTATGTCCCCTGTTTTTTGTGAAGACACATGTGCTTCCAGGCTCCAGACCGGCAACGTTCACCAACGAACTCCAAACATCACCCAACAAATTGTACACATAAGTGCCCGGTTTCGATAAAACTTCCACACGGCGCACATGGCATTTGAACTTCTGCCCGTTCACTTCGATAGTTAGATGATCAACCTCCTCAAATCCCGTAAGTAGTTGAGCTGTAATTGACTGCATTAAAGTATATAATCGAAAATTTTAAAATTTTGTATGCAAAACATCAACTAACTGAGATTGATGTACTTTATGATATGCAATTTTTTAGTATATTAATTTTTATAATTGAATGTGTAAGCTAATGTACGTTATATTAATTTTTAGTACCTGAGTCAAACCAGGGTCGGGCAACACAAATGTCTTGAATCTTGAATATGTTGCTCTGTTTACATCATACCCACCTACTTCATGCCCGTTTGGAAAGTATCCAGTCACATAAAAACAGTCATCTCCTTCTTCAACAAAATGCAACAACTCTACATCTTCGTGCAAGTACCTATTGCAAAAAGCCGTCCATTTTGCTCCGGTTATAAACCAAAGACCGAACGTAGGCTTGACTAAGTCAACCCTAAAACGATACCCATCTGCTGATATTATGTATATCACAGATTTATCGTTGTAAGATTCAGTAGAGTACACTTCCGGTAACACCTACAATATAAAGTTCACATATATTTCAGTTTTAAATTACAACATCACTACACTTTACGTTACACTATTCTGGCATTTTGTTTTTCAACTACCTGAGATTGCGCAAATTGCTGCTTTTCTTGAAGTATAACGAATTCGATACCCATGTTCGCCTACACGTAAATGTAAATCTATTAAAAGATTGTATATAACCTCACACAAAACAAAACAGAGTATTTGCTTAAAACCACCTATGAACAATTACAATAAACAGATTTTCTACACCAATTAGGTGTGCCTTAAAGTATTAATACTAAAAACAACAAACAACCTTTGTTCAAACTATCTCAAAGAACAAAAATATTGTTCAGCACAAATAAGTTCTTTAAATATTCTCAACAAGTTTCGAAATTTACTTAAATGTACCATATACAACTACAGAAGATCACAAGTAACCGAATCCAAACACACACCATAACATTAACTTTAACCACAAGTTATATTTCTTAATCATGTGTAACTATTATTGAATAATACTCCATACAAAAAAGTCACAACAAGAACTTATAATGTTAATTGTAAGAGATACAATATTTTTCTTTTACATAATCAACTAAGAATGAGCAGAGGCTTATTACTGTACATCAAGAATCGTACTACCATTGGATCTAACTAACATAAAACTTTATTACTATAATGAAGTGCAAATTATTCATTTGATTATTGCTTACATGCATATGAAAATGAGATGAGCAATCAAAAAAAAAAAATTTTTTTTGGTGCGACATCATTACCTGTTTCTTCGCTCTGTTTGTTTGACAGTTGATGATGGAAGATAATCAATGTGATAACCGTAGTAATAGAGGATTGTATACTGGCAAGTTGCTTAATTATGGCAAGGCTATCATCATTACTTTTGAATATAACAAGTACTCTATATAACACTACTAAAATCTTTTACATGTTTAAGTGTTTTTGTGTAGGGGTGGAAACGAGCCGAGCCGCTCGTGAAAAGCTCGGGATCGGATCGGTAAAAAGCTCGAACGAGCCGAGCCTAAACGAGCTCGAGCCCGAGCTCGAGCCCGAGCTCGGGCTCATTTAATAATCGAGCTCGAGCTCGAGCTCTATAAAAAAAGCTCGAATAGGCTCGCGAGCCTAAACGAGCCCTAGAAATATATACGTATATATATTGTCTATACGTATAAACGAGCTTAAAAGTAGTAAACGAGCTCGAGCCTTATGTAATTAACGAGCCGAGCTCCATTTTAACTTTGTTTTCTTTAAAAATCATACAAATTAGTCGAGCCCGAGCTCGAGCTCGAGCTTGTGAAAATTTTCACGAGCCGAGCTCGAGCTCAAATATTAGGCTCGAAACGAGCTCGAGCTCGAGCTCGAGCTTTCTAGAATATAAACGAGCCGAGCTCGAGCTCTGGCAGGCTCGGGCTCGGCTCGGCTCGTTTTCACCCCTATTTTTGTGTGTTTGTTTTTATTTGAATCTTAAAAATACCAATGCATCATATATTTTACCATTTAAGTGATTTATTTAGTTTTACAAATTTTTATTTCATAATATTGTTTCAACATTATCTTATTATTAAGGCCAGTCCCTAGTCGTGATATTTCGAATGAAGTGTGAATGGAATGATGAATTTCGTTTGTGACCGGATGAGGTGAGTAACAAAAATATTTTACGTGGTGTGCCCTCTCATCTTACGTGAACGTAAATTAAAAATGACTTAAAAGGCAGCAAAAACGATGCCCTAAAGTACGCGTGGCTAAAAACGTAAAGAAAAACTGAAAACGGTTTTATACCGGTAAAACCCGAGCCTAAACGTCGAAATGGTGAAATACTAACTCTATGGGTGCCAAACTAATTTTCCTAAATTCTAATTAATAAAAGAAAATTTTAGAAAAAATAATTACATTTTTCTGACTTTTATTTAATTTATTATGATTTAAAGACTGAATTTACAATAAAAATGAATTAAAAATACTAAATGAAAATGGAAATTACCAAAAAAAAAACTGGAAAGTGCTAAATGTGATACTACTCCTAGGAAAAATAAAAGAAGTATCCCAGCTTATTGGAATAAGCTGAAATAAACTGAAAAAGATCCAAGGGCAGCAGGATGGTTTGTAATTAGAAATGTAAACTTTTAATAAAACTTGCAACGTCGAATATCTTAGCAAACTGAAACTACTTTAAAATCAACAAGAATACATTAAACATGAAATTGAACCTACATTAAACATGAAAAAACAAACGATTAACGTAAACAGCGAACGATTAATGAAAAGTATCATCGGAATCTGGGTAACCATCTTCAGATGATTCGGAAGGTGTGAAAAAACCACACTCCCACCTTTCCCTGCGTTCTTCAGCCTCTTTTTCTTACCGCTCCAAAGGAGCCCTTTCCTCTTGTCTTTCATTATATTCCATTTCCAGCAAGACCTGCATGTCTTGATCCATTAGGCGGAGTTGTTCGTCTGTTAACCCGTGTGGGTTTGGGTCTTTGTTTGAAACAGGTGTATTCTGCACCAGTTCATTTTCCGGTGAATTGTTCACCTGTTCTTGTGGTGGGTAGAAAACGGGAAAGATTTGTCCAGGTGGAGTATGGTCTTCTTCATTGTGTCGAGGTGGGCTTGGAAATTGTTGGCCAAAATATTTTTTGCGAGGCGGGCTTGGAAATTGTTGACCGAAATCTCTTTTGGAAGACATTTTGAGTTAGAGAAGTTTAGGTTTGACTATGAAAATTGTGTGTGACAATGGAATCAGAAGGCTAGGTATTTATAGGGGACAATCCACCACGTTTTTAATACTTACTTTTGGAATTTGAATAAGTTAAAAAGGATCCAGCCCATGTGTAAAAATTTGAATTTCAATTTGATTTTCAAAAAGATCCCGCCCATCTTTATAAATTTGAATTTAAAAAGGATTCCGCCCATCTTTATAAATGGTTATAAATGGTTGTAATTTGAATATTATTTTTTAAATATTCAGTGAATATTATTTTCAAATTCAGTGTTCGGTTCACTTCGGTTGAATTCTAGTTGGGTTCGGTTCGGTTTTAGTGTTGACCCACATAAAAATAGAACCGATTTAATGAAAACGAACTAACCGAATAACCCGATAACCGAACCGATTAAGTTATATATAGTGATAGTTTAAAATAAGGAGGACTTAGTTTGCCATTTTTAAACATTAGGTCTTAAAGTTTAAAAGAAAGGAGGACTATTAGTTATCTTCTCTAACTATTGTCCTCGGTTTCTGCATGTTAGCCGCCGGAACCTTTAAGAGTCATGATGGTTGAAACGCTATTTCTCAACCACACGGTTCACATCACAATTCTACACCACACAAATCCCCTATATATATATCAACATTTTCATCCTTCCTTTATCACTAACCCTACAACTCTTCTTCCACCATTCTTACAAATATATCAATAATATCCTATTTTACCCAATTTCATTATCAATGGCAGCACCAGAAGGACCAAACCAAGTGGCTAGGCGTGTTATTGACGACCTAATTGAGTATAGCGGCGAGACCTCTGTTGATGGTTACATGAATTTCTTCAAGGCTCAGCAAGTTTCCAGTCTCCGTGGCTTTGTAAACCGGATGCGCGAAGAGGCCACCACAGTGAACAATGAGATTGGGCAGTTTAATGCTTTAATTGCTGAGATAGAAGCTCTTGAAGATAGGGAAGAGGTTTATGACACTTTGGTTGATCTTAGGGAAGACAGGAAGGCTGCGCGGACCAAGCTGGAAGGGTTGAATGATCTCATTAATCAAGCTGAGGAGGACATCAGGACCAAGGAAGAACAGATTCAGGCGATGAATGGTTGAAGGGTTGCTCGATATGGAATTGGATGGTTTCTTTTGCTCTAGTGTCATCTGTTTATGTTTAATGTTTAATGTCTATGGTTTGTATGTAAATTAACAATGGAATATGTAAATCTTTTGATGGTTTATCCATATGAATGCCAAGTATGGTTGTTATTAAAAGTAATGCTTTCGCTAGTTCGTTTCATCTTTTTTGAATGTTGTTTTGCATTTAGGAATTGGTTGTGGTGTTTAAGGTGAAATTTGCACTGGTATAATGTATCATTTAGAAATTACTTATTAGGGGTTAATTAAGTTATTTAATCATTAAAAAGTCAGAATCATAGCTTAGTTTGTTGGTTTCTAGAGTAAAAGTTCAAAATCAGTATTTAAAGTGGTGTTTGGCTTTAAAAGTCAAATGGTTTAAACTGGGTCAGTACTGTTCATATGCCATGGGTCTCATTTTGATCTTGATTAGTTAAGCATGTATGAGCTGTTAGTTGAAGCTTTTTGCCATGTTCTTGAAGATGTCTAGGTGTTGACTAAGACCAAAAAGGTGGTCTGATGTTTGCAGGCTGCTATGGTGGTCTGAGGTATTTTAAGCTTTCGAAAAGCTATCATAAGCTATAAGCTATAGTCTAGAAAGTAAAAACAGATGAAGTTCACACTATGAACTTATCATAAACAAAAAATCAGGGCTTATAAACTTAATATCAGCTTATAAATAAGCTGATGAAAAGGGGTGATGGCTAGGGTCTGCTGATATTCCCTTGGTGCAGGGGAGATTCAGCAGCCAACGATTTGGTTGCTAAAAAAACTTTAGCACAACAATTAACTTTCTAGATCCTAACATACCACTCATCATAAGAACTATCGCATGCATAAACTGCAAATGTATCGCTGCCAGTAACCAACTCCATAAACTCCAATACCATCACTATGGCTATATCAGTAGACAACTTATAAGGGTTGGTCAAACTATTGACTTATGATAATGCTATTCGACCGAACCTTGTTAGGCAATTCAGCAGCACAATGACACAAGCAATCATAACTAACAATAAAACGCAGAAAAAAAAAGAAAAATTCCTCAATTTAGTCACTACTCTGTACATCCTGACCCATCATTAACCATGATAAGTTTTAATCGCTTTAGTGATTGATTTACCACAGGATTGCATACGTTAACATATCTAGGCATAACCTCAATACAAAACGCAAAAGTACGCAGCATAAACAAGATAAATATTTTCACTGTCATGCAGATCTAAAATACATACAGGTTCAAAACACATGAAGTAATTCCAAAAAACACCCCACTACCACATACCTGCAGCCTTAATTATATTCTACCAACACATCAAAGCTTTATTTTTTCAGAAACATATAATCAAACAAAAGATTATAATTAAAAATAGGCATAATGAAAATAAAATAAGAGTTGAAACTGGTACCCAAATTACTAGATTCACATTAATAATATGCATAATTAACATAAAAACACAATAAAGCCTATAGCTTCTGCTACCATCCAAACATAAAGTTCATAAAACTTAAAAACATACTATTAAACAACCCAAAAGAAGACCCACACCCATACACTTGAAATCCTAATCGAAGTCCATCAACTCCTCAACTGTTTCTTCTTTCTTGGTTATCAAAGCCCTTAACTGAACCAACATAGCAGACACAGACTCCAGGAGGCTTCTTTCTATCACCTGCATTTCACGAAGGCGTTCATAAACAACATCTCCCGCCTCTTCCTCATCAAAATCCAAGCCCAAAACCTCGACCATCCTTTCGCTACGGCGTTCAATGCTTATGCGCAGGAGATCCCTCTGTTGTCCCAACCACATTATCGTAGATTCGTTCTCCGGTATTTCTTGACCCATCAAAAAAGTAAAGCACTCATGCAATTTATCCGATCCAGAAATCTCTTTTAGCTCATTCAGATGTGGAGTACCAGCTATTATTTTAGAGATTATTGAGAAAGACAGATTAAAAGTTGTTATTTTTTTTTAGAATGATTAGATGAAAACAACAAATGAGTGTATATATATAAAGAAGATTAGGTACCGATTTACTATTGATTAAATAGGATATGAAAGGGTTGCAGCAAATGAATGGTATTAGATATAAATCACTAATCTCCATAAACTTTGTAAAATATATTTTTGATATGTTTACTGTTATAGTTAGAAAATTAAAAGAAAAAGCAATCATTTTACCTTACATTGATTCAATCCGGTTGTAACAAGTCATTGCTTCTTTAATGTTCTTTGTTCTGCATTTCCTCCTTCTGATAGTATGATGCTCATCTTAATAAGTAACAAAAATATTTTTGCTTTGCAAAAATACCCCCTCAAGTTCAACTATATCACTTACGTGAACATAAATTAAAAACGACTTAAAAGGCAGGAAAAATGATGGCCTAAACGATTAACTAGAATATATTAAACATGAAATTGAAGCTACATTAAACAACGATTAGAATATATTAAACATGAAATTGAACCTACATTAAACAACGACTTGAAAAACCAACAAATGATTAACGTAATTAGCGAACGATTAATGAAAAGTATCATCTGAATCTGGGTACCCATCTTCAGATGATTGGGAGGTGTGAAAATACCACACTCCCACATTTCTCTGCGTTCTTCAGCCTCTTTTGATTCTCGCTCCAAACGAGCCCTTTCCTCTTGTCTTTCATTATATTCCATTTCCACCAAGACCTGCATGTCTTGATCCATTAGGCGAAGTTGTTCGTCTGTTAACCCATGTGGATTTAGGTCTTGGTTTGAAACCGGTGTATTCTGCCACTTTTCATTTTCCGGTGAATTGTTCACCTGTTTTTGTGGTGGGTTGAAAACGGGATAGATTTGTGCTGGTGGAGTATGGACTTCTTCATTGTGTCGAGGTGGGCTTGGAAATTGTTGGCCAAAATCCTTTTTGCGAGGTGGGCTTGGAAATTGTTGCCCGAAATCTCTTTTGGAAGACATTTTGAGTTACATAAGTTTGGATAGTTTAGGTTTGACTATGAAAATTGTGTGTGACAATTTTCATCAGAAGGCTGGGTATTTATAGGGGACAATCCACACGTTTTTAATACTTCCTTTTTGAATTTGAATACGTTAAAAAAAATCCCGCCCATGTTTAAAAATTTGAATTTCAAAAAGATCCCGCTTTGGCACATTGACTGTTTAAAACTCGTTTTTAGGATTCCCGCTTTGCGTTTTTTAGTATAACTTGATCCTAGCTTTATTTTTCTTTGTAAATTAGCTTTCCTTATCTCATTAGAATTAACAAACACCAAATAATCAAATATCTCTTTGTTCTCACTATTCACGACACGTTTCACGATCCAAAATCACATATTCCATTCAAACCTTCGTTGGGGATAACGACTCGGGTTTACATATGTCTTTTGTAAATCTTTGAGAAAAATACGTGTTGATTTTAACGAATCACAACCTATGGTCTATTATCCACATATTCCTTCCCAGCAAACCTATGTAACTCCGGTAGTAAACTTGGGTCATATGAACCGATGATATTGCCCTGTTGTGGTCCTTTATGAACCTTAATGACGAATCTTTGATATGATTCCTTTTGATATGATTCCTTTTGCTATGAACCTTAATGACGAATATTTGCTATGAAACTTTCATTATGAACCATTTGATATGAACCATTTGTTATGAACGTCTACCCGATTAATCGCCGATTAGGTGCTACAAGGCCACCGACCTTGCCGATTTATGTAACTGGGTCAAACAAATAGGTCAACCGTTGTCAACGACTATCAATGGCGGTCAATGTTGGTCAAACTTGCCGGAAACCTAAAAATCATGCCAGAAGTACCCAACACTCACTGTAAAACTTATTTTGATCACTTATAGTAACTGTTTAAGTCTATTACAAGTTGTTTTTTAGAAAATACATTGCCGTAAATACCTAAAACTCACCGTAAATACACAAAACTTGCCGAAAATAACTAAAATTTGTCAGTAATTAATGCCAATCCGATTAATCACCGATTACAAGCTACAAGGTGGTCGACCGCCCGACTAATGATTCGCGATTTTTGCAACATTGGTTATGAACCTATGGGATATGAACCTTTTGATATGACACTCTGATTATGATATGACATCTTTTTTCTAAAATGTTCTTATAAGTCCGGAATGTGACGTCATGGGAAGTCAACTTACGTAAGAACTCTCGACGATATAAATGAATGACCGCATCACAAAAGTATGTAAGCCACTCGCGTGATGTTCTATCGTCCAATCCTAAATTTTCATCAATGAGGATCACCCGTTGAGAGTTGTTTAATTTCCAAAATGCATTTTTGTATCGCCGTGAAGCTTTTTTTACCCCGCATGTCGAAGCTTTCTTGAGAATACGGGAAAGACGCTTCAGTGTCACCAACAATCTTCAAAAAACAACGATATCAATGTGTTGAATAAGTCAAATGGGTTGATTTCAAGTCAAATGGGTTATAAGATGTCAACCCGAAATAGCTCAACCCGACCACGACCCAAAAAAAAAATCAATTTGGCGGGATACCGAGTCAAGATTTAAGATTTTATTTTAACATTATACTTAATTTCATAATAAATTTTATTATTGGGTAAAAAGCATTTAAATTAATTTAGTTAATAACCCGACCACCGACCGGGTACTCTATTTCTTTTTTAGTTTCAAATATAATAAATAAAATACCAATATGTATTATATACAATAATATACTACTACTAGTAATACATTTCATAGTATTAATTATTTTAATTATACATCAAATTATACCCTAAAATTTTGGGGAAAATTTACCCTCCCACGTTCACCTTCTATTCAGTATGAACCCGTTTAAATTTTTTGGGGAAAAATTCAGATTAGTAAATAAGTTTTGGCGCTGCGAAAATCAAGCATATATTTTAGGAAATCAAGTATTTTATACAATTTTAATAATGGAAATCAATTTTCACATACGGTTAAAATCTCAATTTCGGTTTAGGGTTGTACGTGGGCAGCAAAACAACGATTTTTGGTTTTCACTTTTAAGTCAAGGTCTGACTCAACAGGTAATGGAAACCTCTGTTATTGTTATTATTATTGTTGTTATAATTATTATTATTGTTATTGTTATTGTTATTATTATTGTCATTATCATTGTTATATATTGTTATTGTTATATATTGTTAGTGTTTGTTTAATCTTTGTGATGAGTCTTAAGTGTGAGAATCTTAAGTGTGAGAAATGGTGGGTTCGGGTTTGTGTTTGGTTGACCTATTGTGATGAGTCTCATATGTGATCATAAGTGCTGCTTATTTGTGATGTGCTACAAGTTGTATTTTAGTTGCGGATGACCATTTTCCAAAACCTTTTTCTTATTTGGATGCTATTAGTGGATAACCACAAGTCTTTGTGATGTCTTTTAGGCTGTCGTGTGTGATCATCAGTACTGATTTTACACATGTTGTATAATCTCTGGTCGAAGGTACTTTGTAATGTCATTTAAAGTTTTTGTTTTGTTGTGGGTGTTGATTTTATATGACTGATTTCATATGTGATGGTAGGGTGTTGATTTTATATGACTGATTTCATATGTGATGGTAGGGTGGTTGAGTGTGAAATTGAATTGTCTTAGATTTGTGGTCACGAGCGTTTTTTTCCTAATCTTGTTTAGAGTCGGCTATTCGGTTCTAAGTTGTAGCTTTTAAGGCTGTATATAGGTTGTGGCCATGGATGTTGGTTTAATGCTTGCTACAAACTGTTTAATTTAAATGGATATTGTTCTTTGCAATCTCATAATTATTTTATTTGTTTTGTGCACCAGTAATGGAAAATAAAAGGATGCAACGCCAAGTCTCCACGAGAAACACGAATGATTATGAAATGTCCAGAAGGGCAAGGATTCAAGAAAACCAACAGAGATTACAAGCTTAGGGAGTGAAAAATATTGTTAAGTCTATGACAAGTCTAGTACAGAGTGACAAAACAAAGAAAAAGAAAACGAAACCAACGGATACCAGTGAGAAAGATGCAGGTTATATGTCTGGTTCAGACTTTGATCTTAATGCTGAGCAAGATAAGCCAGAAGAAGCAGCTATAGAAACAAATAAAAAGGTACTAATAATAAATTTGGCTAATATAATTTCTTTATGTTTGTTTTCTAACAATTCTAGTTGCATGAAACAGCATCGAAAATACATTGCTCCACAGTCCATGACTAGATATAAAAATTTAGCACTAAAACGAATGACTGCTCCGAATGGCTCCAGTGGGCTAACATCTTCACAATCTCGTTCGCAAAAGGGACAACTGATTCATACAGGGAGGGCAATACATAGTAGGGTACGGGAGTCCGACCAAGACCAAACGATAAATGATCAACCAGCTGATACAAATCATACAAAACAAAAAGGTCAGTTGAAGGAAAAAGATTTACAAAATTCTAATTCTGTCAAGAGAGGGAGATCAACTGTAGCTGAGAGAAACTTACTTCCAATTGACAACGATGATGACCACGGGGAGCGTGACTTGAGCTCTGATGATGGTACCTATAAATAAATTTCAAATATTATATATTATATATATGATATTAAATTACTATTAACTGTATATTTAGTTAACTATTTTCGATGCTTACATTTTTTTTTATTACTACAGATAACAATGAACAACAATATGATGCTGAAAATGATGATATTGAAGACATACATATGAATGAAGATATTGAACAACAAGCTATTTCCGAAGATGATGTAGATAAAGACATGGATGATATGGAGAATGAGGATGCTTTGGAGAATGAGAACGATTTAGCAAATGACGGCGACGATATAGGTGAAGAAGAGTTTGAAGCTCAGCGACTTGAAAATGAAGAAGACCATGAAGTTACACAAGCAGTAAACGAAACAGGTTAACCTGATCTACTTGATTGCATCATTTTAAAAATCATATATTGTGTCATATAAGAAGAATATATAATGAAGTTAAATTAGAACAAGACAAAATACAACGCTAAGATATTGCCTCCATTTCAATTTATTTAGTATTTTAAATGTATACGTATCTATTGTAAATCATGTTCACTTTTTGTAGTTTGGATTCTGAGCAAAAGAAAGAGAGGACCAACACGTATGGCAAAAGTTTGGGCCCAAGAAAAAGGGATAGAATTACTATTTTAGTTAATGAACACGGACAACCTGTTAACGACAGAAGTAGTCATCTGACCCATTTCATGGGAACCCTTTCAAGGAGTGGAAAGTATTGTCCGATTTATAAACCATGGAATAAAGTTGACGCCGAAAAAAAAAAAGCTTTGCTTGAACTCTTAAAGGTACACAATGTTAAATTTGTATGTTAATGAATAAAGTATTTGTTTTCTAATGTGAGCTATTACATTTTTTAGACAAAATTTGATATACCGGAAGCTGGAGAAAGATGGGTATTGCAATCATTTGGGCGGAAGGTGAAGAACTGGAGGGCAAGAGTTAAGCAACTCTACCATGATCCATCTTTGTCAGTTAAGCAACAAATAAGGTCTAGGCCAAAGCAAGTGCAAAAAAAACAATGGAAGAGACTTGTGAAGTATTGGAATAAAGAAAAGACTAAGGTGTGAAATACTCTTCCACTTTAAATAACATTACTTAATTTCCCATTATGATATTTTACTTTCCTGCTGCAGAGTTTAAGTGAAAAAAACAAGGCGAATCGGGCAAAAAAGAAGATGATCCAAAGAACCGGTAAAAAAAGTTATGCTCGCGTCCGTGAAGGGTTAAAGGTAACTGTATGGAGACAGTGGGATTGTTAATGTATCCTGTCGATATCCACTGTTAATATTCATTTTCTTTTTATTCATACAGACATCTTTGGGACAAGATCCAAGTCGATTGGATCTTTTTAGTGAATGCTTCTCCAAAGATGGAAATACCATAAATGTTGACACTGCAAATGTGATTGTAAGTAATATGCTTTTATGTTTTGAAAAGTGTATTAATAGCAGAAGTTAAACACAATATGCTTTTTTTCGTAATACATGCCTTTCCTATATGTTGTTCATGTTGATATAAAATGCAGGATGAAATGAAACGACTTAGTGATAATCTGCCCGAGGGTTCGATTGATAAGCCTGGACCAGATGATATTTTTTCTCAAGTTATGGGTAACGATCGAAATGGTGAAGCAGTCATGTATGGTCTAGGTGTTCGTGCTTCTGATGTTTGGGGTGTAGCACCAAGTCATTCAGCATTTCATAGAGAAAACAACGAATTGAAGTCTAGATGTGGAGAACTTACTAGTGAAAATGAACAGTTACGAGCCCAGTTATCAGAGATGAAAGGGTCGACGGATAGTTCCAGTGTTCCACCTGCTACATCACCACATTCTCCTGTTGTAACCAATGAACCTCCACGTTTACGGGTATGTTTCTATTAAAATCGTTGCTTGGCGTAACAAGCTAGTTGAATGGAAATTACCTTTCTGAATTAAGTAAAGTAGTTGCAGATATGCAATGTACAGTTTTGGGATGCTCATAGCCTGATATTGGTTTGAGTCACCATTGTGCCACTTTGGTGATTGCGTGACATTTGAGAAGTCATATAGATATGATTTGCATTATGCTAACTGGATATTATATGTTGTGGAAGTTTAGGCATCAGTTTAGTAGTTCTCCCTAGCAATTTCAAATGTCTATATTCTAGAATACCATTAAAATATGACTAGACAGTGAAATTCTCTGGATGACAATTGAGAAATAAGCAAATTGTTGCATGAATAAATTGCAGAATAGGGGACGTTACATATCTCATTAGTTGTTGCATCTCCAATATAGTATTGTTGCATTTTCATAACGTCAGATACATATTTTCACATATTTAGCATACACTGATCAATTTTTGACCTCCTTTGTATACACCAGCCTCCATACCTGCAGTATTACATCTGTTTAACCTAATACATGTGTCTGACTATAAATTGATAAATGTTTGTTGAAAACTGAAATCTAGGTCGGGGATGAAGTTTTCCTTAAAAGCATTCTAAACTCAACCGAGACTGTAGCAAAAGGATGGGTGAGGAGCTTGAACCCAAATGATCTAGTTGGTGGTACAGAGATTGGACGAGGATGGTGTGAGGTAAACGTTCAAGTACCAACAAAAAGAGATGAAATGTTGGTGAGACCATATGGGTTATTTGCCACAATTGAAGACTGTGTTGGTGCAACCATAGCATGGCCTTGTCCCTTTATCTCGGTATGTCTTTGTTAATCTTGTGATACCAATAATTTTAATAACATGGAGCTTAATGCTTATACATGGATGTTTATTTGTAGGTGGTCCGTGAGGATTGAGAAAGGATGCATGATGACCCCGAACTAAGCTTCTTGTTGCTTTAATTTATTGTTTAATGTTACAAGACTTTATGTTGGATAATGTCTACCTTATTTATGTTTAGTGCTTTTGTTATGACAATTGCTTATTTGAAATACAATTTCGTTTTATTCATTTAATAATTAGTTGATCTTTTATTCATATCGTAATAATAGAGTGTGCATGCTGAAAATAGCGTCCTCTCATATGACTTGTCAGGACTTTGAAATTGTCCTATTAAACTTATTAATCGTCCTAACAATAAACTTTTAAGGACGCTTAACATTGTAAAAGTGTCCTAATATGTTGTTATTAGGACGTTATTTAGGTTGTTAATAGACATTTTATACGACCAAAAAATTGGTTTCATAATCTTCTTTGAGATATTAGAACCCTTTTCTTGGTGCTAAAGTAGCTATAATGTTACATGATAAGCGTCCTAACAATTATCTTTTAAGTACGCTTTTATGTGTATCAAAAGATTAAAATTAGGTAACCACATGTTAGAACATTGTAAAAGTGTCCTAATATGTTGTTATTAGGACGTTATTTGGTTGTTCATGGACATATTATGCGACCATAAATTTGGTTTCATAATCGTATTTGGGATATTAGGACCCTTTTCTTGGTGTTAAAGTAACTATAATGTTATATGATAACCGTCCTAAGAATCAACATTTAAGGACGCTTGTATGTGTATCAAAAGATTAAAAGTAGGTTACCACATGTTAGAACATTGTAAAAATGTCCTAATATGGTTTTATTAGGACATTATTTGACCTATAATGCGACCATAAAATTGGTATCATAATCTTATTTGAGTTATTAGGACCCTTTTCTTGGTTGCTAAAATAGCTATGATGTTGCATCATATGTGTCCTAACAAACTTTTAAGGACCTTTTTAAGTGTTTCAAAAGATTAAAAGTAGGTAAGCACATGTAAAAACATTGTAAAAGTGTCCTAATATGGTTTTATTAGGACGCTATTTGGGTTATTCATAGTCATATAATACGACCATAAAATTGGTTTCATAAGGTATTTGAGATATTAGGACGCTTTGGACCTATTACGACCGCCTTACATGAAACGCTTTCATCCTTGGTCCTATTAAATGAAAGGTCCTAAAAAGTACCATTTTAGGACGCTTATGGGGTCCTAAAAAGCCACTTTTCTTGTAGTGAAATTAAATGGTTTTTTAACCAATGGGTATTTAATTTTCTTGAAATGTTTATTATCGAAAGTACTAACTTTTGAACTTTTTTCTGTAGAAATGGTCCAACCCGGAAACTCGTCAAACTTAACCTCTTGTTTCAAGATGATGCTTGAAAAAGAGAAATTGACTGGGACTAAGAATTTTAACGATTGGTATCGCAATCTAAGGCTTGTTCTTAGGATTGCCAAACGTTATGAATGTCTTACTGAGGACCTTCCGGTTGCTCCTCCTGCTAACTCGCCTAATGAAATACTTAGGGAGTTTAATGAAGCTTATGACAAGCACAATGATGCGGCTTGTCTCATGCTATCGGGAATGGACACTCAACTGGTAAAACAGTTTGAGAAATATGGCCCGAAAAACATGATTGAGGAACTGACACGCATGTTTCAGAAACCTCCCATGGCTGAATTGTATGATGTACTTGACAACTTAGGCAAGTGCAAGCAGGACGCAACAACACCCGTAAGTACTCATGTGCTTGAAATGAAAGGTTATCTTGACCAACTAGATGCACTTGATTACGGGTATGTGGAAGACGTTAAAGTTGGCCTCATCAACAAATCCCTCAATGAGGAATTGTATGGTGACTTCGTGCGCAACTTTAACATGCATTGCAAGGGGAAGACATTTTCTGAATTGCATGCAATGCTCATTGAACATGAGAAGGGACTCACTAAGAAAGCTCCTACACCTGCTGTTATGGCAATTAGAGGTGGTAGAGTAGCTAAGCCCGGTAAACCGAAGCATGTGAACAAGAAAGGAAAGGGCAACGCTGATAAGGGCAAGCAGATTGTGACTTATCAGCAAAAGCCAAAGAAGCAGAATCCTCCTCCCAAGAAGGATCATCCTTAAAAGGATACGACGGCTTGTCACCACTGCAATACTCCTGGACATTGGAAGAGGGACTGTCCACTGCTACTTGAGGAGTGTCGCAAGAATAAGAATGCCAAGGCTGGGCAGGGCGCCAGCACTTCAGGTATTTTTATGGTTGAATTGTTTTCTTTTCCTCGTAAGCAAAATGCCTGGATATATGATACAGGATGTGGTACTCACATTTGTAATACATCGCAGGGGCTTAGAGGAGCGAAGAAGCTGAACTATGGGGAATGCTACTTGTACGTGGGAAATGGAATACGTGCAGCAGTAGAAGCCATAGGGACTTTTGAGCTAGTTTTACCTTCTGGTTTAATTTTAGTGTTAAACAATTGTCATTACGCACCTTCTATTGTTAGAGGTGTCGTTTCAGTTTCTTTGTTATTGGATTTGGGTTTTAAGCATACTTTTAATGATAATGGAATTTCTGTTTCTCTAAATTCTGTTTTTTACTTTAATGCTGTTCCATTAAATGGTGTGTTTGAAATTGACATGGAGAACCATGTATCCAATAGAAATAATTCAATGTATAGCATCGGAAATAAGAGAGTCAAGTCTAACTTGGACTCGTCTTATTTATGGCACTGCCGTCTTGCTCACATAGGCAAGAATCGCATGGAAAAGCTGCAACACGATGGGCTTTTGAAAGATATCAATGATGATTCAGTTGATAAATGCGAATCTTGCATATCTGGGAAGATGACAAAGAAACCTTTCCATAGCAATATGGAGAAGGCTTCGGATCTACTTGGATTGATACACACAGATGTGTGTGGTCCACTTAGACATGTGTCTAAACGTGGTGCTGTCTACTTTTTGACCTTCACGAATGACTATAGTCGTTATGGTTATGTTTATTTACTTAAACATAAACATGAAGTCTTTGAGACATTCAAGGTCTTTAAAAATGAAGTAGAATTACAACTCGGAAAGAAGATTAAGGCACTTCGATCCGATCGTGGTGGTGAGTACTTAAGCCAAGAGTTTAAGGATTATCTGGGTGAGTGTGGCATTGTGCAACAACTCACTTCTCCTTATACGCCACAACAAAATGGTGTATCTGAAAGGAGAAATCGTACCTTGTTAGATATGGTACGATCCATGTTTAATCTTACAACTCTTCCCTTATCCTTTTGGGATTATGCTCTTGAAACAGCTGTTCACGTGTTGAATAGGATTCCAACTAAGAAGGTTGATAAGACTCCATATGAAGTATGGACTGGAAAAGCTCCCAACTTTTCTTACTTAAAGGTCTGGGGTTGTGTGGCGTTTGTTAAACGTGACTCACCTGACAAACTCCAACAAAGATTTGTTAAGTGTATCTTCGTAGGATACCCTAAGGAAACGAAGGGTTACTACTTTTACTTCCCACCTGAAAATAAGGTCATCGTGGCTAGGTACGGTGAATTTCTTGAGGATAATCTAATATCTCAAGAAATCAGTGGGAGAGTATATGATCTTGAAAATGATCATGAAGATACATCACCTTCTGAAAGCACTAACACACTTCCTGTGGAACCTGAAAGTTTAGGTCTTCCACTTGAAGTAGAAGTGGTACCCATCCGTAGATCTTCAAGATCTACAAAGGCTCCTGACCGTCTATGTTTAAACATAGAGGATGAGGAATCTACACTATTGGATCACATTGATGAGCCAACTAGTTATAAGGCTGCCATTAATAGTCCTGAAAAGGACAAATGGCAAGTAGCCATGGATGGGGAAATGCAATCCATGAAAGACAATAAAGTCTGGATTGAAGTAGACCTACCACCCAATGCTAAAGTAGTTGGGTGTAAGTGGCTCTTCAAGAAAAAGACAGACATGGATGGCAACGTACACACTTACAAAGCTCGTTTGGTGGCTAAAGGCTTTACCCAAACATATGGTGTTGACTATGAGGAGACATTTTCTCCTGTGGCTGACATTAGAGCTATTAGGATTCTTATAGCCATAGCTGCCTACTATGACTATGAGATTTGGCAAATGGATGTCAAAACCGCCTTTCTGAATGGTCGCCTAGATGAAGATATCTATATGGCGCAACCTGAGGGGTTTGTGAATCCACAATTTCCTAAGCGTGTATGCAAACTTCAAAGATCCATTTATGGATTGAAGCAAGCATCCAGGCAATGTAATAAGAAATTTGATGAGGAAATCAAGAAGTTTGGATTTACTCAAAATTTCGATGAGCCATGTGTATACCACAAAGTTAGTGGGAGTAACACTACTTTTCTTGTCCTATATGTCGATGACATATTAATCATGGGAAGTGATATACCAAGCCTTAATGAAGTTAAGGATTATCTTGGTAATTGCTTTGCCATGAAGGATTTAGGAGAAGCAGCGTATATCCTTGGAATCAAGATCTATAGAGACAGATCTAAACGGTTAATCGGATTAAGCCAAAGTGCTTACATGGATAAAATATTGAAGAGATTCAATATGCAAAATTCCAAGAAGGGATATTTGCCCATGCAAGTGGAACACGGCTTATGCAGCGAAATGTGTGCTTCTACACCTGAAGAGGTGGCATACATGAAGAAAGTTCCGTATGCTTCGGCAGTAGGATCAATCATGTATGCAGTTAGATGTACTAGGCCAGATGTGGCATTCGCTCAAAATTTGACCAGTCTTTATCAGCAAAATCCAGGGAAAGATCACTGGCATGCTGTTAAGAACATACTTAAGTATTTGAGGAATACTAAAGATATGTTTCTAGTTTTCGGGGGAAATCCAGACGCAGAACTGAATGTTACAGGTTTCTGTGATGCGTCCTTTCAGACTGATAAAGATGAAACGAAGTCTCAGACGGGTTACGTTTTTGTCATAAATGGAGGAGCTGTGGACTGGAAGAGTAAGAAGCAGAGTACAACGGCCATGTCTGCTACAGAAGCTGAGTACATTGCTGTATTGGAAGCAGCACAAGAAGCTGTTTGGATAAGGAAATTCATTAAGGATCTTAGAGTGATGCCTTCAATAAAATTACCTATAAATGTGTATTGCGACAACTCTGCTGCAATCACATTCGCCAATGAACCTGGAGTTATGAAAGGCGCCAGACACTTTAAAAGAAAGTATCACTATGTTCGAGAACAAGTCGATGATGGTGAAATAAAAGTACTCAAAGTTCACACAGATGACAATCTGGCTGATCCTTTCACGAAGGCATTACCTAAGGAGACGTTTAATCGTCATGCTCAGGGTATTGGTCTTCGTTTAGCAGATAGTTTCATGTAAATCTGTTGGATTAGTATTTCGATAGGGACGTGTAAACAATTATTATTTTAATGAAATAAAGTGCGGATAATGTTTATTATCATTATTAATATTTGTTTCCTATATTTGCATGTTTAAATCCGTGAATAATTTATTTATTCTAAATAGTCCGTTGTCAATTAATAATATGGGAATATTATTGAACTAAGACAAATGTGAGGATTGGTAGAATGTACTGTAAGGTTGAGACACCAATGTCACATGATATTCAATATTGGATAAATTGAATATAGGACTTATCCCAACTACATGATTATACTTTATGGATCATAGTCATCAAATATATCATGAATATTTATCCTCAGACTTGAGATGCCAGATAATTGCCGAGGATGTAGCTCATTTTCTGTGAGATAGTCAAACGCTATCCGTAAAAGGTAGTTATATGGGCTATTTTCAGAAATGATGCGAAGTTCGAGGGTTATGCTCGCAGTCAATAAAGGATTTGTTCCTTCAACTTTGTGTTGAAGTTTAATACTGCTTGGCCACTCGTATGATTAACAAGATGTTTGCGTGCGCACGCCCAAAGTCTATCTGGAAGACGTTCAGATGTTTTGGTAATCTTGTTCAATTATGTATAAACGAGAAACTACTGTTAATTATGGAATGACAAAGATCCATATCCAAATTAACGCGGTATTAGTAACAAAAGGATAAGTATGATGATTAAATCATCACGTGGTTTTTCCAGGAAAACCATACTCGGATCGAGCTGGGGGCATTGGGATCTGTTAAGCTAGACTAGCCCATGTCATTACTATATTAATGTTTATCCAAGTGGGAGCTGTTAGAGTTTAACGTATAAATATTAATATACGTATGTCCGGTTTCGAACCCGAGACTCGGGATTGCACACAATAACGTGAGAGTTCCAATGGATGAATAATTAAATATATTTTATATTTATATTTATTCATTTCACTAAAACAAATACTTAACGATAGTTAGTACTTAACGGGGTTAGAGATAACGACCGTTAAAGGACTAATTATGCAAAATAGGGAAAGAAAGATCTAGAACCCACTTGGGTGGGTTGGGTCGGCCGAATACCCCTTGGGTATGGGTTGGCCGGTTTTGAGATGGAGTGGGGAACAAGTTTGGGAGATTTAGGGTTAGCCTATAAATACAATTCATTGTGTTTAGGTTTTTCTCTAATCTTGAATCCCTAACTAAGGCCAAACTTCTTCTCCTCTCTTTCCCTCTTGCTATAGCCGATCGACTCTTTTTATTCCCACTAGGGAATTCGATCCGTGTGACTAGCATTAAAGTGTTTGGTTGTTTAGTGATTCTTGAACCTAGCTTATCCCATTGGAACGCTAGATTACATGTGTACAAGAACGAGTAACAACCTTATTTTAGGTTGTGTGTTACATTGGTGATTGATCCATATATATTCCCAATTAGGGTTTATATATCTTGTTCTTGTTGAAGAGATTCCTTGTTCTTGCTAGGAATCACTAAGGTACGTTTCTATTTAAGTTTAATTAATTACTTGTTCTTGTAGATCTTTCCGCTGCGTGTTCTTGATGATTATATGTGTTTATAGTTTTATATATAGTTCACATATTCCAACACACATTTCATAGTAAGCATTCTGATACAGCACCTTTAAGCGTTAGTGTTTTGACAGTTGACACGAGCTATAGGAGCTGGGAAGGTCGATCGCATCAAAAGATAGAGACCTGAAGGTTGCACCATATGTCCCCTCTGAAAATACCTGCAAGTGACCCTACGAATATAGCATACATGTAAAGACTGTTGCACAAGTAGCCGAGTCACACTTCATAGTAAATATTTATCTTTATGCTACTCTATCATTTATGTTGTTATCCAAGATAAACAACCCCCAAGACTGCGTCACTAGTTATACAAAAAATGGTAAAAGAGGCTATATGAATGCTCACCATTTCTTTAGAACTTTCTGAGCCGCAAGAAAATCTCATTTGTATGATGAGGCGTAGGGCTGTAAACGAACTGAACGTTCAGTGAACATTTCATGAACCGTTCGGTAAAAAGTTCGTTTATGTTCGTTTATCTTTAAATGAACGAACATGAAAAATATTTTACGTTCGCTTAGTTAAATGAACGAACATGAACAAAAGTCGCGTCCGTTCATTTATGTTCATGAACGTCCGATTATGCGTTCATTTATGTTCATTTATTTAGTTATATTCGTATATCATATCTTTTAATTGTATAATTTTAAAGTTGGTTTGTTTAAACAAAACAACACCTATAAAACAATATATTGTGCATAATTTAATAAAGTTTATGTTTGTTTGTCTATGTTCATTTATGTTTGATTGTTTATGTTCGTTTAACGTTCGCTTATTGTCTTAATGAATAAACATAAACGAACATGAACAACTCATTTTCTTAATAAACGAACATGAACAAGAAAATTTTTCCGTTTAAGCGTTCGTGTTCGTTTATTTGTTCGGTTAAAATTAAACGAACGAATATGAACAAGGTTTCGTTCGTGTTCGTCCGGTTCGTTTACAGCCCTAATGAGGCGTGTAATCATGGAGCTCGATATGCTTGGTATTTTTAAAATCACAATGTTACTTAACATAACTAAAAATAAGCTAGATGAAAGACAAATATTACAAAAGAAACGTACATACATAACAGCAACTCATTAAACTAAACTAACAAAAGATAAAAGAAGAGTAAATAAGAACTAAAAGCTAAAAGCAATTGCACATGAAACAGGTAGGTGGTCTTCAATTTTTTGCCCAAGTACTTTTAAACTAAAAGCTAAAAAGAAAGATTTTTTAGGTATATACCGCAAGAATGAAAATGAAATCTCTTGGGCGTCTGCTTATATATAATGCACTGAACACGTATTAGCTTTTATGTTTGAGGCTAGATCTTTCTGTCCCGGGTGTAAACAGTTATGGTTAGTTTGAGGACCACTAAAGCTTTTTTTTTTTTTTCCCCTCAAGCACAACGTTACGGCAACTAAAATGTTTGGTATTGCGCTTTAAACAACTTATTAATCACACAACCACAAAGTAGGCATCTTATAAGCAATCCTCATGGTAAGTACAGCACTGTATAAGTAATAAGACACATAAACTTACAATAGTAGGCCTCTTAAGCAAGCAATCGTTAAATCTTTGATGCAAATCTTCACATTCTTCCTACAAAAAAGGAAAAAACAATCTTATGGTAAATAAGAATACCAGCTTAAGAACTGAGTAAGTGCATAGACTACTATAATTTCTTTAGCATATTAATAATATTGAAGCAAATCAACTAACTTGGTAAAATACACTGTGAGGTGATAGTCTGTAGTGAAAACAGACTCGGCATAAACATGGAAAAATAGCCACCGAGTTGCTTAACAGAGTCCCTGATGCTATTTTCTTTTGATAAGGAGCTCTTTTCTCAGAAATAGATACCACCTTTTTTTGGAATGTCATGCTGACATCCTCATATTCTTCTGAATTATACAAATGATTATCAACAGAGGCATCGTCGTTCTCAGAAAAGTGTGAACTTAGCAGCTTGTATATCAATCACACAACCACAAAGAACATATACACACGTAAGGGGCGTTTGGTATTGCCGATTGCACTTTAAACAACTTATTACACTTTCGTCATCAAATGAATTCCTTTCTAGTATTTGGATAAACCAGAAAAATGCTTATACTTATTCTTTTCCAAAGGCACAAAATGCACTTTCAAGAAACTGAACTTATTTTAAAAACGCAATCCCAAACACACAGAGAACATATACACATTATATATACATAACATTCAGTGGGCTTGCTACCCCAAATTTGCTACCCCCAAACTTTTTAGCGCCAACTACAGTTGCCTGCGTGGGGGTGCACAGTAAAAGCAATAGTAAATTGCTACCCCCAAACTTGCTTCAGACAGTTACTCACAGATAAAGGTATTCTCGATCTTTCTTTGTCTTTCTCATTAGCACACATCAACCCAAAAAACACACACGCAGAGACCAAATTCATCCTACAGATCCAAAACCTACGAAGATCCACAAAATAACATAAACCCTAATCTAATGACTCCTCAACACAAACAAAGAAAGAAGCATCAACAAGAAGGCAACATAAAGGAAGGTAAATTTAGGGTTTTGCCTTTAATTTAGGGTTTTTTTTTTTTTTTTTTTTTTTTGGGTTTATGGGATTGCCTGATTTGCTTTGGTTCTAAGGAAATCCGGTTGTTAGATTTGCTTCAGTAAACTGAGAAGAGGAAATGGATTAGGTTTATGTTAATAATTAGGTATTTTAACAGGAATTTGTTTCTATTTTTATTTTATTTTTGTTTACTTTTTGTTTTTGAGGATTTGTTTAGATTGAAATTTCAGTATTGAGTTTTTGAGAAATTGGTTAGTTCGAAATTTGAGTATTGAAATTGGGGATTAATTAAGTTGATATTTGATGGGTTTGAATTTGATTGTGTTTAGTTTGTGGGTTTTGAAATTTATGCTATTTAGTGCGGTTAACTGTTGGTTATGATTTTGTGGTAGGAAATCTTGGCGAGGTAGGGACATATCGATTGTGGTTGCAGCCATGATGTGTGTTCGGTGTTGCTTCAATGTTTGCAGCTAGGGGTTTATGGGATTGCCCGATTATTTTTGTTGATTGGAAGTGCACGACTTTTGGTAAGGAATAGCATCCTTTGATTGTTAACGCTTCGTGGTGAATAAGAGTTGCAAAAGAAATTGGCATTTGTTTTTATTTTTTTTGCAGGGAACCTACCATATCAGAGGCTGCTGCTTTGCTCATGTTTTCAAAGAAAGTATCATTCCAACCAGTGAAAGTGTATCGCAAATGAGGTACTTGAAATCCTCCAATGCTTCTTTTATAAAGAAAAATTCCTGATTGAAAAGTATATGTTCTATACGATATATCAAACTATATGTCGAATTCGATATAAATATGTTTCAAGTCTGCGGTCATGTTTGAGGTGGATATTGGCATATTGATATATTATTCGGTATTGTATTAACAATCTGATACACTTCTTTATGAATTATGAATGTAATGTGTATAAAGTGAAACTATGAGAAAATGCAATGCTTATTCGCTGTTTATTATCATTTTGTAGTTGAAAAGCTGAATGGCGATCTAAACGAATGGATCCAAGCATTGTTGTTAACGGGTTAGTTTTACCTATGCAGGATAATTGCTTTCGGCAGCAGCTTGGTCACAGAAGGTGTCAAAAAGACGACACGGCTGGAGACACCGTGGATGAATTTGGTTGGGATAACAAATATGGTGGCATCAATGTTCTCCTTTCAAAGGTACATATAAAAGTAAATTATATGATCAGTTTATAGCTTTCTCATGCACTTCTGTCTGTAGGTTTCTATGTTACAGGCCACAATAAGTTGTGCCACGGTTTTATTTACGATAATTAATATATAAAACCAAAACGAGTTAGTCAAAGAGGAATGCATTGTCAAATGAGAATAAAGATATGCGACGTTATATCATTCTATGGAACAGACTATTTTAAATGTTTTCTAAGACTATCTAGCTGATATGAAATCTACATTGCTATTAGACGAATTAAACCCTTCTAAACTTATCTAGCTGATATGAATTAAGCTTATCGATTACATGTTATTTAAGGTGAGGATAATATGGATTAGAACTAGGAATACATGAAATGAGGTAAGGGTGAAATCGAAAAAAATCGAAAATTTGTTTGCCTTGCGGGAATGGAGAACCGCAACAGCTAATTTCATCGATCGGTAAGCATCCCATCTGCCTTTGAGCATGCTTTTCGCGCCTGTGCATTCTTATATTTTTTTTAAGTATATAAGCTGTTTGAAGCAAGACATACCATAGAAGGGATATTGAAAAAAAAAAAAAAAAAAAAGGTACTTTCATTGTGTCTATTTACAGGTCTACGTGAATCATAACGGGACTTAGCGATGCCGATTCCACTCGGTGGCCGGAACCAAAACAGAGGTGCATCATGGTATGAAGTTATTTTAATCTATTTATAGTTTCAAGAAAGGGTTTGATTATTTGTCGAATGACTAAAATACCACTCACTTCGACATTGGAGAATAATCACTTTGAGATTGCTTATCTGAAACTGAACTAGCTGAAGCAAATATGAACACAATTGTTGCGTTGCATCATCCGAGAAGCTACTTGCAGGCAATATGAGCAACATACATGCAGGCATGATTGTTGCTCCAAAAAGGAAAGCGGGTAGACCACCTAAGTTAGAACCCAAAATTCTAGTATCTCTGGTCAGAGGTATGCTTAAAACTTCCTAAATTTTTGAATGTAGTTGTTTGACAATTCGCAGGTGTATAGTTTTGAACATTACTTTTTTTTTTTTTTTTTTTTTTTTTTTTTTTTTTTTTTTTTTTTTTTAATTATAAATTATTGTAGTTAATCATCAGAATGGAGATGTTGGACCGGTTGAAATTTCTGTAGTGGAAGGTACTCATGTGACAGAAGTTAGTGCACCTAAAAGCCCCGGAACCAAATGAACGAAAAAGACTCAAGAACCTGTAAAGGGTATTTTTGCAGGAAGCTGTCATGTTAGCAATACAGCCCCATAACAGCCAAATGGAAGTTTGGCCAGTGGAGCAACGGTCAACGTGATTGAGAAAACAATGAATCGGAGGAAATCACAGATGAGAGAAGAGTCGTCATAGGAAGGGGTGCAGCAGCTGCGAAATCTGATAGATGCCTTGATGGTATTGATTATAAACCTAAAGCACGTTTACCTAAATATACATGCTCCTCACGAGTATATAGTCAAAGAATTTTAAGCCTACAAACATATTATATGCTACCATGGTTCTATTTTGACTTTTTAAATCAATTGGAAGTGTAGTGATGGGTATTATATCTTTTTGCGTAGGAATCACCATAGTTTTTAATTGGCGGCTCAACCTTTCAGCTCTTTTTGCTTGTTTCTTCTTATATATCAAATGGTTACTCAATCAGCCTGCCCAACCCGCTTTTTTCCCACGTCTACTTTTTCTTTCCGCCTTCTGTTTATTTTGTCAACTTTATGAATTTTTTTTGGCTGCAGGTAAATGAGGAATAATGCACAAATCACAACAAATGGCATTTGACCTTCCGAAAGCATTTACCCAATATTGATAGCATTGAACATAAAGATGGCTGTATATATTACTCTCTTTTTCCCTTTCCGATTGTGTTTTCTACTTTTCTATATATTGCATTGTCATATAACTGAAAAATGGTTACTGAGATTTGCTTAAAACAGACTAATATAAGCACGTAACTAGATTTTGCTTTTACATATTCCTATTTCATCAGACTGATTGAAATAAATGTAATATATATCTTTTTGGGCTCTCTTACTTGAGCCAGGGTCTTCTACTCCGCATCGCTAAATATATGATTACACATTAGGGTATTTTTATAGGAAATGACTTTTACTGATTGTTTGTATTTGGGCCAGATTAAAATAACTTGAAACCAGAAATAATCGGTACTTATTGTTTAGATAAACGCATTATGTTTAATGATGTATTATTTTAGTTAGTGATCATATATCAGGTATATACTCAAGGTCTTGAGTTTGATCCTTAGGGATGACAAGCATTGGGGTTTTTCCCTTCGAATACTTGTAACGGCCCATGGTCAACATCTCGTTGTTTAGGGTACGTGCAAGGCTCCACTATTATTCAGTGAGGTTTCCCTGATGTCGTATCCCGACTGAATGTTTGAAAAAAAATCAGGTATATACCAACACCAGATATGGATTATCTAAGCTTATAATACAATTGGTGATATCGGATATATGTGTACTTCATAGAAAAAAGTTATGCAGCACTTGAGATATGAATTATCAGCAGGTGATATTGTATATATGTGTATTTCTTCTGTCATTTATGTATCCGTACATGAACTTGGACATGCCCTTGATGCCACGAGGTTAGTACTTGACTGGTATCTAATCCTGATGTACATTATTGGCTACTTAAAATGCTATTGTATAGGAAGTAAGGATCATTTTTTTAGCGATCGATCTACGATGTACAATAAAGAGAATTAAAAACGTAATGTAGAGCTACTAGGGAATTTTATGTCCTTACACGCACATCTTCCCCAGTCAAACATTTGTTGGGACTTGCTGAATATGTCTTCTCTGATGATTTATTTCATTGGTGGATCTTTGATTTTAAACCTTTCTTTATTCGGGTTGCACGTGTGTCTTTTTTTTTTTTTTTCCTTTTTTTTTGTAAAGAAATACTAAAATTGAATCAACATAAGAGGATACGAGCATCGTAACGATCTGGACAAGGGATTGCTCTTTAATATCGCTGGATATGCTATTGGAGCTGCTGCACATAGCCAGCATGGTACGAAAACAAGGTTTATCTGAATCAGGTTAATGCAACAATAAGGATACGATGTGTTTGGATCATACTTATGCAGAAACAATGTGTGTTTGGATCAGGTTGTCTCATGCAAAATTTTGATATTTTTTATCACTAGGTGAAATTTCCTAACCAATTACTTCTGTATCCTAAATTACTATTGTACGAAACAATGGCTACAAATTCATGTTTAAAGTGGAATGCAAGGCAGGAATGAAGCAACTTAAAACCAGGCTACTGCATTATGGAGATGTGTTTGGAGTAGACCAAGTCACTGAAAAAACGAGGAGTAGACCGAAAATGTTAAATTGTATTCGAAACTTTGTAGTCAAATATTGTTACCGCAACAAAGTATGTAACTTCTTTTTTGGGCAATGGTACTGTATCTGGAAAAATAGCTTTGGACTTGACATTTTTAGCAAGGCTGTTAATTTGCTGCACATCATATTAGGTGACATTCCAATTTATCACACAACACATTGTCGAACACAGAAATCAATGATTTTGTATTCAAACTTTCCGCCGCGAAGCGCGGGCTTAAAACCTCGTTGATAACATTTCGAGCGCATACTAACTTAATCCAATAAAAACAAAAACTAACTACTCATGATCTCAATTCAATCTAGCTATACACAATCAAACAAATTACATAAACCTAATCAATTTAACACTAAATGAAACCCTAGAACTCAAATCAACACAAATTCATATATTAACAACATAACATCATCTATCAAATACAATTAAATTAAAATAACAATAAGTTAAATAAAAACATGATCGAATTAAAAGATCCTTTAGCTCTAACACCAAATCGCGCATAAATCATGAATAATCTCAAGCCGGCCTCCACAACTAGGCTACGCCGTTAAGGTTAATTACTAAGATTACTATCTCGTGTGTTAAATGATAAGCTCGTTTTCTAGAAACCAAAAATGACTTATTATTATGTAATAATATGTGAGATGTAGCAATAAATCATGTGAATTATATTGTACACATCACCAGTACAATCAGGACTTTTCCCGACGACTAAAAAAGCATCGTGCCGACGACATGACGTCGGCACGTAGTGGATGCCGACGACAGTTCGACGGCTGGCGATAGTCGAGAATGCCCCGTCGGGACTTACTGTGCTGATGACATTTGCCGACGCTCATGTGGGACCCACAGCGATTTTTAGTCAAAGAATTTTGGCATTCGACAAATATTGTACTGACGACACGTCGTCGGTACGTTAAAGTTAATTAATCTCTTAATTAGCAAACTGGTCAACGTAAGTCAAATTATCTCTAATTTATACCGACGACATGTCGTCGGTAATAAAATATATTAATTAAATATAAATTTATTGTACCGACGACATGTTGCCGGTACTAAAACATATTAATTAAATATAAACTTATAGTACCGACGACATGTCGTCGGTAATTTATAATACTGCTGCTGCACAACAGCCTGCACAACAGCATTTTTTCATATTTTTTCCGGAAATTTTTCCCGAAAAAATCTACACAACACAAACCTGTACACCACCAATACCAACATGCCAATATCCCAAAAAAAGTTATAACGGCTAAAACACTTATATATAATCGTTAAACAGCCTCAAGTACATTAAAACGTTACAAATTCTACAGAACGGGTGTTCTAATCTACGGAATAAGCTGCCAATACCACAAAAGTTGCTATATCTGCAATGTTCAAGTCGCCAAAATGTTAAAGTGTACAATAATAACATATGGATGAGTCAATAGCATACGGATGGACAAAGTCAAGGTGTTAAAGTGTACAAAATACGGATGAGGATCAATAGCATACGGATGGAAAAAATGTTAAAGTGTACAAAATAACCCATACATATACCTTACTGCCCCTCGTCATCATCGGAACTGCCATCATCCTTGAGATCGCCACTTCCCGAGCCGCCTGCCTCGCCGGCGCCACTCCCACTGCCCGAGCCTGCCTCGCCCACGCCACTCCCACTGCCCGAGCCCGCCTCGCTTTGAGAAGACAGCTGGCTCATCAACTGGGCCCACTCGAGGTTAGCTTGTAACATAGTCATAATTGCAGTGAGTTTGCGCTTAGTGGCCTTAGCATCTTCTTCAACTTCTTTGATCTTGGTATCTTTCTCGGCCATCATCTTGTCAATCTCGGGCCCACTGTACGAACCGGGAGGCGGCATGGGTATCTTTGTCTTACCACTACCTGCTAACACCCTACCCCTACCGGCTATATAACACCGCTGCTTGCCCTTTAAAACCATGGCAAGTATCTCTTCCTCTGTGTAGGCTATCCCAGTAGGCGTGTTATCTCCCAGATCCCGCAGTTCGCACATCTCTTCCTATGTAGTTGGAAAAAAAAATGATAAAATTAATATATTACTCGGGTTACTACATTATGTTTCAATAAATCATGAAAGTGCGTGTGAAAAAACAAAAAAATAAAATAAAAAAAATAATAAAACGGTACTTACATATTGAACACGAACCTCGTCCTGCAACCATACACCGTCCTTGCAATGCTGGTCGTGGAAGCTCTATATGAGGGACGGGTACTGACGGTTCTCACTCCTCTGAAACTGTATATATAGATACACATGCATATAAGGTGAAACAAATTAAAAACGAAAATCAAACACCATATATATAATGAATAATATGTAAAATAATCATAATGTGTTTTATGTACAGTAACTCTTAAAGGCGTACACAACAAAATAAAACCATTTGATAATGTAGACATCAAAATAGCATATATTTTTCTAAATATGGGGATGACATGAGCAACAAAATATATGAAATGGTCTTGAATGGTAGGTGGTATAGTGACCTTAAGATCAGTCTTGCAATATGCATTAATCTGAGTCTATTACAACCACTCAATGAATTTAGAGAATATGAATATCACCTCAACCAACAATAACCTGTCCAAGTAGCTATCAGAATCTAAAGAGCGTGACATTCAGGCATGTTTCATTCGGATGATTTGGAAGCTTAAATACGCCATATAAAAGAGTCAACTAGGCTTGTCAAACGGATTGTATTACCTGTGAAACCAACCACCAAAATTTTAGTATTATTGAAAAGATGGTTGATCGAGTTAAGTCAACTTGCCACCGCTTTTGTGTTCTTAATGCGTTAAATATCGTTTCTGAAAACATCATAGATTCTATCAATAATCCAACGATTTTTAAAGTTCATGCATTTAGCAACTTTCGTCTCATTTTTACTGGTTGGATTTATCAGCAATTGGTTGTGAGTGGCAAGATCGGTGACACAATAGAAAACTACTCGGGGCTTCTCAATATAATGAATATATTAATGAACGTTTTGACACAACATAGAAATGATATCCCTGCTTAAAAACTAATAAACATTGTTCCATTTTCATTTGGATATAGCTTTAAGCCTTTAACTGATAATCGGTGCATCGGTTCTAATCTTCAGGTTTCCAGGATCATTAATAACCAAACAAGCATCATGTATGAATCATCATCAAGAATAATAAGAGAATAAGAGAATGGGGTTTGAACCCTTATAACTGATGTATAATGAACGAATGGGTTACTTGTTTACAAAGAATCCTAATCTATTTATAATACATGAAGCGACACAATGCTTCATCCTACTGGTTCATCAAACGTTGTGATGTTTGAGAGAAAACCGTTTCCTATAACTGTCAACTATGGGCCTGTTTGGATTAAACGTTTGGACCCATATTGCAGGCTACTAACTTGACCCATTACATAAATAAACATACGAATTAACATTCTAACTATAGTCTTAAACTTAAATAGATAAACATTTGATCTAACAACATTAAAAGGCTAACAATTTCCCCCCTAATGTTTTAGCATCAAATTCTCTTGAGTGATCTTCATTGTTTCTTCAAGCAATGTCTAAAGTTCATTGCTGTCTTGACTGCCATCATTGTTCTTCATCTTCATTATCTTCAAGACTAATACCAAAACGATTCTTACTTGTCTCTGTTGCTCCATCCTTCACCCTCTTGTCCTTCTGGTCTTGCAGGTCCATGGCCAAGCCAACTTTGCTTGCGTCTCCTACATCTTTTGACGTTTCACCCCAAGGCACACTAGCGGTTTCATGGTAGACTACAACTAGATCAACAAACTTCTTATAACATGCAGTCGCAACTGCTTCATCATCTTTGGTATCTAGTCCTTGAAGTTTTGCAATCATTCCATACTTGTCACTCAAAACAATTCAACGTATACCCTTTTCTCTTTTCCTTTTCGTCCTTGTTTCGTATCGAACTTGCTTCTTTTATCTCCAAGTCTCGAGTTCTTTTATGTCGAACTTGCTTCTTTTATCTCCAAGTTTTATTCGACGGTAGTATGTCAACAAGTGATGTCCTTGTTGCTTGTCCGCTTTCAACAATACTCCTTCTTCTTTATTCTTGTAAACCATGGTGAAAAACCAGACTTCAATCTCGATGCTTTTGAATCTTGAGTGATGATCAAAAATCATGAATTATTGTGTTGTTTGATTCCTCGTCTCTCTGATACCACTGATAATCGGTGCATCGGTTCTAATCTTCAGGTTTCCAGGATCATTAATAACCAAACAAGCATCATGTATGAATCATCATCAAGAATAATAAGAGAATAAGAGAATGGGGTTTGAACCCTTATAACTGATATATTATTAACGTAAGGGTTACTTGTTTACAAAGAATCCTAATCTATTTATAATACATGAAGCGACACAATGCTTCATCCTACTGGTTCATCAAACGTTGTGATGTTTGAGAGAAAACCGTTTCCTATAACTGTCAACTATGGGCCTGTTTGGATTAAACGTTTGGACCCATATTGCAGGCTACTAACTTGACCCATTACATAAATAAACATACGAATTAACATTCTAACTATAGTCTTAAACTTAAATAGATAAACATTTGATCTAACAACATTAAAGGCTAACAGCTTTAAGCCTTTAACTGCAGCCGTGTACCTAGAATATCAGAAGTTAAGAAAGATAACCTGGATAGTACAATTAGACTCCAAATAGATGAACGACTCAACAGAGATACAAGACACCATAGGCACCATGAAGTGTTAAAACTAGACATTTTGCAAATTTATGTCTGGTCGTAATCCGACATCTAATCCTCTCATGCATAAAGTACCCTTGGAAATATACAAAGGATCTTCAAATTATGGAGGTGAAATTAATAAAGAGAAACAAGAGCATGACTTGGGAATTTACATCATATTCTCCAAAACCTAAACTCATTCTGTCGTGACTAATTTTTTTATTTTTATTTTTATTCTGTCGTGACTTTTTTTTTTTTTTTTTTTTTTTTTATGTCCATCGATTAAGGATTACAAAATCTCTTATTTCGAGTGTTTATTAGTTTGAGGGGAGGTAATGATGGATACAGCTGAAACGTAAAGTCTAAACCATCCTAATAATTGTATAACTAATTAACATTTTCAGTCCCTAAAAGGTTGGGAATTCATGGCTTCAAACCAGAATATAATTTCTTTCCTATTTCAAAAATATTCATCTCTTCCTAGGGTCCTGCGAGTCAAAGGTGACTTCACCAAAAATTAAGCCAGATTGAACGTTCTATCAGGTTTAAGTTAACTAAGACTACAGAACAATGTGGTATAAGTAAATCCACATCAGAAGAATATTTTTTGATAATTCTAAGATAATTCAAACATGCATCCACATTGCAAATAGGCTGCAACTAACCACTGTCGTGCCTGAGACCGATTTCCAGCGCTTCATGCTAGTAACTATCCAGTTATTCCCCTTTTTTTGTTAAACAAAAGAAAATTCCAGCTTTCATGCTAGTAACTTTTTGTGACAACAACATAAAAAAAGACAAAACGTGCATTTTCGAGTGATTTTGAACCACAATAAGTCAGAAAACGTTCCAAAACTTATAAAATTCCACCAAAATCATATGAAATCGTTAAAAAAAAAACATACTAATCCATTTTCAAAATAATAATAATAATAATAATAATAAAATAAAAATAATTAATCTTGTGTAACTTCCTCCCCTTTTTTCTTTAGCGTTTTGCTTGACAATCTCATCTACTAATATTCCCCGCTTTATGACTATGTAATCTTTACATACCGACAAGCAGCTGTATTAAAAAAAAAAAAAAAAAAAATACTACGTGAATTACATACCGACATGCTAATATATGTGAATTACATACTCACATGCTAACATATGTGAATTAAATAAACTAATGTGTGTTCATGCATTCACATAGGATATACGTTGAATTTGTGTTTCTACATCCATTTTTAAGCTTCACATACTGACAAGCATATGTAAACTCTAAACATCAAAAATTAAACATACCTCTATTTTTTTTTTAATCATGATGACTGAGATGATTTAAAGATGTAAACTTGATGATTTAAAGTTGTAACAATAGGTTTTTGGGATGTTTAGTTTCTTTGTTTATGTTTTACATGACTATTGTTAGCATGGAGCGGACCCAATGGGTGTTTGGATAAGTTCTTTAATTCAAAAACATGACTACTCAAATTTCGGGAATTTTTTCGTTACTATCCCGCTTTGGCATCGGTACCGTATTAGTGATCCTGAATTTTTTTGGCTCGATTCATGGTACCGGTCCCGTACCATGTATCGGGAGACGGTACAATTTTGATACGGTTCCGGTTTGGTGCCGGGATTCGGTCCAGAAACTAATCCTAGTAGGAAGAAAAACCAAGTACACCAACATCAAAACTATACAAGGGCTACCCTTAAAAAATAGTTTAACTTTCATTCATAATGGTTAGCCCATTGAGAGGCTCATTACAACTTACAACTTAGTAGGTCCTTGCATCGTGATTTAAGGTGTGTGTATTAGAGCCCAATAGCTCATAGCTTATGAGCACCTAGTGCTCTTACTATCTTACTCAAATTTGTAATTTTTCCCTCTTTATTACGTTATCAGAATAAAGAAGATAAGTTTATTGCAACTTATACTTTTCACATCAAATCATAATGTTTAGTCAGAGTCATATACAAATATCAAGTTGCTTTGGTTTCAACTTTCAAGTATCTGATGCAAAAGTTAACATCATGTGTAAGAACTTATATGAATGAGTAGTTGAACACTTTATATCACTAGTAGCATTGGTCACATCACTAGTACTAGTAGATGTATTTATTTGACCGGATATGAGGATGGTTAAGTGATCAATTCAATGTTCCTAATAAGTATTGTAGTGTAAATAGTACTCTATCATTCATGTTTTGGTTGTGTCGTTATTAACTTTGTACAAGTATAGTAATTAAATCAGATTAGTAGGTACCAAAACTGAAGTTGTAGATCAAGTGGATGAAATGTCTAAAGGAGGACTTGTTTTTAAGTGCACCCGCAACCATCTTGGCAAGTCGAGCGAAATCATATGTGGTTAGAATCAAACGGGCTTAAAACAAATTTCTCGTTAGCATATTATCGTCACTTGTACTTAACATCTGATTGTGTAATTGCAATGGGTATATATGTATGGTTAATTTCTGGTTATTATAACCTCTTCTCACCTTGAACTAAAAGCCGCAAGAGCAAATTGTTTCCTTCTCCACATAAGTTTAGTAACAAATTTCAGTTTGTATAATACAGTAGTTGTTGACCCAACAAAAGTTTAAAACGAGCGCCATGTTTGTTTTATATATTTTTTGCATTTGTAAAATCAAATTGTTGGCTTATATTTCATATTAAATTTAGAAAATATAATTCAAGTCACAAAAGCTTAATTACAAGTCATAAATTTAGTTAAACAAGCACCTCTCAAAAGTTTTTCTTTCCCTTTTATTATAATTGTTGATTTATACAAAAGTTTAACAAACATATTTTTACCGTATTTGTTAAAAAAAAAAAACATATTTTTACCGTCAGAGTTATTGTTATTGGGAAAATCATTAGACGATAATTCTAGAGTTTTACGAAGTATTTGTTTTCAGTCTTGTGTTTCGCCTATTTACATTAAATTTCACCAATGTCACACGTTACATTCAAGTCACGCATGATACATATATATGTAATCAATCAAAGACTATTAAAATAATACATACCAGTATCATTGACTAGACATTGATATAGAAAAGGTCATAGATAACCATCAACGATACAAGCTTTGAGCATTCGGTAACGGCAAATAAATGGCGGACATGAAAAACGAAAGAGAACAGACAAAGAAAAGAGCCGTTAGGCTCAAACAGCTAATTTTTTTAAATGATGGGTGAGGCACAAATGACATATGAAAGGGGTGCTATGAGTGACGGACTATTTTGGTGTGTGAGTGTTAAAAATGAGGATGTTGAGGTTGTTAGAGTTTGTTGATATAAAAGTTGGGCGTTCCTTGTTAAGACTCCTATTCTCGTACCAATCAGATCTTAATGCTTGATGGAACCTGCGCACTAAGAAAAAGAACAAACACCGTTAGGCTTATCGAGGGATTGTCTCCCCCGATTATCCTCCGGCGTGAGAGTAAGTAATCGAATTTAGGGTTTAGTGAAGAGTTAGGGTTTTTAGTGAGTCGTACCTTTACTGAGGGCTTGGGTGCCCTTTATATACATACGAAACCCTAGTAGGTTTCGTGTTCCCTACTCCTCGGCGCATTTGCCGACATCGGATATTTGGTATATATCCCCTTTAATTAGGAGATACTCCATATCTAATCCGAAAATAGCTTTGGGCTTGGACCTTGTAGGCCCCAGCCGTGTAACTGGTAGTCCAGTTAGCGCCATAGCGGCCCATACGTGGTGGGCTTAAGTATTTAGTATTGTTTACTAATCGGGTCCGTGACCCGGGTGTAGACTATACGTCATCATGTCCCCCCAGTCTAGTGTGCGCCGGGTAAAACCTGCGGATACTAGACTAAAGTCGTGTCGAAATTATACCCCACGCGTACGCGGGAAGATTGAAAAAATGTACCGCCAAAAACGCACATATGATGTATCTAGTCCAAAAAAGTGCAATTCGGGTACCTTGGGAAGTGGAGAAGCTATCCACTTGTTCTGTACTGTTTCAGCTCCCAGCCACACGATTTGAGTTAGTGGGATACACGTGTCAGTCATCTGTGTGGTGGGTGGGAAAAACTATTATAACACTTACCGCCCTCCCTTTACTGGATATCCACAGTTAAAAAAGCATATTTTCCACCATTTTTTACATCTTCAACTCGCTATCAAGAACGAAAAATTTGAAGGTTAATAGCGCTTGGCACAGTCTAAACACATAAATGGTCGCACAACTTCAGGATTTCACTTCTAACATAACCGAAGGTGAACTGAATCAGTTCACCTCGGACTATTTATCCCTTTGGATCTGCGCCCAGATGTGCCAGGTCCAATGACACCATCGCTAATTTCCCGTGGGGAAGGTTAGGGTTATATACGCGCTTTTTTCGAGTGGGGCGAATCATCGCATACCCATATCCGTGCTGTTGAGTGATATACTCAATTATTACGAGCTCCACATCTCCCAGTTGCACTGTATTGGTGCTGGGAAAATTGCCAATTTTGAGGTGAATTGTCGCTTGTTAGCGATTCACCCGACCCTTCAATTATTTCGCGCGTTCTATCACGCGACATGGTCAAATGGGTGGGTTACTTTCTCTAAGCGCGTAGGTAAGTTACAATGCTACGTGAAGAAGGTAGATAAACTCAAGGACTGGAGGGAGAAATTCTTTTGGGTTGACGCCGCCGTTTTTCCTTCCAATTTTCAATTTTACACCCGTGCCAATCTGCCCAAGGATGAGCGCCCCCCCGAGACGTGGTATAACGCGGATCATGCGGCGATTATTGATGAGAACCGCCTTCCTATCAAGCCATATCCGGAAGCGTTCCTGGTGCATATGGGCATCAGTCGCAACTACTTCGAGCATGAGACAGAGGTTCCCACATTCTTGGATGCGGATGGCACGGGTGGGTGCTCATTCTGTCGTCTTACTGTCGTTATTAGTGTAAGCGTTTCTTCGTTTTCCATACTTTATGTAACTTGCTTCTCTTTGTCTAATTTATACGCAGAGATGGATCTGTTTGCGGTTGTTAACTTGGAGGAACCGCGTTCTGTGGCAGTGGGGGTGCGTCCTCTGGGGGACGGTGAGAAGACCATTCTGGAGGCGACGGCCGGGCGTGTCGTGGACTTGGTTATTCCAGAGTCCGAAGGCTCACCTGATGTGGTGGTAGATGTGCCGCTGCAGGGGGTGGCTCCTCCTGTGCAGGAGGTTCCTGACACTGTGCAGCCTCTTCCCAATGAAACGCTCATCAATTTAGAGGAGTCTGACAGTGAAATGGAGGAGCGCTCCTCACTGACGCGCAAGAGAGCGCATGGTGGTGATGGCGAAGGGCCTTCCAAGAGGCCGCGACCTGAGGCTGAGGAGGGCCCATCTTTTACCGAAGTGCAGATGAAGTAAGTATCTTAGTTATGAACTTTTGTCAAGTTATACTTTTATTCTAACTTTGTTTCTTCGTGTCCTCAGTGTGGATGAGAAGTCTGGCGGTAGTACGTCCATGCCTGAGATTGAGAAGAACGTGTCCTCGTCTCCTCCCCCCATGTAAGTATTTTTTAGCAATCCCTTAGTATTTTGTATATGCTTGACTGTTTTTCGTGCGCTGACATTGCTTCTTGATCTTTCGTGCAGTAAACAGCCTGTGGAGGACGCTGGCGTCATAGATGGGAGTGCGCCCCCTGAGGTGAGTCCCTTTGATGTGCCTTCACCAAGGGGTATTGGAGAGGAGTTAAGTCCGTTTGACTCTACGATGGAGGAGCTGGCCTCCATCGCTGTGCGCCAGTCCGAGCTGGTGGCGCAAGCCAGGGTGTGCCAGTCCGAGGAAGTTTCTAGGCTGCAGGCGCAGTTAGCGTCTGTTCAGGCTGAATTAGCAAGCTCTAAAGCTGAGCAGCTGAGCTCCAAGGCTAAACTGGAGCGCGCAGAAGCGTCTGCGCAAAGGTTGGCGGAGGGGAAGCTCTTGGTGATGGCTGAGCTGGAGCAGGAGCGTGCTGCTGCGGACCTTCAAAAGCGTAATTCTTTATGGGCGCTGAAGTACTTGCAACAGAATAGGAGCAAGCACTTTTCCAACATTGAAGAGTTCCGTAGCTGTGTGGAGCTTGCGCTGAAGACGCAAGAAGAGAAGCTCCGCAAGCTCAGCATCGAATATGATGAGGAGCTATACCCTCATATGGTTCAGTCCGTAGCTGAGCGCAGGTACATGCCGCTTCTATCTCTTTATAACTTGTGTATATTTGAGACCTTTATTAACACTTGTGTTATTTCGTAGGTGGTTGATCAGTCATGGTCTTCGCCTGGCCGCCATGTGTACGCTGGAGCATCCCGAGGTTACCACATCCTTTGGCAAGGTTGTGGAGTGCGCTATTGCACATGGTGAGACCTTGGCCGCAAACAAACTTGCTAAGGCCAAGTTGTTGACCGTGCCGCTTGCGGAGGTCCCTGGGTACAAGGCGGATGCCCGAGCTGAGCTTGTTGCTGCTATGGAAGAGTTAAAAAAGCTTGAGCTTCCGCATATCGCTCGTTTGGAGCATGATCAGGATCAGCCTATCAGCGTGATCATGGCGGGGCTCACTCTTCCCAGGCATCTGCAGGATGATGCGGATCAGCAAGTGGACTTCTACTTGAAGCCTGATGTAGCGCAGTTGAAGGTACCCATTTTTGCTCAGCCTCGTGATATTCTGAATCCTTTCCGTATTGAGAAAGAGATTTCTTTGCAAAGGTCTCTAAATGCTCATGTTTCCAGAGTCGCAAGAAAGAAAGGCGCGAAAGGAAAGGCCATTCTGTGCGGCATAGGCGCTGCGCATCAGCCTAGATCCGATGGTGTGCCTGTTTCCGTGGCCACTGTTTCCCTTGATGATGCAGGGTTGTTAAAGCGGCTCGAGGATGCGAAGGAAGCGGCTATGAGTGGGGGCTCTAGCCAGCTAAGGCGTACATATAGCATTTAGCTTTTTTGTACAAGTCGTTTGTATAAACATGTTCCTGTATATAGAAATCTTGCTTTTGTACTTAGTGTTTTTTACAACTTCCAAATACTTATGCTTTTGAACTCGTAGTTCTTATATGATTTATGTATCCTTGCGTGAGGATATCTTTGGGTGTATAAGCGTACTTAGAAAAGAAGAATCATTATTATGTATGAATTTTCTTTAAGTAAGGACCGTAGTCGTGTATTGAATTTTTCCAACTTAATGAAAAGAAGGGAATCATAGTCGTCTATGTATTTTTGTAAGTTTACTTGTCGTATTATACTTTAAGGATTCAAGAGTCTTGATTTCCTGAGTTGTTAAACGCGCACAGTGTGCCCTAGTGCGCATCCACCATGGGTTGCGTAAGGAACTTGCGCCAACGTCTTGAGCGCAAGGTGTTTAACAAGGATTCGTGATCCAAAGTTGATGGGTTTGCAACCCTCTTACTCAACGAGTTGTTTATTAGGTTTACTCATCCTTTATGCCATCGTGGGTCTTAGTGTGTGCATGCACGCCATGTAGGCAAAATTATAAACAATATTGAAACACGATAATGAAAGATGCAAACAATAGAGTTAAATGTGTTATGGAGTTAGCTAGAAACCATAACGTTTTATTAATACTTGCAAGTTTTGAAAAGAGAATACTTATCTAGATAATTCTTAAAAAATAAAATTACATGGATCTTTATTGGGGGCACTTTCTAAAGTGCGTGAGTGTCCATGTTGGGCCGTAGCCTGCTTTAAAGATAGCACCGCTTAAGGTTGCGGACGTTCCACGTTCGCTGTAGCTCATGTCCGTCCTTGTCGCGTAGCTTGTACGCTCCATTGCCAAGTGCTTCTATGACCTCGTAAGGTCCTTCCCACTTTGGTCCTAGCTTACCAGTGTCTTCTGCGCGGCTTGAGTCGTTTTCGCGGTATACGAAGTCACCTGGTCTGAATGAGGTGCTGCGTACTTTGGCATCATAGTATCCTTTCATTCTTGACTTGGCTTTCTCTTCGCGTATTGCTGCGCGTTCACGTCGCTCTTCCAACAGATCTAAGTCTATTCGCCGCTCATCATCGTTGGTTGCCGCGTTAACTTCCGCAGTGCGGATGGTTGGCATTCCAATTTCAGCTGGTATTACAGCTTCTGTCCCGTAGACCAAAGAGAAGGGAGTGTCCCCGTTGCTAACCTTGATGGTTGTTCGGTGTGCCCAGAGAACATGTGATAGTTCTTCTACCCATCTTCCTTTGTGTCTGTCCAGGCGCGCTTTGATTCCCTCACCTAGGCTTCTATTTGCGCGTTCAACTAGACCATTGGTTTGTGGATGAGTTACTGATGCAAAGTGTTGCGTGATGTTCAGCTGTTCGCACCAATCTTTGAACGGGTTATCACGGAATTGTTTTCCGTTATCTGAGATAATTTCACCAGGTAATCCAAAGCGACATACTATGTTGTCCCACACGAATCGTTTTATCTGGTTACCTGTTATGGTCGCTACTGCCTTTGCTTCGATCCACTTGGTAAAGTAGTCTATTGCCACAATAAGGAATTTCAATCCGCCTGCGGCAATAGGGAAAGGTCCAGCGATGTCGATACCCCATTTGTAGAATGGCCATGGCGATGTAATAGGCGTTAGTTCATGCTGTGGTCGGCGTGGAATGGGTCTGTGAACTTGGCAATCACTGTACCTCCGTACCAAATCTCGCGCGTCACGGTGCATAGTTGGCCAATAGTATCCAGACCTTAGTGCGCGCGCTACAATGGACCGTGGTCCTGAGTGCATGCTGCATGAGCCTGCATGAATTTCTCGAAGTACATAGTCTGCCTGGAGAGGTCCAACGCACCTAAGCCATGGTGGTAGGAATGAGCGTCTATATAAGACGTTATCTCTAAGCTCGAATCGCTGTGCTGTGCGCCGTATTCTTCGAGCTTCCTTCTGTTCTTGGGGGAGTATGCCCTTGCTAATGAAGTCAGTGATTGGTGTCATCCACGTAGGGCCTTCTTCTTCTATCACTGTGGATATTTCCATCTCTTCGATTGACTTATTTTTCATGGTTTCCACCAATACTTGTTTTGATAAATGTGCAAAGCTGGTGGATGCAATCTTGCTCAGCGCATCTGCTTTCCTGTTTTCACCCCTGGGAACCTGCTTGATGGTAAACCTATCGAAGTTCTGGATCAGAGATTTGGTTTTTTCGAGGTATTGGATCATGTGTTCCTCCTTTGCTACATACTCGCCTAACACGTGGTTAGCAACTAGCCGTGAATCGACGTTCGCTTCTAAGTTGCGTGCACCCATTTGAATTGCGATGCGTAGCCCCGCCAGGAGTGCTTCGTATTCTGCCTCGTTGTTCGTGGCTGTGAATTCAAAACGCAGTGCGTAGGTGAATTCATCTCCTTCTGGGTTAGTGAGAATAAGACCACCTCCTGATCCATCTACGCATGAGGATCCATCGGTGAATAAAATCCATGGTTCTTGAGGTTCCCCCTTGCTTGTCGCAGGTGGAGTGTCAGTATCTGGCTTCTCAATGATGAAGTCGGCCAATATCTGCCCTTTGATTGCAGTGCGCGGTCTGTATGATATGTTATGCTCACCCAGTAACACACTCCATTTTTGTAGACGTCCCGATGCATCGGGTCTTGAGATAACTTGTTTGATGGGTTGGTCTGTGATAACAGCTATTGGGTGCGCCTGGAAATACCTGCGCAGTCTTTTTGCTGCAAACACTAAGGCTAGGACCAACTTCTCCATTGCAGTGTAGTTAATCTCTGTCTTCTTGAGCGCCTTACTAACAAAATAAATGGGTGTCTGGACGGAGTTCCTGTCTGTCAGTAGCACTGCGCTGACTGCTCCCTGAGTCGCAGATAGGTACATAATCAGCTCTTCCCCTGGTCGGGGCGCGACAAGCTTTGGGAGCGCTGCTATGTGTTGTTTGAGCTGTTGGAAGGCTTCTTCTGCTTCCGCGGTCCATCTAAAGTCTCCCTTTTTTGTGCACTTCTTGAGTGTTTTGAATAGGGGAAGTGACTTGTCCGCTGATTTGGATAAGAATCGGTTCAGTCCGGCTAGCTTGCCGTTTAGGGACTGAACCTCCTTCAGTGTGCGCGGTGAGGGGAGGTCAATGACTGCTTGGGTCTTCTCTGGGCAAGGCTTGATCCCATCGGGTTCTATCAAATACCCGAGAAACATGCCCTCTGTAGCACCAAATGTACACTTTTTAGGGTTCAATTTCATGTTGATTCTCCTCAGTGTTTTGAACGTTTCCTCCATGTCGCGCACTAGCTCTTCCTCTGTATGGCTTTTGATGACGAGGTCATCGACGTATACTTCCAAGTTGCGGCCTACTTGTTTCTCGAACGCAGTGTCTACCAAACGTTGGTATGTTGCTCCTGCGTTCTTTAGGCCAAAGGGCATCTTTGTATAGCAATAGACCCCTTGACTTGTGTGGAAGGCCGTTTTTTCTTCGTCTTCCTCCGCTATTTGAATTTGGTGGTATCCCTTGTATGCGTCGAGGAAGCATTTGAAGGGATATCCACACAGAGATTCGATCTTCCAGTCTATCTCCGGTAGCGGGTAGCAGTCCTGTGGACATGCTTTGTTGAGGTCTGTGAAGTCTACGCACATTCTCCAACTACCATCGATTTTCTTTACCATTACTGGGTTAGAGAGCCAGTCATGGTAGTACACTTCCCGCATGATGCCTGCGTCTACTAGTTTGTGTACTTCTTCCAGGATGGCTTTTGCGCGGTCTGGGGCTTGTCCACGCTTTTTCTGTCTTATTGGAGGATATCCTTGTCGGATTTGTAGCTTGTGTTCCGTGATGGAACGTGGCACTCCTGTCATGTGCTTTGGCTCCCATGCAAAAATATCTAAGTTATTTTGCAGGAGTGCGCATATAGCTGATTTGCCTTTGTCAGACAGAGACCCGCCAATAGATACCTGTTGATCCGAGTAGTCGGGGTGAATGGCGACCTTTAGGTTTGGGACTTTAATTGCGCGCTGTTCTGGAACATCGCCTACGTCATTTGTCACTGCGTTGCATTCTTTGGGTGGTATGGTGGTATTGTAAAGAGTGACGATACCTCCTTCCACTGGGAACTTGAGCATCCCGTGCGCTGTGGATGGCACAGCGCGAATGGATGATATTCCAGGTCTCCCGATGATGCCGTTGTACGGAGAGGGGGATCTGATTACCATGAAGTTCATCCAGGTGACTGTAGAGTGTGGTTTGTCACCAACTTCTACAAATAGACGTAATTGCCCCATGGTCCATATCTTCTCCCCTGTGAAGCCAGTGAGCGACGTTGTGGCTGGGATCAACTGATTCTGTATCTCAGGTCGTAGCTTCTTGAAACAGTGTTCATATATAATATCAGCGGATGCACCTCCATCTACATACATGCGACGGATGTCATGACCCCCGTATGTATTTCAATGGTAAGTGGATCCACTACTGCGTTGTTCGCAGTCAGGGAGGGGAAAGAAATTTCATTTCCTTTAGAAAACCGTTGACTAACTTTCTGTCTTGTCGTACGCTGCCATGGCTGTATCATGTAGATGATATCTGCCTTTTCTTTTGATGTCTCTTTCTTGGCCCCTGGTTTTGGTTTGTCTTTCCCTTCTCTGATGTTTTTTACGAGGTGGTCCATCTTTCCTTCCTTTACCAATTTGTCGATCAATTGGCGCAGTTGGACGCACTCGTTGGTTGTGTGGCCTTTCTGTCCATGGTATTCGCAATAGCCATTCCCTGTGCGCCGATCCTCTAGGGTGCGCATTGGTGGTGGTTTCGGGAAGTTAGCCCCTTCCGTCGCGAATATTTCTTTTGGAGTTTTTGTTAATGGGGTGTACTTGTCGTTTCCCCTTCCACCGCCTTGAGTGCGATAACTCCTATTACGATTGCCGCTCTGGTCATTGGATTGTCTCCTTGACTCTTCTTGTGGCCTATGGTTCGAATAGCCTTTCTTGCTATCCGCAGCGGCTTCTTCTCCTTGGACGAAAGACCTCGTGCGCTTCATGAGTTCGTCGAAAGTTAAGGGAACCTTATCGTTTAACTTTTTTATCAAATCTGGGTTATTGATTGCATTCATAAAACCCGATATTTTTAGTATCTCTGGACACGCCTTGACTTTCATGCATTCGTCCTTAAAGCGTTCCATGAAAGCACTTGTGGGTTCCCCTTGTCGCTGTTTAACCCTAGCGAGTTCGACAGGGTTTTTGGCGCACTTCTTCCTTTGAGTAAAGTTTAAGCGAAACGCCTTGCGCAACTCCTCAAACCCATCGATGCTTCTACGTGGAAGCTTGCTAAACCAGTTGCGCGCATTCCCTACTAATGTAGAGTTGAACATATGGCACCACACAGGTTGTGGCCAATTTTCGATAGTAGCCGCTGATTCGAAAATTTTTAGGTGATCATCAGGATCACCGGTTCCATCATATGTTTTGACGTTAGCAGGCATGCGCCTTTTCTTATTCTCCAAAAAATCGCTGATGCGCCTAGTAAACGCATCAACCTTTTGGCGACGCCAGGGAAGGGACATGTCTTCGTCTTCCTGGTCGCGGTATTTTCCTCTTGATTTCCAGTGTCCAGTCTCGCTGTCCGAGGAATCTCTTGAAGATGAGCGAACTCTTTTGTGACGCTTGCGTCGACTATCATCAGAGTCTGAGCTTGCTCCTCTGCGGCGCTTGCGCCGACTATCCTTAGAATCAGAGCTTGAGGGGCTTTCACTTGGGGAGCATCGTCGCCCAAGCCTGTCTTGGATCCTGCGACTGCCAAGTCTAGCGTGGACATTGGCGCGCCGTTCCCCGTCTTCATGTTCCTCCAGATGCTGAAAGTCGGCTGCTTCATCGTCCACAACCTTCCTTCCAATCCTGGCAAACACTGGTTGTTTGCGGCTATCCTTCTCGCGCCTTTCCCTTCGGTAGCGCGGTGGGGATACTTCGTACTCAGTGTCGAAGTTGAGTCTGGCGTGCAGACTTTGGCTTGACCTCTTCTTTGCCTCCTCTTGCATGAGCGCAGCCAAGGCTTCGTAGTTTTGAGATACAAAGTCACTTGGCGCCAATTCAGGAGTGACTCCTTCTAGCGTGATGGAGTCTGTTTCCAAAACAAGATCCTTGTTTCGGATAGGCGCATTGGGAGGCTCAGTGAAGTTCACCTCTGGCATAGCGAGAGGAGTGCGTTGTGGGTCTACCGCGCTAGTACTTGTTGTAGTAGCATTGGTAGTCAGAATGGGCGGTTCTACTGGAGTAAGGAGCAAATCTGAGTACGCTCCAAAGCTTCTAGGCACACTGGTTGTTCCAGAGGTCTGCTTGGAGGCCGCATCAGTTTGTTGTTTCTTCCCTAGTAAGTCGTCATGCGCTTTCTTCGCATGCGGAGTCCGCTCCTTTCCGTGTTTCGTCATTCCAGTTCTTGGTAAAAATCTTAGTGTAGGGTCCCACGGATGGCGCCACTTGTTGATACAAAAGTTGGGCGTTCCTTGTTAAGACTCCTATTCTCGTACCAATCAGATCTTAATGCTTGATGGAACCTGCGCACTAAGAAAAAGAACAAACACCGTTAGGCTTATCGAGGGATTGTCTCCCCCGATTATCCTCTGGCGTGAGAGTAAGTAATCGAATTTAGGGTTTAGTGAAGAGTTAGGTTTTTTAGTGAGTCGTACCTTTACTGAGGGCTTGGGTGCCCTTTATATACATACGAAACCCTAGTAGGTTTCGTGTTCCCTACTCCTCGGCGCATTCGCCGACATCGGATATTTGGTATATATCCCCTTTAATTAGGAGATACTCCATATCTAATCCGAAAATAGCTTTGGGCTTGGACCTTGTAGGCCCCAGCCGTGTAACTGGTAGTCCAGTTAGCGCCATAGCGGCCCATACGTGGTGGGCTTAAGTATTTAGTATTGTTTACTAATTGGGTCCGTGACCCGGGTGTAGACTATACGTCATCATTGAGGTTGTTAGAGTTTGTGGATATAAATTAATATTTGTATGTCCGGTTTCGAACCCGAGACTTCGGGATTGCACACAATACGTAAGAGTTTCAATGGTTTGAATAATTAAATATAGTTTTATATTTTATTTATTCATTTCACAAACAATTAATTTAACGATAGTTAGTACTTAATGGAGTTAGAGATAACGGTCGTTAAAGGACTAATTATGTAAAAGGAGGTTAGAAGGATCTAGAAACCCTTAATTGGGTTAAGTCCAGCCGATCCAACCCTATGGGTTATGAAAGTCGGTTTGGTGGCTTGGAGGAAAAAGAAAAGGGAGTCTATAAATACAATCCCATTGTATTTGTTAATCCCTAATCCCTAATTCTCAAGCTAACCAATTTCTTTCTCCTCTCCTCTAGTTCTAACCGATCGGCATCATTCCCTAACTCCTAGGGTTTTGCCGATTTCAACTTGAACACAAGTATTGGTTTTGTTTGTGATATTAGAACCTAGCTTTTCCCATTGAAACGCTAGTATTACGTGTGTACAGGAACGGAGTACAAGCTTGCTTTAGCTTGTTGTTATTTGCCCTATTCGTCCCATACAGGTCGAACCTCTTTAAACCCATATTAGGGTTTATATTGTTCTTGGTAATCACGTGGTTTCTTGTTCTTGCTAGAAACCTAAAGGTACGCATCTCTTTAATATTTAGTTAATTAATTACATGTTGATGATCTTGTGTTTTCCGCTGTGCGTGTATGCTTTGATGTTAATTGGTTATTAGTTTATAGATTTATGATTCTATATTCCACGTGTCTGAGCTTTTTAACTGTATTAGTGTTTAGAATGTCATATCACTGCAATGACGCCCGTTTTTAATCATTGGGACGGAGGGAGTAATTAATTACTAAAAACCTTAAAATTGAATCTTGTTGAATAGATACATGCAATTATGATTATTCTAGGGTTTTATTTTACAAACCCTAATTTTTTTAATTTGGGTCGACACCCATATTTATTTTTTATTTTTAGGGTTTTAGTTTTTGTAAAATCTTGTAGAAACCCTAGGATTGTATGAAAATTTTAAGTGTTTAATTAATGAGTACCTAAGTGATGTCATTAATTGTATGCGTACTAATATATTGGCTTGATAATATGTGATTACATGATTATAAGTGCAATATGGGATCCATGACAAAATCTTGCATGTTTTGTCATGGAATGTTTTGTGTTAATAATTGCTACATGTTTTTTAAGATAAATCTGAAATTAGGGAAGACCCTAATTAAATATTAATTAATTGGTTATGTGCAATGTGATATCTAGTTAATTAAAACTTACGCGGCCAAGTTATTTGGCGTCTGTGGTCCATTGGGTACAATGAGCTCAAAAACCAATGGGAGTTTTATTGATTAGATACATTATAAATTCACATAGAAAATTAATAGGATTTATCAAAAAGTTTCGCATGTGGCCATATGATATTGTTAATGATCATATATGTGTTATTGAGTGTTTATTTATTTTTTTCAATTACTTGTTCTTTGTGTTTAATTATGATGGATTGTAACATCAAAGAGGGTAATTTTTTGAATAAAAAAATAAATGAACCTAATAACTATGAAACCTTTGTAGTAAATTTATTTATTGCCAAGTCTTATGTGCCGATAGTGGTTCGCTTCGCACGGTAATTTGCTCCCAGGCGAGACTAGCAATTAATAATTTACTACATAAAATTGTTTTAAGCTTTAAATCTTAAAGTTTTAATTAATTGATGCGACTGTACAAAAGTGGTCGAAGCGGCAGACCTATTATTGACAAACTATAAAGTGGGTATAAGGAGGCTTGACATTAAATTGTCATCCGAAAGGGGCGCGTTTTTAATTAGCTTCGGCGGACGTTTGCCCCTCCGCTCGCCTGTGCGTCAATAATAGACTTACCAAGTACACCATGAAAAAGTACGAAACATCTTAAGGCAATGTTGTAAGTTTCTCAACGTCATCAATTAAATTTTGTTGATTTAAGCTGCGAATGAGTAAATAGTTTTTGTAGAAAACTTATGATACAAAGATGAATGCATGACATCTTTGTACATATTTTGATTACACATATCAAAATTATACCCTTTAAATTTAAGTAATATGTCAACCAATTAATACGGAAACACCTAAGATGACATTCTATCGTTGCTAGCAGCCTCAGCTGAATGTAATGATTCAAAGAATGGGAATCAAAGGGTAAATTGAGCACTTTCATTGCTAGTAGCCTCAGCTGATGTGATGAAACGGCGTCAAGTTTACATGTTTCTAAATTGGTTAACTTAATTGAGCACTTTCATTACTAGCAGCCTCAGCTGATGTGATGGAACGGCGTCAAGGCATAAAGATTTGGGGATGAAACATGCTTACATTTGCAACTGAGGTTGGCATAATATGTAAGTCCTATGATTCTAGAAATTGCAATTGGATATTGGCAATTGGGATTGACCCGTACCTTATTGAGTACTTTCATTGCTATCAGCCTCAGCTGATGTAATGAAACGACGTCAATTTGGATCCTATTTTTCAATGAAAATTAAATGGTGAAATTTTATTTTTACCGTGGGTGTTTAATTTTCTTGAAAAGTTATTATCGAAAATACTAAAATTGATTTTTGAAAATTCTTTTAATGTATTTAATGCAACGTTAAAACCGTAAACGTGGGGTTTTCTTTTAGTAGTAAATTGATCTACACCCGTAGGGGTTTTGGAGAGAGTCAATTTTTACTGAAAAGAATAAGCCTAGTCTACTTTCCGTGTGAAGAGTAAGACTTAATCCTATTCTTTTTCGTGAGTGAGAAAGGTATAATAGAAAAATTAGAATTGTCTAAATTCTAAGAAATGACTCATGGCGAATTTCTTAAGAAATTGCATGGTCAGGAGTTATTAAATTAGAAGCTAGACTAATTACCGCAAAATGTGGTAAAAGGCAAACTAGAATGGTTAATCTAGTTGCTATGCTTTAACCATTTAAAGGTGCTACATACCATGATGGGGATGGTAGACCTAATTAAGGAAGAAATTGCATACCCAATTTTTTCAAGTTAATTGCATTGATGGATATTCCATCATTGACAAGTAGAATACATTCTTTGAAGTACCTTAGTAATGTTACGTAAGGGATTCATCAAAGGTGTAGGAAAGTAAACAGCACGCTATTTGCTTTTACTAGTTTTGAAACATTGTTAATGTTGTCAAATCCAGTGGGAGCATTGTGTTGTAATTACTGAATAATAAGTTCATGTAGTGATCTTTAATTCTGTGGGAGCTACAAGTCTTGACATCTTGGTAGTAACCCAGATTATCTCTAGAACCTCTTGAGATAAATACTTTCCAATTATAGACACTTGTGGTATTAAGGATAGTCGTGTACGTTTCCTTACTAAACGAGGTGATTCTATATCTACTTATATCTATGACACAATCATATTGATCAAATAAGCAAACTATTGACGTGTTGTTTATCTGATACGTGATGTTGTTCCATGCACAAGTGGGAGAAATCTTTATTGTGTGCAAGCAACAACATAAATAAATATGATTTGAAGGTTTCTCTTGACTGTAAAGTAAGAGACCAATGTTCTAATGTGTTTTAAACACATTCTAATAATAGAACACTTGGAGTTAATATCTACTTTCATTACTAGATATTAATGACAAGGTAAATTACATACTTTTATTATCAGCAGCCTCGGCTGATGTGATGAAACTATGTTAATTTACAAGTTTCTAAAATTAGATAATTATTAGAACAAGTGTTGATATGGTAATAAGACTACTTCAAATGTAAATATTTATGTATTGTTGTAATGACATAAATAAATGAAGTAATCTTATACTACTTCATATTTAGATGTTTATGTATTCTTGGAATGACATAAATATATGAAGTAATAAATTAACTTGAAATACTATTGAAACCAAGTTGTGGTGTTCATAATTACTTTAGTTATACATGTTTATATTGTAAGATATAAATATGAAGTCTTTTATTGCTATAAGACTTATAATAAAGTAAGACGTTAACTTGTTATGTTTTTAATTAAGACATGTACAAGGAGTCATTAAGTTAATTAATGACTTATAACGAAAATTAGGATTATAACAGTTATGTCTTCTTGGTAAGACATAGACATAAAGTGACTTGATCAGAAGTACTTATGTTATAAAGCATGCAATTGGCTTGGAAATCTATTGTACCATTAAATTGATTTAGTTGGTAAATAGGTAAGCCAAAAACGAAATATATTTATCTTACATATTGTAAGAAAGACTTAAAATATTAATCCTAATAGAATACATAGCATTTATGGTATGTTCAATTAGGAAAATCAAACTCTTGATACATTGTTTGATCTGAGATAACTATATTTTCTATTCTTCCCAAAGATATCAAGGTTAGAAAATTGAGTATGAATTGGATACACTCAATTAGACTCCAACCTAGAAGATTAATAAGACACCATTTAATATGAAATGTGATCAATCACATTAAGTCTTAAAATTGAAGTTCAGAATTTGTTAAACTACCTTTGAGTAGGTTAATTGACAAATTAAGGTTAGGAACTGTCAATTTGTATCTGCAAAGTCCCGAAAGAGAACAAGTTTTGTGTTGCTCTATTTGCTAAGCATTTATAGGTAATCTATAAATTGCAAAAGGCGAGTGGGAGTTTTATCTTTAAAAGATAAAATTACAAGATACATAATCTTCTAAATACGCTAGCAAATTCATAATGAGGATTTAACATGTTAGTGTTAAATCTCAAGATGATGAAATTCTTATTCATAGATCCGCAAGGGTATCTCAAATATTTGTAGAATATGTTGAGGGTTATGAGTTACAGGATCATGGTATGCGTGTTAATAAATTGCAAATGTTTATTTGGCAAATTACTTATACTATGAATAATAAGATGCAGTCCAAAAAGATAACTAGTTTGGAAACGTAGTTAATCTTAAACTCTATAGTAACACTATAGAATGGAAATGAATTTCTACAATGGAAATGAAAATCATAGAGATTTAAATTCTTGTGTAGAAATCATAATGGACAAATTTGTATACATATTTAATGTGTGAAAAGATTATCAATCACACTTAAACAATTAAATGTGATTGAAATTCTTTCTAAGCACATAAAGATTATCATTGTCATTATTAGTTTCATTTATATGAAATTAATAATGGAATATCAAAACTCATTTCTTTAATAATTACTTGAGCGAGGACGAAAATTAATTGAAAGGAGTGTTTGAATTCAAATAATCTTTAGAAGTATACAAAGTGCAAATCATTTGTGAATGGATTAATGCATGCATCTGAAAGATATACTTAATTTTAATTATTAAATCTAATTTTGATTTATAATTAAATAAGATATTTCTGAATATTCCTGAAAGCTAGTGGGAGTGATATATATTTTCTTATTTCATATATGTTGTATAACATATAGGAAGTAACATTCCATTAACATTTATATGTTAAGTGTTAGTTTGGAATGAAACTTCACAAGGAAATTTAGAAAATAAAACCTTGGAATATATGTTTATTATTATAAACATAAGCGGTAATAATAACTGATTCTAAAAAGAACATGATATACTACTAGAATAATCTAGATAGATACATATCTTTGAAAAGATATGACATGAATAAATCTAAGGGTGAAGAAAGGATTATTCATGTACATCATGTTATTTGTTGTATCATACTTGAATGAAAGATGATTAACAACTTCAGTATCTAATTGAAAAATTATTAGATAGCTAAGTGTAATGGATATGGTTTAGAATTTACATCCTCAACCTGGATTTGCTCCAAAATTCTAAATAAGAACCATATGGCATATTGTTGCATGATTGATATAGTTGACAAATCTTGATAGATTTGAAGATATCAAACATTACACGATGGATATTAAAGTTTACGGGAACTTTAAAAGAGCATATTGTTTGTATACAATGATGCTAGTAAAATTGAGATGACACTCAATACTAGTCATGGTGGGAGCTCATCCTTATTAGGAGACCATATGTACTAGTTATGCTCAATATGAGCATAGTTGCATTATACATAAAGAATTAGAATACTTTAAACTATAATGGTTTGGTAGTTTAATTATCATAAATTCGCGGTTGAGGATGTCACGAATTTATGGAATGTTATGTGGCAATATCTAGATAGATGGATGCACACATACATGAATTTCATTCTTGAAATAAGTATTCTCAAAATTCCGATAGATCAAATTAATTAATTTATGCCTTGTCAACAAGTATGGTGGTCATGACTTGTGGCATATTCATTAATGGGAATTATCATGCTTGATCTGGTTAGTATTTGGATAAGGGGTATTAAAACAATTATTATTTTAATGGAATAAAGTGTGGATAACGTTTATTCTCGTTATTAATATTTGTGTCCTATATTTGCATGTTTAAATCCGTGAATAACTAAGTTATTCTAAATAGTCCGTTGTCAATCAATAATATGAGAGTATTATTGAATTAAGACAAATGTGAGGATTGGTAGAATGTACTGTAAGGTTGAGATACCAATATCACATGATATTCAATATTGGATAAATTGAATATAGGACTTATCCCAACCACATGATTGTACTTTATGGATCGTCATCATTAAGTAAATCATGAATATTTATCCTCAGACTTGAGATACCAGGTGACTGCCGATGATGTAGCTCATTTTCTGTAAGGTAGTCTAACGCTATCCGTAAAAGGTGGTTATAAGGGCTATTTTTGGAGGTGATGCGAAGTTCAAGGGTTATGCTCATAGTCAATAAAGGATTTGTTCCTTCAAATTTGTTTTGAAGTATAATACTGCTGGGCCCCTTGTAGGGTTGTCAAGATGTTTGTATGGCCATACCTAAAGTCTATCTGGAAGATGTTCAGATGTTTTGGTAATCTTGATCAATCATAAATAACGAGAAACAGAATAGTTAATTATGGAATGACTAAGATCCATATCCATATTAACGCGGTATTAGAAACAAAAGGATAAGTATGATGATAATATCATCACGTGGTTTTTTCTAGGAAAACCATACTCGATTCGATCTGGGGGCATTGGGATCTGTTAAGCTAGACTAGCCCATGTCATTACGATATTAATGAATATCCAAGTGGGAGCTGTTAGAGTTTGTGGATATAAATTAATATTTGTATGTCCGGTTTCGAACCCAAGACTTCGGGATTGCACACAATACGTAAGAGTTTCAATGGTTTGAATAATTAAATATAGTTTTATATTTTATTTATTCATTTCACAAACAATTAACTTAACGATAGTTAGTACTTAACGGAGTTAGAGATAAAGGTCGTTAAAGGACTAATTATGTAAAAGGAGGTTAGAAGGATCTAGAAACCCTTAATTGGGTTAAGTCCAGCCGATCCAACCCTATGGGTTATGAAAGTCGGTTTGGTGGCTTAGAGGAAAAGAAAAGGGAGTCTATAAATACAATCCCATTGTATTTGTTAATCCCTAATCCCTAATTCTCAAGCTAACCAATTTCTTTCTCCTCTCCTCTAGTTCTAACCGATCGGCATCATTCCCTAACTCCTAGGGTTTTGCCGATTTCAACTTGAACACAAGTATTGGTTTTGTTTGTGATATTAGAACCTAGCTTTTCCCATTGAAATGCTAGTATTACGTGTGTACAGGAACGGAGTACAAGCTTGCTTTAGCTTGTTGTTATTTGCCCTATTCGTCCCATATAGGTCGATCCTCTTTAAACCCATATTAGGGTTTATATTGTTCTTGGTGATCACGTGGTTTCTTGTTCTTGCTAGAAAACTAAAGGTACGCATCTCTTTAATATTTAGTTAATTAATTACATGTTGATGATCTTGTGTTTTCCGCTGTGCGTGTATGCTTTGATGTTAATTGGTTATTAGTTTATAGATTTATGATTCTAATATTCCAACAGAGGTTGCACTAAAAAGTTATTTTTGGCATGCTATGGTACCAGACGCTCTTAGGCTACCCCCAGTAGTGACCCTTAGCGACCTTCATTGTTCCTGTCACCTCAACTTTCTCTCTTCTGTGATATACGGCCGACCTTTTAAGCACAGTAAGGCGAACACAATTATTATTATTTTTTATTTTTTTTAACCACAAAATTAAAATTCATTAATAATAAAACACATTACATAATAATTCAAATAAAATTAAAATATTACAATAATAATTAAAAACTTAAACTAATAATCGAAGTATAAGAGAAAAGACATTAATTACCCATTAACAACACACACAACACCATTAACATACTTATACCGACTCTCAAAACTAGAAACATATGTACAAGTCATTCAAAGAAAAAATAACTACACTGTTATCATCCACCCCTATTAACGAATTATACTCGTACGTTGTATCAGGTTGGTTTTATGTCACAGCATTTTTCATTTACAAACCATACGAATAAACTAAAAACTTGATTGTCGAAGAAGTTTAAAACATCATTCAAAAATTAAAACTTTAAAATAAGTAATATATATATATATATATATATATATATAAGAAATTTCTTTCAAAGTAATTGAAAAAAGTTATCAAAACATTAAAACAAATCATTTTTAAAATTCATATAAATGTCAAAGTTGAAAAAAAAAGTTATCAAGTATTATATAACATGAAAAAAAGTACTTAATGTCAAAGTCGAAAAAAAAAAGACTTTGAAAAGTCAAAATGAACTTATATCATGTAATTTGACATTCACTAACACAAACACGTTTAAACCGGAAAACTTTATTGGACAACATCTTTAAAACATCATTCAAACATCAACCAAAACACACTAAAACATGATCACTGAACACAACCTAAAAATCATCTAAAGTTTGATCTTTGACAAAACCACAAATAATTAAACAGTGATTAATCGGCCGTTCATCATTAACATCGTGTTCATTTTATTTATTTCTCAAGTATGTGTTGTAACGGAGAGCCGCTTACACATTCTCCCAAATAAATCATTAACAACTACTGTCATAACTAAGAGGATCACGTGGGAATTAATTTTACTTTGATTATATAATGATTCATATGTTTTTAATAATAATATTGACTATAGAGAAAAAAATGAACATGTTTAGAAGTTATTTAACTCCATTTCAATATTTAACAAATGTTATAAAGAAGGATTCATTTCAGCTGTATAGTCTTTGTAGTCTTGATCTTCGTATCTTTTATATATATATATATATATATATATATATATATATATATATATATATATATATAATATATATATATAAACCTTTTCAGTTTAATATAATTTTGACGTGTTACCTAGCCCACTAATTGATCAACTGATGTTTACAAAGCTAACTCATAACCTGAACACCGGCATTTATAGCATAATGATGAAAGCTTTCAATGGTTTATTGACAGATAGATATATGGGTGTTACATATGATAAACAACTCAAAACACCGAACTAAAAAAAAAAAATAGAATAAAAAAAGTGCAGACTTAGCTGAAGGCATCGCCTCTCAAATACAATTGATTTACTTGCTGTTGCAGGAAAATTGTTCATTAAGGCAGCTCTTATTATGCATTTTTGGTGATTCCAAGCCTCTGTAAAAAATCCTCTTCCATAAGGGGAAAGCCGTCACGCAACTTGATTTTTGGTCCCAACCTAGTAACTCATTAGCCTTAGTGATCACTGCTTTCTTTGTCGAGGATCGCCAAGTATGTTATCCACATGTCGGATTTCCACACTTGGGTTGATCAACTGCAATAGCCCAATCATGTTTTAATTAAATTATTAGTAGTATGATATTGAAACAATTGGTGATTAAAAGGTGCAAATTAACAATGAATAGGTGCTAAAAGATGCTATTGTACACACATATATGGCGATAGTACAACTCTTTGATGTGTAGTACTATGTTGGGTTGTAATTTCATACACAATTGTGTTTGACATACATTTTACATTTTTGCTTATATAATGTGTAAAGTTATTGAAGTTGAATCCACATATAAGATGTTCAATACATCAATAAGTATTTGTTGATATATATACGGCCAAGTTTCAAATTCTTCTAGAAAAATTACAACATGCAACAGAGATATATTCAAAGGAAATTCTAAGATACTTCTTGCTAATGATAAAAACATGTAACAAACTTGAAAGCTTCCGAAAGAAATTGTCGTAACTTTTATGTGATATGAAAATAAAATTTGTTGCACTAAGGAGTAATAAGCAAAAGTTAGTAACAAACCTCTTTCACAGTCTCGGCTAGTTCAATCATGGTGAATTTACCTGACCATCAAAAGGATAAGGTGGCGTTAATAAAAATGAATCTTTAACTTAATGAGCCTTCTATATCATAGTAATAACCTGGGTTTCCAATGTTGATTGGTCATGTATTGCTTCCCTCCATAAGTCGAATAAGACCATCAACCTTATAGCATGAAAAGAATGTAAGACACTAATATAAGACACCATAATATATCGTTGGAGACTGGCCCACAAGAACCAAGACCATCAAGAAATGGTTATAATGCTGGAAATACATATGTCAACAATGATGTTAAAGCTATAGCTTACCATATCAGAGATGTAACAGAAGCTTCTAGGCTGAGTTCCAGGTGACTGAACAGTCAAAGGCTCGTTCCTGCATTCAAGCACAATAGTTGATTTGTTAGACAATTGGTAAACTGGAGTTGGATCTCTCAACTTTTAAGGGACTCACCATAATGAAACCACGAAAAAGTAACTTTTTTCCTAATTTTTTTTCTTACTTCTTACTAGTAGCTAAGCAAATTATGCAATAGTGAAAAGTTATAGAAGTAAGCCAAACTTTTTATTACTATTGATATGTTTTAAGACATACGTAGCCAAGATTATGAAGCTAAACTACCAATCCTATTTAACTTAAACATATTATATAAACATGTATCTGAATATATTAGCACGTGACTATAAAGTTCCAATAGATAGCTTGGTGTTTATCGACCTATAAAATTCCAATAGATACCTTGTTGACAGAAAAAATGAATTAACGTACAGTGGCTATCACCATGAGTAGATACATCACTGATGGTCTCTCCTTTCTCGCCCTCTAATAAGTCTTATGACATATCAGCAACCGCTTTTATGCGAACCTTTTCACGCTCACATGCGAATTTTGGACGCTCTGTGAGCTTCATCATTCTCAAGCTGATACACAGAATAACAACATTAAAAAAATACTGGTATGAACGATTCTTCAGCCTAATTTCAAATAGACCATGACTAACACTTGGAAAAGTCCCATACACCCATGACCCTTTTTCACAGGTAATTTCATTCCAAACAGACCACTTATAAGAGTGTTCAAAGTCAAATTGCGAGAACAACATATTCCACCCTCAAAATCAAGTAGGGTTTTTCTTTTTCCTTCTTTTTTTCCTAACGTAGGGGTTGTTTGGGATTGCTTATTTTTTTTAGCTTATCTGGGTATTTTCAAGCAGAAGCAGTTTTGTGATTACTTTTTTTAACTTAGGGGGTGTTTGGTATTGCTCATTTTTTCTTCTTATCTGATTGTTTTCAATTCTTTGAAGATCGAGGAATCAATCTCCCAATTATGCCATTCGGAAGAAGTCTTCTACAGAGGGAAAGCCTGTTACGAGTAAGTGGAGAGGAAAGATCTCCAGAGATTCTTATATGCTCATTTTTTCTTCTTATCTGATTGTTTTCAAGCATAAATAGTTTTGTGGTTATTTGGGATGACTTTTCTACACAAATATTAAAATAACAATATAAACAATGAATTTGATTTTGAAAAGTTTCAGCAAATAATTAGCTTTCGAGTATTATTTCATTTTTTTACATAATAACATATCCAAACACCATTCCCATAGCTACTTATTCTAAAGCTTAAAAAAAAGAAGCAATCCCAAACACCCCTATATGTAAAATCTTGATTCGGCGAATCCACCCAAAGATTCATCCTGAAGAACAATATCACAAGATTACACAAAATATATATTAGCTTTCATATAAAATATAAAAGTTGTTATCCAAGACCGACGATCGAAAGAGATCCCGACCTTGCCAGCGGGAGATGCTAGAAATTTCAGTCTTTTAGCTTTTGTGGGATCAGAAGCATGAGCAGCCAAACTAAGCAAAGTAACCTGAAAGACACGATGATATATTAATAATCATTCTTTTTGATTTTCACTTCAGATGGGAAATTTAAAAACATACCTTTTTAGGAACTCAAAACATCAGCATAACTGAGCATACTAAGTTTCTAGTCTCAATACTTCTTGCAACAAAACCCAATCCCAGAGTTCAAAGTGATCCCACTTCTTTATATTTAGTAGGACTCATCTGGTCAAATTCAGCAAAAACAGAGTTCAAACCGACCGTATCAGCTCCAGTCAAATTCAGTCCCTAGCCCCCAACCCTTGTAGACAGGAAGCATGCATTTATGGAAGTATCGTTATTGAATGTGTCCACAATTGTTTGCATTTCTGTTACCTGAGTACTGGTAGTAAAGTAAAAATATTATCAGCAAAAACAAATTAATTCACAAATAAGTGGGTTCAAATTGACACATCTGACTTAATAAACATAAGTGGCATGAATTGGAATTACCATGCCATGGGCAATGGAAATTGCAATATCAAATTGACAGCCTAATATTTTCGAAAGTGCAATAACTAACAGACACAAATATCCTATAATAATCACATTATAAGAGAATCATACGAATGGAATTGATTAGAATAGGAGGTTGCTAATTGCAAAACCCAAGTTAAGCTAAATCTTTCTAGTACATGTTTTTAGGTTCTTGGTGATCAAAAGCTTCAAATATAGCTATTTGCTAAATAGACCAAAGTAAGAACACCTCTTGACATATAGTATCAATACAATACAAAATCATACAGGTGCAACATGAACAACTCAGGTGCCTTATGTAATACCCCGTAATTTTCCCGACGTGTTTTATTCAGAGAACCGTCAATTTATTTTGATTGTGGTATTATTTACGAGAAACTAGGAGTATGTATAGTCGTTTTGATTGGAAATATTATTCTGAGCCCGATGGGGTTATTCTCGCGACTTGAATCAACCATTTACTAGCCTAAACTAGCCCCGTTAGCTTATAATGAAAAGAATAGCGAAATAACACTTTAAGCCCCTCGCCTCATTTTTGTTTACAGTCCTTAAGATTTGTAGGGTTGACACTTTTGGCACATTGGTACTATAAAAACCCACTTATAACTCATTTAGGGCTTCATCCCTTTCTCTCCAAACCATAGCCGCAACATACAAACACCATCAAATCCGACCGCCGTTCTAACGCCACCACCGCCACCCTATCACTCCATTTCCATCATCCAACACCACCCTACACCACTAATCTCCATGTTTGTGAAGTAAACAAGTGTTCACGCGCCACCTCCGCCCCATATTTCCTTTTTTTTTTCGTTGTATACATCGAAGGTAAGGATAGATCGTGAACCAAAAATGGTCTAGAAACACCGAAACACCCCTCGTGGTTGATCGGTGTTGGTAAAAACTAATGAGAAATGAATTTTTGGTAATAAAAACGTGAATAAAATTTGTAATATCATCATTTTGTTTCGGTTCGTGTGTCGAGAGTTTGGTAAGGTGAGCTTAAGCTCATGGCCATGACTATTGTCGAGCTTATAAGAGCTTTTCGAGCTTATTTTTAAGCTTATTATGGTTTTTGATTTATTTTCTTCTTTTGTTCTTGGATGTACTCCTTTGGGCCGAAAACCCATCTAGGGTTTAAATGAAATTCGAGTTTTGAAATTTGTTTAGAGTTTGGATTGAGTTAACTTGGTTGCGGGATTGGAGCCGTGACCTCCTTTGTGGTCTGTTTGGTTTGTTGCTGTCGACAGGTTCGAGCCGAGACCCTTGGTCTCGGCATGGTAAGTGAAATGGTGTCCTTGTGGTTGTAATCTTGTCGAGGGTGTTTGAAACTTGATCGAATTGGTTGTTAACGAGCCATAGGTTTAGTGGTCGTGATGATATGTGATTGATATTGGACTTGAGAATTATACTTGTGATTGTTTTGAGCGACGTCGAGTGCCACCGAGACTTTGTAGTCTCGGTGTGGTATCGACAAGCCAAAAAATGGATATTAGACTTGTATTTGGACTCGTGGATATTATTGTTCTAGTTGACCCGAGTATATTAATACTCGGAATGGTGACTCGGTACGTAATGTGACTCGATATATATATATTGTGTAGAAATGAAAATGGTAAAAATAAAAAGTGAAATGGTAATAATAATAATAACTTGAAAGTATTATTTAACAAATTACTTTGTTATTAAATACTTTGGAACTTAAAAGGGAAAGTTTTAAATAAAATAAAAATGAAAATATGTACGAGTTATTAAGCGTTCCGAGGACATGCTTATCGAGGAATACCACTTAGATTAATTGTGGGACTTATTATCGAATGTTTGGCAGTCGGAATTACTTGGGAATAAATGGTAACCATTATTACTTTAACGGTAAACTTATAAATTGTTTGGCATGGTAACGTTCCATTAGGGGACAAGCCATGGCGAATTAATGTTTTATAATATAAAACATATAAGAATTTTAACTTAATGGGATGTTTTGGGAAAATACCGACGACTACCAATCTATTCACTTGATTTGGGTGTGTTTAACTTGTGTGATTTATTTGGTTTGACCCCGTCGTTTCGTCCTGAGTTCTATATCGTTTTCTCTTCGATTTCATTTGTTTATTCTTCTTTTGGTGTGCATACTCTTGAGTCGAAACACGAGTGTCACGAGATAGACACTTACAAGGGCCTTTATTTAACGTGCTTCTAAAGCATGCACATAGTCAAGCTTCGGTTGCATGAACTTAGTGCTGGCGTAATAGGACACACTTTATATGACATTTTACTTATGGTCCACACTTGATTATTGTATAAATATTTCTCAGAATGGAAGTATATGTGGACCTAAGATGTTACAAGTTTTGTGCGCGTGGGACTTGTAACAGGATTAGGTTAGCATATACTTGTCATGAGATGTGATTTGAAAAGGGTTTCCTTCCGATTTACGTTTTCACTAAACCTATGAACTCACCAACCTCGTGTTGACACTTTTAGCATGTATTTTCAGGTTAAGGTGATAGCTCACTTCTGGAGGCGCTTGGCAAGGGGCATGGTCATAGACGACTCTGATAACTAATTAGGACCGCTTTATTATTATGGGCCTGTATTCCACACTATAGTTTGAATTATGTAAACTTAATGTTTTGATAATGAAATTTTCTTCTAAACGGTTGAGGTAAAACCGTTCTTTGTAACTTGTGTTGTGATACCTATTTAGTAGTACCCCAGTGAAATGTATGCTTCCGGTGGACATGATTTTGGGGGTGTTACAGATTGGTATAAGAGCCAGGTTATAGAGAACTGGGTATAATTTTAAAACCTAGACTATAACCACGTTTTATGAAAACTTAACCCTATGACCGCCACGTATCTGGCTGCCAAGCCGAAGCCTCATTGATGATTTTGTTTGATGGCATATGTGATTAGACGTTTGATGGTATATGTAACGAGATAATTGATGATATATTTGTTGAGATGTATGCCTGACTATTGAATAATGTATATCCGCCTATTTTAGTTGTTCACTATAAGCATTTCCATATGGTTATGCATGCACCGAACCTGTCATAGAGTTACGCTATTTCCTTGCATACTCTCATTATTTGATTTCGAGTTTTTACACTCGTCGTGGTTTTTCGGAATGATTTTGGATGTAAGGGACATATTACTAGTATAATTAGGCTGAGTATTTCAAAATTCATTGAAGTTCGGGTGAACATAGACTTATCACCTATATTCAACCAGGGATAGTGGGTCATAGCCTGATCACCTATGTCCGACTCAGAGGTGAATTTTGCGATACTGGAAGTAGTTATAATGGAATTATGTTCGGGTTGGTCTTTGATTTTTGAAATGGAAAAGTTTTGCGTGTATACACGGGCAATGAATATTATACTATGTACACACACAACACACTGGCATCACAACACCGCATGAACCGTAATACCCCTGGCACCGCTATACGTCTCCGTTATATGGAATTCCTGTTTGTCGCCGTCGGACCGTAGTTTGCATCGGGTCGGGTTAGACCCGATTGGCACGGTTTAAATCCGAGTTGCTTATTATAACTCATTGAGATTTGTAATAAGCCCATTTGAGTCTATTGGAATGTTTGAAATTTAGTTTTGGCTATATTTGGGTTGGTTTTGGCTATGTTTGGATTTGATTTTGGCTACGTTTGGATTTGATTTTCTCTACGTTTGGATTTGATTTTGGCTATGTTTGGATTTGGTTTTGATTCTGATTGAATTTGGATTGTTTGATTTTGTGATTTTGGACGTTGTAATACTTGCATACTTGGATTCAATGTTGGATGAATTTCTAGAGAGAGAGAGATGAGAGAATGGGAGTTCTAGAGAGAGAGAATGAGGAAGAAAATGGTTGTATGATTAAGAGCTCCAACCCTTCCCAAGTGTGGAAAGGGGTATTTATAGTAAAAGACATGAAGCGAAAAGTGCTCCGAGTGGGCTGTGGAGTGAGCTGACAGTGGGTAAAGACCCGACCCACTCCACGAATACTATACTAACTAAACTAATAATAATAATAATTCTAATAAGCCTACGAGCTACACAAATGCTAAATAGAGACTCGGGGTGACCGAGTCTTCACATGAACATTTATATTCCTAACAATCTCCCCCTAAGGGAGGTCACCCCGGAAATAATAATTTGAATTCTAGCATTCTATTACATGACTGTAACTTCCTAGCTCGTAGTCTTTGATTCTTCAAATTCATTACTCTTTGTTCATTCAGCAGTGTTCTTTTGATGATCGTTCTTCTGTCTCGGATGATCTTTGGTGATTCTTTGATGTCATCATCCAACGTATGTCTCCAGGTCATCTTTTAGCATTATGTCTCCATGTGATGTTGTGATCTTTGGGTCGACATGCTCACACTTTTCTGAATCATGATTTTCAGCATCAGAGTTGCGGAAGCAGTGTTGAAGGTCTTTTAGATATCATGATTTCGTTGATTATGATAATGATGGTGTAGTGTGAGCATGTGGTGATGGATTGGCATCTTGTTCAGCAATCAGCTACAACTGCACTCAGTTACAACCGCCAGGTGTTCCTGCATATGACAGTTAGCAATAAAACGTCCGGTACTTACAGGTTCGGACTTCGAGATTGTTAACAGCATAGTGTGAAAACTCTCTCTAATCCTTACCAAGGCCGTTCCTAAATCGGAAACCCACAGAGGGCTTTAAAGATCTACCATAGTAAATCAACGATTAGGTGAGTCGCTGGAGTTCACTCCACGACTGTAAACCGTTAGAAACCGCCGCGACCACTAAGCGTAATCCACAAGGAATTACCGAAGTGACCTGCTTTCAGGGCTGTTTGATGTTGACCCTGGCAGGAATTTCCATTCAATCACTGAGAACTACATTTGTAAATTCCCTCATAAATGTTCTGGCAAATTGCTAAAATCTGCGTAGGACTCATAAGTTTACAACTGATGTCCTTAATGTTTGAACAACCAGTGTAGAAGTAACACGTGTTCCTATGAGATCTTATGATGCATCTCGTGGCTCTAGACTCGATAAGTGCATTTTTGGTAGTCGGAGACTGGAGCGGTGTCTCCTGTTTCAATATCAACATAACTCGTAATGAGTGGTCGATAGATTATGCAGGGTTCCCTGTGAGAATGAAACAAGTCCTTTTAAGAGAACTTGAGTGGCTTAGAAGGTTTGGTGCAGTGCGTCACTAGGTCCATGACGTCTGGTCTTCAATACCGGTTTTACCTTGGTAACAACCAGTAGTATATGAATTGAACCCGGTTTCTGCCCTAAGGTTGAATAATTGGAGGGCTATTTCTTTTCACCCTTTCTCATTTCATTTCTTTTTAATTCTTCAACCCCTTCTTTCTCCTTTCTCATATTACTCCTTTTTTCATGATCATACCTATGGACTTTCTAATACTAACTATTCGGTATTGTCCCTGGGTAGATCCCTCCGGCTCTGGCGGATCATAGGACGGTTTTCCTAACCTTAGCCACCTTATAACTTCATGACTATCCTATGTTGCCATTTACCAAATCCTTGAAAAATCTCTCAAAGTGTTTATGATTATGAAACACATTTTGCTAACACCTTGAGAGTTTTATATTTTTCAAATGCTCCCCCTCAACATGTGCTCGGATGATTTTATTGTAAATTTGCACATGTTGGGTGGAGTTCGCACTTTTTGAATTGATCCACTTTCAGTGAACATGACTGATTCGAGACATGCTTACATCACTAGTTAGACTAGCTTGAAATTATTACCCGACCTGGTCAAGTCCACAGAAAGTTTCTCGAAATGGTACACTCTACTCAGACATGTCCTCTTCGAGACACGCTTATATCACTGGTTAGACCAGCTTGAAATTATTACCCGGCCAGGACGCATCCTTTCGATTGATGACAGTTTATGTTTCGTCAATTCATTGGTGAAGTCTGAGTCACGCTCACATGAGATGCCACATCCTTTTTCATCCATTCGCTCCCCCTCAATATGTGCATCGATATACGAAAGAGTTTAGCACATATGGGAGAGCCTATACTTAAGACCAAAACATCATATTTTTATCTGATTTCATATTTAAATCACATTCTCTCCCCCGATCAAAAATTTCAAACCATTTGAGATTTGTGATCCCAATTGATTTAAATAAGTTAGAAATTAAGGGAGAAAATGTGGCCAGTTTTAATATGTGCTGATAATGGAACATGCAACTGCTCCCCCACAATTAATGAGGGAGATTCACTACTTATCATGTACAAAGATAATTGTTATGACACAAATGATATTGACCTTTTTGCGCAGATGATGTGATCATCCGCTTCTCTGAGGGAGTCAGTGGTCAACATCAATTATCCATCCACCAACAAAACATTTCCCACATGTTGTTGATCCCCACTTGGCGAGACCAGAATAAGTGCTGCTTTGCTGAAATGAAGGTGATAGAGGTGAAGACAGTGTTGTTGTTGTTGTTGCCGATGTTGTTGTTGTGGTGAATTCAGAGCCAATCAATAGAGTTTGAACATCTGATCAAATGGTTAGAGCGGGAACTGGCACATTCATATTGGCCATGGAATCTGCATAAGAATATCAACACAGATATACATACATACAAATACACTTTTCATTAATAGCTACCACATAGCAGCTTGCCAACTCATAATACCAAATTCATCGCATAATCAAACCATAGTCAGGAAATCCATCAAACCGCTATCTAGCATGAAGAGCAGGGCCGTCCCATGAAATTTGGGTGCCCTGTTCAGTTATAAAAAATTGGGCCCCTTAAACGCAAATACTTTAAATACTAGCATAAAAATTCATAACATTGAATAGTTGAAACATGTTAAAAAGACATATAAAAAAAAACTAACGACAAATTAGTGAATCACGCTAACAAATAGCTATAAATAGTGCAACTTATTTTTTGAAAAATGCACTTCTCCTCGCAGTCTTTGAAGCAAAGTTGTTAATTAAAGCTTCATAATCAACGCTCTCCAATAGTCCGTTCTCGATTGCTATTAATGCCAATCCATTAAGTCTCTCTTGTGACATTGTGGACCTCAAGTAAGACTTCAACAATTTTAGTTTTGAGAAACTTCTTTCTGCTGATGCCACAGTTACCGGGATCGTGAGCAATACTCTATATGCAATCATTGCATTTGGAAAAATGTTGTGTTCTTTAAGAAAATTTAGAATATCAGAAGGTCCCAGATTTTTGTTAGGCAAATATTTGTTAAGTAACCTCAACTCCACAAAAAGATCCTTTGCGTCAACATCTGATTGTTCATTATTCTTGAGTGCAGCTTCAAGATGAGCACAATGGGACTTAAGAGTGTTGTCATCAAAGGAATTCAACTTGCGAGAAGTGAATAAAAAGCCAAAAACTTTTTCATACTCTTTGTATTGCTCGAATCGTGTTCTTAGAGAAACAAGTGCTTGATCAACAATGTATAGGAAATATTCAACCTTAAATGACTCTTCGACAGAATATGAAGTATCTTGATCCACATAATTCTCATCAAATTGTCTTTTTCTACGAATTACGCGCTTTTGACGAAATACTGGATCAATATCCATTTCAATAGCAATTTCCTTAGCAACATTAATCGCTTTATCGAAACCCGTGTCTCTAAATTCCTCAAAGAATGAAATTAGCGATTCAACTTCTTTAATAGCAACATCTATAAGCATATCATCACATTGTAACTTCTTGCTCACCAAATTCACGGCATATAATATATCAAACCAAATGACGGTTGATACTATAAACTCAAAATCGCCAAGCTCATTTGTTGCTAAAGATTTTGACTCGCTTTTGATTTTAGAGTCATTATCATTTTCAGCAACTTGAAGTAAAGCTTCTCTTATTTCTAAAAGCTGAAATCTAATAGCTTTCACACTCTCAACACGACTTTCCCAACGGGTTATGGACAATGACTTGAGAGTTAACCCTTTAACATTATTTTTCAAAATTAACCACCTCTTGGAAGAATTGGCAAACATAGTGTAAATACGTTGTATAACTCCAAAAAAGTCCGTAGCTTTACCACAAGAGCTAGCGATGTCACACAATGTTAGATTAAGGCTATGGCAACCACATGGAGTATAAAAAGCTCTAGGATTTATATCTAAAAATTTCTTTTGTACTCCCCGATGCTTTCCTTTCATATTAGATCCATTATCATAGCCCTGACCACGCACATCGTCAATATCAAGATCTAGAGACTTTAGTTCATCATGTGTAACATCAAAAAGTCCTTGACCAGTCATATCATCTACACTTAAAAATCCTAAAAAGGATTCCTCAACTGTAACACATGTGGATGCTACATTTACATACCTTAATATCAAAGACATTTGTTCTTGATGACTTGTATCAGGGGTACAATCAAGTATCACAGAGAAATACTTTGCTTGCTTTATTTTTTGAATAATTTGTGATCTAATTCCACGAGCAAGTAATTGTATTAACTCATTTTGTATAGTATGCCCAAGATAATGAACATGAATTTCATCACTCGTGATACGACGAACATGCTCTTTCATAACTGGATCAAACTCTTCCAACATTTCAATCAAACCCAAAAAGTTTCCATTGTTATCAACATGCAATTTCTCATTTGTACCACGGAATGCTAAATTGTGTTTAGCAAGAAACTTCACAACTGAAATTATTCTTAGTAGAACTTTCATCCAGTGATCTCTCTCTTTCTCAAATTGTTGATGTACCACTCTATCAATTGTTTCATTCTTTTTGAGTCTACTACGCATGTCAAACCAAGTGGCCATGTTTGTGATATGTTCTAAACCAATTTCATGCTCTTTAAGCCTTGTACTAAGATGTGCCCAATCCGAGAAACCCTCATTAACTAATGAACCTTTTGCAACCCCTTTTCCAAATATTTTACAGCAAAAACAAAAAACTCTATCAAGCTCTTTGGAATACACTAGCCATTCTCTATCACACTTTTCGTTATTTGGTAGAACTCTAGTAAAGAAAGTGGCAGAAAATCGTCGAGAAAATTTATCCTTAGGACCTTTGTAAAAAGAATTATCTCTTTTAGGACCTTCTTCTACTAAAGCTTTAATCATGTCAGAACTAAGACCATCCCACTTTCGTGGATCAAATATATTAACATGATGAACATTAGCATTAGGATTATCAACATTCACATTGTCCGCATTAATCTCATCAGGGCCATCATCACCACGCGTACTCTCAGTGTTAGTCTCAATGTTAGTATCATCAATGTCATCATTATCAACACTAACATCACCACTATGAACACCACCCGTATCGTCAACGTTAGTATCATTAAGTTCATCATCATCAATATTGTCATCACGAATACCATCAACATCCATATTATCACCATCAATATTGTCATCAATAAGATCTTGTTTATCAGAAGCATCTCGTGGCTCTATTTGAACATACTTATGCATACTTCCATATTGTATCTTATTGCTTTGTTCAGTTCTTTGTTTTTTCAAACGCTTTTGAGATCCAGATTCTTGTTTCCTTAAAGTTTTAGGAGGCATAGTTTTTCTGAAAATATATAAGTAAAAGGCCACAAGATAACTAAGTAACTAATTATAGTGCTCTAAACTTAAAGTAATCACACACCAAAAAAAAAAAAAAAAAAAAAAAAAAAAAAAAAAAAAAAATTGCCTAATTGGTTATGTCATATGCGCTAATTAAATAATTTATGTATTCAATTAGGGTAATTGTGTCTGCCTCAAAAGCTACGAACATCTATGTTATATATATTTAATCCAAAATCCCAACTACTAGAGTACTAGACTTAGCCATAGTTAATATTCATTATTCAATAATAAATAATTAATAAACAAAGAAAAACAAAAGCATAAAACAATAGTCAATAAGGAAAAAAAAAAAGAAAAAAAAAAAAAAGAATACCTGATAAAAAAGATGAGAATATCAGTCGATCCCAACTCCCAAGTTTTATGATTAATGAATTTGTGATGTTGACTCTTTGTCTCTTTGCAATTCCAATGTAATATGTATATAAAAGCAGGAATAAAAGTCGGCTCCCTATCCCTATTATTGTACTTGCTGTGGGCCTTCGACGTATGGGCTATAGCTATACATAATATAACTTAAAATTGGTGCCCCTATATTTTTTTGGGCCCTGTTCATTGCCCATGTTGAACACCCCTATATCCGGCCCTGATGAAGAGCAAACAGAAATCATGAACATAGCAATTCACTCATATTTCAACATTCAACTCAGGATCTTAGGGACAATATTCTAACATGATATCTATATACCTAAGCAAATCATGAGTGCATAAGCAATAAATCAACAACGATTAAACAGCTATCGACTAACAAAAGTCAATCAACATTTGAAACTCATTCATATAGATCATACACATGCCTGTGGAGTATTCAAGAACATCAAACACAATGGGTTTTCTAACTTCTTTTAGATTTTGAGTTTCACAGTATTTAGGGGATTGAACGAGGATTCCAAAGTGACACAAATGAACCTTCTAGTTAATAAATCTAGGAAACTATAAGAAAATTGCACATAATGCCCTAACCTTTCTAGCAACTAACACATTTGGCCATTAGATATAAAGCTTAGTAAGTTCCTCTTCAACTAATACCCCATTAACTACAAAAATTTTTCTAACAATTATGAGTTAACCAAGAAACCCATTTGATGATATAAAATTAGAAATCACTCTCCCCCTCAATCAGTGACCCGTATTCTAGTTAAAGAGCTATAATCATTGATTGAGTGACAAATTTTATGAACAATCCAAGTCTAAAAGAATTTCAAACAACACGTAACCACCAAGTGTCTCACAAATAATTTTCAGAAGAATCATAGAAAGAAAACTATTTGTATACAAAGAAGATTTCTCTTCTTTTACAAGAAATGATGCACTGAAATGTACATCAAATCAGGGATGCACGGATATGAAGTAATCCATGCCCGGGTGAACTTCACCCGTTGTTAGGAACAGCCGTCTTTTTGCCGACGTACTTTCCTCATTTGAAACGCGGGTTGCTATCTAAAGTAATAGCAAGCCATCATGACATGTTTTAACACTTCATATTAACTTCTGCTCGAGCTTCATTTAAAGTCCCGTGTCATTATTGAATGACATTTCTAAGACCGTAAATGTTATTGATAAACATAAGACATGCCTAGAGAAACTATTTTTGGTATTTTATAATTTTCTGATTTTTATGGTTTTTCTTGGTTTTATAATATTCTATTTACAATTTGGTTTTATATTTTCTATTTACATTTTTGTATAAGATATTTACAAACTATATTATTCACTTTAAGAAGATGATGACATGAGTACCAAAACAAGGATATCGTTCTTGTACGTTGTAGAAGTCTGTAGTCAACATCTCTTAAACTTTCACCACCAAAGCTTTCAAGGCTCCTGAATAATCGTTTGAACTTAAGCCTTCTCAATTGTAAAGCTTTGATTGCTTCCCCCCAAACCGACAATCTTCTTTTTGAGCAGTTTCAAAGCTCTCTTTCAAGCTTACATGAGGTAAGTGTACAGCGGAAACCGTAGCAAACCACATCAAGTATTGCTGCTCCTTTTAAGAATAATCATCATGATTATCCATTCGGGGATCATCAAATAGATCAGTAACGGATCATCTCACACTTGAATAATTCTTCTCACATTTCTTCCCGCTAAAGTCTGAAGTAATGCATACCAAAAGTATCCAGAGACCACTTCCCCCACGTAGTTGGAATGATACACCATAAGGAACGAGTTAAAACACTGATTTTCTCTGCGGTTATGTCATTTGTCTTCCCAGAATAACCTCAAATCAGAAGAGGTATAAAGTTCATCACGTGTACTCGTTGTGCGTTCAGATGTATGTCTCCTTCCCCCTTGCTGGTTTTGATACCTCAGAATCAGCAACACATTTTACGCACATATACATGAAATCTTGTGAGAAGAACAAAATTGGCTCAAATGCATCAAGTGAGAATCAACCGCTACCGAAACACTTTCTGACTATCTTTACCAACCCTTAAGTAGGCCATCTGAGTTGATAATTGATGAAGCAAACCTGATATACCAAACTTGAAACTGAAGTAGAATTCCCCATTCTCGTGACTTAAGCTTGCACTAATGTAGGAAGAACGGTGTAGAGAACTTATGCTCCAAGCAAATCTCTAAGTACTCAATACCTAACCAAAGTATGAGACATTAACACCTCTTGCAATTATCCACAACGTCATCGGCGTGTGACACTGAGTATTACAACATAACTCCTTTAAGTGATAGTTAACCAGGTCTTCAACCATCCACCCCGACTGTTGGTAACTAGATAAACCAAGTCTTCAACTTAAATCTTAAGCACAAGCAAGTTATCATTGAAAGTCATGCATCCAACCAACCCCGACTTCAAGATAGAATAAGATCACGCCTTTGAGAAAGTCACCTTCAACCTCAAATAAGTGATACCTGATCAATTCCGTAGTCACAATTAGATGCCCAACACGTGAGTGAATCAACCAATCAAATGTACGTCGATCCACTTGTTCACACTTCTCCCCCTCAAAAATTACATATTAGGTGCCATTTTTGATTGAACAAGTGTATATGAGGTTGATCCACTGTTCACACTTCTCCCCCTCAAAAATTGCATATGAGGATGCCATTTTTGATTAAACAAGTGTTTATGAGGTTGATCAACTGTTCACACTTCTCCCCCTCAAAAATTGCATTTGAAGTTGCCATTTTTGATTGAGTGAATAAACGTCCAATCAGATGGAAGTAGATCCACTTGATGTCATCCGAGCATGGAGCAAGTATGAAGAATAGCCAGAAACAAGGAGAGTCGTATGACCATTTCTCAAATCTCAATCACTATGTAGTTTATTCACCCTTCTCCCCCTCAAAAATTGCATATGACGACCAACTGCCATTTTTGATAGACCAGGTGAATAAGAATGTACTCCAATGTACGTTTATCCCCTTGATGACTGAATGAGCATGATAAGAACATGAAGCTTGATGAGAATGGTCATAAATAAGAAGATTTCTCTTCTTCCGAAGATAAAGCGCACTCAAGCGTACGCCTTTCTTTTCTTTAATGAACGGGGCCTGAAGAGATGTCAGCAGACGCCATTATGTTGACAATGAGGCCCGAGGCTTGAACTGCAGTGTTCAAACGTCATTATCGATGAAGAACGAGGCCTGAACTGATGTGAACAGACGTCGCAATCGATGAAGAACGAGGCCTGAACTGATGTGAACAGACGTCGAAGTCGATGAAGAATGAGGCCTGAACTGATGTGAACAGATGTCATCGTCTTTGATGTTCATCAAGCTTGAATTGCTTGAACCCCTACTTAATGAGATATCAATCTTTTCGGCACCCAAACTCTGAGTCTTTCCTTAATGGGAGGGAACGACGTACCTGCACTTAAGTAAAGACTTCCTGCATTGACATTAAGAGTTTGTCTGCATTTATATGGGTTAGTGATATCAGCATTTAAACCATTTGGGGTTTCACTGTCAACCTTGGTTCTGTACTCAGTGAACATCTTTCTACTAGCTATCCATCTAAGACCCACAATCTTAAAAATTCTACCCGTCGGTATCCACTTAAGACAAGATCTAGGAGTGTTTGGTTTCTCAGGCACAGTGAAAGACTTGTTGGGAGAAAACCTTTGTCCTATAGCAATCTGTCAACCAGGTTTCTGAATATACTTCTTTGATTCTATGGGCTTGTTGTTGTTTCTAGTCTTAAAGGATTTAACCTTAGCATGAGCATTCACTTCCTTCAGGAATTTTGTTATACAATCATCATGGGTTGCATTAAAAACACATTTCTGACAAGTCTAGCAAACAAAGTGTTTGGAATCAGAAAAAGATCTAGGATTCTTAGAGTGATCTGCTACGGGAATTGCCTTAATTGGCACGCAACTACTCTTAGAAACAGGCACATTCCTAGTCTTTTCAAGTGTGTTTTTCTTAGCATCCTCTAGGTTGTGATTTTGAACACTGTTTTTATGTCTAACATGTTCCTTTGGTGTCACTAATGACACACGCTTTGAACTAATCCTAGAAGAGCTAGAGGCACTCATGTGATGAGGTTTTGCAAGCGTACATTCCTTTTCCTTAGGTCTAGACTGTGAAGTGACTGGTTTTGACAAAACTTGTTTCGAATCAATATGGGAGGCAAATCGTGGTTTTGAGGATTTTGGTCGCTCAGATCTAAACGCATTCGGTTGTCTAACAACTGATTGGTTTCTAAGTGGTGGTTTCCCCAAGATTGATGGTTTTGCAAACTTAGTGTTCACACCATTTTCATTCAATTTTCTCAACTCGTTTTTCAATGCTGCAATTGCAAAACCCTTTTCCTGAAGTTGAGCTTTGAATTCATCGTTTTTGACAATCAAAGAGGTTGTCTGCTCTACAGTCTTAGTTTTAGCTTCTTTGATTGAGTCACACAGTTCTTTGCAATGAATTTTCAAAGACTTATTTTCATATAGTAATTCAGCAACTTTATGTTCTAATTCAGCGTTTTTTGTTGCATTAACATCATTGTCATGTTTAGCCTTAACTTCATTACACATATCACGCATCTCAACAATACATTTTTTCAGGTTGTTGATATTTAAGTTTTTGGCTTCTAGCTGAGCTTTCAAATCATTTATCATAAAAAATTCACGGAATTCAGGAAATTCCGGATTCCTACATGGTTGGTTAGTTTGAAGACTTTCTTCCTTTTGTTGCATTGAAATTTCAAGTGAAATACAATGTTTTTCAAGTTGTAAAAATCTGTTTGAAAGTTCATTATAAACTTCTTTTTCAGCCATAATTTGATTTGAAAAACTCAGCCTTAGGCAAAGAACTTGACGCATCATCATGTTCAGAATCCTGATCAATTTCTTCCCCCTTATGACTCATATTTGTTGAATCAGATGTGATATTGCTATCAGTTTTTTCCAACAGATATGTGTCATAAGTAGGTTTAATTTGATCAGTATGTTTTTGTTCATTAGAAAGAACATTATCTTGATCAGACAGATGTACCTCAGCAGACAGTACTTGATGATTATCTGGTTTGAGAGCTGCATCCACACATAGTGAGATATCAGCTCCTGAGCTGTTACTATCATCATGGTTGTTTGATTCTGTCCCATTTCCCATAAGTTGAGCCCTTTCATTAATGAACCCCTTAACATTACTCATAAGTTGAAGTAATGTCCTTCTGAAGACGTCAACCTCAGTTCCAGTGTGATTAGCAAAACACATTTTCGCCATTTGACTGTCATCATGATAATCCTCAGTGTATTGCGAATCAATGAACACTTGGAGTTGGCTGTTAATCACACCCAAAGCAGCCATGGATCTATCTTCAGAAAAATCTCCTTTAACAAGTTGTTGTTCAAGTTGATCCAAATACATAATCATTTTGACTGTGAAAGTCTGAACATCTTGACCAAAGAGTGATGCGAATGCACGTCTGTATCCTCCCAAGTATCTGGGCTGATCAAAGAGAACCTTGAGATGTGAATGAAGTAATCGAAAACATTCAATGCTACTTTCTTTTGCATTTGGCAACATTAGTGACTGAATCAACTCTCTCTCTTGCGAATTCGAGCACGAAGATTCCATATTAGCATTCTGAGAATCACCCACATTTACTTGTTGTACAGAATTGGAAGTCTTTTGTATGTCATACGTGTCATACAACTTGAGTACCTCAGATATGAAAGAATCTGAAGTAGTAGACATGATGTAAACGTGCACGGGATTTTACAATTCTTTGATTTAAACCGAGAAATAGATTCTTTCGCGGGATTTTACAAAAATCAAGAATAAACCGTGAAATGATAATGATTGTGTTGATGGTGAAGATGGATTGTTAGACTTTTTGAACTGTTGTTTGATTTTGGTTGAAAGGGTTTATGTGAATCCAAATAACTACCGTAGTGACCCGAAAAATTTCACCCAACGTTAAGATTTGATATTGGATACTTGAAGTTCAATCGAAGTCGTTGTTCAAAATTATATCCAAAAATTCATCCCAAACAAACCAATTAACAATTTGTCTTTGTGATTTTTCACCAAAGCCCACTTAAGATAACTCTTTGGCAAGTCCAAGAACACTCGGCCCAAAAAATATTGAGAAACCGTCCTTGTGTTATAGATCAAATCTTCGGCCCACGTAAGCTCTCCCTAAAGTCCAATAATTCAATTAACCAAACCCTGAATATATTGACTTTATAAATCACACTTAATCCACACTAACCTAATCCCCCTTTTAACACACTAACCCAAATCTTATCCTCAAAAATAGAACGCAGTCACACCAAACCCTCACTTCACCAACACTTGTAAAACCCTAAAATTTACGTAATCCGAAATGACCAAAATACCCCCTCTAATTTAAAATTAGAGAATAACATATAAACCATACTTAAGACATACAATTTGAACCTAATTTAAAGAAATTAAACCTTAAGTTACCTAATGAGTTTAATGAACAAAAACTATACCTTATAATTTAATAGCACAAAACAAATAATCCTAAAATATATATGTATCTGGTCGATTTTATTTTAATGTGTTACAAGCCTTAGTTTCGGTTTAAAATAAAATAAAAAGGAGAGTTTGGAAGGCACTAAAACTAGAAGATAATTATCCCACAAATTTTGGCCCAATCCCACTTAACCCACATCAAAAAGATCGGCCCTTCTTAATCCTTAATAACCGATTAACACAAACAAAAAGAACCCTAAACCCTTCCTAACATATGTCGACATTCTGCCTCTTCCCTCCATCAAATTTTCTGTCGATCTTCCTCAGCAACATAGGTGAGTTTTGGAGCTCCTACTTGGTGACTTGGTCGTGTACTACAACGGGTTCAAGTGGTGGCTTGTTTTGTGTTCATCCGAATGGAGTTTTGGAGGCTCGGCTGGACTTTGTTTAGTTTGATCGATCCACTTGGTTTCTTTTCTTTCGATCACCCTACGAGGGTAACGTACATCTCGTGTTCTATATCTTTTCTTGTTGATTCATGCGTGTTTTTCTTGTTAGTATGTCTAATTATTGTGATCATAATCTAAGAACAAGTTATTATTAAGAAGATTGGCATGTCACATAAAATTATGGAATTAGTAAACCCTAAGTTTGGATTGATTTGGTTTATGGAATTGTTTGATGAATTGGTGAGATGTTTAGACCACTTTGAATCAACCTAAATCTGTTTATAATTCATTCTTAATCACTTCGTGAGAAAATATGGGTCACGGGATTAAAAACCTAAAACGGGTCACATAAAATCATAAAAACTGGGTGCTGATAGAATTTTGTGTCGAATTGAACTGAGGTTATCTTGATGTTGAAAATGGGTATTTGGGTGTTTATTGAGTCTAAAATTAAGTTCAATGAAATAGCTACCTGGTAAAATTAGCCTTGTAATTTTTAGAGGTCGGGAAGGCAACTTTTTGATTTTTAGAAATTCGTGTGTCAAACCTGAATTCGGATGTCTGGAAATCAGTCCGTTTTGACGATTTTTCATTTTCAAACCATGAGGAGTTAGGTCATGAAATTCTCCAGTATGTGAATTCAATATGTTTAGTAGTTTCATGAATTTTTGTAGATTTTTCCTGGAGGTATTGGTGGGTAAATGAAGTGGTTACTTTCTGAGTGTTACAGCAGACATGTTTTCTGAGTAGTCCGAGTTGTGGTATTTTTCATGTGGGGTTAAACTAATTAATAAATTCTGGGAAAATTAGTGTGGGTTGTCAAGACATTGAGGTAGCTCTGGGAATTTTTGTGGATTTTATCTCTGAGTTCTAATATGGTTCATAAATTCGATCAAGTGTGGTCTGTTTAGGGTTAAAAGCGGATAAGAAGTTAATTAGGGCTAAATAAGGATTAATTGTGTAATTAAGGGTGGAACTTATCATTATTCAAACTAAAAGGGTTTAACTTGTTAAAACATGTAACTTTATGATATTTATGTTTCATACCCTAATCTTACGATAGTTTCACTATAATCCCAAAACTATTTATAATTACTTAATAAACCCTAACTATAAGAATGTGATTAGTAACAAGTATTTAAAATCCGTTATGAAATTAAATGAGCTAATAAGCATATTATGAATCATCATCTATGTAGATTCGTTGAAGAGGTGTGACAGTGTGTCCTTGTGTTCATCCATTTGTTTGCTTCCATTCACTCGCTAAGGTACATATATTCTGCCCTTCTTGTAAGGTGCATTCGTTCTCTTGATCTCTTGTTTTGATTCGTTTAGGATTCCCCAAACCCTTGCTATGTACCCTTGTTTTGTGAACCTTATATTTGAACCTTTGTTTTGAACCCTTGCCTTGATCTTTGCCTTGAACCACTATGAACCTTGATATGAATCTTGCCATACACCTTGACTTGAACCTTGATATACTTGAGATTTTAGCGGGATGAGAAAACCTTTTTATTTATTTATGAAAATGTTTTAAGAAGACCAATTTTAAAACTAGCTTATTGAAAACTATTTTAAAGACTATTTTTTATGAAAACCATTTTAAAAGATTATTTTATGGAAACTATTTTAAAAGGATTGTTTTTAAATGAACTTTTAAATTGAACCTTTACTGTATACCTTTGTTACGATCTCTTGTCTTGACCCTTGACCTGCACCTGGATAAACTCGATTGGAAACTTGACTTGAACCCCTGGTATATGACTTGACTTGAACCACTTGTTAAACCTTGAACTTGAACACTTGATACTTGACCCTTGACCCACAGTTTGAGATTGCGAGCCATACTAGGCATGAGGGTTTCATGTCCTTGTCATTGATGCACCGATGACTTGACTTTTGGGTAGGAAAGTGATTACCTATCCCGTCCCTGCCATGACTTGTTATTTGACTTGTACACGAAGATGAAGACATTGTGGCAGCCTACAGGGGCGCATGGATGCATCCTAGATTTGTACTTGACTTGACTTGACTTGATTACTTGTATTACTTAGTGACATGATGGGTATGTGCGATACACGTCATTCACTCTTGGGAGCACGCGACTCCAACCCTTGGAGGTATCCCCTCATATTATACTTGGCATACCGAGGTCACCCCTCCGTATACATGTATACTTGTTTACTTGAATTTACTTGATATGATATGTTCTGGGCTCGTAGTGGATTACTGTTTCTGTTACCTTATAACCTTGATACTTAACTTGATACTTGACTTGATATTGGATTTAATTCGATATTTGACTTGACTTAAATTGAATATTGGGTTGGTGGTGGGTTATGGTTTCCTTTACACCTACCTATTGTAACCATTCTTGATAACCTTTTCTATTTTCTTTCATAACTCTTGTTACACCTTGCATTGTTTCGCTTACTCCATTATCCCATTATTACTGCTTTGTACCATTATATCTGTTCACTGAGCTTTCGTAGCTCAGCCGCATTTCTTTTCCTGCGGTAGGTTTTAGTTTGGAAGCTGGGTTTGAGTGGAGAGTACTTGGGCATTAGAAGACTTTATTAGCTATTGAAGATTGACTAGAAGAACCGTAAATTAGACGTAGAAGATATTGAATTGTAACCTTGTAGTTTCAGATTTTTCTTTGTAACCCTTGAATTCTATTGTATTATTAATGTCAAATGCTTGTGTTTGTTTTGATATGCCACCATTGTTGTGACACCTTTGCCCTTGTCGGGTCGGGGTGTTACAATTTATGGTATCAGAGAACAGCCTGCGACTCGTAATACATTTACCCTTGACCTGTACGTTTGGACCATTAGGCTTTGACTGTAAGAACATAGGAGAACACCGTGAGAACTTGCTTTAGAATTTCTTGATATGAACTTAAGTTTTGACCAGTGAGGAATGGGTAGACTATAAGGCATTTGTTTAAGTATCTTTACTTCCGCATTACTCTGATTCGTGCCTTGCTTGTGGTTAGAGCCTGTTGAGTAGTTTTGTTTTTCCCTCTTGACTATGGCATTTGATCTTGTTGATTTCTGAGACTGTAGAAGTACTAGGTGGATTAAGATAGGTTGTTCTGCTTACAACTCGAGATAAAGTATGATCATCATGAAGGCATATTTATGTGGTGCTAGTAGTATGACGTCTGGCCAACGTGATAATACTTACACCATATAACGTGCCCTCATTGTGGCCATAGGATGTCTTGGGGAGTACCTAAGAAGTTAGAATTTGATCTCCGTTGGTTTATCCGTGATTAGTGAGACTTTAGGTTCATTCTACCTATGCGTATACTCTGCCTTTGTTCATTAGATGTCTGGATGAGTTTGAATTCTCGTTTTGCATTCTGTTGACCTCAATTATAAATCTTGAACTCTTGTAGAGCTCTCTACTGTTGATACAGTTAATTCGATCTGAAATCTTGTTCGTATATCCATACGAGCTTTCTTTTGGAAGAACCTCTCCGAGCGTGAGAATGTTTGCGACGATCTTTTGCGATTTGCTACGACTTCGTCTAACCTTGCGACTTCAAATTTCGAAATTTTTTTTTAGAGGGGAAGAGTTGTAAAACCCTAAAATTTACATAATCTGAAATGACCAAAATACCCCCTCTAATTTAAAATTTTTAAATAACATATAAACCATACTCAAGACATACAATTTGAACCTAATTTAAAGAAATTAAACCTTAAGTTACCTAATGAGTTTAATGAACAAAAACTATACCTTATAATTTAATAGCACAAAACAAATAATCCTAAAATATATATGTATCTGGTCGATTTTATTTTAATGTGTTACAAGCCTTATTTTCGGTTTAAAATAAAATAAAAAGGAGAGTTTGGAAGGCACTAAAACTAGAAGGTAATTATCCCACAAATTTTGGCCCAATCCCACTTAACCCACATCAAAAAGATCGGCCCTTCTTAATCCTTAATAACCGATTAACACAAACAAAAAGAACCCTAAACCCTTCCTAACATATGTCGACATTCTGCCTCTTCCCTCCATCAAATTTTCTGTCGATCTTCCTCAGCAACAAAGGTGAGTTTTGGAGCTCCTACTTGGTGACTTGGTCGTGTACTACAACGGGTTCAAGTGGTGGCTTGTTTTGTGTTCATCCGAATGGAGTTTTGGAGGCTCGGCTGGACTTTGTTTAGTTTGATCGATCCACTTGGTTTCTTTTCTTTCGATCACCCTACGAGGGTAACGTACATCTCGTGTTCTATATCTTTTCTTGTTGATTCATGCGTGTGTTTTTTTTGTTAGTATGTCTAATTATTGTGATCATAATCTAAGAACAAGTTATTATTAAGAAGATTGACATGTCACATAAAATTATGGAATTAGTAAACCCTAAGTTTGCATTGATTTGGTTTATGGAATTGTTTGATGAATTGGTGAGATGTTTAGACCACTTTGAATCAACCTAAATCTGTTTATAATTCATTCTTAATCACTTCGTGAGAAAATATGGGTCACGGGATTAAAAACCTAAAACGGGTCACATAAAATCATAAAAACTGGGTGCTGATAGAATTTTGTGTCGAATTGAACTGAGGTTATCTTGATGTTGAAAATGGGTATTTGGGTGTTTATTGAGTCTAAAATTAAGTTCAATGAAATAGCTACCTGGTAAAATTAGCCTTGTAATTTTTAGAGGTCGGGAAGGCAACTTTTTGATTTTTAGAAATTCGTGTGTCAAACCTGAATTCGGATGTCTGGAAATCAGTCCGTTTTGACGATTTTTCATTTTCAAACCATGAGGAGTTAGGTCATGAAATTCTCCAGTATGTGAATTCAATATGTTTAGTAGTTTCATGAATTTTTGTAGATTTTTCCTGGAGGTATTGGTGGGTAAATGAAGTGGTTACTTTCTGAGTGTTACAGCAGACATGTTTTCTGAGTAGTCCAAGTTGTGGTATTTTTCATGTGGGGTTAAACTAATTAATAAATTCTGGAAAATTAGTGTGGGTTTTCAAGACATTGAGGTAGCTCTGGGAATTTTTGTGGATTTTATCTCTGAGTTCTAATATGGTTCATAAATTCGATCAAGTGTGGTCTGTTTAGGGTTAAAAGATGATAAGAAGTTAATTAGGGCTAAATAAGGATTAATTGTGTAACTAAAGGGTGGAACTTATCATTATTCAAACTAAAAGGGTTTAACTTGTTAAAACATGTAACTTTATGATATTTATGTTTCATACCCTAATCTTACGATAGTTTCACTATAATCCCAAAACTATTTATAATTACTTAATAAACCCTAACTATAAGAATGTGATTAGTAACAAGTATTTAAAATCCGTTATGAAATTAAATGAGCTAATAAGCATATTATGAATCATCATCTATGTAGATTCGTTGAAGAGGTGTGACAGTGTGTCCTTGTGTTCATCCATTTGTTTGCTTCCATTCACTCGCTAAGGTACATATATTCTGCCCTTCTTGTAAGGTGCATTCGTTCTCTTGATCTCTTGTTTTGATTCGTTTAGGATTCCCCAAACCATTGCTATGTACCCTTGTTTTGTGAACCTTAGATTTGAACCTTTGTTTTGAATCCTTGCCTTGATCTTTGCCTTGAACCACTATGAACCTTGATATGAATCTTGCCATACACCTTGACTTGAACCTTGATATACTTGAGATTTTAGCGGGATGAGAAAACCTTTTTATTTATTTATGAAAATATTTTAAGAAGACCAATTTTAAAACTAGCTTATTGAAAACTATTTTAAAGACTATTTTTTATGAAAACCATTTTAAAAGATTATTTTATGGAAACTATTTTAAAAGGATTGTTTTTAAATGAACTTTTAAATTGAACCTTTACTGTATACCTTTGTTACGATCTCTTGTCTTGACCCTTGACCTGCACCTGGATAAACTCGATTGGAAACTTGACTTGAACCCCTGGTATATGACTTGACTTGAACCACTTGTTAAACCTTGAACTTGAACACTTGATACTTGACCCTTGACCCACAGTTTGAGATTGCGAGCCATACTAGGCATGAGGGTTTCATGTCCTTGTCATTGATGCACCGATGACTTGACTTTTGGGTAGGAAAGTGATTACCTATCCCGTCCCTGCCATGACTTGTTATTTGACTTGTACACGAAGATGAAGACATTGTGGCAGCCTAAAGGGGCGCATGGATGCATCCTAGATTTGTACTTGACTTGACTTGACTTGATTACTTGTATTACTTAGTGACATGATGGGTATGTGCGATACACGTCATTCACTCTTGGGAGCACGCGACTCCAACCCTTGGAGGTATCCCCTTATATTATACTTGGCATACCGAGGTCACCCCTCCGTATACATGTATACTTGTTTACTTGAATTTACTTGATATGATATGTTCTGGGCTCGTAGTGGATTACTGTTTCTGTTACCTTATAACCTTGATACTTAACTTGATACTTGACTTGATATTGGATTTAATTCGATATTTGACTTGACTTAAATTGAATATTGGGTTGGTGGTGGGTTATGGTTTCCTTTACACCTACCTATTGTAACCATTCTTGATAACCTTTTCTATTTTCTTTCATAACTCTTGTTACACCTTGCATTGTTTCGCTTACTCCATTATCCCATTATTACTGCTTTGTACCATTATATCTGTTCACTGAGCTTTCGTAGCTCAGCCGCATTTCTTTTCCTGCGGTAGGTTTTAGTTTGGAAGCTGGGTTTGAGTGGAGAGTACTTGGGCATTAGAAGACTTTATTAGCTATTGAAGATTGACTAGAAGAACCGTAAATTAGACGTAGAAGATATTGAATTGCAACCTTGTAGTTTCAGATTTTTCTTTGTAACCCTTGAATTCTATTGTATTATTAATGTCAAATGCTTGTGTTTGTTCTGATATGCCACCATTGTTGTGACACCTTTGCCCTTGTCGGGTCGGGGTGTTACAACACTATTGCAACCTTAACCCTAATCTCACCAAGAAACGCAGCCAAGAACAGTTGAATCACAAGAAAATAAGACACCCCTTGTACACTTGTCATTCGATACTTGTGATAATCACCCACCTAAAACTCATCACAATACCCTCTTTAATATTGTTTTTGTTAGGATCTTGTTGTAAGAATTCGGGTAAGTGATCTTTTTGTTTTACGTTTTGTTGTAACCGAATACAAATGAGGGTGAAGCACACTTGTTCTTTTCCTTTCTTTTAATTATATTTTTGTTTTGGTTTCTGTTATATCGAATGAGGGAAGTTCTTCAAACATGGATCAGTGATGTAGGTTAGATGATGTGGTTAGATGTGATTTTGTTGTTGATGTAATAGGTTGTGAGAGATTGTAGTGAGATTGTGAGTTGTATGTTTGGATTTGGATTTGTTGTTAATGTAATTTGTTGTTGTAATCTCGTTTTGTATCTTTTGTTGCTGTGGATTTATTGTCGAATGGATTTCAGTTTTCTTTGTCGTTGTGTTAAGGTTGTTGTCTTTTAAGGTTGTTGTTTGGGTTTAAATTGGATTAGTTTGAACCGAACTCAAATCGCAAGCGGTAAAACGTAATAACCAAATCGCAACTTTAATGAATTGATTGGCAAATCGCAACATTAATGAATTGGATGCCAAATCGCAACAGCAAAAAGACAAGCAGCAAACAGACAAACTGCAAAAGACAGGGTGTAGTCACTTTCACTGAATTTGTCACTTTTTCCCTTTGCAGTTAAAGTCCAAAATGCAGGTAACAAACCAGGCAAATCGCAACAATAATTTACCCTTTTTACAACAAATCGCAACAAGTGACTTGACCAGGCAAATCGCAGTTGACCAGTCAAAGCGCACTTTCCAATAAAAATCATATCTGTGTTTTCTCTTTCATCAAATCGCAGCCAAGAATCTTGGCAGATCTCAACCAAGAACAACTTTTGAAACCACACTTTTAGACACAAACAATCCACGAGAAACAAAAACAAGGCTGGAAAAGAAAAGCAACAAAAGAAAACACAACTTGTGATGTTTTTACATCAAACGTTACCAAGACTCCAAGAGTGCCTATTATGTTCAAACATATAAACTGATTTCAAACATAAAGCATAAAAATGGACTTAGCAATATTCAAACATAAAAGTGCCAATTATGTTCAGACCAAGAAATGAGTCCATATACGAAGTGAGTCAATATTCAAACATAAAAGTGGACTTGGCAAACCAAATTTGTAAGCAGTTAGGGCCCAACACACTAATGACCATATAGACCAAGATGTAAAATATGTTGTGTTAACCAGAAGAAGTAAAACCGAAACTAGAGGCCACGATTCGAACAACAGAAATAAAAACGAGAAAGATAGAAACCAAGAATCCAAGCACACACAATCAATAGAACCTAACCATGGCTCTTGATACCAATTGTAATACTTGCATACTTGGATTCAATGTTGGATGAATTTCTAGAGAGAGAGAGATGAGAGAATGGGAGTTCTAGAGAGAGAGAATGAGGAAGAAAATGGTTGTATGATTAAGAGCTCCAACCCTTCCCAAGTGTGGGAAGGAGTATTTATAGTACAAGACATAAGTGCCCCGAGTGGGCTGTGGAGTGAGCTGACAGTAGGTAAAGACCCGACCCACTCCACGAATACTATACTAACTAAACTAATAATACTAATAATTCTAATAAGCCTACGAGCTACACAAATGCTAAATAGATACTCGGGGTGACCGAGTCTTCACATGAATATTTATATTCCTAACAGACGTCATCCTGGATTTGGATTTGATAGTCAGCCTCACTTCGATGGTGATCTTGTTACAGTCGCCCCTACCCTAAGCCCTATGCTCAATCGATGATGTTCGTTTTCCTGATCGATGTTGTTCAATCGAATTTGTTCAATCAATGTTGTACCTCCCGCTTTAAGTATTATGTACGTTACTGATTCAACCGACTGATTGCTTGTAGCAATCGACATCTTCCCTCAGAGTTGTACTCTGAACTCGCTAAACTCTCCATTTGGCAGAGATTCCACGCCCAGCAGAAATTTTAAGACCTTGAGGAGCAACCTGAACCGCATTCCTTGGGACAACCACCTAACTTTTCTCTCGTCCCTCGGGAATACCAGTTATCTTTGCTACCCTCTTATAGGATAATAAACTATTTTGCCATTAATTTACAAACTGCCTTTGATTTTTTTTACAGACCATTTTGCGGTCATCCTACAAAATGTTTTACTGCTATTTCACGAAAATCAAAATTTTGATCTTACTACCATTTTATAAATGGCGAACTGCTTTCCTGTTACCCCGTAAATTGTTCTACAAATCATTTAGCAAAAGGATTTCGTAAAACATTTTGTTGCCTTGCTATGATGTTATGAATCAAACTGAAAATCAAAATATTGACTTTGCTACAATTTTATAAACGATGAATTGTTTTCCTATTATCCTATAAGCCGTTTCACAAATCATTTCACAAATCATTTTGTAAGTCGATTTACTGTTTTTGCTACTATATCAGAAGCTAGACCCCCAAAGCGAATCCCGCACCTCTACCTGAGTAATCGAGTGTGGCAATGGTTGGGATAGACACCTTCCGTTGGCCAAATCCTCTTATAACAATACCTACGACTCCAGTATTTCAATGGCACCATACGAGGCACCTTATGGTCGCAAGTGTCGATCGCCGACTTGTTGGGTCAAAGTTGGGGATACCCAACTTACTAACCCTGAACTTGTTTATGAGACTACCGAGAAGATCGTTCAGATCAAAACCGAGTTGCAAGCTGCTCACGAATCATCAGAAGAGTTATGTTCACAAATGACGTAAACCTCTTGAATTCCCAGTTAAAGCTTAGATTATGCTTAAAGATTCACCATGAGAAGGTGTGACACGTTTAGTAAATGTGGAAAGCTTAATCCTCGCTATATTGATCCTTTTGAAGTCCTAGCTATAGTTGGATCGGTAGCTCACAGACTCGAGCTACCGTCAGGGCTCAGCAGTGTTCGCAATGTTTTTATGTGCAATGTCAAGAAATGACTTGCCGATGAGGCAGTTGCTATTCTTCCGGGAGAGATCCAGATTGATGAATGTTTAAACCTTGTTGAGAAACCTATCAAAATCATGGACCGTGAAGTCAGACGACTTTAGTAAAGTCGTATTCCTATTGCCAAAGATCGATGAACTCTAAGAGAGGTCCTGAGTTCACGTGGGAATGTATGGATGAGATCAAGCGTAAGTATTCTCATCTCTTTTCAACTCTAGCGGGTAACTTGAATTGAATCGTAAGGACGCGATTCCTTTTTAAGGAGGTGAGACTATAATACCCCATAATTTTCCTGACGTGTTTTATTCAGAGAACCGTCGATTTATTTTGATTGTGGTATTATTTACGAGAAACTAGGAGTATGTATAGTCGTTTTGATTGGAAATATTATTCTGAGCCCGATGGCGTTATTCTCGCGACTTGAATCTATCGTTTACTAGCCTAAACTAGCCCCGTTAGCTTATAATGAAAAGAATAGCGAAATAACACTTTAAGCCCCTCGCCTCATTTTTGTCTACAATCCTTAAGATTTGTAGGGTTGACACTTTTGGCACATTGAGACTATAAAAACCCACGTATAACTCATTTAGGCTTCATCCCTTTCTCTCTAAACCATAGCCGCAACATACAAACACCGCCACCTCTGACCGCCGTTCTAACGCCACCACCGTCGCCCTATCACTCCATTTCCATCATCCAACACCACCCTACACCACTTATCTCCACGTTTGTCAAGTAAACGCGTGTTCATGCGTCACCTCCGCCCCATATTTCTTTTGTTTTCGTTGTATACATCGAAGGTAAGGATAGATCATGAGTCAAAAATGGTCTAGAAACACCGAAACGCCCCTCGTGGTGGATCGGTGTTGGTCAAAACTAATGGGAAATGAATTTTTGGTAATAAAAACGTGAATAAAATTTGTGGTATCATCATTTTTTTTTGGTTCGTATGTCAAGAGTTTGGTAACGTGAGCTTAAGCTCACGGCCGTGACTATTATCAAGCTTATAAGAGCTTTTCGAGCTTATTTTTAGCTTATTATGGTTTTTGATTTATTTTCTTCTTTTGTTCTTGGTTGTACTCGTTTGGGCCGAAAACCCATATAGGGTTTAGATTAAATTCGAGTTTTGAAATTTGTTTGGAGATTGAGTTAACTTGGTTACGGGATTGGAGCCGTGACCTCCTTTGTGGTCCGTTTGGTTTGTTGCTGTTGACAGGTTCGAGCCGAGACCCTTGATCTCGGCATGGTAAGTGAAATGGTGTCCTTGTGGTTGTAATCTTGTCGAGGGTGTTTGAAACTTGATCGAATTGGTTGTTAACGAGCCATAGGTTTAGTGGCCGTGATGATATGTGATTGATATTGGACTTGAGAATTATACTTGTGATTGTTTTGAGCGATGTAGAGTGCCACCGAGACTTCTGGGTCTCGGCGTGGTATCGACAAGCCGGAAAATGGATATTAGACTTGTATTCGGACTCGTGGATATTATTGTTCTAGTTGACCCGAGTATATTAAGACTCGGAATGGTGACTCGGAACGTAAAGTTACTCGATATATATATATTGTGTAGAAATGAAAATGGTAAAATAAAAAGTGAAGTGGTAATAATAATAACTTGAAAGTATTATTTAACATATTACTTTGTTATTACATACTTTGGGACTTAAAAGGGAAAGTATTAAATAAAATAAAAATGAAAATATGTACGAGTTATTAAGCGTTCCCAGGACATGCTTATCGAGGAATACCACTTAGATTAATTGTGGGACTTATTATTGAATGTTTGGTAGTCGGAATTACTTGGGAATAAATGGTAACAGTTATTACTTTAACACGTTGGTAAACTTATAAATTGTTCGGCATGGTAACATTCCATTAGGGGACGAGCCATGGCGAATTAATGTTTTATAATATAAAACATACAAGAATTATAACTTAATGGGATGTTTGGGAAAAATACCGACGACTACCAGTCTATTCACCTGATTTGGGTATGTTTGATTTGTGTGATTTATTTGGTTTGACTCCGTCGTTTCGTCCTGAGTTCTATATCGTTTTCTCATCGATTTCGTTTGTTTATTCTTCTTTTGGCGTGCGTACTCTTGAGTCGTGTCTTTCCTCCGTCACACGAATGATGATACCCACTTATAATAAAGGCTAAGAATAGAATATTTTTGGAAATAGAAAAGGTTAACCATTGGGAATCTTTGTAGACCTAGTTTATTGTTGAGGATGTCGTATTAAGATAAGTCTTATACGTATTAGGTTGTACCATTTCCGTACCGTCGTGCCCGTCTCCTGGAATACCATTGTGATTAGCTTTAGATGCCAGTCGTGTCAGTTGTGATGTTTGCATTGCTGTGGCTAAGGTGAGTTCATGACCCATACTTTTACTTGTTTTATAACTATTTTGGGGGAGAATACATGCTTGTTTTTTTATAACTAAATTCAATGCTTGTTTTATTTGAATACGCGATTGTTTACTCAAACATTACTGTTTTGTTGAAATACTTGATTGATTATTCAAATGCATTTATGTGTACATCGGTTGCATACTTGATTATTTTCGTACGGACACAAGTGTTTTAAAAACATTTATTTGGACCAAACTGAACTCATGCTTTTATCAAACTATTACGTAGAATTAGTCTAAGTCACTGAATCCCACATGCCCAAACTCATGAACCGTCAATTCCTGCAGGGAAGCGCGAGTGCTATAAATTGATCTATTGGCGATGACACCCCCGTTCGGATTGGCCAGGATGACCAAATGCGAGCGTAAAACACGTCGAAACGTGAGTTCGACTCGTGGATAGACACTTACAAAGACCTTTATTTAACGTGCTTCTAGAGCATGCACATAGTCAAGCTTCGGTTGCATGAAGTTAGTGCTGGCGTAATAGGATACACTTTATATCACATTTTACTTATTGTCCACACTTGATTATTGTATAAATATTTCTCAGAACGAAAGTATATGTGGATCTAAGATGTTACAAGTTCTGTGCGTGTGAGACTTGTAATAGGATTAGGTTAGCATATACTTGTCATGAGATGTGATTTGAAAAGGGTTTCCTTCCGATTTACGTTTTCACTAAACCAATGAACTCACCAACCTCGTGTTGACACTTTTAGCAAGCATTTTCAGGTTAAGGCGATAGCTCACTTCTGGAGGCGCTTGGCAAGGGGCATGGTCATAGACGACTCTGATAACTAATTGGGACCGCTTTATTATTATGGTCCTGTATTCCGCACTATAGTTTAAATGATGTAAACTTAATGTTTTGATAATGAAATTTTCTTCTAAACGGTTGAGGTAAAACCGTTTTTTGTACCTTGTGTTGTGATACCAATTTATTAGCACCCCAGTGACATGTATGCTTCCGCTGGACATGATTTTGGGGGTGTTACACCTTAGCAAGTGTTTGTGTTAGCTTATTTATCAGGATTATAAACTTTTGTAAATTTGGAGAATTTTATATGTCCACTTTTTTCATCTTATGAGCTTATTAATTTGACCTTATGGCTTACTTAAAATCCTAAGCTGAAATATAGATACAAAACAATACTATTACAAAACTGATATAACTTTATAAATAAAAGACCTTACGACTGTTTTGAGGCAATTCAACACATTTCGTTATGTGGAACCTGTTTGGCCGATTTCTATTATAGTAAAACCCTTTAATTTAGCTCGTTTGATCCATTAAAGATACAGTGTAACCTAAATTGACCCATTTAAATGTAAACGGGTCAAAACTGTCACATCCAGAGAATAACCTCATAATACTTGATGAAAGTTAAGTTGAGTACCTACCATCAAGAAGTCTGTATGTGACCCTGATTACATCTAGGGCCCACTTTAAGATGTCGAGCATAGAAGTCCATTGGCTAAAAATAAGAACTCTATGGCCACCATGCAAAGTGTAGGAAGAAGTCCAGCCGAGCCTGCAAGTTAGGTCTATAAACTCAAGTGAAATCAAAGAGGCAAAGAGTAAACTTGCACAGCATATCTCATTACATACCCGGCACTTTGCAAATATCATAACATGGTTATCTGATAAATTTTCAGAAGTACTATTACCATAATAAAGTTAAAGCTGCAACAAAAAATAAATGAAAGAGAAATTAGTCTACCATAGGAAAATCCAATTTAGAAATAACTTTAGGGGTATTTTGATGTTGGGAACTGAAATCATGTGATATTCAGTAATTAGTTTCAGATGATCAGTTGTAACAAAACAGGTTCTAGTAGATGGTGTTTAGATGTGCTTTCTGCTTGACATTGTGATATTCAACAAATAATTATCTTTCGAGTATTATTGCATTTTTTTTACATAATAACAAATCCAAACACCATTTCCATAACTACTAATAAGCAATCCCAAACACCCCTATATGTAAAATCTTGATCGGCCGAATCCACCCAAATATCTGTCTAACTTCCAGTCTTCCATGTTAGCAACTCTTCTCTATCTAGCAACCACCCATTGAGCATATTCATCCTAAAGAACAATATCACAAGACTACACAAAATAAATATTAACTTACATATAAAATATAAAAGTTGTTATCCAAAACTGACAATAGAAAGAGATCCCAACCTTGCCAGCGGGAGATGCCAGAAATTTTTGTCGTTCAGCTTTTGTGGGATCAGAAGAATGAGCAGCCAAACTAAGTGAAGCAACTTGAAAGACACGAAGAAATAATAATAATCAATCTTGTTGAGTTTCAGTTCAGATGGGAAATTTAAAAAACGTACCTTATTGAGAGGTTTATTGATTTTCGAGAAGAAAAAGAATAAAATAGATGATGGGGATAGATGAGAGAATTTAGAAAGAGACATGGACACATGTAAAAAAGTTCTAGCACGTGGGTAACCGTCCTATTTTCATCAGCATCAGCACTATAAACCTAATACCATCAGTATCAGCACTATTGACCATTTTCATCAGCATCAGCACTATAAAACCCGAATACCATCAGCATCAGCACTATTAACCATTTTCATCAGCATCAGCGCTATTAACCATTTTCATCAGCAGCACTATAAAACCTAGATACCATCAGCATCAACACTACTAACCATCAACATCAGCACTATTAACCATCAGCAACAAACATCAACACTACTAACTGCCCGTGTAAATTGCTTTTATCACACTTTTGTGGTTCTGAAAATAATTTAATAAAGGAGTTGCTCTAGTTAGCATGAAAATAATTCAACAGCCACAAAATGGCTAACTGGGATGACATATTTAATTGAAAGAAAACAGAAAAGCAAATTTGATCAAGGAATTAAACATTACCTGTGATATCATTGCATAAAATGAGTACGTGTGATTTACAACTTCCCTCTCTAGCGTGATAATTAAACCTCCATGTTCTGCAAAAACACATAAAACAATTAATGTCAATCAACAAATCCATAAAACAAATATACTACTACATGTTACGAATATGACAAAGACCCATCATAGTGTTTAAAAGCAGAAAGTTGGAGAATTTATTTTTTTACCTTCGCAAAAATCTGTCATAAGAAAAACATGAAAAAGACCAAGAAAAATCAACTTCCTCGATTCCCAAAACTACCATACCACCTCCTACACCACTAAACCTGAAAACCGCTCAATCCACATATCCAAAAAAAGGTCACCAAAACCACCAACCAATCAGAACCAAATATCTAAACTAAACTGGTGGCGGAGGCAACGGTTTCAGAATATGGTGGTGGCGGTGACTAAGGATTGTGGTGGTGCCGGTTGATGGTTGTTAAAGTAAAAAAAAAAAAATCTTGGCAAACCATAAATTAGTGCAGGTATAAACAATTGATTGTTATCAATCATAGAATGATTTTGAAAGAGTTACTATGTTTGTGTGTGTTTTTCTTTGTGAAAGAGGTTATGGAGATAGGATGAATAGAGATGGTGAATAGAAGAGAGATGATATAGATTTAAAATAGCAGTTTCTGACAGCTTCTGATGATTAATCGGATATAATAACATATGGGAATTAAAATTTGTACAACGAAATATTCGTGTGTTACGCACCTTACAATAAAGTAACACGTGTTTTATTTTTAGTAGAAGGGGGACGGTTAGCAGCAGTTAATTTTTAATCTTGTGGTTGATATTCATTGATGCAAGATCTACGGCGAATATCTAAAGTTGAATTAAAGCGGCTAGGATTAAAAGTAGCAAGATCTGATGGCTTAGAAGGCTGCCTCGTGTCCCCTTAAAATTAGGACTGATCGGCAATAATAATAAGGGTAATTTTTTTTTTATGTATAAAAGAAGAAACTTTTGCCGTTAAATAATAAATTATAAAAGTCCGTTGCAACACGCGGCTAATAATTAGAAAGGGGTCTTCTAAATACTCTGAGATGATTACACAATAATTAAACAATTAATGCTAACCTTCTCACTGAGATTAAAATATTAATTAATTATTATCTTCTTCTCTCTTATCAACACCAGATTCATGTATATACTATCTTCATATTTCATTTCCACAAATTACAAAAGCTCAATTTAAACACAAAATCAAACAAGCCAAAACACATAAACCCACATGATTCTTCATTATTTATTTTTGTGTACGTTCTTTAGGTTTTTTAATTTGTATTCAACAGAATCCATAGAGACATAGAGTATTTAACTTATCACAAACGGGACCGAAAAATGTGGAAATGTTCCAGACACATCATCCGACGGTGTTTTTCGGCAGTGTGGTGGTTTTCGGTGGTTCTTCTGGTGATATAAATTTCAGATTTCAAGCAAAGATCTAACCCACCAATCTGTTTTAAAAATTCAGATCTCAAACAAAGATATAAATTTCAGATCTCGTCATCGGAGCTTTAAACTGTATCGTCCAAACCAAAGAGACCAGCCATCGCCGGTATCGAAAATGGTACCTCACCTTCCAAACCAAAGAGACCAACCTGTTTTATACTGACCGTCCGAACCATATGATAAACCAATAACATGTGCTATACAATACATGAGTTTTTGTTTGTATGAATGGTGATGGTGGTCGATGCTATATGAATTTTATATGGTTTAATAGTTTAAAAAGAACTAAAAGAAAATGAAAGAGAAAAAAGTTTAGAGAGAGAAAGTTAAAAAGTAAGTTGGTGAAGAAGATTGTGGACCCTGTTAACACATAAAAAAACATAACATGCTTTTAAAAACTCTTCCCAATAAATTGAAAAAGAAAAAAAATATATATATTTAAAGAAACTTTTGGTGCATATAGTAGTACCCTTAGTTCCCTCTTTCTAAATGTAGGAATTAGAAATTTAACACTTGTTTCCTTCTAAATGTAGGAATAAGAAATTTAGGATTAGTTCCCTCATTCTAAATGTAGGAATTAGAAATTTTGGATAAGTTCTTTTTCTATTTTAAAAGTAGAATTTTGCAATTTTCGTTTTTATAGATCCCATTTAGCTTAGATACTCCTTGCTGCTCATTCATTTCTTTTTTGTTTTTATTGTGATATATATATATATATATATATATATATATATATATATATATATTATATATATATATATATATATATATATATATATATATATATATATATATATATATTTTAATTATGACTTTTTAGCCGATTATATGAGGTTTGAACTTACCATCATACAGACTCAGACAAGGTAAAACTCTCATTTTTTCAAAATATTGGCATGACCACTTCAAAATTATTTACACCTATCAGGAATTAAACTTGAAACTTCACACATTTTAGTGTGATAGTCACAACCTCATTTGTCACTAAGTCACTCATGAGTGGTTTAGAGAGCACGGTACAGAAACCCAATAGCGTGCCATTGAGATTTTTTGGGCTCCAACAACATGTCACAGTGCACAACCTTTGGTGCCATTGCATAGCCATTCGTCCCTTCGTGGGTAAAATCATGAGCTTAGTTGGGTTTTCTCTTACTATTTTTTATTTTTTAATTTTTGTGAGTGACTGAGGTATTTTTGGTGATATGTTATATGATCTACATGCATCAATAAATATTATTGTTATAAAATATGTTTTATTTGTTGTGATTTTATTGGATATATGCTTAGTTGACATACTCGTAACAGTTAGTAGTGTGTGTTAGTACACCTGCTCTCTTATTGCGGTCATTCTTATCTGTTGCATCTTTTTCAATTTCAACCATTTAGCTTTAAAAGTTTTATTTTTGTAACATATTATAATGTAAATTACCTATGAATTATAAATAAATAAATAGGTATACAGTTAATACATTCGGTAATTTTCCAAACCCTTTTCACTAGCACAACCTAGAAGCACGAAACGAATCGATTTGCCAAATAAATTAACTTCAAAAAAGTTTTGCATATTTATACTCGATTTTACTAGAAAAATTATTTCGAGAACAATGGCGCAAGTTTCGTAATTTTTCGAGTCCGTTTGGTATGTTAAATGGGTCCCACGAAAAATATTTCAAAAGTTTTCCTAACTTGTCACATATACCCCCTCCGCCCGAATGTTTACACCGCGCCCCTCCACTTTGTTTTGTCCACCTTTGGCCCCTCACCTCATATAAAAACCCAATTTTTTTATCTTTCTTCCCCATAACAACACACACACACACACACACACACACACACACACACACACATTCCTCTCCCTCTCTCTCCTCCACTTCGCCAGAATCCGCCGCCGGCTACCATACCACCGTCATCGGAAAATTTTCCGGCCAAACCCCAAACTTCACCACTGGGTAGATCCCGAACCCTACATCATTTCTGGAGCTTTCGAGCTCGAGTAGAGCTCGTTTGATACCCGTACGCCACCACACTGCCGCCACAGTCCACCACCACCACCGCCACCGCCACTTCACCTCACCTCTCCCTCTCTCAGTATGACACTCACGTGCCCCCACCCCTTTTATTTTGATGTATATCGAAAACCCTAAACCTAAATCTTTAATAAAAACATTTTTATTTTAAAACTCGTTTTAAAACCTTTGGTTTTGCTTAAAAACCGTGTGGATCTAAGTTTTGGCCGTGGAAATCATTCAGACTCGGTCCGAGTCACGCGACTCAGCCTAGTCAACTCGCGAGTCGAGTTGACTCGGGGTAAGTTGTATTTTTTTTTTCTTTAGTTTGACTTGTTTCCTTGGTTTGTAGCTCGGTTTGGATTTTTTGATTTGTTTTGGTGATGTTTGGATCCGGCCGAGAGCTGAGGCTCGCGTAGAGTCGAGTCGTGACTCGTGGTGAGTCACGGCATGTGGGGATTGGATGGTAGTTATTTTGTTTGTGGCTGTGTTTTGGATTAGGAGTGGTTTGGTTTAGGTTGAGTGTAGCCGAGAGCCCCCTAGGCTCGACGGGGAGTTAGCCGTGACTCGAGGCGAGTCACGGCATAGATTTAGATTAGTTTAATATTTGTGATTGTTTGGATTTTGTTTGGTTTTGGCTTTGGTTTATTTAGGTCGAGAACCACTTGGCCCGAATAAGGATTGAGCCGTGACTCAAGGTGAGTCACGGCGTAGATCAGTGTTTTTTTGCATTAAGGTTTGGATTTAGATGTGTTTGAGTTAGCCGAGAACCACGAAGGTTCGGATAGGGTTGAGTCGTGACTCACGGGAGTCACGACAATGGTCGTTATGTTTGGTTGCATCGAATTGTGTTTAGTTGAGACTCACGGGAGTCTCGGCCGTGTCGTACTCGAGGTTAAAAAACCTCGAGTCTACTTTATATTAGTTTTGTCGTTATTTTATTTTCCGTTAATTACTTATTTATTTGTTTATCCATATGGTGTTTCGGGATAATATTTGACAATATGGGATACGATTTGGAAATTTGACTTGTATATAATAATAAACTATGCTTGGATGAGATTAGATGTTATTGGATTTACGGTATTAGCCGATGGACCTTATGGACGATTTTGGTACTTGAGACGGAAGAGTGTGTTAGACTCATAAGAGTTTAACATATTTGGACCCGAACTTACACAAAATGGTCGATAAACGTGACAACTAATGTACCCGCGAATGATAATGTCTAATTATATATTTAACTTGTAAGTGTGACGATAAAACTTATATTCAAGAGTCGTAACGAATTGGAAATGCTTTATAAACGGACGCATCATGTCCAAATTTTGATAAAATCTTTTGTAACTTAATCGTTTATAATTACTTAATATCCTAAAAACCTTTTCGAAACTTATACGTTTTCTTCCTAAATCATAACGTTTTATCAACTTTTTAGGTTACGGGTAAAACACCGAAACAACCTATTGATATTTTTCTTTCTTGTTTTTCTTATTTTATATCTTTTTCTTAATCTTAGTTCTTCTCTCTTTCGTTATTCTTTTCTTCGTATCCGTTTGTGTTTGCCGACTTTTATTACTTAACTTCTCGTATCCGCACGAGTCTTAAACGTTTATTCCTCTCAAACGCCATTGAAATAAAACCTTTTTATTTCAAATACGAGTATTACTTTATAAATCGCTTTGAGGTTTATTGTTGAGACATACTATTCACTTATTAAGTTGTGCTATGGTTCATTTGTTGTGCTGTACCATCTGATCATTTGTGAAATCTTGTTTCTCTACTACTGCTAAGGTGTGATTCGTAGCCTCACTTTTACTTTTAATTGTTTATAAACCCATGGGGGAGATACATGCTATTTACTTATTTATATGAGCACAATTGTTTATTGGTATGATATTCCTGACTAAAATGATAATGCTAAGTACCGTCCTTGCCAAAAGCAAGTCCCTCGATCATGAACCATTAATCACTTGCGAGTGAGCGCGATTATAGTTTATAGGCCTATAGGAATTGACCCTCCCGCCATATTGACTAAGGTCGGTCCGTATGTGATGTACTATATTCGATTTTCACTAGGTATCTGGCAAAGTACCTAGCTTTGGGGGCAACTATTATATTATGAAATTCCGTGGTTGCTGTCGACTTACGCCAAGGTTATTGGTGCCGGTTAACGTTTTGTGTCTCATGAGCTTAGCAAAATTATTTGACGCTTACCCGATATCTGTATTTGTTCCATATATCTTCCAGACTTAAAATCTTGTGCTCAATTGCTTTATTTATTAAACCTATGGATTACACTCAACTTTTGTGTTGACTTTTTAGCATGCTTTATCTCAGGTAATTGATGCATACTTCTAGGCACTGGGAGTGGCTAAAGACTTTTGTTGGCTATCTTTGGCTTTACTATTTATCTTTACTATCTTTTACAATTTTATCATTCGAAAAACCTATTAAACTATGGTTTATTTCCGCTGCAACTTATGTTTGAGAGTCTTTTAAACTCTAAATTTTAAATTTTGTATTCGAATGATATGTTTTTGCTAAAACGTCTCGTTATGAGATCGTTTCCTATGGATGTGACTGTCTTACCCCTCACGTAGCACCCCAAGCTCCGTTTCGCTGCCATATTCCGAGTTGGGGGTGTTACAGAATGGTATCAGAGCCACTGTTTATAGAGAACGAGGTCATACTCAACTATAAACATTTTTGTGTGTGTTAAAACATTTTCGAAATCGATAGCCATCAGCCCTCCGTGCCACTTCGCTCTTTAATTGCTTTACTGAAACTTTTATGTGTGCATGCTTTTGCACTATTATATGCTTGGATTTTCCGCTGCTATCTCACTTCATATAAAACTATTTTTATAAAAATTCGGCTAGAATTTTTATACTTTTCCGATACTCCTTGTAGAGTATTATGTCTACATCAGTCCCTACCGGTCAGTTATCAGTTGCACCCGTTGATCACCCACTTGCACCACCGAGTCCAGAGGAGGACCCACACCCTATTGATGTACCTCACCCGGAGAATGACGAGATGGATGATGATGAGGAGATGGATGATGATGAGGAAATGGATGATGATGATGATGATGATGATGAAGATGACGATGAGGAGCCATTGGAGGAGGAGCAGGAGGCTCTCCCCATGCCACCTTCACCAGCAGTGTCGGACATTACTTATGAGTCCGATACTTCATGATAAGATCATTGTAGCTCTTAGACTATGTCTAACACAATTTATATCTAGGAATGATAATGTTCATAAGATCAATAACTTAGCGGAATAAGAACAATATCATAAACAAGGTTTTTCATTCATCATCATCTCTACTCTAACAAACTTACAAACCTAGGCATCCATTGTGGGAACTTGATGCCTAGAACACACTAATTAATTAACATGTTCTACCTTGATCAAGTAGAACATGTTCTCTAAACTAAAACACTAATTAACCACTAAACCCTAGGCGTTTTCCCAATCCCTACGCCTAGGTTCCCACACACACACACCTTTGGTGTTTACATCTTTGACACACACGTTATTCTAATTCCCTGTGTTTCTTTATATACTAGAAACATTAGGGTTACAAAGGATATATTCTATAAATATAAAAGATCTTTATCTTGTTGCCGAATTCTTCCTTTGTCATCTTTAGTCCTTCATCTTTCATATGTTTTGTCTTATCAACTCAAATATAATTCCCAACAATCTTCCCCTAGTTGATAATGACAAAACCACATAATCACGAACTTCCCCTGAAGCTAAAATATATGAAAGATATTGACTTCCCCTTAATCCATGCTTATCACCAAGGATCTTCAAGTTGCAGCTTCAATATATATATTCTTCCCCTTTTTGTCTTATCCACTAGGGGACTCAAAATAAATGCAACTTTGATCTTTACAACCACAAACCAATATTACACTTCCAATCCAGTCTTCCAAAGTCTTGTATTACCCTCCATGAAGTACACCAAAATGCTTACTAAAAATGAATCCAAGACAGTAGAAACCTAAACCTTCAGTAGTAATAACGACTCACAGGTGTTAAAATCTTCCCCACGAATGATGCATGTAGTGACCAAAAGAACTTGTCGAATAACTATCCACCATAGTAACAAGAAGATAAGTTCTTTATCTTGAACCTGATTCACAAAAATATTCAAGAATAATAAACATCTGGTCACAATCCAAATTCCAAACGTGTGTATTCTGTCCAACCATCACGATAACCTGATTTGGACCTTAACCAATAGCTTCAACAAGCAGCACATAAGGATTATTGACAGTAGCTTCCCCTTAAATAAGCAACTCCAATAAATCTCAAACAATCATCTTGTGTGTCTTATTGTGTGTGTCTAACATCTTTCTTCTAACCGAGAACTAAAAATCCTTCAATTCTGTATGTGTGTAGATCCAATAATCATATTAAACCTCTTCTTATGTGTGTCAATCTCATCCAAGTAATCTGCTCATTACATGTACTCGTAAAAACCTTAACAACCTTGAAAACATTCTTCTATCAATCAGCTCGACATCAACTCAGAAGTAGCAGTACTTTAAAAACAATCAGTACTTTCAAATATACGAGCAGTACTTTAGTCGAGCAACAGTACTTTGGATGAACAGCAGTACCTTACAGCAGTACGTTGAAGAGAGCAGTACTTTGAGATTAACAGTACTTTGGAGCAGTACTTTGAATATCCAACGAGCAGTACTTTGCAATATACGATCATTACCTTGACTGAGCAGTATATTGTAATAGCTTCCACTGACCCAACTTTTGACTGATTCATTAACCGACAGCTATCTTTAAAAATAATCAATATTTACAAGATACCAAGTCATAACGACTGCTCTTCAATATTGCACTGTATCAGACCCACGTGACTAATAACGACAAAACAGCTAACAATAACAGCAGTACACGCATGTCGAACATCCAATCATCAAACAAAAGTTATTACTCATTAAATCCATCTGACCTACTTTCTCCAATTCAGTAGCAAATCGACAAAATAGTCGATCAATAATATTTAAATATTGGAGTAACCGACCCACGATCTTTTGACCTCAGACACCTTTATCGAAAATTCAACCAAGTAAGCGACAAACAAAAATCCCATACTGTACGAGATTATAAAATTATTCGACCAATTAATATCTTTAAGCAAACCGACCCCACAATTGTACGATCCACTTTTGCAGAAGTCGATAATTAAAATTAATATACCATCGACCCCGCAACCGACCAATTAATTCTCGTCAATTAATTCTCGTCTGCACTTTATCGCCAAGTATCCTTAAAAAACCAAATCGATACCTTTACTGCTTCAAATATGCTCTTCTTCGACACAATAAAAACCTTGTAACATCCTAGATATCACGAGCCCCAGGCTCTGATACCAATTGATAAGATCGTTGTAGCTCTTAGACTATGTCTAACACAATTTATATCTAGGAATGATAATGTTCATAAGATCAATAACTTAGCGGAATAAGAACAATATCATAAACAAGGTTTTTCATTCATCATCATCTCTACTCTAACAAACTTACAAACCTAGGCATCCATTGTGGGAACTTGATGCCTAGAACACACTAATTAATTAACATGTTCTACCTTGATCAAGTAGAACATGTTCTCTAAACTAAAACACTAATTAACCACTAAACCCTAGGCGTTTTCCCAATCCCTACGCCTAGGTTCCCACACACACACACCTTTGGTGTTTACATCTTTGACACACACGTTATTCTAATTCCCTGTGTTTCTTTATATACTAGAAACATTAGGGTTACAAAGGATATATTCTATAAATATAAAAGATCTTTATCTTGTTGCCGAATTCTTCCTTTGTCATCTTTAGTCCTTCATCTTTCATATGTTTTGTCTTATCAACTCAAATATAATTCCCAACACTTCAGATGCATTGGGTCATGCTCTAGCTACCGAGGTGACGTCTGGACCACCGTCTATGTTTGAGATTGGCGAGTCTTTGACTGCACAGCAAGTTGCCCCTACCGAGCTTAGAGCCGAGCTAAGTCATTTGAGGTAGGACATCTCTTGGTGCCAGGGCCGTTATATGTCGATGTCTAGGCAATTGTGTGCGCGAAAGTCTGATGTTTTAGAGTTGAGGACAGAGATTAAGGGAGATAGGAAAGCTACAGGTGATTTGTATGTGGAGTTGTATGAGCAGGTTGCGAGGTTGAGTTCTACAGAGAAGGCAGATACAGAGATTCGAGAGCGTTAGGCATCATTAGAGAAGAGGATGACATAGGCCGAGTAGATTGTGGAGAAGTTGGACCTTGGAGCGGTGTTCATTGATATTGATTATCGTCGTTACCAGCATAGTATTCAGGAGTTGAGGGACGAGTTACATGCCATGCAGTGGCAGGCGTACTATAATAGGATGGCGCATTTTCGTTTTGATGACAGTATTGATGTTTTAGCTATGTACGGGGGAGACCGTCAGTGAGAGTGTAGTGATCATCTTATTTATGGTAGTTTAGTATCATGATAGTGGTTTACCTTTGTACGTGCTCAACTGAATAGTTTCAGTTAGTAGATTTTATCAGAAACTTGTAATCGTTTTGCATATCTTGTAAGACTTATAGCAAGTATTAAAATCTATGATGTATTTTGGTGATGTACTATTATTGGTGTTGAATGCGTGCTATATTATGATGATATCATGGTGTTGTTTATCTTGTGATGTGATTCTGTTATGTTAATCAAATACTTACAGTGTTGTACATTTGTGATGATTGATAGAATTATGCCGCCTAGGAAGATGACTCCAGCTGCGATTCAGAAGTTTATTGATGATGGCATTGCCGCGGCGCTTGCTGGGCAGGCGGGTGTTGGCAACCCGAATGTTGGACAAGCAGGAGTGCAAGCTGTCAATGATAACCGTTTCTGTACTTATAAGGAGTTCATGAATTGTAAGCCTACTACCTTTAAAAGAACTGAAGGAGCTGTTGGTTTAACTCAGTGGTTTGAGAAAATGGAGTCGGTGTTTCTAAGGAGTAATTGTTCTGAGGATTGCAAGGTGAAGTATGTGACAGGTACCTTGGTGGAGCATGCATTGTCTTGGTGGAACGCTTATGCTCATGATATGGGGTTAGAGAATGCTTATAATACTTCATGGGAAGAGTTTAAGAAGGAGACGGTCAAGAAGTATTATTCTCGTAGTGATATGAGGAAGTTGGATAATGAGTTCTACAGTTTGGCTGTAAAGGGTGTTGATCTTGCTACTTATGTGCGTCGATTTCAAGAAATGAAGGTTTTCTATGCTCACATGGTGCCAGATAATGAGAAATTACTGGAGAAGTTCATTGGTGGTTTACCTTCAAGCATTGAAGGGCATGTGACATCCTACAACTCTCATACTCTGGATGATGCTATTCGCCTATCTGAATGACTTATGGATCAAGTGGTTAAGCATGGCACTGTTCAGAATGGTAACAACTATGACAACAAACGAAAGTGGGAGGACAACAGGAGAAACAAAAACTACAACAACTTCAACAACCGCAACAACAACAGTCACCCTCACCATAACCATCACCACCACAACAACAACAACTAGTACCGTAACAACAATCATCACCACCAGCAGAACAGAAGACAAGAGACTGTTAAGGCTTATGTGGCTGCACCAACACAAGTTGGAGGGTATGCTGGGCCGCATCCATTTTGTGATAAGTGTAATCAGCATCACGCTGGACCATGCACAGCTAAGTGTCAGAAATGTCAGAAGACAGGGCATATAGCTAAGAATTGTAAGAACAGAGCTGTGACTAATGGTAATGCCACCCAGCCAGTGGTAACTTGTTTTGGATGTGGAGAGCGTGGTCACTACAAGAGTCATTTCCAAAAAAACACTAGTTGGAGAACTGAAGGCGCTCATGGTAGAGCATATGTGATGGGCAATGGGGAGTAGCAGCAGGATCCGAAAGTAGTCACCGATACGTTTCTACTCAACAATCATCATGTTAAAGTTTTATTCGATTCCGGTGCCGATATGAGTTTTGTATCTTTTGGGATTTCACCACTACTTGATATCACCTCTACCCCTTTAGACACTAGTTATAGTATTGAGCTAGCTAATGGCAACTTAGTTACCACTTGTACCGTAATCCAAGGTTGTACCCTAAACCTTCTAGATCACCCGTTTAGTATCGATCTCATGCCCATTGAAATCGGAAGCTTCGACGTAGTGGTTGGTACGGATTGGCTATCCAAACATCATGCGAGTATTGTTTGTAGTGAACAAGTTGTTCATATCCCTCTTAATGGCGAAACCTTGGTTGTCCGTGGAGACCGTAGCGAAACCCGTTTGAATATCATATCTTGTATTAAGACCTTGAAATACATCGAGAAATGATGTCATGCATTTCTAGCACATGTGTCCAAGAAGGAGTCAGGAGAGAAGCGACTCGAGAATGTTCCGATTGTGCGTAACTTTCTTGAAGATCTGCCTGGACTTTCACCGGTTCGACAAGTGGAATTATTGATTGACCTAGTTTCGGGAGCTAGACCCGTAGCACGTACACCGTATCGACTAGCTCCGATGGAGATGCAAGAGTTGTTGGATGAAGGGTTTATTCGACCGAGTTCCTCACCCTGGGGAGCATCAGTGTTATTCGTGAAGAAGAAGGACGGATCATTTAGGATGTGTATTGACTACCGTGAACTGAACAAGCTAACAGTGAAGAACCGCTACCCGTTACCTAGAATCGATGATTTGTTCGAACAGCTACAAGGATCAGGTTACTATTCCAAGATAGATTTACGGTCAGGTTATCATCAACTCAGAATCCGGGAAGAGGATATTCCCAAGACAGCGTTCAGAACTCGATATGGCCACTATGAGTTTCAAGTTCAAGTGATGCCCTTTGGTTTGACAAACGCACCTGTTGTATTCATGGATCTCATGAACCGAGTGTGTAAACCATAATTGGACAAGTTTGTTATAGTTTTCATCGAAGACATTTTGATCTACTCTAAGAGTGAAGAAGAACACAAGCAACACCTGACGATAATTCTTAAGTTGCTTAAGGAAGAGCAATTGTACGCAAAGTTCTCTAAGTGTGAATTTTGGATTTGCAAGGTACAATTTCTTGGTCATGTGACTGACAGCAAAGGGTTACATGTAGATCCCGCGAAGATCGAAGCTATTGAGAACTCGCCAACGCCTTCTAACGCCACAGAAATCCGTCAATTTCTGGGATTGGCTGGATATTATAGGAGATTCATCGAGGGATTCTCCAAAATATCTAAACCGTTAACTATGTTGACTCAGAAGGATAAGAAGTATGTATGGGGAAAGGACGAAGAAGAAGCATTTCAAACCCTGAAGCAAAAACTTTGCAGTGCACCGATTTTGGCATTACCAGATGGAGTTGAAGATTTCGTAGTTTATTATGACGCATCATATAAAGGGTTAGGAGCAGTTTTGATGCAACGAGGGAAAGTTATGGCATATGCTTCCCGACAACTTAAGACTCATGAGGAGAAGTATACCACACATGATTTGGAGTTAGGAGCAATGGTTTTTGCACTCAAAATGTGGAGGCACTACTTATATGGGACGAAGTGTATTGTCTTTACCGATCACAAGAGTCTTCAACATATTTTGGATCAGAAGGAGTTGAATATGAGGCAACGACGATGTTTGGAAACCTTAAGCGACTATGATTGTGAAATTCGATACCACCCGGGAAAAACGAATGTCGTGGCAGATGCCTTGAGCCGGAAGGAACGGTTGAAGCCGCTACGAGTTTGAGCTTTGGTTTTGACTATCAATTCAAACCTTCCCGCCCAGATTCTCCATGCTCAAGAAGAAGCCGTGAAACAAGAAGACCTCAAGAGTGAGAATCTTTATGGTATGATACATAAGAAGTTTGAGAAGCGTTCCGATGGAACTTTGTGTTTTAAGGGAAGAAGTTGGGTACCGCGTTTTGGAGGACTGCGAGACTTAATCATGCTCGAGTCTCATAAGTCAAAGTACTCTATACACCCAGGATCCGAAAAGATGTGTCACGATCTCAAGGAGTTATATTGGTGGCCAAACATGAAAGCCGACATTGCCGATTATGTTCGCAGGTGTCTTACATGCGCGAAAGTTAAAGCCAAACATCAGAAACCGTCTGGTCTTCCACAGCAACCTGAGATTCCTAGATGGAAATGGGAACGAATTACTATGGACTTCATCACCAAACTTCCAAGGACTTCAACCGGTTTTGACGCTATTTGGGTTATAGTCGACCGACTAACGAAATCAGCACATTTTCTACCCATCAAAGAGAACCACAGTATGGACAAGTTGACTAGACTTTATGTGAAGGAAATAGTATCGAGAAATGGAGCACCAATATCTATCATCTCTGACCAAGACAGCAGGTTTACTTCTAACTTTTGGCAATCACTTCAGGATGCCTTTGGCACGAACCTCGACATGAGTACTGCATACCACCCACAAACCAATGGCCAAAGTGAAAGGACAATTCAGACTTTAGAAGATATGCTTCGAGCATGTGTAATTGATTTTGGAAACGGGTGGGATACCCATTTGCCTTTGATTGAGTTTTCGTACAACAACAGTTATCATGCAAGCATTAAGGCTGCACCGTTTGAAGCATTGTATGGTCGAAAATGCCGATCACCCATTTGTTGGGCTGAAGTAGGAGAAGCTTAGCTTATTGGGCCGGATATTGTTCATGAGACGACCGAGAAGATCGTACAAATTAAGAACCGATTACAAGCCGCAAGAGACCGACAGAAGAGTTACGTAGATGGGAAGCGTAAACCACTAGAGTTTTAAGTTGGAGATAAGGCTATGTTAAAAGTCTCACCATGGAAAGGCGTGATACGGTTTGGTAAGCGAGGAAAGCTGAACCCGAGGTACATTGGACCGTTCAAGATTTTGAACAGGGTTGGTCCTGTAGCCTACAGACTGGAGCTACCTCCCGAGCTTAGTAGAGTACACCCCACTTTCCATGTGTCAAATTTGAAGAAGTTTTTATCCGATGAGGCAGCCGTAATTCCACTCGATAAAATCCAGATTGATGAGCAATTGAACTTTATTGAGGAGCCCGTCGAGATTAAGGAACGTGAGGTCAAACGACTAAAGATGAGTCGTATTCCCATTGTGAAAGTCCGTTGGAATTCCAAGAGAGGACCCGAGTTCACCTGGGAACGCGAAGACGAGTTCAAGCGCAAGTACCCTTACCTTTATGAAACCAGGACTGATAAGTTTAACCAAAATCCGGGACGAATTTCCCAATATGATGTATGTGCTATAACATCCGGTAATTTTCTAAACCCTTTTCACTAGCCAAATATTTATTTTCCCTGAACTTATTTGAACTTGAGAAACGTGAGATATCTTGAGAAACGTGAACGTTATCCCTTTATTATGTCAGCATAACCTAGAAAGCATGAAACGAATCGATTTGCCAAATAAATTAACTTCGAAAAAGTTTTGCATATTTATACTCGTTTTTACTAGAAAAATTATTTTGAGAACAATGGCGCAAGTTTCGTAATTTTTCGAGTCCGTTTGGTACGTTAAATAGATCCCGCGAAAAATATTTCAAAAGTTTTCCTAAATTGTCACATATACCCCCTCTGCCCGAATGTTTAAACCGCGCCCCTCCACTTTGTTTTGTCCACCTTCGGCCCCCTACCTCATATAAAAACCCATTTTTTTTCTCTTTCTTCCCCATAACAACACACACACACATACATATTCCTCTCTCTCTCTCTCTCCTCCATTTCGCTGGAATCCGCTGCCGGCCACCACACCACCGTCGTCGGAAAATTTTCCGGCCAAACCCCAAACTTCACCACCGGGTAGATCCCGACCCCCACATCATTTCTGGAGCTTTTGAGCTCGAGTAGAGCTCGTTTGATACCCGTATTCCACCACACCGCCGCCACAGTCCACCACCACCACCACCACTTCACCTCACCTTTCCCTCTCCCGGTATGACACTCACGCGCCCCTACCCCTTTTATTTTGATGTATACCGAAAACCCTTACCCTTAATCTTTAATAAAAATGTTTTTATTTTAAAACTCTTTTTAAAACCTTTTGTTTTGCTTAAAAACCGTGTGGATCTAAGTTTTGGCTGTGGAAATCATTCGGACTCGGTCCGAGTCACGCGACTCAACCGGGTCAACTCGTGAGTCGAGTTGACTCAGGGTGAGTTGTATTGTTTTTTATTTAGTTTGTCTTGTTTCCTTGGTTTGTAGCTCGGTTTGGATTTTTGGATTTGTTTTGGTGATGTTTGGATCCGGCCGAGAGCTGAGGCTCGCGTATAGTCGAGCCGTGACTCTTGGTGAGTCACGGCATGTGGGGATTGGTTAGTAGTTATTTTGTTTGTGGTTGTGTTTTGGATTAGGAGTGGTTTGGTTTAGGTTGAGTGTAGCCGAGAGTCCCCAAGGCTTGACGGGGAGTGAGTCGTGACTCGAGGTGAGTCACGGCATAGATTTAGATTAGTTTGATATTTGTGATTGTTTGGATTTTGTTTTGTTTGGCTTTGGTTTGTTTAGGCCGAGAGCCACTCGGCTCGAATAAGGATTGAGCTGTGACTCAAGGTGAGTCACGACCTAGATCACTGTTTGTTTGCATTAAGGTTTGGATTTGGATGTGTTTGAGTTAGCCGAGAACCACAAAGGTTCGGATAGGGTTGAGTCGTGACTCACGGGAGTCACGACAATGGTCGTTATGTTTTGTTGCATCGAATTGTGTTTAGTTGAGACTCACGGGAGTCTCGGCCGTGTCGTACTCGAGGTTAGAAAACCTCGAGTCAACTTTATATTAGTTTTGTCGTTATTTTATTTTCCGTTACATACTTATTTATTTGTTTATCGATATGGTATTTCGGGATAATATTTGACAATATGGGATATGATTTTGACATTTGACTTGGATATTATAATAAACTATGCTTGGATAAGATTGGACGTTATTGGATTTACGGTATTAGCCGATGGACCTTATGGACGATTTTGGTACATGAGACGGAAGAGTATGTTAGACTCATATGTAACACCCCCAATTTCGTCTATGCAGTGGAATTCAAACTGGGTATTACTTGACAGTACAATAGTCATAATAATAGAAAACAATCTCTAACTAAGTCATTTAAAAAAGACATATCATTCGAATTATAGAAATACATCAGAGTTTACAAAGATAGGTCCCAGTTGGTTCCATGTTTAAAAAATACATCAATAATAAGTATTTGATGTTTATCGAATGATGAAATAGTTATAGCCTTCTTGATTGATTATGTGCCCCTCCGTGCCAGCCTCTAACATCATGGACCTGAAATACATGCTTAAAACTGTTAACACAAAGGTTGAGTGAAATTCATATAGTTTATTTAGTGGTTGAACACAATGTGAGTTAAGATCTCACACTCATGGTTGGAAAACAAAACAGTTATTATTGCTCATAAATACAATTACCACATAGGGATAGTGCATTCGTTGCTCTAGGTTACTAGCACCGAAGTATTAAGTTTTCTAGTTTCTAGTTTCTGCTTAGTTCACAATTGTACCTAGTCCGTTAGTTCGAGATCATACCAAGTCCATTAGATCGAGATCATACCAAGTCCATTAGATCGTGATCATACCAAGTCCATTAGATCGTTATTGTACCAAGTCCGTTAATTCAACAAATGATTCATGATTTGTCGTTTTACCTAGAGTTAGCAAATATAGTGCGTCTGCCTGCCTTAATTGGGTCAACACTAACAGTTACTTTAATCCCAATAGATCTAACCATAGTATTCGTACTTACTACGCATAGTTCTCAATGGTTCATGATAAAGAAACTCTAAGTAGGACAATAATGTTACTTAGCATAAATAAACATTTGCAAATAATTGTGACTGTCATAAAATAGTTGAGCATGTATCTCCCCCAAAGAGTTTATAAAACAAGTATAAAAACGGGACTATGACTCACCGTGAGTTAGATGATGTTTAAGGATATAACAAAATTGCTGGATAAGACGGGAAAACGTCTACGTGCAACCTACAATAGAACGTTGCGACTTAGGTTTGGAATAGTGTCTAAGAAAATATAAACAAGCCTATATGTGTCATTATATTGATCATGATGTAGTACTTGGTAGTTTTGTGTATGTTGTTTTATAGAAACGGTTTATGAAACATTTTTAGTTTATATATCTCGTACTACCGTTCGGGCCATCATAATTCAGAGGTCATGTAGTAAACGTTCGAGGAGCTAGGACACTTTAATTCGTAAATCCAGCAACTCGTCGATCCGTTTACCCAAATGAAACCCCTCACATGAAGCTCCCTAGTTTTGTAGTACTCAATTATGGAAAACATAAGTTTTGCTTGTTTGATTACGTGACATATAAGTTAAGTGGTTACATGGTTTGAAAAATAAGTTTGGTCATAATCTGCAAGTGAGTTTGGGTAAATCTAAATGTCTAATGAAAGTTATATGGTACTTGATTTAGTGTAAGTAACTTAAATGGTTTTATAAGTTCTCGTCGTTTTACAAAAGTTACTATTCTGAAGGTAAAATAAACTTAGAAAAGTTATTTTGAATGAAGATTGTTATTTTATGAAGTTCATTATGTTTAGTGAGTAATTAGTTTTGAAAATCACATGGTTCTTAATTACTTGACAAGTGAAATACTAAACTTTTGACGCCGAAAATCTGTTTTACATTTTGAGGCAGAAAACTGCCTTTGTTTGGTGTTTTCAGGCCGAGTTTCCTCGTGTTGGACGTAAAACATCGTTCCGGAAAACTTTCATGTCTTAAATTTGAGATGAATCGGATCAGAAGGTCCTCTAAAATTTTCCAGATCTGAGCAGTGAGCTTGTTGGCAGTTTTTAGGTTCTAAGTTTCGCTAACTCCTTTTTATTATAATTTTTGACTCGTTTAGTCGTTTAGGGTGATTCAAATTGCTACATTTTCCTTGTAAAATCCTCTTTAACAGTAAATAATTTCCCAAGGTCATGGGTATTTAGTTTGGTCATGTTTCATAGCATAAATTCACTAATTTTACTTGTTTACTTACATAGGTTAACATATAAATGTAAGCTTGATTTTTAAGGATTTGTACATCATGATATCAATATAACTAGACATATATAGCATAGATTAAACATATTTAGGACATAACAAGCATGAAATCATAGAATGATGGTTGTGATTATGTGCTTACAACTTTTGGCCTAACAAAAGGGAAATCAAGAATCAAGACCTAGGACAAGGACTTAGAGCTCTTCTCTCTTGGATTTCTTCACTACTCTTGTATGATCAAGGTTGTGCTATGGCTTGTGCAAGACTTTGATAAGTCCTTGGTGACTTGATTGGATTTAAACTCAAGAGAATCACCAAAGAATGCAAAGGACTTGATGTGGTGTAGGTCCACACGAATTATGGATCCAAGTAGCCTTTATTACTTGTTAGACAACTTGAATAAATCCAAATTAATCTAAACGAGAAACTCTAACAAATTGTTTATTGCTAATTCGGAATCTTAACAATAACAATGAAGAACACAAGATAACTAACTTCGTGATTCTATTAACTTTCAATATCAACTAACTCGTACTCAATACTCGTATCAAAACTAATGCCTTAGGGTTCCTTTTATACACCAAGGAAACCCTAGATACAAAATGTGTAGAAGGATAAAGGTATCTAACCATATCTTCTATAAAGATAACTACGTATCCTTTCCTAACTTATAGCTAACAAACTTCCTATAATTCATAAACAGACTTAACTATTTCTGTCGACCAGACTTAACTATGCTATTATGTCTACCAGACTTAACAATGTACTGGCAGACTTAACTATGACTAGACTTAACTAAGTAACCCAGCAGACTTAAGTCTGTTCTTCATATTTAAGTCTTCTCTTGTGATAATTCCCAACAATCCTCCCCTAACTTGATCTTCATGCTTCATGAACTTCAAGTTCCTTTCTGATAAGCTTCTTGAGGATTGAACTCTGAACTCTTGGAATTATCTTGAACTTTAATTCTTCAAATCATCAAATCTGATCTTATGCAGCAACTTTCATCATCAAATTTGACACCAGCTGATCTTCACAGCAATAATGACTACATGTACATCAATTCTAAAAGTTTCATACTATTCTCATCACTTCCAGGTGTGTTAACTCTTGTGAGAGGTGAATCATTGAAAATTAATGGATTTGATGTCTCTTTACCAGATAGCCATTAACTACTGGAGTAGCCAATGTTTTGGTGTGTAAGACCATGGTACATTGATAACCATATGATTTTTAGCAAACCATCAGCTATCAACGGATTTGTTTTGTCTTTACCAAAAGCCGTTTGCTTTTGGACTAGCCAATTATCTGGTGGAATCAGACCTCACCTTGGTGAATTGATTACCAATTATGGTTTTCCACAGCCTTTACCACAAGCCATACTCTTGTGGGCTAGCCAACTCTTCACTATCATAGATATGGTGAGTTGATTACCATACAATTTTTTGCAAATTGTCAGCCATAAACGGATTTGAAATATCTTTACCAGAGCCGTTTGCTCATGGATTAGCCAGTCCTTATGTGGGTTAAACATGGTGGACTGATGACCATTTGTTGTGTTAGTGCAAAGCACCTTCACCAAGTACGTGAGAAGTTCCTTTAGTCTCACTTAACAACTTGAAAATTCTTTCAAACACTTTCAAGCACCCCAAGTTGCTTCTTTTAGTGACTGCAACTTAATCAAATCCAATATCTGCTCATACACTTCATCCCTCTTGTCTGCATACAACTTCTTTTCCAACATTTCTTTGTAGACTCTAGGTGGTAGGGGATACTCCACTTCTGCCAACATGTAGATATGAGCTCTCTGTAATGATAAGCAATGTACCTGACAGCTGTGAAAATATCTCCATCTGACAATTTCTTGTTGGTATGGCAGCTTCCAAATTTCATCTGTTCTTGAAGGTAGCTCAAACATAACCTTTAGATCTCCCCAAAAGACCCTTTCAAACTCCTCCTCAGGTCTAGTGTCTCCATGTCTGATATTCACTAATTTGTACAACTCATTGAGATCTTCCCTAGTTAGATCATTTAACAGCCCTGGAAAATTGACATACACCACATCAGTATTATCCTCCCTTATGATCTGATAAGCTGCTCTCAATCCAGTCTTGATGATTTGATATATGACAATCTTGGCTGGTTGTGCTGAACTCTCAGGAATTGATCCCATGGTGAACTCCTCAGATGAAGGCTCCTCTTCTTCTGATTCTTCTTCCTCTTGCACTTTGTTCTTGGACACTGATTTGGCCTTCCTAGATATACTCTTTCTTCTGGTCCATTTGATAATGGGCTTTTCAACTTTTACTTCACTAGATCCCTTCTCAGCCTCAGATGCTTTTTCAATCACTTTCTCAACTTCAATAACAGGCTCAGACTTTGTCACCTTTTGTCTTTTGAAGCTTCTTCTAATAGCATCTTCATAATCTATAGGTTTATAACCTTGATCCCTCTCATATGCCTTTAGATACAATTCTTGAATCTCTTCATAGGATCTTCGTTTCATCTTTTCAAAGGTTGAGTGCATCATGTTCTTCAGATACATCTTCATATCATGCATCCTTTCTTGCTTAGAAAGTTTCATACTTGCACCACTTTTCTTCTGAGTTTGCTTTATCTTTGACATGAAATCCCCCAAAGTTTCTGAAACCCTTCTAGCATTGATAAATTCTGCTAGTTGTTTGGCTCTCTCCTCTGTAGTCAACCCTTCAATAGCTTTGAGCTCCTCCAACTTTGCTCTTAGCTCATCATCTCCTTCAATCATTTGCATTAGAGGATCTGCAGACTCTTCTGACAACTTCTTTGCAAGCATCTCATCTTGCCTCTTTTGCTCTTCCTCTTTATCTATCTCTGCTTGTTCTTCTGCTTGTATCCTAGCAATCTTAGCTAGAGATGCTTCCTCTTCTCTTTGATGCTTCTTTGATTTCTTTGGTTGAGGAGTCTCAATCAAGATCTGCTTTCCTTCCCTTTGCTTGCCAACAGACTTATAATCCTGAGCAGACTTAATTACCTCACCAGACTTAACGACATCATCACCAGAATTAACCTCATCAGCATTATCACCATCAGACTTAATAACCTCAGCAGACTTAATAATCTCCTCATCAGAATTAATTTCTTCATCAATTATCAACTTTCTTTTTAGCCTTCTTTTCTTGTTTTCTTGTTGAATTTTGCTCAGAGATTGGGCTAAGGTTTCTGCTGCTTCCATTCCTTCAGGACTTATATCTGCACCTTCAGTTGGTTTATCCTGAGCTGGAGTCTTAAAAGTCTGTTCTTCATCTAAATTCCTCCCCTGTTTGGAAGAATTTTCATCCTTAGCCCCTTCCTCATCAGCAAAAGTAACCCCCTTTTCTTTCATCATCTTCTCCATTTTCTTCACTTTCCTGACTAATGTCACAACAGCTCCACTCAAAGCTTTATTGGCCTTCTCCAATGCTGTTACTCTATCAACCAAAGTAGGCACCAGTTGCAGAAGACCTTCCACAGTCATAGAAGTAGATTCCTCCTCCTGAGTAGGACTTGGAACCTGAGTGTGCTGTGGTGGTGAAGGTGGTGTGGGTGTAGGTGCTCTGGGTTGAGATGATGGACTTGGTTGTGGTGTGGGTGATGTTGCTTGTTCCTGGGTTTGCTCCTCATGGGTTGGCTCCACTTGTGCAGCACTAGATGTACCTGCAATGTTAGTTGTACCAGAAAGCATAGCAGGCAAAAGTGGCCAATGTACCCCAGAAAAACCCCTTTTCATATTTGCAAAGATTTTATCTTTAAAAGCCACACTTACATAAGTCTGCATTTTATTGTCAGTTTCAAAATTCAAAATCATTTGCAGAAATCGAGGGTACATTAAAAACTTGTGTTTATTATTGACATTTGCTTCCATGCCATCAAAAATAAGCTTTGAAAAATTAAAAGTCTTTCCAAGTGAAAGACAGACCAATGCAGAAGCAATATTGCTTCCAAACTGATCCCATCCTCCACTCTTGGGACTTAGGCAATGGAGCAAATGATGAAGTAAAAACTTCCATTGAGGTGAGAAAAAGTTTTTCCAAAAAGTAAAAGTATCTTCAGTGGGATAGCCTATGGTTCTCATACCCTCTAAAAGTTCATTATTAGGCAATATATAATCCCATGAAGCATCATCCAATTGAAGATTACTCCTTATGGATGCTTCAGTGATAAAGAATTCATGTGTATCTATTGTTGCCCTTAACTGTGGTGTCCCATCAGCAAGAGTTTCAGAGGTAACAGACCCCCAAAACTGCTTAACTAAGGAAGCATAGATTGTAGGATTATGAGTTAAAGCATATCGAATGGAAGAACCTCTCAAGAAATCCACAATCTGCTCGAAACCTTCACTCTTGTTTGGTTTCTTCAAGAAACCAACCTGGGTGTGCTTGTCACAAAACTTTAGAGAAACCATTGATGATTGGTAAGTGCTGGTTGACTATTGACTTTAGGGTTTATACTGGCGGTTAAAAACAGAGTAATCTTGGCCGAAAATTAAGATTTTAAAATTAGAAGTAGATAATGGATAAAGATGAAACAATAATTAAATCTCATCCATATATACTTCGTTTTCCCAAAAAATATCAACGGTAATATTTAAATAGGAAAATAATTAAATGTACGAACAGACCTAATGGTAAAAAAAGATATTTTTACATTTTAACTCTACCAGACTTAAAAATGGTCAACCAGACTTAACCACTGACTCACCAGACTTAACCAAAGGATCAGACAAACACTCATAAAAAGCAATAGCAAGGCTTCTGATCATCACCAATCCATGTGTTTCCTGCAAAAGTTAGTCCCAACACCAAGAAAAACCAAGAAAGACATACAAACAACCAATTTTACAATCAAAAGCAAAAACACTAACTACCAGAATTAACACTACTACAAGAATTAACTTCTAAGACTACCAGAATTAAAATTACTAAGTACTGGTTATTATACAAACTTTACATTTTACCTCCCCTTAAATGTAACCTCCCCTTAATTCCAGCTATGGGTTCATCATACCAATATTAACCACTAAGTAATTAAACCTAGGTCCATCAAAAGCTTTAGTTAATAAATCAGCCACATTTAAGTCTGTGTGTATCTTTTCCACCCTAATTAGTTTCTTTTCAAAGCAATCACTTATGAAGTGATGCCTTATTTCTATATGTTTAGTCTTAGAGTAGTACACAGGGTTCTTAACTATACAGATAGTGCTCTCATTATCTATGTGAATTACAGTGTTCATAAAGTTCAAACAATAATCCAGCATTTGATTCTGAATCCACAAGACTTGTCCACAGCAATTGGCAGCTGCTACACACTCAGCTTCAGTTGTTGATGTAGCCACAATGGTCTGCTTCTTGCATTGCCAGAAAATCAATCTGCTTCCAAGGAATTGACAACCTCCTGTTGTGGATTTCCTATCAAGGCTTGCTCCAGCATAGTCACTATCTTAATAGGCTTCCAGGTCAAAAGATGACTCTTTAGGATACCAAAGGCCCAAATTGGGTTTGCCCTTTAGATACCTAAAGATTCTCTTCACATCATGAAGATGTGAAGTCTTGGGAGTAACCTGAAAACGAGAACAAGCACACATAGCATACATAATATCAGGCCTAGAGGCTGTTAGATACATTAGAGAACCTATCATTGATCTATAGAGGTGCACATCCACATTATCAGCATCTTCATCCTTTTTCAATGGCATCTTGTTCTGTATGGGAGTGACTGCAGTCTTCACATTTGTAAAGTCAAACTTCTTCAAGATCTCAGCAACATACTTGTCTTGAGAAATGAAGAGGCCATCTTCTTTTTGCTTCACTTACAGTCCAAGAAAAAATGTGAGCTTACCCATTGAACTCATCTGAAACCTTCCCTTCATTAATGCCTCAAACTCCTCACACCAAGACCTTTTAGTAGAACCAAAAATGATATCATCCACATAAACTTGGACTAGGATGATATCCTTCTTGTTCCTTTTGATGAACAAGGTCTTGTCTATCACACCTCTTTTGTACCTATGTTCTTCAAGAAAGTTGGAGAGTGTTGCATACCAAGCTCTAGGAGCTTGATGGAGACCATACAGAGCTTTAATGACTTTGTATACCTTCTTAGGGTGAGCAGGATCAACAAAGCGAGGAGGTTGGTGTACATACACCTCTTTTTCTATAGTGCCATACAGAAAGGCACTCTTGACATCCATCTGATAGACTATGAACCCCATATATGATGCATAGGCCAAAAATAACCTGATAGCCTCAATTCTGGCTACAGGAGCAAAAACCTCATCATAGTCTATTCCCTCCTCCTGTCTGTACCCTTGTGCTACTAATCTTGCCTTGTTCCTGACTACTACTCCTCTTTCATCCTTCTTGTTCCTGAAGACCCACTTTGTGCCAATCACTTTTGCCCCATTAGGTAGATCTACAAGAACCCATACTTTTTGCAATTTGAACTGCAACAACTCTTCCTGCATTGCTTCCACCCAGCTCTCATCTTCTAATGCTTCAGAGACCTTGGTAGGTTCCTTTTGAGAAAGGAAACAAGCAAACAAACAATGTTGTTGATCTTTGTGGTTGACCCTTTGCTGCTTCTTAACAAGACTAATAAGTGCAAGTGCTTCTGGTTGCTTCTGCACTTTACTTCTGGTTTGAACTGCTGACTTGGGGTCACCAATTATTTGACTTTGAGGATGAATGGTGTGAACCCTGAGTGTTGGAGCTGGACTTACAACCACTTCTGTGGGTAAGTTGTTGAAATCAGTGATGACTCCTTCATCATCATAAGAAGCTCCTTCAAATATACCTTCATTTGGATTATCAAAGACCTCAAGTTCTGGCATCTCAGAATCATCAAAATCAGCATTTGGAGTAGACTCAGGTTATCAGAATTAACAACATCACTACCAGAATTAACTAAGTTAGTACTGGTAGCAGAATTAATGAATTCACTACCAGACTTAACCAAGTTAGTGCTGGTAGCCTTCTTCCCAAGAAGTTTGTCAGTCAAAGCATTCATTTCTTCTCTGAAAGATGAAATATCTTCTGTAACTTTGGTAGGAGAAGCCTCTTTCCTTTCTGCTTGATACTTGTTCACAGTCTCCTTCTTCTTTGTAGAAGTTTTCTTTATTCCTTCATCAGCTGCAACATGTTTGACTTTTGTGGTAGGAATCACAATAAGCTCCTCAATTTCCTTGTCTGGCTTAGCAGTGCTTGCATCAGAAGTAACTTGGGTACCTGCATTGTTAGTTACTTCTATGGAACCTGCATGAGGGTTAGCTTCATTCTCCTTAGAGACAGGAATATAGTTCATAGAATCAGTTAAATAGTCAATATCAAACATCCATTTATGACCTAGTCCCTTCACTTTGGGTTTTTCCTCAAGAAAATTAACATGAAGATTCTCTTCTACCCTCTTGGTCACTAAATGGTATACCCTAAAGGCCTTACTATTCAGTGAATACCCAACTAGAAACCCCTCATCAGACTTTCCTTCAAATTTGCCAAGCACACTGAGTGTATCAAGAATAGTAACATGGCACCCAAAAGGCCTTATATAGCTAACAACTGGTTTATGGCAAAAAATAAGCTCATAAGGTGTTTTATTTTGAGGCTTGGTCTTTCTAACCCTATTGAATATGTAGCAAGCAGTGCTTACTGCTTCAGCCCAAAAGGTTGTAGGTAGGAGTGAGTCTGCTAGCATAGTCCTAGCTGCCTCAATCAGGGTCCTGTTCATTCTCTCAACAACTCCATTCTGCTGTGGAGTTCTAGCATTGCTATATTGTTTCTTGATTCCTTTATTACCACGAAACTCAATCATGCTCCTATTCTTAAATTCTGTGCCATTGTCTGTCCTAATGATCTTGACCTTTTTATTAAGTTGGTTTTCTATCTGCCTAATGAAAGTTTGAATTAATGGAGTGGTTTCATCTTTCCTAGACATAAAGAACACCCAACAAAATCTAGTGCAATCATCAGTGATGACAAGGCAGTAGCTAGCATGGTTAATACTTTGTACAGATGTAGGGCCAAACAGATCCATATGTAAGGTATGCAAAGGCTCAGTAACAAACCTATCTAACTTAGCCTTACAAGAAGCCCTATGCTGTTTGCCCTTATTACAAGCTACACAGGTATGGACATTCCTAAAAACTTTTGAAGGTAAGCCTCTAACTAGGTTATTCTTCACTAGTTTATTTTTGTTCTTAAAGTTAACATGACCTAACCTTCTATGCCACAATTTAGATTCATCCAAAGTGGCTTTTGCAATCAAACAGGCAAAACCTTTGGCAGGATCAGGTTGCTTCATATCAAAGCTGTACATGTTGTGTTGTCTTGGGACTTTGAGAAGTATCTGACTTTCATCAGGCATCTTAAAGTCAGAAGTCAACACAAAACATTCAGATTCAGTAAAGAGCACCTTATGATGCTTATCACAAATTTGTGATATTGAGAAAAGGTTAAACTGCCCTAGTTCTTTCACAAAAGATACATTGTCAAACTCTAAATTGCCTACAACAATCCTTCGTTTACCAGTAATTTGCCCCTTGCTACCTCCAAAGGTAACAGAACCTCCTTTGAATTCTTGAAAATCCTTCAGATGATCCTTGTTACCAGACATGTGCCCAGAACAGCCACTGTCAAATATTCCTCTATCTCCCATGTTCTTGAGTGGATGATCCTGCACATAAAGAAAAGAGATTAGTTTTTCTCAAGGACCCAGGCCTCTGCAGGCTTGGGTCTGCCTTTTGGATCAATATATTTATAAGTCTTGTATGAGCTTGATCCACTGTTGTTCTTGGATTGATAAGTAAGTTCATTCTTAAAAGGATCCCAACACCAACATGCTGAGGTCTTAATAGCAGATTCCCTATGATCCATTATAATGGGTCTCCTCACAGGTGAATGTGGTTTAGAAAAATGATTTCTTTGATTATTTATGTTCACCTGTGGTCTATTGACTACTAGTTGTCTGGGTCTTGAAGCATTAACATACCCAGAATAAACTTTGGGTTTAACAGAACTAACATTTGGCCCACCAGAATTAAAATTTGGCCTACCAGCATTAACATGTAACCTAGCAGAATTAACCTGTGGTCTACCAGTATTTATTTGTGCTGGTCTAGGAGCAAATTGGTTAGCATGATTAATTCTGCTTGCACTATTCCAAACTGGTTTAGCATTCAAATGACCAGTATTAACACACTTCTGTTTCCTAAGTTCAGCTTCTCTTTTCATCCTATTCTCATGAAAATCACAGTCTCTAATTAGATGACTTAGACTACCACAGACAAAACACCTCTTAGGACCAAAATTGTAGTTTTTCCTGTACTCTCTTCTCTTCCTATCAGATTTTGGTGACTCTTAACTTTTGACAGACTTCCTAGGAGATTTTATGTGAATATCACAACTAGGTTTATCTGTATCAGATTTGGGTGTAGTCACAGCTGGTTCACTATGCTTGACAGATTTTGACTCAGAAACTTCTTTTGGTTCACTCTCTGATTCTGATTCAGACTGCTCAGAGACATCTCTAGTGGATCCTTCATTGTCATTAGTTTGACAGGTAGAATATTCACTTGATTTGTCATCTGAGTTGCCTGTCTCAGGATATTGAGGACCCTTTTTACCATATACAAACAAAGAGTCGTCTAGGTCTTCTTTTTGTAGAGGAGTGTAATCTCCACTTAATGGAGGTGGAACCCCTTTAAAATCATTAGTTTTTATGAACCTATTGTATGTAGGTTTACCAACAAAATCATCATCTCTACTAACAAACACTGTTCTAGCCATCTCTTCCTCATAGCTTAAAATTTCCTTATCTGAGTGTATCCCATAACCTAACCCAATCTTACAAGTAGAACTCATACCAGACTCTATTATCCTATCCAAACATTTAGCAGAACGATTCCATGAGTCTACTCTTTTCTACAATTCATCCCACTACAAGAAAAGTGGCTTTTTAGGACCCCCATAAGCGTCATAAAATGGTACTTTTTAGGACCTTTCATTTAATAGGACCAAGGATGAAAGCGTTTCATCTCGAGCGGTTGTAATAGGTCCAAAGCGTCCTAACCCTTATGAAACCAATTTTATGGTCGTAATATATGTCTATGAACAACACAAATAGCGTCCTAATAAAACCATATTAGGACACTTTTACATTGTTTTAACATGTGATTACCTACTTTTAATCTTTTGAAACACATAAAAACGTCCTAAAAGTATTGTTAGGACGCTTACGATGTAACATCATAGCTATTTTAGCAACCAAGAAAAGGGTCCTAATAACTCAAATAAGATTATGATACCAATTTTATGGTCGCATTTTACGTCTATAAACAACACAAATAACGTCCTAATAAAAACATATTAGGACACTTTTCCAATGTTCTAACATGTGGTAACCTACTTTTAATCTTTTGATACACATACAAGCGTCCTTTAATGTTAATTCTTAGGACGGTTATCATATACCATTATAGTTACTTTAACACCAAGAAAAGGGTCCTAATATCCCAAATACGATTATGAAACCAAATTTATGGTCGCATAATATGTATATGAACAAGCAAATAACGTCCTAATAACAACATATTAGGACACTTTTACAATGTTGTAAAACGTTGTTACCTAATTTTAATCTTTTGATACACATACAAGCGTACTTAAAAGATAATTGTTAGGACGCTTATCATATAACATTATAGCTAATTTAGGACCAAGAAAAGGGTTCTAACATCTCAAAGAAGATTATGAAACCAATTTTTTGGTCGTATAAAATGTCTATTAACAACCTAAATAACGTCCTAATAACAACATATTAGGACACTTTTTCAATGTTAAGTTAATTGTTAGGACGGTTAATAAGTTTAATAGGACAATTTAAAAGTCCTGACAAGTCATATGATAGTACGCTATTTTCACCATGCACACTATATTATTACGATATGAATAAAACATCAACTAAATATTAAATGAATAAAAGGAAATTGTATTTCAAATTACCAATTGTCATAACAAAAGCACTAAACATAAATAAGGTAGACAGAATCTAACATAAAGTCTGTTAACATTAAACAATACATTAACGCAACAAGAAGCTTAGTCCGTGGTCATCATGCATCATCTCTCTCAATCCTCACGGGCCACCTACAAATGAACACCCATGTATAAGCATTAAGGTCCATGTTAGTAAAATTATTGGTATCACAAGATTAACAAAGACATACCGAGATAAAGGGACAAGGCCATGCTATGGTTGCACCAACACAGTCTTCAATTGTGGTAAATAACCCATAGGGTCTCACCAAAATTTCATCTCTTTTTGTTGGTACTTGAACGTTTACCTCACACCATCCTCGTCCAAGCTCTGCACCACCAACAATATCATTTGGGTTCAAGCTCCTCAGCCATCCTTTTGCTACAGTCTCGGTTGAGTTTAGAATGCTTTTAAGGAGAACTTCATCCCCGACCTAGATTTCAGTTTTCAACAAACATTTATCAATTTATAGTTAACACACATGTATTAGGTTAAACAGATGTAATACTGCAGGTATGGAGTTTCTGACTAACATACCATTTTGACTTTTTGATTTTGAACTTAAACTTTGACTTTAATGAAACTTGTTTGATCCGTATGCACTAATTATGATTATTTAAGCTATGATAACACTAATTTAAGATACATGAACAAGATTTAGACCAAGTGGGTGAGATTTGATCCTCACAGGTCCCAACAGTGGACTGTGAGAGTGAAGGTAATTTGATTTTGACTTTCTGTAGTTCAAACATTGGTTTTATAGTTTTACTGGTTCTAATATCACCTAAGAGGTCAGAGTGTGCAGATAAACAAGTGAAAAGGCAACTACCACAGTTGAAACAACACAGAACCAAACACCCCTTAATAACTGAGTTAACAAATTTAAAAGGCAAATGAGCATTCTAAATCATAATACTGATACATAAGCTTGTAGCCTAGGTTCATTAGCTATCAAAGATAAAATAAGCTATAACAACTAGAAAGGAACATACCCGTAAGCGTGGAGGTTCAGTGGTTACAACAGGAGAATGTTGTGATGTAAGAGGTGGAACAATGGAACTATCCGTCGACCCATTCTTCTCTGATAACTGGGCTCGTAACTTTTCATTTTCACTAGTAAGTTCTCCACATCTAGACTTCAATTCGTTGTTTTCTATATGAATTGCTGAACGACTTGGTGTTACACCCCAAACATCAGAAGCACGAACACCTAGACCATACATGCCTGCATCACCATTTCGATCTTTACCCATAACTGTGGAAAAAATATCATCTGGTCCAGGATTATCAATCGAACCGTTGGGCAGATTATCACTACGTCGTTTCATATCATCCTGCATTTTATATAAACATGAACATATAGGAAAAGCATGTATTACGGAACAAAGCATATTGTGTTTAACTTCTGCTATTAATACACTTTTGCAAACATAAAAGCATATTACTTACAATCGCTTTTGCAATGTCTTCATTTTTGGTATTTCCATCTTTGTCAGCGAAGCATGCACTAAAAAGATCCAATCGAGTTGGATCTCGTCCCAAAGATGCCTGTATGAATAAAAAGAAAATGAATATTAAAAGTGGATATCGACAGGATACATTAACAATCCCACTTTCACCATACACTTACCTTTAACTCTTCCCTTTTGCGAGCATAACTTTTCTTACCGGTTCTTTGGATCATCTTCTTTTTTGCCCGATTCGCCTTGTTTTTTTCACTTAAACTCTGCAGCAGGAAATTAAAATATCATAATGGGAAATTAACTAATGTTATTTAAAGTGGAAGAGAATTTCACACCTTAGTGTTTTCTGTATTCCAATACTTCACAAGCTTCTTCCATTGTTTTTTTTGCACTTGCTTTGGCCTAGATTTTATTTGTTGCTTAACTGACAAAGACGGATCATGGTAGAGTTCCTTAACTCTTGCCCTCCAGTTCTTCACCTTTCGCCCAAATGACTGCAATATCCATTTTTCTCCAGCTTCCGGAATATCAAATTTTGTCTAAAAAATGTAATAGCTCACATTAGAAAACAAATACTTAATTCATTAACATACAAATTTAACATTGTGTACCTTTAAGAATTCAAGCAAAGCTTTTTTTTTTTCGATGGCAACTTTATTCCATGGTTTATAAAGCGGACAATACTTTCCACTCCTTGAAAGGGTTCCCATGAAATGAGTCAGATGACTACTTTTGTCGTTAATAGGTTGTCCGTGTTCATTAACTAAAATAGGAATTCTATCCCCTTTTTTTTGGGCCCAAACTTTTGCCATACGTGTTGGTCCTCTCTTTTTATTGCTTACAATCCGACCTACAAAAAGTGAACATGATTTACAATAGATACGTATACATTTAAAATACTAAATAATTGGAAATGGAGGCAATATCTTAGCGTTGTTTTTTGTCTTGTTTTAATTTAACTTTATTATATAATCTACTTATATGACACAATATATGATATATGATTTTTAAAACGATGCAATAAAGTAGACCATGTTAACCTGTATCATTTCGAGCTTGTGTAACTACATGGTTTTCTTCATTTTCAGAAAGCTCAGCTCTAACCTCTTCTCCGACTAGATCATCGCCGTCATTTGTTAAATCGTTCACAATCTCCAAATCATCCTCATTCTCCAAATCATCCATGTATTTATCTACATCATCTTCTGAAGTAGCTTGTTCAATATCTTCATTCATAGGTATGTCTTCGATATCATCATTTTCAACATCATAAAGGTCTTCATTGTTATCTATATTAAAAAAAAAAAAAAAAGTAAGCACCGAAAACAGTTAACTGAATATACACTTAATAGTAATTTATTATCATATATATAGTATTTGAAATTTATAAATAGTTACCATCAGATCTCAAGTCACGCTCCCCGTGGTCATGATCGTTGTCAATTGCAACTAAGTTTCTCGAAGTTGCAGTTAATCTCCCTCTCTTGACAGAAGTTGGTTGATCATTTCTCGTTTGGACTTGGTCGGACTCTTGTACCCTACTACGTATTGCCCTCCCTGTATCAATCTGTTGTCCCTTTTGCGATTGAGATTCTGAAGATGTTAGCCCACTGGAGACATTCGGAGCACCTATTCGTTTTTTTTGCTAAATTTTTATATCTAGTCATGGACTGTGGAGCAATGTATTTTCGATGCTGTTTCATGCAAGTAGAATTGTTAGAAAACAAACATAAAGAAAATATAGTAGCCAAATTTATTATTCGTACCTTTGTATTTTTTTGTGTAGCCGCTTCTTGTGGGTTAGACATATAATCTGCATCTTTCTCACCGGTGTCCGTTGGTTTCTTTTTCTTTTTCTTTGTGTTGTCACTCTGTACTAGACTTGTCAAAGAGTTAGCAATATTTTTCACTCCCAAAGCTTTTAATCTCTGTTGGTTTTCTTGAATATTTTTCCTTCTGGACATTTCATAATCATTCGTATTTCTCGTGGTGACTTGGCGTTGCATCCTGTTATTTTCCATTACATGTGCACAAAACAAATAAAATTATTATGAGATTGCAAAGAACAATAGTCATTTGAGAACAACAAAACTGAAATCAAATCACTATCTGTTACATGTTACAGAATGAAATACATTATCTACAAACAAAAATAGACGCAAATCCTTCGGTTACATGTCACAGAATGAAATACATTAGCTATAAACTGATATCAAATCACTATCACTATCACTACCCAAATCCTTTGACCCAACTTTACACAGGTATATCAACATTCATTTAAATTAAACAGGCCAACTAAAATACAACTTGTACCATATCTCAAATAAGCAGCACTTATGATCACATATGAGACTCATCAAACACACACTTAAGACTCATACCCGAACACAACTTGTACCCGAACCCACCATTTCACACACTTATGATCACTTATGAGGTCAACCAAACACATACCCGAACCCACAAATAAGCAGCACAAATAAGCAGCACTTATGATCACTTATGAGGTCACTTATGAGGTCAACCAAACAATGATAATACCAACCACATACCCGAACCCACCATTTCACACACTTAAGACTCATCACTAACAATGTATAACAATAACAATGTATAACAATGATAATACCAATAATAATAACAATAACAATAACAATAACAATAATAATAATAATAATAATAATAATAATAATAATAATAATAATAATAATAATAATAATAATAATAATAATAATAATAATAATAATAATAATAATAACAATAAGAAAGGTTTCCATTACCTGTTGAGTCAGATCTTCAATCAAAAGTGAAAACCCACAATCAAAAGTGAAAACCCTAAAACGAAATTGAGATTTTAACCGTATGTGAAAAACGATTTCCATTAATAAAATCGAATCAAATACTTGATTTCCGAAAAGATATGCTTGATTTTCGCAGCGCCAAAACATTATTATTAATCCGAATTTTTCCCCAAAATTTTAAGCGGGTTTATGAACGTGGGTGGGTAAGTTTTCCACAAAATTTTGATATACTAGTGTATTTTATGAAATGTGTTTATATTTATTAAGCCTATCTAGCTTAATCCATAATGTTTGTCTTTTTAAAAGTTGCTTAAAATTAGTTTAAAAGTCGATCTGTAAAAAGAAAATCGAAAAAAAAAAATAAAAACGCAAAACGTGGGGTGTGGGATTCGAACTCAAGACCTCTCGCTAGTATAACATGCGCACACACACCACACCCCCTTCCCAACTGCTCTGGAGCACCAGTTCTGCTAGAGTCTCCACTTTAATTCCTTTTAACCTTGTTTTTTCGTTTATAGCTTATTTTCTTTTTCAGCTTATATTAGCTTATCCGTATAAGCTATTTTGTCCTTTGTATTTTTCTTAGCTTTTTTATTTCATAAAGTATTTTAGATAAAAATTTCAGATTTTTTTGATTAGTTTTAGTATTTATTTCGTATTTTTATTTGTATAATAGTAATTAAATCATAATAAATAAAATAAAATTCAAAAAAATATAATTCTTTTTTCTAAAATTTTATTTTATCATATAGAACATGGGATAATTACCAAAATAGCCCAAACACAAATGGGCGGTTCCCTATCTAACCCGAAATCCGAAAATAATTGTGTTGCCCAGGGCAACCGGCATTTTTTGGGGCAACCGAAGGATTTCCAGTGTATTTTTTGGGCAACAATCGCCCTTTTTTGGGCAACTGGGGGCATTGCCCAGGGCAACCGGGGTAGAAATATCCCATTTGGGTTTTGGGCTATTTTAGTAATTATCCCAATTTTATTTTATCATATAGAACATGTAAAAATTATAATTGTACCCATAGTGTTTATATTTCATAAATTTTACGTTTTTACTTGCGCACGTACGTTATTTTTATTAATAACGCTCGTTTTCAGTTTTCTTTATAGTTTTTGTATACGTAAGTTTTAGATAACCGTTTTTCTTACATTTTTAATCGTTTTTAATTATCTTTCACATATTTTAGCTTAGAATCCCAAAACTCTTTTATTTTCACCTTTCCGCGCGAGGTTTTTAGATTTTCTTAAACTTTTATAATAACTTTGTAAATATAGTTATTTATTTTATTTTCTTTTAATTTGCATTTAAGCCGTTAAGGCATGCAAATTCCCTCTTTGGGAATGTTTGTTTTATTTTCGTCTTGTACGTTTACGTTTAATTTAATTTAAACGTACGTTTGTATATCTTTCGCGTTTTTAGGTTTCTGATTGTACGTTTTTAACGATACAGCTGTGACATAGCTATGACTATTCACATTCCTAGTGTTAGTCAATCAGATTCCTGTTTTTGTATATTCCATATCATTTCAACACGCACATTCGTTATATTACACTTTACACACCTCGTTGGGACATAACGACCCGGGGATGTACTTTTCTGTACTCATGTACTTAACTCCCACGGATTTAAATTGCTTTTTCTCCCCGGGCTGCCAGGGCCCTTTATTACGGTTGACCGTTCACAAGCGGTTGGCTTGCGTGATAAAACCTGACGGTTCGGGAGGAATCACTTATACCTGAGATGTTAAACGAATGAGTGGAGATGATATCGTTATTCACGAGATGTTAAACGAATGAGCCGAGATGATATGGTTGTACACGAGATGTTAAACGAATGAGCCGAGATGATATGATTATACATGAGATGTTAAACGAATGAGCCGAGATGATATCGTTATTCACGAGATCTTAAATGAATGAGCCGAGATGATATGCTTATACCTGAGATGTTAAACGAATGAGTGGAGATGATATCGTTATTCACGAGATGTTAAACGAATGAGCCGAGATGATATCGTTATTCACGAGATCTTAAATGAATGAGCCGAGATGATATGCTTATACCTGAGATGTTAAACGAATGAGTGGAGATGATATCGTTATTCACGAGATGTTAAACGAATGAGCCGAGATGATATGGTTGTACACGAGATGTTAAACGAATGAGCCGAGATGATATGATTATACATGAGATGTTAAACGAATGAGTGGAGATGATATCGTTATTCACGAGATGTTAAACGAATGAGCCGAGATGATATAGTTATACATGAGACAATTTCCCAGAGGTAAGCAACTAAATTATTTTCCAGATGATATAGTTAAACGAATGAGCCGAGATGATATAGTTATACGAATGAGCCGAGATGATATAGTTATACGAATGAGCCGAGATGATATAGTTATACACGAGATGTTAAATGGATCGGTCTATCTTAGGGGTGAGCAAACGGACCGGATGGACCGGACCGACCGACAAAACCGACCGGACCGGACCGGACCGGACCGGACCGACCACATTCGGTCCGGTCCTCGGTCTAAGCTTTTTGGCTAATTCGGTCCTCGGTCCGGTCGGTCCGGTCCGGTCCGGTCCGGACCGACCAAAAAATCGAAAAAAACATGCCAAATCTTGCCTAATTGGACCGGACCGACCGAAGACCGACCGGACCGAGACCGGACCGACCACATTCGGTCCGGTCTCGGTCTATGGTTTTTTCCGGTTCTCGGTCTTCGGTCCGGTCCGGTCCTGGCCGGTCCGGTCCGGTTTTTGGACCGTGATCACCCTTAGTCTATCTGGTCATGGCCGTTATAGAGTCATAACAGAGGTAAACAACTAAATTATTTTCCGAGGTGTAACAACCGACAATTTCCCAAAATTTTATTCTACGAGCAAAATTAATTATTTTCATGTTTTTTCATACTTTTTCCTCAGTTTTCCTACGTCTTATAATTCTTAGTCGGTTTTTATACGTTTTAGTCCGTGTTTACACGTTTCTCGGCCGTTTAATCATGTTTTAGACCGTTTCTACATGTTTTATACGTTTTCCTCATTTTCATATCGTGTTTGTTCATTTGTATGCGCCATGTGGTGATTTTTGCAATGTTTTAAAAACCGGGTTTTTAATTAATCGATCCGGTTTTTACGGTGAAAAGGAATTTTAAACTTGAGTCTGGTTCCTCAAGCCTTTGGAAACTCTTCTTGATATTGTGGTGGATCTCTGACGTGATCACTGTGCATCCTTCCATCCGCAATTATGATTCTGTTATCAATTAATTCATCTCACAGCCACATATTATCTCTATATATATACCCATTTGATAATCTCTCTTAACCCTAATCTAATCTCACAGCCACCAAACTAATAACCCTAATCCCAAATGGCAGAAACCCCAAATTTGGATGAAATGAAGGCAGCCATAGAGACCGGGAAACTTGCTGATGCTTTCAAAGTATTGATATTGCATGAGAAAGTCGAAGAGAACAACTTCATTGCTCGTATTGGTGAAGAGAGCAGTCAACTGAGAGAGGTCATACAGAAAAAGTCGAGGACCATTGATGAGGTTGCTCTAAACTTTTCTCGTTTCCATGTTGTTGCTTCTACAGGTCACGATTGTTTGATGGAAATCCAACAATGTGATCGTAGGAAGCTTGATTTGATGGCCCAGCTACTGTTGCTCTCTCGTCGAAGCTTGGAGTTGAAGGATCAGTTGGTGGAGAGGATTGAAGAAGCTGAATCTTCAGATGACGAAGATTAGTATCTTTGGTCTATTTCTTTTGTGTTTTGGGTATCATCAAGGGTAGATGTTTGTGGTGTGTGGATGTTTGTGGTTTTAGTGTTTGGTGAATGTACATGAATGGTTAATGTATTTTGTAAATGAATATTATCTATGAATGGAAGATCAGTTAGTTTTATATCTATAAATGTTTATTTCTTTTTAACATTTTTTTTTTTTTTTGAACATTGACTTTCATTAAGCTAAGTAAGTCATCATAAACATAAGCAAATACCGGATCTAACCTGCACCACTTGCTGATTCCACTCCAAACACCATAAGCGAAGCCACAATTAACCATCAAATGGTCCAAATCCTCATTCGCCAACCATGAATGTTAACCCGCAACGGAACCCAAGCTTCCCATTTAAAATTAGTTTCCCTCGTCCCATCTCTATCTTTCGTTAACCCCACCTTCACCATCATCTCAATCAATTCACATCCGACAACCGGAAATCAGCAACATCATCAAGAGCAGGTAATACCTCATAATTAAAACCCTAATTTTTTTTGCTAAATTTTTATGAAACAAAATCTGTGGTTAATTGAATTAGGCTCCCTTTCTTTTTGTTGAAATTATATGTGGTTTTATGTGGTTAATTGAATTAGGTTTAAGATGGATACGAGTTGGATGTCTTTACCAAGATTTACCAAAGAATATAAAAAAGGTCTTGACGACTTTCTTGATCATATATTTTATAAGGAGGGTAAAAATGGACAGATTTCATGTCCATGTATTGATTGTGGTAATCAGATATGGGTAGATCGGGAGGACGCTGGAACACATCTGCTATGTGTCGGGTTTATGAAAGGTTATACAATTCCACCTTTCAGTTCCAAATCAAGTGATGCTCCAATGTTGGATGCTGAAGATGACATGCAAGGGTTGGTGAATGATGCCTTCTATCGGTTTGGTGTTGACACACAAGAAGATGACATGGGAACACAAAGTGAAAGTATGAGTATGCCAAACCTAAAGGCGAAAAAATTTTATAAAGTGTTGGGAGAGGCAAAGAAACCACTATATCCTGGATGTAAGTTATCAGTTCTTTCTTTTATCATTAGACTATTTCATGGTAAGTGTGTTGGGAAATGTAGTGATAATGGTTTCAGCAAGATGCTGGATACAATGAGGGAAGCCTTCCCCGATGCTTCTATACCGAAGTCATTGTATGAACTAAGGAAGATAATTCGAGAGTTGGGACTTAGTTATGATAAAATTGATGCATGTCCTAATGATTGTATGCTGTACTGGAAAGAAAACATTAATAAAACGGAATGTGATATATGCCATACGTCAAGGTATAAAGCAAGTGAAGATGATTCTGCAGATGGGTCAACCACAGCTGATACATGTAAGAAGATTGGAGTAAAGGTGTTGCGTTATTTTCCGCTCATACCACGATTGCAAATGTTATTTATGTCATCTAAAACAGCCGCCTCCATGAGATGGCATGAAGAGAGTCGCACGAAAGATGGTTACTTGAGACATCCTGCAGATTCCCCAGCATGGAAAGCATTTGATTTTAAGTATGATAAGTTTGCCAAAGAATCTCGTAATGTCAGGCTTGGTTTAGCGAGTGATGGGTTTAACCCTTTTGGAACAATGAGTGTTTCTCATAGTACATGGCCTGTTGTTTTGACGCCATATAATCTACCTCCTTGGATGTGCATGCAGAAACCTTATTTCTTTCTAACTTTACTTATACCTGGCCCATCTGCTCCTGGGAATAACATAGATGTCTATATGGAACCGTTAGTGGTTGAGCTACAGGAGTTGTGGGATCTTAAAGGAGTAGACACTTATGATGCATCAACAAAAAGTAACTTTCGGATGCGTGCTTGTTTGTTATGGACGATCAGTGACTTTCCTGCTTATGCAAATTTATCCGGATGGAGCACCAAAGGTAAACTTGCATGTCCTAACTGCCATAAACATACAAAATCAACACGCTTGACTCATGGCAAAAAAGAATGTTTTATGGGACATCGTCGATATTTGCCTACTGATCATGCTTTTAGAAGAGATAAAAACTCTTTTGATGGCACAGAAGAACAAGACAGGCAACCCCGTGGCTTAAGAGGACAAGAAGTACTTGATGAGTTAGATGGTTTTGAAATTAAATTTGGAAAACTTGTTAAGAGCAACCCAAATTTACCTTTTAATTGGAAGAAGAAAAGTATTTTTTTTGAGTTACCGTACTGGAAACATAACTTGCTACGCCATAATCTAGATGTAATGCATATTGAGAAGAATGTTTGTGACAGTGTCCTTGGAACGCTATTGAATCTAGATGGGAAGACCAAGGATCATATAAAAGCACGCCTAGATTTACAAGAAATGGGCATTAGACATGAACTTCATCCTATAGTTCAAGATAACAACAAAGTTTATTTGCCACCTGCTTGTTTCTCAATGGATAAAAAAGAGAGAGATATTTTTTGTCGTGTGCTTAAGAAGGTGAAAGTTCCAGATGGTTATGCAGCTAACATATCAAGATGCGTAGAGTTAAAACCTCCAAAAGTGTTTGGACTTAAAAGTCATGATTGCCATATTTTGATGCAGCAGTTGCTTCCCATTGCCTTGCGAAATGTGTTGCCTAAGCACGTGCGCTATACTGTGATGAAGCTATGTCGTTACTATAAACAATTATGCTCAAAGGTTCTTAATCCAAATGATTTGGTTCAAATGGAAACCGAGATTGGAAAAATACTTTGTGATTTAGAAAGGATTTTTCCGCCATCATTCTTTGATGTCATGGTTCATCTTTCGGTTCATCTTGCTTCAGAGGCCAGATTAGGAGGGACAGTTCATTACCGTTGGATGTATCCAATCGAGAGGTGCACATTACTATTTCAGTAAATACCTTTATTAACAAATATTATTGAATCTAAAATTCTTGTTTTTGATATCTCAGGTATTTAGCTACATTAAAATCTTACGTGCGAAACAGGAATAACCCGGAGGGTTCCATTGCAGAAGGATATCTAGCTGAAGAGTGTGTGTCGTTTTGTTCATTGTACTTATCCAGTGATGTTGAGACCGTACATAATAAGACAAGTCGAAATGATGCTGACGATGGTTATGAGGATGTTTTACCTATCTTTTCTATGGCGGGTCGACCGATTGGTGCTCCAAAGGTAGAAATAATGGACCTTGACATTTTGGCTAAAGCACATTCATATGTGTTGTTCAATTGTAGTGAAGTTGATGAATTTCGAACGTAAGTAATTATATTAGTTGTGAGTTTCATACATTATATTATACGATTAATAGTTGTCGTTGTTATCATCATTATCATCTGTTAACACTGCAGTGAACACCTGGCGATGGTTCAACATGAAAATCGGAGAAAACGTAAGCGTGACATTCAACGTTTACATAGTGAGACTTTTGAGTCGTGGTTTCAAGATCATGTAAGGAATATACACAGGTTTATTACTTTTGGAAAATAATTATAATGACATAGCATTTTCGACCTACTAATACACGTGTGTATAACAAAACAATTAACACATCTTGCCTTTGTTCAGGTTGAGGAGCTACATGCTAGAGGGGATCACAGAATCACAGAAAGTCTAAGGAACTTGGCAAGTGGTCCATCTGAGTTTGTGAAAAAATATAGGGGATTTATCATAAATGGTTTCCTATTTCACACAAAATATGTAGAACAGAATAGGAAAACACAGAATAGTGGGGTTATGCTTCAGGCCATGACAAACAGTTTCTCGAGTGCTACAGATAACAATCCTATCGCGGGAGATGTAACTTACTACGGGGTTTTGAATGATATCATTGAGTTGGAGTATGCTATTGACAAGAAAGTAGTTTTGTTCGATTGTGATTGGATTTCGAATGGTTCAAGGAAAAAAGAAGATGAAAACGGGTTTACTCTATTGAATTTTGAAGGATTGAAGGCTCATAACGAGCCTTTTATACTAGCTTCTCAAGCACAGCAAGTATTTTACGTTGCAGATAGTGTTGACAAAGGATGGCAAGTTGTGATCACGCCAACGCCTAGACATGTTTATGACATGGATGAACAAACAATTCTTGATGACGTGGAAACACATTTGCAGGGTGACTCATTTATGGGTCCTCAACATGACGAAACAATGGATATTGAATTGGTTAGAGGTGGTTTCGATGGAACCGTTGTGGACAACAATGACTTAGTTATTGCCGATGAAGAAGATCCAGTTGAAGAAGCTTCATGATTTCAATTAGGTAAATAGTAATAATCCCTCTTTTTATCTTCTTTTGTCATTTAACAGTTCTTATTTCCCCTATTGTGGCTTAGTTGTCCTTTTAGTGTATTATTAGTCATCTAGTTTGCTTTAAATTTAGGTAATTTTAACTTTTTAGCTAGCTACTCCGTACTTTTTAGAAGACCAACATAATAACTACACACCCTCATCACTATTTTTATGGTTCCACTCAATTACTAGAATAGATCTGATAATTTGCATGTTTCTACTTATTTTGATGTTCATTAGTTATATTTGATATGATTTGATGCTTGTTGTTCATTATTGAATCATATATTTGAATATTGGATTTGACTGTGGTGATTTGATTCAATCTGAGTTCTGAATTTGCTGAGTTGTTGTTGTTGTTTGCTGTTTAACTGAGGTTGTTTGATCATATGGGACTGAGTTGGGTGATTATGGTTGATGTTTGTGGAATGATTAAGGTTGAGTTAGTGTAAGTCAGTGGTAAAAGGGGTGTTTGGTTTGCGCTAAATTTATAGGTTAGTTTGCTTGATAAGTTTTGGAATCTGCATAAACATAAATAGTTAAGGTAATATAGGTTAGTTAAAGTCAGTTGGGTTGGTAATATAAGCAGAAAGTCAAAATCATCTTTGATCTCTCATAATCAGCTTAGTAATTTGATTCAGTAGGCCATATTAGATTTATAGGTTCAAATCTAGTTAACTTAGCTTAAATTAGTTCAATTACAGCTTAATATAACTAGTATAAGCACTTAGGAGTAGTATAATTTGGATTTAGTCAACATTTGTTCAAAAATCAAAAAGTCAAAAAGTTTCTTATTGTCTGTTTTGGTCAGGATTTCAAAGAGGTGCACAGGCCTCATTTTTTATTCAAAATACAATTGGAAAGTCGTTTTGAAAATTATTCCAGGTTGTTTTCAAGTTGCAAAAAGAATTTTGAAATTTGGAATTGATTTAAGCCTTTGAAAGTGCTTTTGAAATTGAGTGTTTGCTGAATAGTTCCCCTGTATCACAGTTGTTAAGCCTATTTCACAAGCTTGCACAATAGAGAGTAGACACATAAGCTAGTGATTTCTTGGAGGTAAAACATTCCTGAGGTGATAAGCTTTCCATAGCAGCTTTTGAGGACTTTTTGAGGACTGTTAGATGTTGGAATTTTACCAAGTCTCATGGCTTTAGCAGGTTTGGAGTTTGCTTGGGTGTCATCAAGTACTACTTTGGGTATGGGTCAGTTTGGGATATTGTGTGTTGGTATCATATGGTTTGGGTTATTGTGTGTTGGTGGGATATTGTGTATGGGTCAGTATGGGTCAGTTCAGGGTACTCGAAAGTATCTTGTGAACTGGTGATTAGATTTTTGGCAGCTTTCGACACTGTTAATCTTGGTGTTTGGTGCTGCAACATGTGTTATGATTGCTATGGTTCTCCCCCTGTTGGTATCTCAGATCACTGGAGTTACGGTATGCCTCTCAATGCTCAGTGCTCAGGCTTTGGTTCTAGATATTTTGATAATGTTTCTACCTTCATCAGTTGGGATATAAACAGCAAGGGGATTTTTGGGTTTATGGTTTCTATGGGATCTCTCAATTCAGGTTATGCCAATGTATCTTGTGAGCTGATGATTAAGATTGTCACTATTATTTTGATGGCTCACAGGTCTCAAGATTATATATGGTTAAGGGTAAAAATCAATAGGGATGCTGCTCAGATGTTGATCCTACCTGGTCATTTTTTGGTCTGCAATTTTCAATGTGTCATTTGTGCTGAGAAGTTGTGTCTACTTGGACTTCTTTTGGCCTGCAATTTTGAATGTGTCATTTGTAGCTGTGTAGATAGCTATGATGGGTATTGTAATTTGCTTTTCTTAGTTATTAGCAGTTTCAGTCATTGCCATTGTTGGGGGTTGTCCAACATGGCTTATGTTTGTATCCTGTTCTTGGAGTTGTCCAACTACAGCAGTTATTGATTTCCTAGGCAAGAGTTGGTGTTGATAGGGGTTGTCCTATCACATTCCTTTCTCTTGTGCTTTCCCCTGTATATTCCATCTTTTTTTTAATATAATTTACCTTTAAAAAAAAAAAAAAGACTTTGTACCATCTGCACTGCTATTCTTGTTGAAAGCAATCAAGTTAGAAAACTCATGAGCACCAGATTACTAACATAAAAGGTGCTAGCCAAATTCAGTTGGAGAAATTTTAATTTTTTTTGAATACTAATTTAACTAAGTATTTTTTACAAGGTAGATGGAAGAACTTGTCAAGTCGGTTGACTAGTTAGAAAAGCATTAGTCACCTGATATGCATTTTTAAGTGTATGAGTTTATAGTACACACCTAAGTAAGTCATATGTATTGCACATCATACGTTCTTGCACCAGATGCAATGTCGTATTACACTATCACATAATAAGGAGTGTTCTATTATGGCGTATGATAATAAAACCACAACAAATAAGCGTACTATAAAGGTTAATGTTAAAAGACACAGGTGTCAAGGGTCCTATTAATTTTTGTTAAAATAAAACTTTTGCAACTAAGCGTTCTATAAAACTGAATAAGCGTTATAAAAAGCGGATGTTTTACGACTCTAAAAAGATGTGCCATATTATGGTGTATCATAAAAAAACCATTATGAATAAGCGTTCTATAAAGGTTAACGTTATAAGACGCTATTGTCAAGGGTCCTATTAACTTTTCTTATAATAAAAAATGTTTGCGAATAAGCGTTCCATAAAACCGATGTTTTATGACTCAAATATCAAGTGTCCTATGATGGTGTATCAATCTATGGTACCCAAGTATCAACTGTCATATTAACTTATGTTTTAATAATACATTTGCGAATAAGCGTTCTAAATAATTAATGTTTTATGACTTATGTATCAAGTGTCCTATTATGGTGTATTGTAATAAAACCATAATGAATATGCATCCTTTAAGGGTCCTATTAAGTTTTGTTATAATAAAACTTTTGCAAATAATCGTTTTAAAAAAATGATGTTATATGACTCAAAAATGAAATGTCCTATTATGGTGTACAATAATAAAACCATTGTACATAAGCGTCCTATAAAGGTTAACGTTATAATACCCACGTGTCAAAGGTCCTATTAAATTTTGCTATAATAAAACTTTTTGTGAATAAGCGTTTTAACTAACTGATGTCTTATGACTCAAAACTCAAGTGTCCTATTATGTCTTATTAGGTTATGTCATAATAGGACATCTAGTGATCAAGTGTCGTATTACACTATCACATAATGGGACACCAACAACTAAATGTCTTATAAAGTAATTTATTAGGATCCATATTTTAAGCGTCCTATTAAGGTTATGTCATAATAGGACATCTAGTGATCAAGTGTCGTATTACACTATCACATAATGGGACACCAACAACTAAATGTCTTATAAAGTAATTTATTAGGATCCATATTTTAAGCGTCCTATTAAGGTATATGATAATAGGACATCTAGTGATCAAGTGTCGTATTACACTATCACATAATGGGACACCAACAACTAAATGTCTTATAAAGTAATTTATTAGGATCCATATTTTAAGCGTCCTATTAAGGTATATGATAATAGGACATCTAGTGATCAAGTGTCGTATTACACTATCACATAATGGGACACCAACAACTAAATGTCTTATAAAGTAATTTATTAGGATCCATATTTTAAGCGTCCTATTAAGGTATATGATAATAGGACATCTAGTGATTAAGTGTCGTATTACACTATCACATAATGGGACACCAACAACTAAATGTCTTATAAAGTAATTTATTAGGATCCATATTTTAAGCGTCCTATTAAGGTATATGATAATAGGACCCCAAATCATCGACCATCCTATTATATAACTTTTTAGGACATTGCCTAAGTAGCAAATATTTAAAAAGGACCCTAAATGCTCATATGTCCTATTAAGCAGTTTTTTAGGACTCCATTATCATAGCGTCCCACACAAAGGGTCCTAAAAAGCCACTTTTCTTGTAGTGTCCCTTTCTTTCACTGCTTTCATGTCAATTCTTCTATATTTCTTAAGTTTTTCATCCTTTTCATATATTTCATTAGCCTGAAAGGTGAGTTTTTCATTTAAGGAAGCTTGTTGTTTTTTATAGGTGACTATTTGTGCTTCTAAAGTTTTAACAGCCTTAGTATAAGCAAGAATTTTTACTTTCTGATCACCTATTTGTTTTAATTGTTCATCACACAAAGCTTTAAGATGATTGTATGAATCAATGCATATTTTGGAGCACAAAGATACCTCATTACTGGAACCAATAGCCATAAGTGCATGGTTTGGCACTTCTTTCTCCTGTGTGTGTTCATCCCAATTCACAGCTCCAGCTTCCAGTGTCAACATGCTCATCTGATTCTTCTCCAGCTTGTCATCATCTTAAGAGTCAGAATCCTTCTTCCTGTTCTCATCAGTAGTCATCTTTTCCTTGCAATCCCTAGCAAAGTGACCATGTTTGTGACACCTGTAGCACTCAACGGTCCTCCTATTGTATCCCACTGGTGTCTTCCCATCAAACCTAATGTTCCTCCCAGTCTGCTTGTAAAACTTCTTAACCCTGAGAGCAATCATGGCAATTTGCCATTTGATATCCATCTCTTCAACTTCAATATCATTGATCTGTTCCAGATCCTCACTGATGAAGTCCTTCTCTTCTGGTTGCTTAGCAAAAAATGAGTAAACAACTTCATCAGCAAAACCTGCAGGAGCAACTCTCTCTCTCATGCTGCTTGAAGAAGTTTCATAACCACCAGAATTAAAACTGCCAGACTTAACCTTGTTAATTAGTGTTGCCCTTGCTTTGAGAAACAAAGGAAACATTGGTAGAACTTGAAGATGCTTTTGTGTTTCTTGGATTTCCTGTTCAAAAACCAGAAGATTGTTGTATAGGTCATCAGTTGTCATGGTGTCAATTTCTTTCTTCATTCTCATGGTCATTGTCACACTTGACCATTCTGTTAGTAGTGATCTGAGAAACTTGTGGTTTGCATCTTCTTCAGACACAGCATCACCATGAACCTCTAATTGTGATAGAAGGTGTTGAAACCTGTCATAACCTTTTTCCAACCCCTCTGAACTGGATACACTGAATGCTTCAAACTGCTGTTTAAGAACAGCCTTTTGAATCTTCTTGGAGTTAGCATTCCCTCCAAATCTTTTCTTGATAGCCTCCCAAATTTCCTTGGCATCATTCATGCCATGAAACCTTCTCAAGTGCTCCTTGGGAAGTGCCATCAGCAGCATAGTCCTGGCCTTTCTCTCCTTTTCTACAGCATGTATCTCTTTAGTAGATACTGGTGGTAACACCTTAACCACTCCATCTTTAACAATCGAAATTCTCTTCTTCGAATTCCCATTCTGTATGACCTTCCAGACCTCATTATCAATATACTCTAGATAGTGCTCCATCTCCATTGCCCAGATGTCATATTCTTCCTTCTTCAGGATTGGGAGTTTTATGTTGGATATGGTTGTTGTTGTAGGGATAGTTTGTTGTGGTTTAGATGTGCCAGCTTCAGATTTTTCATCATCATGGGTTGATTTCTCATCATCACTGGGATGGTTTGAGAAATCATCAGGCTTTTCATGCTTCTCAAACTCAGACATTGTGCAGGTTTATTGGAGTGAAATTGGGTTTATGGTTTTGGTGTTTCTTCGAACTCAGAGTCTCTTCTCAGGCTATGATACCACTTGTAGGTCCACACGAATTATGGATCCAAGTAGCCTTTGTTACTTGTTAGACAACTTGAATAAATCCAAATTAATCTAAACGAGAAACTCTAACAAATTGTTTATTGCTAATGCAGAATCTTAAAAATAACAATGAAGAACACAAGATAACTAACTTCGTAATTCTATTAACTTTCAATATCAACTAACTCGTACTCAATACTCGTATCAAAACTAATGCCTTAGGGTTCCTTTTATACACCAAGGAAACCCTAGATACAAAATGTGTAGAAGGATAAACGTATCTAACCATATCTTCAATAAAGATAACTACGTATCCTTTCCAAACTTATAGCTAACAAACTTCCTATAATTCATAAACAGACTTAACTATTTCTGTCGACCAGACTTAACTATGCTATTATGTCTACCAGACTTAACAATGTACTGGCAGACTTAACTATGACTAGACTTAACTAACAGACTTAACTAAGTAACCCAGCAGACTTAAGTCTGTTCTTCATATATAAGTCTTCTCTTGTGATAATTCCCAACATGTGGTGAACTAGGAGCTTGATACTTGAAGTAATTCTTGAAGTTGAAAATCAAATGGAGAATGTTTGTGTGTGTGAGGTTGTGAACGACCAAGTAGAGGCCAAGAGGAGGTTTATATAGCCTTGGTTTAGTCAAAGGAGGTGCATAATACTTGACTTAGTCAAAGGAGGTGCAAGTGTAAGACTTATTGATATTTAGGAGGCTTAGTGAGGAAGTTTGGACATATGTTCTAATCCTAAGTGATCAAGGCTTCATCACAAGCCAATAAGGCTTGTGAATCCCCCCTATAGTCGGCCATATGGTGGATAGGGTGACTAGATGGATAAACTTGGTATTATCTAGTTTACGGAGTGAGTTTTGGTCCCGTTAATCGCTAACTGTAAGTCGTTAAGTCACGAAACATAAAACCAGGTATCGTAAAAATATGAAACTTGTAGAAATGATTAATCTTATCATTATACTCCATATTAATATATAAAATGAGTGATAAGTTTCATCGGGTTGTTTAAATGCTATTAAAACTGGAAACGTAGGTTTAAAACGTGTAAATTGCGTAAAACGCAGAACTGGAAAACGTAAAATTCCTAAACTTGTGAAATTTTCGTAAGATGTGAGAAACACATATTTCTATTATTTATAATGTTGAATGGACATATCGGGATGATTGAATGATGTTTATACCTAAACGTTAATCTCAGACACGATTTTATAAAATCGGTCCTGAATGGATTCAACGTACGTCGTCAGGAAGACCCGTCAAGTATCAACTAACTTGTCCTGATAAATGATAAAAAATAAAGGATGAATAGTAAAAGTGAATAGTAATAGTGAATAGTAAAAAAATAATAATTTAAGAATGGATAGTAACCAGAAAAATGCGAATTGTTATAGTCTCCACCCGTTGACGGAACTTCATCCTGAAGTTCAGTTTGTGTTTAAGGTTGAAGCGACGTCGGTGAAAAGATGTGGTTACTTGCTGTGAATTATTTGTAGGATAACTAATGATGTATTTTGATTTGAATCTTTGTGAACTTGCTTATACTCACACAAAATTTGCCTTAGGAACATAGGTGAAAGTTCGTTTTTAATAAAACATACAGGTGACTGCTCCCAACATAATATGACCCCTCCTGAATTAGACATAGATGATCAGGCTATGTATAATTTAGGACCGATAATATGATGTTCGGTTTAGTCAAGTAGTTTTATGATTCTATCAAAATCGTCAAATTGGTTTATACTATGAAATTGGAGATAGAAAGTATAATAGATGGAAAATTATCATAACGAGTTTGTTACTGAATAGTAATTCGTCTTAAGTCATAAAAATCCCATAACTAAGGGTAAACATACACGTAGTACAACATAGTTCATAAGGAAGTACGATTGTTAAACTCAAAACATCATCAATCTATAGCGTCGTTAAGGTCCTGGTGAGCTTCTCTTCCTTCCAGCATATATGCTCTCTGTCGAGCTCTTCCTTTATCATGATTCTTTAGTTTTTGGGCAGTCCTTCTTGAAAATCCCTAGGGTTCCACACTCGAAACAGTTTACCGAGATCCTTTGGTTTGTAGGGTTTCGACAGTCCCTGTTTTGATGACCCAACATCTGACAATTTCTGCACTTAACAGAGTATCTGCCAGTGTGATGTAGCTTGCATTAGTTGCATAGTGGTTGATTCCCAGCATAACCCTTTCCTTCAGTTGGGCCAGTGGCTGCATAATCTATGGTATTTTCTTGCCTACACTTCTGTTGGTTGTGATGGGTGATGTTGTGGTTTTGGTTGTTATAGTTGTTGTTGTTGTCTCTTTGGTTGTCATCCCATTGTCGCTTTTTGTTGTTGGTGTTATTGTTGATATTAATTCTTTTGGTAGTCTCCTTTCGCAAAACTTGATCCATGAGGTTGCGAGACATCCGCATAGCCTCATCAAGTTCCTTAGGATCAAATGAAGTCACGTTCCCTTGTATGCTTGGTGGGAGTCCCCAAATAAATCTTTCCAACAGTTTCTCATTTGTCGAAACCATTGCTGGACATAGTATCCTCAATTCTTGGAATCGACGGTTGTAAGTCATGATGTCATTTCCTTTAACAACATGGTTCCAGAATTCTACTTCTAACTTCTGTATTTCACTGCGGGGGCAGTACTATTTGATCATCAATTTCTTCAAATTATCCCAAGAAATCTTATAAACATTTTCGATGCCTATTGGTTGAGATACTGAATTCCACCATGATAATGCCTTATCCAGCAGTGTACTGGTGGCATATTGTACTTTATCACTCTCGGTACATTTGCTGATCAAAAATACTGACTCTGCTTTTTCAAACCAGCGGGTCAAACCCACGGCTCCTTCACTGCCCTTGAAATTAGTGGGTTTGCAGTTCAAATAATCCTTGAATGTGCAGCCTTTAACCACTGACTTAGAACTTCCTATACCACCAGCGGCGGCAGCGACGGTAGCTGCAGCAGCTTCAGCAGTGGCGGTAGCTTCAGCAACTGCGCCAGCTTTTGCATTTGCTTTAGCTTCAGCGGCGACGGCTGCTCGTTTAGTTGCAAGTGCTGTTGTTACACTATCGGCAACTAGTTTGCGGATAGCAGCTTGAGTCATTATTGGCAGTGCTTTCTTTGGTGCCATAATTCTATCAAAAATAAAAAATGTACAACATAATGAATATTTGTATGACATAAAAATCACATACCTAAGAAAATGGTACAACCATAAGGATTTAAGATAACATTTTAATTGAAACATAAACCTTTATACAAGGTAGATTCCATACTTGTTACATCGATTACAAAATTGAAACCTATTACCAGTTTCTACGATGTTACTAACTAAGACTCTCAATTTAGTGATTACAAAGGAACTAATATTATATAAGTTTACTGTGATCCTAGTCAGAATCAGGAAAGGTTTCTGAGTTGGGAGGTGGTGATAATGGTGCTATATCATATGTAATATCATATTCATCATCCTCTTCGAGGCATGGCTCAACCCAATCAGATACAAAATACTCAGGGGAAGGTGGTACAACATTAGCCGGTAGTGGTTCCTCTTCTTCTTCATCCGCTAAATCTTCGTAAGGTTCTTCTTCGTTATCAGAAATGAAGGCATTTAAGAATTCAAACCCGGGCTTGGGTGAGGGTGGTAAGACTAGGAAGTGATTAGGTAGAGTGAAAACATAATCGGGAGAAGTGAGTGCGCACATGATTTCTATAAGAAGAATTATGATGTCAAAAAAAATTCGAGTGTTTATAAAGTGATCGAAAGTGTATCGAGTGAATATATTAATATACTAGTATGTTCGTGTAGCATAAAATGTCTAAAAGTCACATAATCATCTGGAGGATGGAAGGCACGGAGAGCAAAAGGCTATAAAATTTTTTTGAGTAAAAGAGATTATAGTTTAGGTCTCAATTAGACCCGTTTCTCTATAACCATGGCTCTGATACCAATCTGTAACACCCCTAATTTCGTCTATACAGCGGAATTCAAACTGGGTGTTACTTGACAGTACAATAGTCATAATAATAGAAAACGATCTTTAACTGAGTCGTTTAAAAAAGACTTATCATTCGAATTATTGAAATATATCAGAATTTACAAAGATAGGTCCCAGTTGGTTCCATGTTTACAAAATACATCAATAATAAGTATTTGATGTTTATCGAATGATAAAATAGTTATAGCCTTCTTGATTGATTTCGTGCCCCTCCGTGCCAGCCTCTAACATCATGGACCTGAAATACATACTTAAAACTGTCAACACAAAGGTTGAGTGAAATTCATAAAGTTTATTTAGTGGTTGAACACAATATGTTTGTAGTGTGAGTTATGATCTCACACTCACGGTTGGAAAACAAAACAGTTATTATTTCTCATAAATACAATTACCACATAGGGATAGTGCTTTCGTTGCTCTAGGTTACTAGCACCGAAGTCTTAAGCTTTCTAGTTTCTAGTTTCTAGCTTCTGGTTAGTTCACAATTGTACCTAGTCCGTTAGTTCGAGATCATACCAAGTCCATTAGATCGAGATTATACCAAGTCCATTAGATCGTGATCATACCAAGTCCATTAGATCGTGATCATACCAAGTCCATTAGATCATTATTGTACCAAGTCCGTTAATTCAAAAAATGATTCATGATTTTTCGTTATACCTAGTGTTAGCAAATATAGTGCGTCTGCCTTCCTTAACTGGGTCAACACTAGCGGTCACTTTAATCCCAATAGATCTAACCATAGTATTCTTACTTACTACGCATAGTGCTCAATGGTCTATGATAAAGAAACTCTAAGTAGGGAAGTAATGTTACTTAGCATAAATAAACATTTAGTTCAGATAAGACATACAATTTGCAAATAATCGTGATTGTCATAAAATAGTTGAGCATGTATCTCCCCCAAAGAGTTTATAAAACAAGTATAAAAACGGGGCAATGACTCACCGTGAGTTGGATGATGTTTAAGGATATAAAGAAATTGCTGGATAAGCCGAGAAAACCTCTACGTGCAACCTACAATAGAACATTGCGACTTAGGTTTGGAATAATGTCTAAGAAAACATAAACGAGCCTATATATGTCATTATATCAATCATGATGTAGTACTTGGTAGTTTTGTGTATGTCGTTTTATGGAAACGGTTTATGAAACATTTTTAGTTTATATATCTTGAACTACCGTTCGGGCCATCATAATTCAGAGGTCATGTAGTAAATGTTCAAGGAGCTAGGGCACTTTAATTCGTAAATCCAACAACTCGTCGATCCGTTTACCCAAATGAAACCCCTCACATGAAGCTCCCTAGTTTTGTAGTACTCGATTATGGAAAAAAATAAGTTTTCCTTGTTTGATTACATGACATATAAGTTAAGTGGTTACATGGTTTGCAAAATAAGTTTGGTCATAATCCGCAAGTGAGTTTGGGTAAATCTAAATGTCTAATGAAAGTTATATGGTACTTGATTTAGCGTAAGTAACTTAAATGGTTTTATAAGTTCTCGTCGTTTTACAAAAGTTACTATTTCGAAGGTAAAATAAACTTAGGAAAGTTGATTTTGAATGAAGATTGTTATTTTATGAAGTTCATTATGTTTAGTGAGTAATTAGTTTTGAAAATCACATGGTTCTTAATTACTTGACAAGTGAAAAACTAAACTTTTGACGCCGAAAAACTGTTTTACATTTTGAGCCAGAAAACTGCCTTTGTTTGGTGTTTTCAGGCTGAGTTTCCCCTCGGTGGACGTAAAACATAATTTCAGACAACTTTCGTATTTTAAATTTTTGATGAATCAGACCAGAAGTGCCTCTAAAATTTTCCAGATCTGGACAGTGTGCTTGTTGGCAGTTTTTAGGTTCTAAGTTTCGCTAACTTCTTTTTATTATAAGTTTTGACTCGTTTATTTGTTTTGGGTGGTTCAAATTGCTACGTTTTCCTTGTAAAATCCACTTTAACAGCAAGTAATTTCCCAAGGTCATGGGTATTTAGTTTGGTTGTGTTTCATAGCATAAATTCACTAATTTTACTTGTTTACTTACATAGGTTAACATATAAATGTAAGCTTGATTTCTAAGGATTTGTACATCATGATATCAATATAACTAGACATATAGAGCATAGATTAAACATATTTAGTACATAACAAGCATGAAATCATAGAATGATGGTGGTGATTATGTGCTTACAACTTTTGGCCTAACAAAAGGGAAATCAAGAATCAGGAACTAGGACAAGGACTTAGAGCTCTTCTCTCTTGGATTTCTTCACTACTATTGTATGATCAAGGTTGCGCTAGGGCTTTTGCAAGACTTTGATAAGTCCTTGGTGACTTGAGTGGATTTAAACTCAAGAGAATCACCAAAGAATGCAAAGGACTTGATGTGGTGAACTTGGAGCTTGATACTTGAAGTTGGAATTCAAATGGAGAGTGTTTGTGTGTGTGAGGTTGTGAACGACCAAGAAGAGGCCAAGAAGAGGTTTATATAGCCTTGGTTTAGTCAAAGGAGGTGCATAATACTTGACTTAGTCAAAGGAGGTGCAAGTGTAAGACTTATTGATATTTAGGAGTCTTAGTGAGGGTGTTTAGACACATGTTCTAATCCTAAGTGGTCAAGGCTTCATCACAAGCCAACAAGGCTTGTGAATCCCCCCTATAGTCGGCCATATGGTGGATAGGGTGACTAGATGGATAAACTTGGTATTATCTAGTTTACGGAGTGAGTTTTGGTCCCGTTAATCGCTAACTGTAAGTCATTAAGTCACGAAACGTAAAATCGGGTATCTTAAAAATATGAAACTTGTAGAAATGATTAAACTTATCATTATACTCCATATTAATATATAAAATGAGTGATAAGTTTCATCCGGTTGCTTAAACGCTGTTAAAACTGAAAACGTAGGTTTAAAACGTATAAATCGCGTAAAACGCAGAACTGGAAAACGTAAAATTCCAAAACTTGTGGAATTGTCGTAAGATGTGAGAAACACATATTTCTATTGTTTATAATGTTGAATGGACATATCAGGATGCTTGAATGATGTTTAAACCTAAACGTAAATTTCAGACACGGTTTTGTGCAATTGGTCCTCAATGGATTCAACGTACATCGTCAGGACGACCCGTCGAGTATCAACTAACTTGTCATGATAAATGAAAAAAAAAATTACGGGATGAATAGTAAAAGTGAATAGTAATAGTGAATAGTAAAAAATAATAATTCAAGAATGGATAGTAACCTGAAAAGTGCGAATTGTTACATCATAAGAGTTTAACATATTTGGACCCGAACATACATAAAATGGTCGATAAACTTGACAACTAATATACACGTGAATGATAATGTCTAATTATATATTTAACTTGTAAATGTGACGATAAAACTTATATTCAAGAGTCGTAACGACTTGGAAATGCTTTATAAACGGATTCATCATGTACAAATTTCGATAAAATCTTTTGTAACTTAATCGTTTATAATTACTTAATATCCTAAAAACCTTGTCGAAACTTACACGTTTTCTTTCTAAATCATAACGTTTTATCAATTATTTTGGTTACGGATAAAACACCGAAACAACCTATTGATGTTTTTCTTTCTTGTTTTTCTTATTTTATATCTTTTTCTTAATCTTAGCTCTTCTCTCTTTCGTTATTCTTTTCTTCGTATCCGTTTGTGTTTGCCGACTTTTATTACTTAACTTCTCGTATCCACACGAGTCTTAAACGTTTATTCCTCTCAAACGCCATTGAAATAAAACCTTTTCATTTCAAATACGAGTATTACTTTATAAATCGCTTTGAAGTTTATTGCAGAGACATACTATTCACTTATTAGGTTGTGCTGAGGTTCATTTGCTGTGCTATACCATCTGATCATTTGTGAAATCTTGTTTCTCTACTACTGCTAAGGTGTGATTCGTAGCCCCACTTTTACTTTTAATTGTTTATAAACCCATGGGGGAGATACATGCTATTTACTTATTTTTATGAGCACAATTGTTTATTTGTATGCTATTCCTGACTGAAATGATAATGCTAAGTACCGTTCTTGCCAAAAACAAGTCCCTCGATCATGAACCATTAATCACTTGCGAGTGAGCGCGATTATAGTTTATAGGCCTATAGGAATTAACCCTCCCGCCATGTTGACTAAGGTCGGTCCGCATGTGATGTACTATATTCGATTTTCACTAGGTATCTGGAAAAATACCTAGCTTTGGGGGCAAATATTATATTATGAAATTCCGCGGTTACTGTCGACTTACGCCAAGGTTATTGGTGCCAGTTAACGTTTTGTGTGTCATGAGCTTAGCAAAATTATTTGACGCTTACCCGATATCTGTATTTGTTACATATATCTTTCAGACTTAATATCTTGTGTTCAACTGCTTTATTTATTAAACCTATGTATTACACTCAACATTTGTGTTGAATTTTTAGCATGTTTTATCTCAGGTAATTGATGCATACTTGTGGGCACTGGGAGTGGATGAAGACTTTTAATGGCTATCTTTGGCTTTACTATCTTTTACTATTTTATCATTCGAAAAACCTATTTAACTATGTTTTATTTCCGCTGCAACTTATGTTTGAGAGTCTTTTAAACTCTAAATGTTAAATTTTGTATTCGAATGATATGTTTTTGCTAAAACGTATCGTTATGAGATCGTTTCCTATGGATGTGACAATCTTACCCCTCATGTAGCACCCTAAGCTCCGTTCCGCTGCCATATTCTGAGTTGGGGGTGTTACAATAAGTAAAGGTAACTTTTTCAAAAAATTTATAAATATGTCATGTCAAATATATCACGCATATTCTTTTATTTTATAAATTTATTTTTACTATGCATGAAGTTTTAAGAACTTTATAGCCATTTTAAATAACTCAAATGTATTTAATTATAAAAAGGTACAAGATTTAATACATTTTATTTCCACGTAGATACTAAGCAAAAAGTTATTATGGATGAATTAATTTTTTTTTAATGAAATTTAGTGTCATTCTTGATCTTCGGATTGTGGATGCTTTAAGAAGAAAATGAGATTTTATTTTTTATTTTTATTTTTTTATATTTTTTTCTCTAACAATAAAAACATTTATAAAAACGATCATCACACGTAATATGTAAAATCCATGAAAGTAGATGTTCGGAAATGTTTTTTTAAGTACACATAAACTTTCATTTTCAGTTGTCATAGTAACTATTCATTACCAACACCAACAATGAATAAATTCGAACTCATAAACTATAAATTAGCATGAAAACGTGAAATATGAACTCATTAACTTTAGGTAAATCATGGATTTCGAACTCTTAAACAAGAAAACTTAATTAACATGTAAACAACCGTCAAAATAACTTGGAATCTTCAACTTTGTGATGTCTTTTGACATTAAAATCAATTATTACTTATGTGACACTTGATCTTTCTTCGTTAATAATCATCATACAAAAATAATATAGCAAAAGTTACAAATTTTCCGTTGGAACATATTATCGACTACATCTATAAAGACCAAGAATCGTCTTTTATCACCTTCTGGTGGACGAGGTTGATGAAAATAGATAAGATTCATATTCGGTTTTGAGAGAGGAAGTGTAGAGAGAAGGTGGAGAAACCTTGGATTTTATTGAAATGAAAAGGATAAGATTTCACAGCCACACCCCTCAAGTGGAGACTTGAGGGGTATTTATATGACTTACATGACAACTATCCTAATATTACATAATAAGTCCTTGCGTTATATGCATTCTAGTTGTCTACTCCAATTCACATGATTGCGTGGTTTTGTAACCTTACAACAGGTTTTACCTCTCGAGGGATCTCAAGAGGCTTACAACCCCACCAGGCAGTGTACCTGACCGATGTAGTATAGTGTAGTGGTAAGTACGGGGGATTGATCGTTCTCCACAGGGAATAGTGTTCGTTAGGTATGAAAGACTACTCTAATTAGGTCTAAAGGTTGAGGAAGATTCTTTTTTATGTTTTTATAGTTTTTATGAAAGCAAGTAAAATCTCGGGTTTGAAGGAGTGGGCGGAATTAGTTGCTAGTCAACTAACCCAAATTACTACGAATGCAATAAAATTAAATAACTGAAAATAAAATGTGGTGAGAAACTTATGTGTAGAGAAATGTGTTTACTTAGATTTCCTTACTCCCTAACTATCTTTTACCGGTTAATTAGTGTGTATTAGTTGCGTGGATGACGGGTGTATTCCTTAATACCATTCGTGGGGTGGCGTACTTACTTCCCCAACTCTACAAGCTCCTACTTCACTCCTATGTCGAGCCGGCTAGGAAGCTCCTAACATGGGATCACTAGAATTCGCTTGTGCATTAAATACAACCATAAAAACCTTTAGTACGCATTTGGTTCATGTTTCTTAAGACGTTCAAGCAAGTTACCGAATAGGAAGTTAGCCAGTTTTCTTAAGCCTAACATAGATAAACAATCATCCAATACAACTAACAACACACTAACAACCAATAATCAATAGCTAGGTTTCATTAGATCTAAGCAAACACAAGATAAATTTAGCCTAACATGTTAAACAAAAGACAAGAATAAGATAGAATCAAACAACACATAGACATATTGAATGATTAATTGATAACTTATCTTTCAATGAAACATGGAAGATCTCAAGGCAAAAAGCCTTGAAAAAGAAGCTGAATTCGTCCTAGGGTTTTATCCCAAAATTCCACACACTAAGCTCCCTCTAATGACAAAAAATTAGAAAACTATATATAGATTTTTGGATCTGACGGCGTCACCTTATGGAGTGTGACGCCGTCACCCTCGCCGCTTTTAGGGTTCCCGGATGACCTTCTTGACGCCGTCCCTCTTTAGCTCTTCCAAAATCCATTCTGGCTTATCAAGGCTTGACGCCGTCTAACCATGAACGTGACGCCGTCCCCTTATGATTTAAGCCGTGACGCCCTCGATCAAGTTAAAGCGTGACGCCGTCAGAATTCACATGCTATTTTCACTGGCCCGTCATGAGTAAATTTCACGTCCAACTTTTCTTGCCAAGGCATGACGCCGTCTAGAGTAAATCTTGACGCCGTCAAGAGTAACTTTTAGCCGATTTTTGAGACTTTGCCGTTTTCTTCACTTTAATGCTCCAAAAACGTCCAAAATGCCTCCTTTTCCAGATTTCTCCTCAAAAGTACCTAAAATGACAAAAGGAACGATTTAGGGCAATATTTGATCAAATAAATACGATTTAAGGCTTAAATGACCCCTTAAAAGCGGTACACTTTTCGCTTCATCAAATACCCTTACACTTGAGATTTGCTTGTCCTCAAGCAAATGCGCTTTTATTCTAATCAAAATACAAGTTAGGGGTCATTTAATGCTAACATAAAAGTAATTACAACAAATAATCGTTCCACTTCAATCATAATAAGCACGGAGATTACATACTAGCACCTCACAAGTAGTGTTTAGATACTCACATCTCTCAAGTGTCATCAAAATAAATCTCATAAATGAAAACGGATAATATCTCTCACTACCTGTCATAGCAAATAGATTACCATAGGCTTGGGAAAGGATCGAAAACCTCCTCCACTAGGCGTAAGCACCAAAGATAAACTATCAAAGAGGGCTTTTAAATGGGTTATAACGTTAGGTGTAGGGAAAAGGAAAACACGGTTTTGTTGGATAAATGATATTTTACTGGTGGCGAGTTAAAGATCTTGATCAATTACATGTACTATACAATGTTGCTAAGCCAAGACTAGACTCGATCTTAAGCTAGAAACAAAATAACAAAATAACAAAAATATAAAACAAACATAAAATGAAACGGGATGGTAGTCCGTATGTTTTTTCTACTTTTCTTTTTCTCATTTTTTTGTATTTTTCTTGATTTTTTTTTTTTTTTTTTTTTTTTTTTTTTTTTTTTTTTTTTTTTGCATACACTTTTGCCCTACCATCCAAAATAATACATCATAGGGGCATTGCATTCCCCTTACACTTGAACTTTTACATAACTTTACAAATAACTATTCTAATGACTCGAATTAAGATAATTGAAAAACTTGGAGTACTTTTAAAACATTTAGCACATATGGGGGTAATAAATGATGTTCTTCCCCATTACTCCATTACACTAGTACTTTACCCATGAGTCCCAATCGTCCCAAAACAATATGTACAGGGATATGACTCGACTTAGCAACCATGTAATCAATTAGATAATTAACTTGGGTTTAAACAAATGTTGTAACAATAATGCACTAAAGATGAGTGCATACAAGGTAGGCTAAGGCGATTTGGGTGTACATTTAAGTGGGGTGTAAACAAATTCTTCCTTCAAGTAAAATGCTTAAAGGTCGAAACGAAAAGATAGGCTCTGAGGGGTGTACTAGGGGTATCGTGTACTAAAAATGAGTACAACGCAAAGGGTGTGGGAGAATTACTTGACCAATGTAGCCAATGTAATTATAACAAAAACACAGGTGTAAAACAATGGGTTAATCCTAATGCCTCTTATCATGTAGTAAATCTAACTACACGAATGTAGTCTCACTTGTGGCCTTGGAATGGTCCTAACGCAAGTTCTAGAATCTAAGTGCTACCGGTACACACATCATAGCATAAATGCTTTTCCTACCAATTCTAGGGGCGAACCTCACATATTTGGGGGTGGAAAATTTTTTAGTGGTACGGTTTTTGTGCTAGTCATATAATTCCTATCCATGAGACGCTCATTAAGATCAAAGTTTCACTCCTATATGTTGTAAAAAATTTTAAATTTGGCACTAAAATTACCTTAACAAGTATTTCTCTCAGTTTTATTACACATCTACTATTAAACAAACAAAAAATCAAGCGCAATTGTATTCTCTAAAATCGTACTTTTACCCCCCCCCCTTACACTTAAGATGAACATTGTCCCCAATGTTCAAATAACAAGATGTAAAAGCATAAAGTAAAAGAATGAAATCAAATACTCCCCTGATTCGCTCGGTGGATAATGAAATTACACGGTTAAATCTTCCTCCAAAGAGAATGTTGAAGCTCCATGACTAATGCATCGCCATAAGCTTGATACCAAAAACATCTCCTTGTCCAAAATAACCTGTTAAACCTGAGAAAACAAACAAGAAAACCTGCATAACATCGGCGGGATAAAATCTATATATAAGGATATAATGCTTGTGGACTGATAATTTTGCAGATTCCTGGAGATTATAAGTTGGAGATTTAATAAAAACTTTTTATGAAAACAAAACTTTCAAAAATTTCTGGAAATTAAATCTGACGCCGTCAGGTTATAACCCCTGACGCCGTCAGAAATGACCTGACAAAAATTTTCATTTTTAGTTTCCGGAAAATTTCTGGAAAAACCTTTACCTTACTTCCTGGAAATCCTGCAAAACATCATTATGACTCGATACAAGCATTTGACTCAAACAAATACTAATATGTATGCTAATTTATTATTATTACGATTCATGTTAATTTGTGTTCTAATAAACCGATTTAGATTTCCCTTACACTTATCTTTTGCAAAATACCTTTATATGTAGTTAAGACGAAGTTAAAAACAACATAAAGCATTTTCAAAAATTAGTTTTTAACATGAATCAATACTAATAAAAATTAAACACACATACGGAAACAAATAAAAACAAACAAACAAACAAATAAACACACATAGCAAATAAAACAAATAAAGCTTGGGTTGCCTCCCAAGAAGCGCTTTTCTTTATTAACGAGTCTTGTAGCTAGACTCAAAGTCACTCTACCCTATGTAAGTGAGCTCGTCATCAAGGACGTCTTTAGGGTTAAGCTTGGATTGAAGTTTCCTATTGGTTCGCATAGTACGATATATCTTTTCAAACTTCTCTCCATCCGGGTCATACAACGTCATCTTAATATGCCATGACCCATCTCCATCTTTGGGTGGTTTATCCCAATTCCACTTATGATCATCTTCCTCACAAATCCACTTATTCATTCCTAGGTTAATTGGCAGAACTCCTAGGAAATCAATCATCTTTCTAAAAACTAGAGGGTCTTCAAATGGATCCAATTCGGTGTCCCTAGCCAAGAGTTGCTCCACCGAATGCGTTCGGTTAACAAAGTCCTCTTCTAGGTAAAATGGGCGTTGGGGTCCTATGAAGTCTCTATCAATCCAAGGTCCATATCTAGATGGTCTCCTATTTGATTCTAGCCAATGTGGTGTTGGTTCCTCACTAGTATCATAGGCATGTTTCTTAACATCATAGACTGACCAAGTATCTCCTTCTCCTACCGCTATCTTGGATTCCTTACAATCAATCATAGCACTAGCGGTCGCCAAAAATCCTCTACCTATCAACAAGGGGCATGTAGGGTCGCTAACCATATCAAGGACGTGGAAATCGGCTAAAATGGTTAGTTTTCCAATGTGCACTAACACGTCCTTAACTACTCCAACCGGGTAAGCAACACTTCCATCCGCTAAGCCTATTATCACCTCGGTTTCTTCAAGTTTTCCTAGTTTTAGAGAGGTGTAGAGAGGTAACGGAAGTAGGTTAAGGCTTGAACCAAGATCGGCTAATGTGTCATAAGCCTCCGAATTACCGATCTTGCAAGGTAGAACAAATAAGCCCGGATCATCTAACTTCTTAGGTAGCTTGTTTTGAACAAAGGCGGTCCCTTTTTCGCTTAACTTGAGCTTCTTCTCATCCAACTCATCATCAACCGGACTTTCAAGGTGGAGCTCCTTGAATTCTTCGTCAAGGTTTTGAGTGGGAGGTGTTTCAACTATGTTGTTGACCAATTTGGATGTCATAACTTCTTGGTCATTTGGAACGACTTGGGTTTGTTTGAAACACGTGCTCATGGAATTGACCGAATAATATTGTGGACAAGAACTAGGGGACGAAACCGATGAAATAGCGTTGACATTTAGTTTCGGGTTCTTGACCGTGTTGCTAGGGAGTGCTCCCATTTCTCGGTCATTGAGGGCTTTCAACAAGGTGTCAATCTTATCGGTCATCTCGCTTTGTTTTTGTTTGAAATCGGCTTCAAACTTGGCTAAACGAGCTTCTTGAGATGCCATGAATTGGGACATCAATCCTTCAAAGTTATTGGTACTACCATTGCCGGAAGGATTGTTGTTGAAAGTACGGTTCGAGTTGGAACCGCTTGATTGGAAACGATTAGGTGGGTTGGAAGAATTGGTTTGTTGTGTGTTTTGGTTTTGTTTCCACCTAAGGTTCGGGTGATTTTTCCATGAGGGGTTGTATGAATCACCGTAGGGGTTTGGCTCGGGTTTGAAAGTGTACCACTTGTCTCCCGCTTCGTCGGTACGCGAGGATGCGTAGTCCACAAAAGCTTGTTCGGGGAGTTCCATGCAATCACGAGTGTCGTGGGGACCACTACATAATTCACATGAAGAAGTGATTTTGTTCACTTGGTTTGAAAGTTTAGGAGCCTCGTAGGATTTCATGAGAAACTTGACTTGGTCTTCAAGTTCTATGATCCTACGGTCGGAAGTGCTTGAATTGTTAGAAGGCAAAGATATTGCCTTGACCGTTTTATTCAAATCACGGGGATCACTCCAACTTTCGTTGTCATAAAGAGCAAGATCCTCTAGGAGAGCCCATGATTGTTCCGCACTTAGATCACGTAGCTTGCCACCGGCCGATTGGTCAATGGTTTGCCTCGTGGAGAGATTGATATGGTCATAGAAGATTTGGACTTGGAGCCAAAGTTCTATGCCATGGTGAGGGACTTTTTGGAGTAAGTCCTTGAATCGAGTCCATGCCTCATAGAGAGTTTCGCCTTGACGTTGTTGGAACATCAAGATATCATTCCTTAGCTTGGTAGTTCTTCCCGGTGGGAAAAACTGAGCAAGGAAACGAGTGGTGAGATCATCCCAAGAGGTGATGGATCCTGCGGGTTGACGTTCTAGCCACTGACTAGCTTGGTCCCGCAGAGAGAATTAGAAGAGACACAATCGGGTCGTCTCTCGAGTGGCAACATCAAGGTCTATAGAATCAACGATTTTAAGAAAGTCCTTGAGATGTTGATTAGGATCTTCAGAACGAAGTCCATGGAATGCGCATCCGCTTTGCACCAACCGGATGGTGTCGGATCGCAAGGGTGTGATATTGGCTCCTTGAGTGAGCTCAATGGTGTTTCGATAGCCATGGTGGCTAGGACGGGAATACTCTCCTAAAGTACGGGCTCTAGGAGGTGGTGGTGGTTGTTGTGGTGGTGGGTTGTGTGGGTTAAGGATATTACCATCTTCCATGATGTCGGATGGTATGGTTACGAACAAAGACACGAAGAGAATAGATAGACTAAAGAAATCCTAGAAAAAAAAAAAATAAATAAAAATCTCACTAGAAAGGAATCTAGTGAGTAGACCTAATAGAAATAAAAATTCAACCTAAACAATAACTATTCCCCGGCAGCGGCGCCAAAAACTTGATTGCGTGGTTTTGTAACCTTACAACAGGTTTTACCTCTCGAGGGATCTCAAGAGGCTTACAACCCCACCAGGCAGTGTACCTGACCGATGTAGTATAGTGTAGTGGTAAGTACGGGGGATTGATCGTTCTCCACAGGGAATAGTGTTCGTTAGGTATGAAAGACTACTCTAATTAGGTCTAAAGGTTGAGGAAGATTCTTTTTTATGTTTTTATAGTTTTTATGAAAGCAAGTAAAATCTCGGGTTTGAAGGAGTGGGCGGAATTAGTTGCTAGTCAACTAACCCAAATTACTACGAATGCAATAAAATTAAATAACTGAAAATAAAATGTGGTGAGAAACTTATGTGTAGAGAAATGTGTTTACTTAGATTTCCTTACTCCCTAACTATCTTTTACCGGTTAATTAGTGTGTATTAGTTGCGTGGATGACGGGTGTATTCCTTAATACCATTCGTGGGGTGGCGTACTTACTTCCCCAACTCTACAAGCTCCTACTTCACTCCTATGTCGAGCCGGCTAGGAAGCTCCTAACATGGGATCACTAGAATTCGCTTGTGCATTAAATACAACCATAAAAACCTTTAGTACGCATTTGGTTCATGTTTCTTAAGACGTTCAAGCAAGTTACCGAATAGGAAGTTAGCCAGTTTTCTTAAGCCTAACATAGATAAACAATCATCCAATACAACTAACAACACACTAACAACCAATAATCAATAGCTAGGTTTCATTAGATCTAAGCAAACACAAGATAAATTTAGCCTAACATGTTAAACAAAAGACAAGAATAAGATAGAATCAAACAACACATAGACATATTGAATGATTAATTGATAACTTATCTTTCAATGAAACATGGAAGATCTCAAGGCAAAAAGCCTTGAAAAAGAAGCTGAATTCGTCCTAGGGTTTTATCCCAAAATTCCACACACTAAGCTCCCTCTAATGACAAAAAATTAGAAAACTATATATAGATTTTTGGATCTGACGGCGTCACCTTATGGAGTGTGACGCCGTCACCTCGCCGCTTTTAGGGTTCCCGGATGACCTTCTTGACGCCGTCCCTCTTTAGCTCTTCCAAAATCCATTCTGGCTTATCAAGGCTTGACGCCGTCTAACCATGAACGTGACGCCGTCCCCTTATGATTTAAGCCGTGACGCCCTCGATCAAGTTAAAGCGTGACGCCGTCAGAATTCACATGCTATTTTCACTGGCCCGTCATGAGTAAATTTCACGTCCAACTTTTCTTGCCAAGGCATGACGCCGTCTAGAGTAAATCTTGACGCCGTCAAGAGTAACTTTTAGCCGATTTTTGAGACTTTGCCGTTTTCTTCACTTTAATGCTCCAAAAACGTCCAAAATGCCTCCTTTTCCAGATTTCTCCTCAAAAGTACCTAAAATGACAAAAGGAACGATTTAGGGCAATATTTGATCAAATAAATACGATTTAAGGCTTAAATGACCCCTTAAAAGCGGTACACTTTTCGCTTCATCCATTCTAGTTGTCTACTCCAATTCACATAAATATCGCTCAGCTTCATTTCTAACAATCTCCCTCCAGCTGGAGATATACGTGAATTGGTTACAATGATTCCTAACAATTACATAACAATGATAAAAGCAATGCTGAAGTAGAGCAGTTTCCTTTTGAGGATGTCTTCACATCTCTTGATCTTCTCGTATCTTTCTCAGCTTGCTTGAATTACTTGCAGAATCACTGTAATGATCTAATTGGGTTAATACTCCCTCCCAATTAGTAAGCCATTTCTTTTACATGTGGTATCAGAGCCACACCCCTTGGATTTTATTCGGTTTTGAGATTCATATTCATATTCGGTTTTGAGAGAGGAAGTGTAGAGAGAAGGTGGAGAAACCTTGGATTTTATTGAAATGAAAAGGATAAGATTTCACAGCCACACCCCTCAAGTGGAGACTTGAGGGGTATTTATATGACTTACATGACAACTATCCTAATATTACATAATAAGTCCTTGCGCTATACGCATTCTAGTTGTCTACTCCAATTCACGTAAATATCGCTCAGCTTCATTTCTAACAACATCACTCAAGCACCATCCTTTCCGGTCTTCTGCAACTCAACATCTGCATCTCTTGATTTCCTGCCTCTTGTGAAGACTTGTTCCATCTCTTCAAGTGACCTCCCTTTGGTCTCAGGCAAGAAAAAGCAGAAAAAGATCCACGCCAAAACAGACATACCCGCAAACAAGAAGAATGCCCCTCCAATTGTGATTGCATTTATCAGCGACAAGAATGTCATTGACACTGTTGCATTAGTAGCCCTGTTCACAGCCACTCCAACAGCTGCCCCTTGTGCCCTTAACTTTTGGGGAAAGATCTCAGAACTATAAACCCATGTAACTGGTCCAAGCCCCATTGAAAAAAACATAAGACGATATAGATAACATGTAGCTATAGTTAACCAAAGTGCCCAAACTACATTTTGATCATGGGACTGGTGCACTATGGTCAAAGCAAACCCCAACCCTAATAGGGCAGCTATCATCCCTCCAACACTTGTTAATAGAAGTTTTCGCCTTCTAGCTTTATCGATAAAGAACGTGGATGCGGTTATGAATATGGTTTTTGTGACCCCAACTCCTATGGTAGCTAACAAGAGCTTGTCCTTGCTTGTAACCCCTGCTTTATTGAAAATTCGGGGGCTATACAAGACCACAGCTTCAATGCCGGTTGCGTGCTCAAAAAAATGTATTCCAATTGCAGCTATTAGGACCCACCGGACCGGTGGGGTTGGTCTTAGTAGTAATTCTTTCCATACACCTTGGCCACGCGTATCTTGCTTGAACGTGACAACATCTTCATTACAATTAGGGTCTATCCCGGCGGCTAGCTTAATGTCATGCAACCGGGATTCAGCTTCTTCTTTACTGTTTGACACTTTTAACAAAACTTGTTTAGCATCTTTGAGATGGCCCCTCATGATAAGCCATCTTGCGGACTCTGGCATTTTGAGAATGACAAGAGCCAATACTACAGAGGGAATAGCCGCGATACAGAACATTACCCTCCAACCAATGTCCAAGGGCAATTTTCCGAAAAAGTAGTTAGATATATAACCAGATAATATGCCTAGGCTAATGCAAATTTCCGGTAATGAAGCTAGAACTCCCCGAGTATTTGTGGCTGAAATCTCGGCTGAGTAAACTGGAGCAATCACAAGGGCAAACCCTACTCCCATTCCAGCCACACATCGACCCGTCAAAAGGATTGCATAGTTCGGGGAGAAGCCCATCAGTAAGGATCCTAAAAGAAAGATGCTAGATGCACGCCAAACATATCGTGTATCGACGGCCTATGTAATCGGAAGTTCTACCAGCAACCAGGGCGCCGAGTAAGGCACAAAAGTTGATAATTCCAGCAAAGACTTGAATTTGTGTGTCATTGATTTTGTGATCATCTTTTATGAAGATCATTGCTCCGCTCATACCCCTGTCTCTACATGAGCAAATAAAAAGAGATTAACTACACACTCATCCACAAACAAATCATTATATATATCTTGTGAAATATAGTTACTCCTATGTATTCCGATTATTAAAACCCTTGCTTTCACATTAATCTAAATGTATATCCTGTATATCTTAAACTGTATACAAACACATGCATGACATTGACATACATATATACATGTGTGTGGATATATATATGCATGATTGTACATATTATGGAATAAAAAAATGAGAAAGAATACCATAACCAAAAATGATGGAGATCATAGAAGCAACAAGGGCACAAGCACAAGAATACTTGTTAATCTTTTCATCTTGTTTTCCTTTTTTCTTCATGGTGAGTGCTTAACTTGTTAAGTGAGCCACGAAGAGAGTAGTACCGGATGGGTGACCATCCGGGAAGTCCTCTCTGATCACAGGGTCTGTTGATATCAGGCAATGAAGAGGAGAGTCTTTGAGCCATTAGTTGCGGAGACTCGAATCCGAGCCGGCCCCGGTTTTCATCCGGCTGTTACTCCAGCGAGTATTCTCGTGTGGAGGCAGTACGGTTTCTGGGCGGAAGCCGTTGAATCCCCACTACACCAGCGTGGGCCCGGTTAAGACAACATAGTCTGGGTATGTGGTGGATGAGGGCCTGCCTTTGTGGCGGGTACGACTCTCTAAACCAAAAATTGAAAGTCGCCTTCCAAAAAAAAATAAAAAATTATATGATACTCCTATGTGTATGCCAATATCATGTGTATATATATGGTTTATATGTCGGTAGGATGAGGTGTTGTGATTGTGAAATGAATCTTCATTTCGATAAGAGAGACAATGAAGATGTATACGCCTGATAACAACCTCCTTTTGATAGGATATTTTTTCTAATATTATGGAGTATCTTAAATTGTCTTATATTACGTCATAAAAGGATAAGGTAACTTATTATCTTTCTCAATAATTAGAATTATTATTATATACTTATTATGAGGTATTAATAAATTATCTTAATTACGTACCTTGTTTGTTTAATAATCTTTAAAACAATACTTCTATATCAGTGTCCAGTAATAATAATGCAAGTTATTAATGCTCTCTGAATTTTTTTTAATTTATTTATTTATTTATTTTTTATTTTTTTTGAATAATAACTTTCATTCACACCAAGCAAACCTCTTGAGAGTCCTCAAAACAAGGACCACAAGGAACAACCGAAAGTTACATCAAAATAAAAGGAAAATCACATCACTCCTGCCAATCTATACATTTGTGTCTAGATCTATTTTTAATCCAAAAGTACGAAGACGCTTTTGTCTTAGCCATAACATCCACAACCTTAGCAACCTTTCTTTGAAAAACCAACTCATTTCTAGCAATCCAAATACACCAAAGGGTAGTGAGAACAATCCCGTGCATCGTCCTTGGACTCCGGCTTTCTCAACTTCAAGTCTTTCGGAAGCAAAAGAAGATCCCTCACTTCAAAGGCAAAAATGGGAGCCAACTTGCAATCCGAGCCCAAATCTCCATAGCAAAGATGCACCCTGTAAACAAATGTCCCGATGTTTCCGGGCAATCACCACATAACGGAAAAAGGACATCTCGAAGATTCATCCCTCTCTTCATCAACTCCAATCGAGTTGGAAGTCTATCTTGCTCCGCGCGCCAGGCCATAACATTACACTTCGAAGGAATCCAACCATTCCATTTCATCTTGAAGAAATCTCCATATGCCGGGGAAGAAAATAGCAGCTTTTTAGCCGAAGAAACCGTGAAACTATTCTGACCTCAAAAGAAAGTTCCAATTTACATTTTCGTATGCCTTTTCAAAGTCGATCTTCAAAAGAAAAACTTTTTTACCTCTTTTCTTTAACCACCCCAACAATTCATTAACGATCAACAGGCCATCCAAAATAAAACGGTCACGAAGGAAAGCCGATTGACTCTCGGAAATAACAAACCCCAAAACCGTCTTGAGACGATTAGCAAGAATCTTGGAAATAACTTTGCTAATAATCCCAATAAAAGTAATAGGTCTGTAATCTTTAAGCCCCACGGGAGTACAAACTTTGGGAATTAAAGTAATAAAAGCCGACCCGCAACCATAACTAATCGCCCTCGTCTCATGGAAACCCGATAAGGTGTCAACAAAATCATCCTCGGACAAGTCCCAAAATCTCTTCACAAACCTGATCTGGACCTGAGGCCATATCCTCCCCACACTCAAAAACGGCCTCCTTTATCTCTTCTCTAGAAAAAGGCTCAACTAATTTTTGTCTCAAGTCGGTAGGAACTTGGTTGATACCGTCACAATCAAGCTGGGGTCTAACTTTAAATTTCTCTTTGAAATGATCTCTAAAATATTTCAACACATGCTTCCTAACCAAAGAGGGACACCCAAACCCCGTGTTGGGATACCCAAACCAAGTGTTGGGAATTAAACCAACAGTTAGTACTGCTAGGCTTGTAGTTTCAACTGGTGGAAGATAACACAAGCAGTACTAACTGCCAGTACAAACACTTTGTACTGCTTATATGCTGATTACGTGTAATAGGATAATTATAGAAAAGATTTGGTGAATATCTTATGTAATTAGAGTTATAGTTATCTTGTACAGGAATCCTTGTTCTATAAAAGGATATCTTAGGTTAGAGTTTATGTACGAAAAACGAATACATAAGTACGAATAGATTCAAGGTTGTAAACCCTAGTGATAGGAGATCACTCGTACTATAATCAATAATATTGAATCTTTTGGTGTTAAACATTGTCTTCATTGTTCATACACTTACATAATCACTGTTCCATTCATTCATATACACACAATATTTTCTAAGTATTAGCTAGTAAATTCCGCATGCTAGTTAGTATCAAATCAAAGTATCTCTAACACAAGGAGTGTGTTTAGATCCGGTCAAGTGGTATCACAGACAGGTTTCTGATACTTTGAATTAGAAGATCCTCTTTTTGCTTAACAAGAACAGATGGACATGGAGACTTCTACAACAAATGTTGCTGCAAAGTTACCAATGCTCAAGCCCAATGAATTCGACATGTGGAGGTTAAGAATTGAACAATTCTTCCAAGTGCAGGACTATGCACTTTGGGAAATCATAGAAGAAGGGAATTCATTCAAGCCTACAACTACAACAACAACAGTAGAGGGTAAAGTTGTGACAACTGTGCAGACTAAGCCAATGACTGCAGAGGAGAGAATCCAGATGAAGAATGACATCAAGGCAAGAAGTATGCTTATGATGACAATACCTAATGATCAACTCTTGAACTTTAGCAAGTTCAAGGATGCCAAATCATTGTTTGAGGCCACCAAAAAGACTTAGAAGACACTTCTCAAGCAACAATTTGAGAAATTTTCAGCAACAAGCAATGAATCACTGGATCATATGTTCAACAGACTTCAGAAGCTTGTGAGTCAGCTTGCTATTCTTGGAATTGAGATACCTCAGGAAGATCTCAACTCAAAGTTCCTGAGAAGTCTACCATCAGAATGGGCTATGCATGTTGTTGTGTGGAAGAACAAGCCGGATATTGAATCTATGAGTCTGATGGATTTGTATAGCAATTTCAAGATAGTGGAGCAAGATGTAAAGAAGGTTGCTGGAACAAGCTCAAGTACTGGGAATATGGCATTTGTGTCAACTCCTAGTAACTTAAGTTCTGATGAAGTGAAGGTTGGTGTAGTAGTTGGTACTGCTAGTTCAAATATTGGTACAGCTAGCACATCAAGCAGTACTAAAGGCATTCTGGATGAAACAACTTGTTGTGCTTTCTTGACTACTCAGTATAATGGATCCGTGTTAACATATGAAGATCTCCAAGAGATCATTGATGATAATCTGGAGGAGATGGATATTAAATGGCAAATTTCTCTTCTTAGCTTGAGAGCTAGGAAATTCCATCAGAGGACAGGGAAGAAGATTACCATAAACAACAATGATACTACTGGTTATGACAAGTCAAAGATTGAATGTTATAATTGCCATAAGATGGGTCATTATTCAAGAGAGTGCAGAAGGCCAAGACAACAAGATGGCAAAAGCAAAGGCTTTGGAAGCAAGACCAAGGAAGTGGAGATTACAGACTCATGCTCAAAGGCTATGGTAGCCATTGATGGATTGGGATTTGACTAGAGCTTTATGGAAGAAGAGGAAGTAGCACCTACTGAGATGGCTCTCATGGCTTTCTCTGATTCTGAGGTACAAGTTTCTAAGTGTTCTAAATCATGTGATGCTTTAAAAGAATTAGAAACTCTTAGGAAACACTATAATGAATAGAGAATAGAGTTAAACCAGACTATTTTTAATTTAGCAAATCATAAGAGAGGTCTAGCTGTTTTAGAGGAGCAAATTGTTCATTATAAGAGTAATGAGTCTAAATTTGCTGATGACATGGCTTTGCTTAAAAAGGACATATTCTTTAAAGATGCTGAAATTAAGTTTTTGAGAGAAGAGTTTGCTAAGCTTAAACAGGATAAAGAGAACATTCAATTAAGTGTTGAGACACTAGAGTATGCATCTAAAGGTGTCAGTAAAATAATTGAGTGTCAAATAATCAATAAAGCTAAGTCAGGTCTAGGTTATAACTCAGTTCCACCTCCTCACAGAGGAATACCTGCACCTCCAGGTATTGACCTAGAACATACAGGTTTGGAAGAATTTCAACTACCTAAGATGGAATATGGACCAAAACCAAAAGAAAAGGAAGTAGTTGAGAAACCTGTAGAAGTAAGTGTAAGCTTTAAGAGTGCAAGTGATAAATCACTCTCTAATGACAAAGTGTCATCTGGTAGAGATTCAGATGCTCCAACCATAGAGGATTGGACTTCTGATGATGATGAGAATGATCAGGTTAAGGCTAAACCTGATAGTGTTAAGGTAAAGGAAACAAAAGTTCCTAAGGTGGTCAAAGTTAATATTGTTAGGCCTAAAACCAATGTTAGAAATGTTAGGCAACCAGTAAGATACTGTGAAATGTATAGAGCCACACACAAGCCCAGAGGTAAACAAAGGAATTGGAACAACCTCAAGTCTCACCAACTAGGTGATGACTTTGTCTTTCATAGAAAAGCTTGTTTTAATTATGGAGAGTTTGACCATCTTGCAGCTTATTGCAACAATAGGGTAACTAGGTATTCAAACAATAGGGTAAACTCAGAAAGACTTACAACTCACCCTTCCAATGCTTGGATGATACCTAGATCAGTTCTTTTAAAGTCTGGCCAAAGACCAATTCATACTGCTACACAAGCAGTTCATACTGCCAGACACAAATCAGACCTTTTACCCAAGACAAGCAGTTCAAAGTGCAAAAACATTTTTAAAATCTGCACCATCAACTGCTAGAAGGCCATTTCATAACCAAACAGTTGTAAAGAAACAAATTTGGAAACCTAAGGTTGCAATTGCAAACCCAGCAGTTCATACTGCTAGGCAAGTAGTTAATACTGGTAGTTTTAAAAACACTGCTAAGGGAAAGATGGGCAATGGCATTACTGCATCAGCATCATGGGTTTGGAGACCACTTCAATCCAATGGTACACCAACTGTGCTAAAAAGGTTTAATTATATTGATGCAAGAGGGAAACCAAAGTTAGTAATGGCTTGGGTACCACAAGAAAACTAATTTCCTTGTTTAGATGCAATGTTAGTCATATACTTATTCTGTTATGAGACAAGTGCTTTGCACTTTGTCTTCTATTGTTGGACTAACAATTGCAGGTTGATTGGAGTTTGTGAATTGAATGCTTTATGTTTTATATGGTGAGATGCTTTGGAGACTCAAGTGTGTGATCTGTGCACACAACAAATGGTAATTGGTTCACCATGTCTAACCCACATCAAGAACCAACTAGTCCAGAACAAACAGTTTCTGGTAAAGACTTCTCAAATCCGTTTATGGTTGATAGTTTACCAAAAACTATATGGTTATCAACTCACCATATCTCATAGTAAAGAGTTGGCTAGTCCAAAGCAAACGGCTATTGGTAAAGACATATCAAATCCGTTGATAGCTGATAGTTTGCTAAAAACTATAAGTGGGAAAACATGTTTTCAAGTCCACATTGAGTTTATACTGCTCTTTGAAAAATCTTTGATACTCCTCTTTGAAAATATTTTGATAAAAAGTTTGTACTGCTGGTTCAACCTATTTTTGATACTGAGTTTAATCTCTATGATTCACCTCTCTCAGAAGGTTACACATCTGGAAGTGATGAGAGCAGATTTGAAACTAAATGAATTGATGGAAACTTGTACAATTTTCATATTGGATGCTGAGATCAAGAATCATAAGTTCAAATTTAAGTGATGGTGAAAATTCTTCCAAACAGGGGAGGAATTCAAGTTTGACAGTTGATTCAAGATGAGTATGAAACTCAGGGGAGGATAGATTCAGGGGAGTATAACAGAGCAGATCAAGCGAAGTTGCTAGCAGATTATGAGAATATTATTTGTGAAGAGCTTACTTCATCAGTATCAATTCAAAATCAAAGAAACCATAACAGGCTTCAAAGTTTCTTCAAAGCTTAAATGTGAAGAAAATTCTGAAGTGATTCAAGATTGAAGATAAGTGTTTGAAAGAATTCCCCCATCATCTATGTTAGAGTTTAATTCGAGAAACTTAATGATCTGCATAGAAATCATAAGTTTAGGGTAGGATTGTTGGGAATTAAACCAACAGTTAGTACTGCTAGGCTTATAGTTTCAACTGGTGGAAGATAACACAAGCAGTACTAACTGCCAGTACAAACACTTTGTACTGCTTATATGCTGATTACGTGTAATAGGATAATTATAGAAAAGATTCGGTGAATATCTTATGTAATTAGACTTATAGTTATATTGTACAGGAATGCTTGTTCTATAAAAGGATATCCTAGGTTAGAGTTTATGTAGGTCACGTTTAGATCTCAAACACACACACGTTAAGACAATAAGAACTCGTACTACTATCTAGATTAATAAGCTACGTATGGAAATAAGTAATAAGCTAATAAGCTAAACTAGAGAAGAGAACTAAGAAGAGAAGAATAAGAATGGTAGGCTTTTCACTTGATCAAACTTTACACGAGCATAGCTTCCGCACAAATACATGAAAAACCGACAATAAGAGTGATGCCCTTGCCTTCTATTTATAGGCAACTCGTAGGGCATCCTCAACATGAATGTTTCTAGAAGGTGTGGCCGGTCCATGGGCTACTAATGGACCGGTCACTTAATTACAAACTAAATAGCCCAAGATGCAACATTCTATCGCAATTGATCTAGACTTGAAATATTAATAAAACGTGTTTCTAACAATCTCCCCCTAAGTCTTGATCACGAATGTTGCATGACATCATCTTTGCTTCTTGGGCTTCTGATGTCTTGATAATCTTTGTTCCCTTGTTCTTGTTTAATGATGGTAAGATGTTGTCTTAATCTGCCAATCTCCAACGTCTTCTCGTCTTCTCCATCATGTTCATATATCTTTGTCTTGTCATTTGCAACATGTTCTTACTTTTCAATCTTAAACTTGTGAAAGGTTGATTTGCTTGAACTTTTGACTTTTCAATATCATATTTTTGAACTTGTGATGTTACTGAGTCTTAGAAAGAACATTTCTTCAATGTATGAACATGATGGAGTCTTGATGGTCGAACTCCAGCTCCTCAGCAGCAGCAGCAGCAGTAGCAACAGCAACAGCACGAACCAACCGGTACTTACAGGCTCAGACTTGAGATCATCAACAGCATAGTGTGAAGACTTTCTCAAATCCTAACCCAGACCGTTCTGAACCGGATTCCCCCGAAAGGGATTACACGGACACACCGAAGTGCACCCACGATTCAGTGAGTCGCTGGAGATCACCCCACGACTGTAGACCGTTTGGAGCATACACTAAGCGTAACCCACAAGGAGTTACCGAAGTGACCTGCTATCAGAATTGTTTGATGTTGTTCTGGCAGGATTTCCATTCAATCATTGATAATCACAAGTGTGATTTTTCTCATGAATGTTCTCGGCAGATTGCTAAGATCTGCGAAGGACACTTTTCCTAATTTTACAACTGATGCCCATGATGAAGAACACCAGAGTAATTCTAAGTGTACCTAAGAGATCTTTTGATGAATCTCATGGCTCTAGACTCAATAAGTGCACATTTGTTTGGTCATCGGAGGCGTGGAGCAGATTGCCTCCTTTTCAATATCAACAATCTCGTAATGAGATGTCGATAGATTATGAAGGGTTCTCCGTGTGAATGAAACAAATGTCTTTTGAGAGACACTTGAGTGGCTTAGAAGGTTTTTTAGTGCGTCACTGGGTCCATGACGTCTTTGGTCTTCAATACCGGTGATGCTCATCAACCAGTAGATTATGAATTGAACCCGTTGTCTGCCCTAAGGTTGAACAAATGGAGGGCTATTTCTTTTCACCCTTTTCTTTGCTTTTCTTTTTAATTCTTCAACCCCTTCTTTCTCCGTTCATTCATTTTCTCCTTTTTTATATCATACCTAGGACTTTCTAGTCTAAACTAGTGGTATTGTCCTTGGGTAGATCCCTCCGGCTCTGGCGGATCATAGGACGGTTTTTCCTAACCTTAGTCACCTTGTAACTCCATGACTATCCTAATGATGCCATAAGACCAAAACCATTGAAAATCTCTCAAAGTGTCGATAATTGTAAAGACATTTTGTTGACACCTTGAGAGTTTGATGATTTTCAGAAATACTCCCCCTTAACATGTGCGCATTAGTAATGAATTTGAAATTTGCACATGCCGGAAAGAGTTTGCACCTTTTTGAATTGATTGACTTTCAATGAACCTGATCTTTGCGAGACACGCTTACATCACCAGTTAGACTGGCTTGAAATTATTACCCGTCCAGATCAGATTCAAAGATTATCGCTCGAAATCGGTACATTCTACTCAGACACGTCCTTTGCGAGACACGCTTACATCACCAGATAAACTGGCTTGAAATTATTACCCGTCCGGGACATGTCCTTTCGACTACTGACTTTCCTATTCGTCAATTCGAGGGTCAATTCTGAGTATGAGCACACGAGATTCCAGCAAATGAGACATCATATTTTAATCATTTGTTTCTTCTCCCCCTCAAAAATAGCATACTCATGATGTTTTTGGAAAAACGTTTATGATTAAAATATGCTGTTTTTGAGTTTTAGGGAAGAAGTTTCAAGAACTTTGATACTTCTTTTTGAACAAAGATTATATTTTTCAAATACTCCCCCTGGACGAGGGAATACTTGTCCTTATGAGCAGAATGTTTGAAAAACGTTGTAAAACATTCTAATTTTAATTCTGCTCATAAGTAAGAAGCTTTCGCTCCTTTTTCAGGATTGAGGCACTGAAGCGTACCTCAGGGTCCTTTCTTTGGGGTCCGGGTTGTACACTGTTATGTGTGCACAAACCGTAATATACAGGCCAATAGTGGAAAGAAGTATGATATGATGAACTTTGAAAATTGATTCTTACATCATCCACCTTTACCAAAAGTTGTGAACACTGGGTCAGTTCGCTGGAACAATCTGATGGCGAATGGCGGACGACCCCCAACATAGCTCTCGAGCCTCCTTATCTGATCCCTATGGTATAACCGTTCTTCAATCTTCCGAATAAATTCCTTTACTTGTCGCAGCTCTTTTGAACTCCATCTTCTGGATTTTCCCAACATCGAATCTCGAACTCTATTTGCTAACCCATCACGTACACTCTTGAGGGTATCATCACAGAACTTGTGAATTTCAGTGAATGCCATGAATCGGTGAAAGTCAGTTGTGCTTCTGTAGACGAACCCAAAATTTGGACGATGTAGCATGGTGTACTGAGGATCCTTTTTGCTGTGTAGAAGGAACTGTGGTTCAACAAGGTTAAGCTGAGTCTGATAACTTTCAACACCAAGCTGGAGATCTTCGACACGTTCTTTGATGATGGTTCTCCTGATGTAATGACAAAGGGAAGTACTAAGTGCATATCGAAGCTCATTGGTAAGATGCTGCAGTTTGCCTTGAATCTTCATTAGATACATGTCTTCGATATCACTTAGACTCAAATCAGGAAAATCCGCCTCTGAGAATGTGTAGAGGTTGTTGTCGATTCTCTTTACTGTGATCTCGTCTAGAAATATATAATCGCATTTTCTGGATCCGCTTACGTTGATGACGGCCAAGATTCTGAGATCACTGTAAACTGGTTCTTTTGATTTCTGGAGGGCAAGCTTGTACTTGTACCAGGTTTGTCTTTTAGAGTACCAGTGATGAATCCCCAGCTCTGCATCACGATCATATTTGACGAGCTGTTTAACAAACAGTTTGCTGTTGATAGCTGCCTCTTCAATAGCTGATTGTGTGTAATGAGCAGCTGGTGTGAAAGTGATCGAGGTAGCGTACTTGGTTGTCCCTTGAGCTCCATTCTTTAGAAGTTCCAAGTCTTTGTTGAAGAACATTAGAAAAGGAATTTCCGAATGATGATGTCTTCGAATCACGGTCAGTGGCTTGGTCCAATCAGTAGTGATTGGTTGATTTTTGCCAACTTGCCTGACTATGTCTGGACTAGCCCAGTCAAAGTCACTTGACATTGCCCGTGCAATGTTTTCAAGGTGATATTCGAGTTCTGCTGCACTATTGGATTTGTTCTTCAGAAGAAGGAAAGCTTCATTCTTGATCCGACGAAGTTCTTTCTTGGTCATTTTCTTGATATTGAGAGTTCTTTTAATTTCTTGAGTAACAGCAAAGGTGATGTCTTCAACTCGTGAAGCTTCGTCAATCTGAACTTGAGCGCTTGCAAGATGATCGAACCATTCATTTCCTAGCACATCCGTATCATTATCCAGCCATGAGACAACCGTTGGTCCAGTAGATGACTTTCTGCTGTGTGAAGGCTTGGACTTGGAAGGCTTTGACTTTGGTGACGGTGATGGTGATGGTGAATGAGGTTGATCATCGTGTGGCTGAAAGTCCATATCTTCATTAGTGAATTGGTCATTGTGATGCTCGGTTTCAGTTGGACCAGAGGATTGATGTTTGGGAGGTTGAGGTGCTGGTTTATGTTCAGTTGGCTCCTGTATGTGAATCCCTGACCCGCCTTTGTGTTTCTTTTGTGTGGGTTTAGGGTCCTGATCATCCTCATCATCTTCTCGAATTCGTTTTCCTTTGTCAGCAGTTTCTTTGCATGATTTCTTGTCAATGTGTGCACGAAGAGCTGTGATCAGATTGATTTCTTCTGGAGAGGGAGAGAGGATAGCAAAGAGTTTGTCGAGAAGTACAAGCTCAATATCTTCAATGGAGAGATCTTGAAGTGGTTTGGTTTGAGAAGAAGAAGAGACGGCTTCTTTGATCTTTGCATCAAGTTGTGAATCAATATGATCATTGATGTTTTGTTGAAGATCAGGAAGAAATTGCTTAACAAATTTCTTTGCCTTGCGGGTCATATGATCTTTGACGTTGAAACCAAGGAATTCATCGATCTGCTTCTTACTTTTCTGCATTTCTTCCATTTGTTGAGACAACTTCTTGACTAAGTCTTCCATTTCAGCCAATTTAGTTGTAGCTTGGTTGTCTCGTTGAGCTTGTGCTCTCTTTACAGCCTTTTTGAGTCTCTTTGCTGCAGGAGATACAACTTCAACTTTTGTAACTTGGACGATCCTTCTCTTGCTCTTTCCTTTGTAAGCCTTACGAATATCTTCAGAAACCGTTGCTTTTGTTTTAGATTTTGGTGATGAAGATCGTGAAGATGATGGAGTGAGAGAGGGAATTGGTTCATCAGATTTAGTAGTTGATTCTTTTTGAGGTGAGGGGGGAGGTGTTGGATTCTTCGGTGGTGACCCAGGAGGTGTCTTCGGTGAAGAAGCAGATGAGGGCTGAACTGATGATTGTTCATGCTGCTGTTGTGGTTTATAAACAACCATAGTCAGTGCAGATTTGGCTAAGTCCTTTGGAGGGGAAGGAGGAGGTGTTGGAGTGTCAGAACGAAGGTAGCTATCTGCTTCCAGATTAGCTTGAGCCTCCTCCTTACGTTTTCTTTCTTCCTCCTGTTTAGCCGCTTCTTCAAGATCTTTGGCTGCTTCAGTTGTTTTGTCTCCAAGAATATCTTTTTCTTCTTCTAAGTTCCATTCGTCATTATCATCATTGCGTTTTTGCTCTTCTGGATTGTCATCAAACATAGAATCTGAAATATCCTTGTCAGATAAAACAATGTTGCTGTCCTGATCTTTTTCTTGTTCCTCCTGAGTTGATGCTCCCAAGTCGGGTTGATTAACCGAACTTGTTTGCTGTGAAGATACCTTTGTTGATTCAGCTCCAGACCCTCCGGGTTGATTAACCGGATCGTCTTGGGTCGAAGCTGGTTTAGGAATATTTTGTGATCCTCCAACCCCATGTGTTCTTTCATACTCTCTCTGTTGTTCCAATACTTTCTTTGCTCTACGCTCTTCATCTGCTCTTAATGTTTTGAGACTTTGTTTTTGTGCATTCTCCTTAGAGATCTGATTGTGAAGTTCAGCTTCTTCTTCAGTCATAAAAACATGTTCTTCTTCAGATTCAGTTGATTCGGAGTTAGATTCTGTATCTTCATCAATGATTCTGTATGGTTCTGGTTTTGGCTGTGGTTTGCTGGGTACTCTCCTCTTGATGAATGGTGATCTTGGATGTTTACCTTTAGGTTTAGAGATACTTGAGGCACTTCCTGCCTTAGTCTTACCTTTTGAACGAGTCTTAGAAGACTTAGGTTCTTCAACCATCTTGGCAAGACCTACACGACGTTCACGGTATGCTAGATCATAATCATGATAAGCTTTTGTTTCTCTAACCTCTTCTGGCATCAAAAATTCTGGCAACCTTGAACCTTGCTTTCGTGTACTCTCCTTCGGAAAATAAACTTTGCCCAATGTTTTATCCATGCTATATTCATGAACTTCTTGATCTGTAGGACGTTTATCAATGTCTTCATGTTGATCAAGTAAATAGCTGATAAGAACTTTGGTGAATCGAACAAATGGGATTTTCTTGAAAATTTTACGCTGTAAGTACATTATATCATCCCAAATAAGAGCAGCAAAGTCAATAGGTTCTTCATTTAGAAATCCCCATAAGACTTGAAGATGAGCCAGTCTTGGATGCTCGAACCCACTATCTCTTCCAGATATTGAATGTGTTTACGATGAAGAAGATAGTCCTCCAGGGTTGAGGAATGTATCTGGCATTAACCTTGGAGATTGTGGTTAATGGTGTGTCAGGCTGAACATCATAACCAATATCCTCCAGGAATTGCATGACCTCTGACTCTGAGGGTGTTGGGTGGAATCGGGCAGCAACTTCAGGTGCCTCTGGAAGTTTCAAGGCTTTTCTGAGAGTAGCAGGTGGTGACTCTGATTTGCTTCCGATCCAGAGTGCAAGTAAAGTACTTGTCATCATTGCTCTTGGTGAAGGTATCCCAGAATTGATGAATATATAGCTCTGGAATGGTGTCTGAGCTGTCAAGAATATCTCTGCATTTGTGAGCCTTGAGAATCTCTATAGCAATCTGACAACTTGGATCAGAACATTTGATCTTGTCCAATTCTACCCTTGAATTGTTCTTCCCTATTTCCAGAGTATACCCACGAGGAAAGACTTCTTCTTTGGTAAGAGCAGGAAGTGGTTGTTGTTGGGAAGATGCCATTGATGTGTATCTGAATCAACAATCATATACAAGTATACAGAATGCATGTTTGTTAGAAAATTGTTAGTTTAAAGAACAACACATGGCACCCTATTGTATTTATGATTAGTTGATACATGCTTGGTCAAAGAATTTATCAAGAATTAGCCAAGTTCTATCACAACTGCGATAATCAAAGACAACTGCGATAACTATAACAAATGCGATAACTATAACAACTGCGATAAATATCCAATCAAGATAACAATCCAACTGCGATATTTATCCAACTGCGATAATCATCCCAACTGCGATAATCATCCCAACTGCGATAATCATCCAACTGCGATAATCATCCAACTGCGATAATTATATCAATCAAGATAATTAAGCCAATCAAGATAAAAATCTCAACTGCGATAATTATCTTAACTGCGATAACTATCACAACTGCGATAACTACCACAACTGCGATAATTTTGGCCAACTTCGATAAACTCTAATACAAGAGTTTACGAACACGTTTGACGATGAATAAACACTCAATTCTTTATCGTGATTCATTATTATGCATGTTTTGTGTCCACAGATATTCACAATCAATTTTAATGACTATTATGAGCATTTGGACCAAGTTATAACATCAATGAACCACAAACACACAAGAATCAAATCTGCTATTGTTCATGTTCTTGATAAACCCTAAACTTCAATCGAATCTCTTAAAGTGTTTCTGGGTATGATTCAAGCATGGCAATACTCAATTAAACATCAGACAACAATATTTCAATAAGCACATTACACAAAAACGCATTCACAAAGTTTTCCCCAAATCGTTGCTTAAACCCTAAAAATCAATTCGACTAATTTGTGGTTTCTGGGTATGATTAAGCATGCAATATAGGTTCCCTAACATTGTAAAAGTGTTATCGTGCAATCATTTTCAATACAAACATCCTTGATCAAAATTCCCAATTTTAACGCAAACCCTAGAACTAACTATTTCAATTTTGGGTGTTCTAGCCGTTGGATCATGATATCGTTCAAAACCATCTTTTATATTAGCATTATAAACACAGAAACACTCACAGAAATTAAAGATCTTGTTCGGATTGGTGGAATGATTGTTGGCCGTTGATGATGGTTGGTGGAGTGAATTAACTTCGGTTGGTGAAAATAGCAGAGCAATAACTGCGGTTTAAATATCTAACATTTAACTTTGACTATTTTACACATTAAGTCCCCTAACCTAAGCAACTTTGATCACTAGGTCCTAAACCATCATCATGCTAAAAACTAAGTCTCATTTGTTACATTTAAGGCACATAGTTTTCTATCTTAACATCTTATCACCAAAAACTTGTTGAAACAACTATTTCTGAAAATATGCAAGTACAATTTTAATATTTTGGAAAAATTATGACTCCCCCTCAACACGTGTTCAAAAATTGAAAAATGAACAGAGTGTTGGAGAAGGAATTGTACTTGCACTTTTTTTTTTTTTTTTTTTTTTTTTTTTTTTTTTTTTTTTTTTTTTTTTTTTTTGAAGAATATATATTTACAATATAGTTTTGGATGTTTGACTCAAATATTAGTTTTTGAGAAAATTTGACAATTCCTGAGGAGTCAAACATCGCATTCCAATTTGGTGAACCAATTTCACAAAACGTTCATGAGGTAAAGCCTTCGTGAAAAGATCCGCCAATTGGTGTTCCGTTCCCACAAAATACAGCTCAACGGTACCCTGCTCCACATGCTCCTTGATGAAGTGATATCTGAGAGCAATGTGTTTGGACTTGGAATGTTGGACTGTGTTGCATGAGATAGCTATGGCACTCTTGGAGTCGCAGTACATCGGGATTTTGTTGAATATGTAACCATAGTCCATCAGTTGTGATCGCATCCAAATGATTTGAGCACAACAGGCAGACATGGCTACATATTCTGATTCCGTTGATGATAGAGACGTACAATCTTGTTTCTTTGACTGCCAGGACACCAGCTTGTCACCGAGGAATTGAACACCACCAGATGTGCTCTTCCTTGTATCAATACATCCCGCATGATCCGCATCTGAAAAAGCAGTTAGTGCAAAACCAGAATCCTTTGGATACCAGATCCCCAAATTAATGGTTCCCTTGATGTATCTAAGGATTCTTTTAATAGCAGATAAATGTCTTTCTGTTGGGTTAGATTGATAGCGTGAACACAGGTATGTGGCAAATACAACATCCGGTCTGCTAGCTGTGAGATACATAAGAGACCCAATTATGCTACGATAATTTGTAGGATCAGTGGGTTTCCCATGTAAATCAGCATCTAGCTTCGGGGATGAGGAGGCCATTGGGGTGTTATAGGTGTCACTAGTTGTCATGCCATGCTTCTTTAATATCTCTTGTGCATATTTAGACTGACTCAAGAATATACCACGAGGTGACTGGTGAACTTGTAATCCTAAGAAAAAGTTTAATTCACCGATCATGGACATCTCAAAGTTTTGTTTCATTAGTTTTGCAAAAGCGTTTGAGTACTTTTTATGGGTAGACCCAAAAATGATGTCATCCACATAAATTTGTACGATGAGAATGTCTTCCCCGTGTTTTTGTATAAACAGAGTCGGGTCCACAGATCCTTTAGTAAAATGATTAGCAAGCAAGAATGCAGCAAGTTTATCGTACCATGCCCTCGGGGCTTGTTTAAGACCGTAGAGAGCTTTCTTAAGCCTGTAAACATGTTGTGGATGTTCTGGATCAACGAAGCCTTCTGGTTGTGAAACATACACCTCTTCACGAAGTTGTCCGTTCAAAAATGCAGTCTTCACGTCCATTTGATAAACTGTGATGTTCTTATGAGCCGCGTATGCCAGAAACATTCTCACTGCCTCTAGCCTAGCCACTGGTGCAAAGGATTCCTCGAAGTCAATTCCCTCTTCTTGGCTATACCCTTTAGCAACCAACCGAGACTTGTTCCGAATAACCGTTCCCTCTGCATCCAGCTTATTTTTCCAAATCCATTTTAATCCCACAACATAAACTCCATCTGGTCTTTCAACGAGTTCCCAAACTTCTAATCTCTTGAACTGATCCAACTCTTCTTGCATTGATTCAATCCAATTGTCGTAAGTTAAGGCCTCTTTGATATTTTTTGGTTCAGATTGACAAACAGTGAGAGCATAAATGCATGTTTCACCATCTGTGTGGAGTTTCTGTCGGGTCATTACGGGTTTATCTGGATTGCCAATCACATTTACTAATGGATGATCCCTTGTCCATTTATGAGTTGATGGGTAGTGTTGAACGTTGTGATGATGATATGACGGGTCCATGTTGCTCGAGGATGATTCTCCGGAATCTTGAACAGTTGGTGGTGGAGCAAATGGATTAAAGAAGGCGTTCCCGTCATATCCTGTTGGTGGTGGAACATTGTTAGAAATGGGGGATGAATCTTCAACTGCTGGTTGAGGTGTTTTCTCCATTGATGATGATGATTCAGGTTGTGGTGCATCATCAACAACTACTGTAGATGTAGATGCTGATGGATCAGGTGCTTGATACGGAAGTTGTTGAGCAGCGGAATTGGTGGAAGCATCTAATGCACTAGTAACATGAACGTCATCAAACATTGGTGCAAACAAATCTTCCAGATCCTTCCTGTTGAAAGGTAGGGGTGCAGATGAAGATTCAGGGAAGTTTAGACGGTTGTGAGCGGGTTCTAAGCGGTCTTGCTCAGAAGCCATTTCGGTGAGTTCATCAAAATTAGCGTGTATGGTTTCTTGAATATCTCCAGTCCGACGATTCCAAATACGATATCCCTTGGAGTTCTCACAGTATCCAACAAAGATCCCAATATCTGCTTTAGCCTTAAGTTTACCAAGATCATCCTTATCATTCTTCGGATAACACAGAGCTCCAAAGACGTGAAAATGGTTGATGTTTGGTTTTCTCCCTTGTATAATCTCATATGGTGTTTTGGTGTGTCTTTTGGTGATCATTGCACGGTTCTGAGTATAACAAGCAGTGTTGACAGCTTCAGCCCAAAGATAATCCGGTAATTGGGCATTGATCAACATAGTCCGAGCTGCTTCCACGAGCGTCCGGTTTCGTCTTTCAACTACACCATTTTGTTCCGGAGTGCGAGCTATGGAATTCTGATGAACAATCCCATGTTTCTCTGTGAAATCCCGAATGATTTGATTCTTAAATTCAGTCCCGTTGTCTGTTCTGATGATTCGGACGGTGTTACGGACTTGAACTTGAATCTTGGTGAGAAACGTGATGAGGATAGGAGGAACTTGATCTTTAGTCCGAAGAAAATAGACCCAAGTCCATTTTGAATAATCATCTACTATTACCAGAATATACTTCTTCCCGTTAATACTCTGAACGCGCATCGGACCACACAAATCCATATGAAGCAGTTGTAGGACATGGTCTGTGCTGTGTTCTGTTTTGGGAGGAAAATGGGCACGATGACTTTTCCCTTGTTCACAAGCAGAACACAAGTGATCCTTGGCATATCTGAACTTTGGTAAACCGTCAACTAATTTCTTCTTGGCAAGATCAGTCATGGTTTTAAAATTTAGATGAGACAATCTTTTGTGCCATAACCAAGCTTTCGTGGGATGAGCCTTGGATAGTAAACAAATAGGAGAAGAAGCTGTCATGCCGTCAAAGGAGATAGAATACAGACTTGTTCCGCGTTTCCCTTTCATAAGGTCGTTCCCTTGAAGATCACGAATAAAGCATGTTTTCTCCCTGAATGCTACTTCCAAGTCTCCATCGCAGAATTGTCCCACGGAAAACAAATTATGACCGAGACCTTCAACATAATACACACGGCTGATTTCGATGTTCCCATTAATATAATCCCCATAGCCCATAATTGCAGCGAAGTGATCATTCCCAAATCTGACCGTTCCAATAAACTTTGCAATAAAGTTCTGAAGAAGTTTGAGATTGCCGGTCATATGTCGGGAGCACCCGCTATCAACAATCCAAAGGACGATTTGAATCACCTGCATCACAAACATCGGAAACAGGTGGAGAATTGATAACGGTTGGATCCGCTGGGTTAGTTACACAAGATGTTAGTACTTTAGGTAACCATTTGAAATCAAAAGTATTCTGTAACCAGCGTTGCCAGGTCCAACTAGTCTCTGCCTTTTTCCTAAGGTATGCACTAGGTGACTTTTTGGTCTTGGATTGGGGCTTTTCTATTTTCTCCTCAGAAACATCTAGTGGGGGCATTCCTAAAATGGATTTCGCAATGGTTTTAAGCCTAGAGGAAGCGCCACTAGTTCGTTTCTTTCTCTTAGTCAGCAAAGTTTTAGCAAACACATTTTTTGATTATGATCTACACAGATATAATGCTAGAGTACAAGATAATTCAAGAGTTATCATCTGTTACATCATTCCTAGAACTAGACTCAGGTAAGTGCAATTCTAGTGATGTTACATTTGTTTTATTCAAACTACTTTCTTGGACTTCTTCAGACTTAGATACTTCCTTCCTAGATTTCTTGACTCTATTCTTCCTCTGTTTCTTGTGAGTCTTGGAATGGTTGATCTTAGAGGTGGTTTCTAGTCCTGTGGAAGTACAAGTAGCTGAATCAGTGGTTGTGTCAGATGCTTGGGTATGTTCTTTGTCCACTACATACATTCCTGGAGCAATCTTATGACTGTTTGTTTTGCTTTTGTCTAAAACTCTGATCTTCTTCTTCAAATCAATAATGACGTGTTGGAACTCTTGATTTTGTGAATCTAATTTCCTGTTTAGGTAGACTGTGTCATTTCTGTTTTGAATAACTTCATCCAGGTCTTTTTCATTTTGAAACAGTTTAACTTTTAAGAAAGCCTTTGTTTCTTTGTTTTGTTCATGACTGTCTGGAAATGAAAGAGATTCCATGAGATTTTGAAATTTGAGTTCAAATTCAAGACTTTGTTTTTGACACCAGTCCAACCTTTTTTGAAGATTAAAAACTTTGTTTTCCACATCACCGTTGATTTGTCGAAGATTCTCATTCTCATGTATCAGATTAACAATCTCCATATGCAACTTCTTAATATCCACAGCATGATCATTCACAAGTAAAGCATTACCAGATTCATAGAGCGAGTTCATAATCACAGAGACAATGTCATAACACAAGACTTTTTGCAAGAGTCGATCATTTTCGTTTGCTAAAAATTTCTTTTGAAGTTTTTGACGTTGAACCTTGTCATCTTTAGCTTTGAAAATGGATTTCATAGATGCTAATTCCGTATGTAACTCCTCTTCCCATCTTGTTGCACCCTTTTTCAGATTTCTGACATGAGGAAGAATTTTCTTTTGAAGAATCTCCTTCTTTTCTTTCTGAACAGGAGAAAGAAAAGACGAGATAGGAATTTGAGAACTGAACTCAATTTCACTCTCCAAACGAGAAATGTCATCCATAAATGTCTGAAAATATCGAAGAACCCGACATTCTTTAGGCATTTGTGGATCAACAAGATCCTCTGTCAAACAATCTTTAAATTGTACACCAGTCGTAGGATCAGAAGTTATGGACGAGGGAGCACTTATGTTTGTGTATGTTAACGTTTGTTCTGGATGATCCTTAGGAGGAACAAATGATTTGCTCAAATGAGGTCGTGCATTATAATCGTAATGTACTTTTGAAAACTTTGTTTGTGAATTTGATCGACCCTCAATCTTGTTTTCAAGAAAATCAGTTTCTTCATCAACAGAATACATAACAACACGTTGAAAGGAATCATCTAACAGAAATGTTGCATTGTACAACTTAGGATTTTCTTTGAGTGCTTTGTGTAAATTGCGGGGTGTGTCACTGCCAAGTGCAAAACTGACTCCTTTAGGACTTGGTTTTACAACATTCTTTTGAATTTGCGTTACAGAATTACCCGTTTTATACACAACATTTTGAAAGTCTTTGAGTTTGGTTTCCAAATCCAGAATTTGATCAAGATAGGAGTCAACACATTTCCTATTGGCTTTCTTTTCTTCAAGAAGATCCTTCTGAGATGCAGAAAGCTCAGATTGAGTTTTCAACAATTCAGAATTTAAAGTCTCAATTTGAATTTTAAACTCCAATTGATCCTTTTCTTTCTGAGAGAAAAGTTCAGCTTTGGCAATGGTTAGCTCACGAACTTGACTTTCTAAATTTTGAACTTTTACGTACTCTTGTTGGAAAGCCTTTTCAAAACTTTTTTCACGTTTATCTTGTTTAAGATATCCAGAAAGTTGTAGTTTATAGCACTCATTATCCTTTGTTAACACTGCAATTTTCTCTTTGAGTTTCTGATTGATGTCATTGCATTTTTCTATTTGTGACTGGGTGGTCAATAACAAGGCCTGTAATTCCGAATCTTGATCATGCAAATGATCTTTTTGTTCAACATGATCACAATTAGCATCATCGATGAGATCATCAAAGGAAACAACTGTTTTATCATCATCAAATGATACAACCGTGTTATCTTGATCATCGGATGATGATGATAATGACTCATTTTGAACAAAAGTTTCGTTTGTAGATGAAGATGCAGACGGTGAAGCAATTTCATGAATAAGACATATCGGATCAGGTACCTGAGAAAGACCATCGGTATCATAAACCGGGCCTGACTCGGACATATTCATCTCTTGCATATTAGCCATAAGCATAACTGCAGCGTTTGCTTCAAGGTCTTCCATCTCATCATCGGATTCCACATTTGCCATAAAACTTTGATCATTCTGAGTCATCATTCCAGCTGCCCTTTCATCTTTGAGTGCCATCATAAGAGCCTCTTTGTGATACTGACTGCCCATTATTCTCGGCTTCGGACAAGCATTAGCCATATGACCGTTCCCCCCACAATTGTAGCAAGTGATAGATGTATTAGCAATGCCTTTCTGACCATTCCCAACATTCGAATTTCCTCTCTGAACATTCCCCATACTGTTTCTGTTTGCCCCTGCAGTATTGTACCTATTACCTCCTGACTGAACCCTTTGATTTCCATATCCACGATTTCCCGAACCATATCTACCTGAAGACCTATTCTGAACTTCAACTCTGCCATCATGAACAACTGCCTGATTTCTGGTATTGGAAGATGAACGAAGACGGTTGTTGGATTTTGTGAATCTGCCAAATGCGTTAGCAATCAATCCAAATGCTTCATTAAGTGAATTGAAAGCATCCTCTTCTTCATCATGATCTGCATTTGAGTACAGCATTGAATCGGTGTTGTTGTATGGAACCAGCTGGTTATCAGAGTATTGTTGTGGTGCTTCATAAGGAATGATTTGATTATGAGGTTGGGGTGGAATGGTTGGTTGAAAAGATGAGTTGCCAAATTCCTGTTGTGGTAAAGAGAAGTTAGATTGAGCAACGAGAGCAAGTGAATTTGGTGTTGGTGCTGGTGTGAAGCCTCCTCTTGCTGCTATTTCTTTATCCACTTCTGATTGATGTTGTCTGAGATAATCATACATGAGTCCGTATTTGACATCACCAATTTTCTTTGTTTGCCTCACAAAGGTTGCATATTTTTGCCATTCAGGACCAAGGCATCCAAGGAATTTGGAGTTGATAGCAATCTTTGGTAACTTGATATCATGACGATCAAGATCGTTGATAATGTTGGTGAAACGGTGGTAGTAAGATTCAATGGTCTCCCCTGGTTCCATGATGAAGTGTGTGTACTCCATATATAATTTGGACTCAAGATCTTCTTGGTTTAACTCTGTTCCTTCCATGAGAAGATGAACATGTTCCCACATATCTTTGGCTGTCTTTTGAGCATCAATACTTCGATAGATAGGATTAGGAATTCCTTGAAGTATGAAAGACATAGCCAATTGGTTTGCCTCTTGCTGTAATGTTTGCTCAGTTGTGTAATTAGCAACCGGAATGGGTGTGGATGTTTCTTCTCTCTCTGGAGTTGCTGAAACCACAGTAGCTGGAATAGGATAGGGTCCTTCTTCAATTACCTTCTTGAGATACTGACCATGGGGTTTTTTCAGTTCAACGAATCTGAGGAATCTACTAGCCCACTGCACGTAGTTACCCGGAGTTAGCATTGGTGGAGTTTCTTGACTTCCAGCTTCATGACGTGATTGCTGACTACTAATTGCTTCACACATCTTGTTAAACCAATGAGGTTCTCTGGAGTAGGATGAATAGTTCTGCAGTTGTTGATTCTGTTGCATGATTTGTTGTGGGGATACTTGTGGTGGAGAGAGAAATTGATGCTGTTGTACGAATGCTTGTTGTTGTTGATACTGAGGATGGAATTGTTGTTGTTGAGGATGTTGCTGTAGCTGATAGTAGTAATTGAAGTGAGGTGGTTGAGACATATCTGGATCTTTGAAGATAATTAAGATATGTGTTGATGAGTTATGGAAAGTTGATTTTGAAAAATCCAAAAGATTTTGTTCAAATGCGATAGGTACTGTTCACCAAATGCGATAGGTCAATTCACCAAATGTGATAACCTAGTACACCAAATGCGATGAATTGAGTTCACCAAGTGCGATAATATCAGTTGACCAAGTGCGATAAGGACAATTCACCAAATGCGATAATCTTCAATAGCGATAACGAAAATAGAAAATGCGATAAAAACTATGAAGTGCGATAAACAATTACAATTTGAAAAATTATCTTATAGAGTGATAAAATATCAACTGCGATAAGATAAGAAATCAAACTGCGATAATTTATAGCAACTGCGATAATTTTATCACAAGTCCAATTTCGATAAATTCTCAATCTCTAATACAAGAGAAGAGAAGCAACCAAGTCGAAGTATGTAATCTTTCTAATACAAGAAAGTACAATACTGAGTCTCAAATGCGATAATCGAAGATCTCCCAAATGCGATGAAACCCTAATCTATCTTGATTGCCAAATGCGATAGAACCCTTAGTTAACTTGCAACTGCGATGAAACCCTAATCTTTCTTGATTGCCAACTGCGATAAAACCCCTTTTTGTCGAAGTTCACTCAGAAACCAAAGTAGCACTTTTCATCAACTTTTTCCAATCGCTAATAATACGGATTACACTAAATCATTCAAATAACCAAAAATCACTATTGTTTTTGACGTTAAACGATTAGTAACCAATAGTTTTAACGAAGATTAAGCTTGTTTAACGATTAGATAATGAAAGTGGACGAAGATTTGTGAAAGTTTTAACGACTCAAAGTGATTTATCAACACAAATAAGAGTTATAACGTAAAGATTTGAACTAAAACCTTACTAGATCTTAAAAAAACCAACGTAATCACTAATACTAACGACTCAAACACACTATCCTAATAATCCCTTGGCTCTGATACCACTTGTAGGTCACGTTTAGATCTCAAACACACACACGTTAAGACAATAAGAACTCGTACTACTATCTAGATTAATAAGCTACGTATGGAAATAAGTAATAAGCTAATAAGCTAAACTAGAGAAGAGAACTAAGAAGAGAAGAATAAGAATGGTAGGCTTTTCACTTGATCAAACTTTACACGAGCATAGCTTCCGCACAAATACATGAAAAACCGACAATAAGAGTGATGCCCTTGCCTTCTATTTATAGGCAACTCGTAGGGCATCCTCAACATGAATGTTTCTAGAAGGTGTGGCCGGTCCATGGGCTACTAATGGACCGGTCACTTAATTACAAACTAAATAGCCCAAGATGCAACATTCTATCGCAATTGATCTAGACTTGAAATATTAATAAAACGTGTTTCTAACAGGATATCCTAGGTTAGAGTTTATGTACGAAAAATGAATACAGAAGTACGAATAGATTCAAGGTTGTAAACCCTAGTGCTAGGAGATCACTCGTATTATAATCAATAATATTGAATCTTTTGGTGTTAAACATTGTCTTCATTGTTCATACACTTACATAATCACTGTTCCATTCATTCATATACACACAATATCTTCTAAGTATTAACTAGTAAATTCCGCGTGCTAGTTAGTATCAAATCAAAGTATCACTAACACAAGGAGTGTGTTTAGATCCGGTCACCCCGTCGATTTCCAAACCGGGTAGGGCATTCCTAGCTTTTCTCCCGTTAACCACACTATGGAAAAAATCCGAATTGTCATCACCGAACGAGGCCCATTTAACCCGACACTTTTGTTTCATATCTTTACATCTAAGAATTTCTATTTCTTTGATTCTTTTTCTATATTCCATTAAAACCCATAATTCCGCTTCAGAAAGATCTTTATCTTCTATTAACAAATCGAGCTCTTCTTTTTCACATTTGAGATTCTCGAGTTCAACGTGTTCCTCAGAAATGCAATCTTTAGACCACTTCCTAAGCTTGACTCTCAACCTCTTGAATTTTTTCATGAGAACCACATTCGGAGAACCATGACCAACAAACCACTACAACGCCTTTCTAACCACCTCCTCACAATCTCCCCTGTCCAACCATGAATTAAACCATCTAAACGGTTTCGGGCCAAAGTTAGAATTAACAAGAGATAAAACTAGAGGAGAATGATCCGATCAATCTCTAGGAAGAGCTTTCAAGCAAGCATTAGGCCATTTATTAAACACCCTAGAACACACAAAAATCCTATTAATTTTACTTAACTTGCATCCCCCCCCTGCTTGCCAAATACGTATACTTCATACCTGTCATATTATACTCTCTAAGCTCAGCCTCATCGATAAATTCATTGAAATCCCTGGCCTCTACCGGATCAAAAACAGATTTTTTTTTATCTTCGGGATACCGAACTGCATTAAAATCCCCCAATACCACCCACCAACCTTGACTCGACTGAATCACCCCAATGATATCCTGCCACAACACCTTTTTCTCTGCATTGGTCTGAGGAGCATATACGTTCACAATATTCAACCTATTACTCACATCCCTTAACCAGCCGGACGTAACTATATAATTACCATGTTTGTGCGAACAATCATTCTGAAAAACTTTAGGATCCCATATGTTAACCATCCCCCCGATCTACCATTTGCATTGACCCAGTCATCATCAAACCCCGAATCACCCCAATAATCAGCAAGCAACTCACTATTAGTATCCGAACACTTCAACTCTTGAAAAGAAAGAAATTAAGCACCAAAATCCGACATAATCTTCTTAATCCAACCCGCTTTCCCCGCAACCCCAAGACCACAAATATTTACAGAAACAATATTCATGACTTACCCAATTGTAGCCTCTCCTGAACAATAGAATCCTGAATCATATGGTCAAAATTTGCAAGTTTAGCACCCACACTTTCCCCTAAAATTTTTGTAGCTTCAATTTCGGAATTCACATATAACAAACCAGACGGTTCGTTCTCCAAAGCTCCCTCCGCCTGGCGATAATCATCTCCTCTGGTCGGGTCTTTATTTAGATCGATTCCTATCTGTGTGTCTTCACCATCGACTTGAGTTGCAGAAAGATCTGGATCCATATTATAACAACTGTTAACACTATCTGTCCTTGAAATTTCACGAACCCCAAGACGAGTTAGATCCGGATCACTATAATCATTGTCATCCTCCAAGCCCAATAATGAATTTAACCCAAATGGGTCTTTAGATTTAGCCTTCTTGCCTTTACAATGGCCTGACCCACTAGAAGAATAATTGCTGTGCCAGCCCAAATTCTCCCACTTTGTAATCTTCTTCCTTTTGGTAACATTGCACGTGCCTTGCAGACCACCCTCTTCTAAATTCAAAGACTGCTCAAACGGAAACGTGGGACCCGGTTGAAAATCCTCTTGAATATCTCTATCCTCAGATAACGCTTCATGCATTAATGGTGAAATATTCTCCATGTCAGTTTCCATATTCAATGCTTGCCGAACGTTACCATCAACCTCCGATCCGTCTTCCCGTCCGTCACCGGCGACCGGATGTAAAGATTCCTCCCTATCCACCGAATCATTGTTTTCGACTTCATCTGATTTAGCTTCGTCTTCTTCGTCTTCAGAAGCATAATCACTACCTGTCGAGTCATCACCGGAGAGGAACTCCGGTGCCTGCGCGCCCTCCTCCTCCTGGACCCATACCCTAAAACTAATACCCTTCTTTTGAATTGAAACCTCCTCCGAAACCCTTCTGCCATCCCCTACCAGAACCCTAATAAATTTCGACGATAAATCGCCCTCCTCCTCTAAAGTATTTGCACTTTGTACAATCATCCTGAACATCCTACCCACAGTGTCAAAAATTTCATTCCGATATAGGTGTAGCGGCGTTCCAATAGTTCTAATCTAAGCAAGCCAGTCGATGTTCAAAACCTGCCCCTCCCACATCTCAATTTTTGAAAAATGGCCCACAATGTTTCTTGCGTTCTCCATTTTCGTCACCACCATTCTATTGTCACGGAAAGATAATAACACTGTGACTCCTCCCAAGTATTGGATCTTCCCACCTTCCGGACTAATCTCCTTCAAAATGTTGTTGATATTCATTAGAGCCTCCAAATCAATCAAGGACACCACCACAACTCTCCCATGCAAATTTACAAAAGCCTGCATGTTGTTATCAATAGTTATCAATTTCTGATCATCACTAACGTTCTTCCTCCCTGTGAGAGTGTCTCTAAAAGAACGATCACCCTTACTTCCCACATTACCCCCGTCCCATCTGAAGTCTTTGTTGGTTTGCCCTGTCTGTCTAGAACCTTCGCCCTTAGATCTAGCCTTCTTCCCTTTCTCATTAATCACACCATCCTCCAAGATAAATCGAGGCACGTTACACTTCAACGCATAATCACCCATACGTATTGAGCTTACAGATTTCTCCATCTCAACCTTGTTTTTGATGTCTAACATTGAAAGAAAACCAAAACGATTCCCGAATTTATCCCGTTTTTGAGCAATGTAAATGTCAAAAATTGCTCCAAACTCCCTAACATACCCAGCCAAATCATTACCGATGCAACGATCAGGAAGATTAGTGATGAAAAACTTCATTATTCGACTTTGAATGGACTCCGGTATCGGATTTCGGCGATCCATCAGGAAGAGAAAGAAAAGAAGGACCTCTCTGAAATTTAATATAAATTTCAAATTATAATCTTTGATTTATTTGAAGAAAATAGATATGATATTGATTTTCTTATCACATCCCTATCCCCATTATTGATAAATGCCTTAGAACCTTTCGAGAATTATAGAAGATAAATTAATATCTTAGTTAAAATGAATTTATCCAAGTAATAACTCACAATTATATTTTTCAAACTTGACGTTTATCTCAGAATCTTATCTATCATATCTGCACTTTTATTTACCGTTTATTATCCATTTTTTATTAGAAAATTTATGATTGATCTAGTAAAAATGGCTTTGTTGGTAAAAAGGAAAATAGGAAAAGTGGAGAACATCTTAACGTATGGGATCGGTTATTGGTACCCACCAAAAGTAATACCAACTAGAATTATACCCGTACGTTGTATCGGGTTGGTTTTAGGTCACAATATTTTTCATTTACAAACCACACGAATAAACTAAAAACTTGATTGTAGAATAACTCTAAAACAACATTCAAACATTAAAAATTCAAAATACCTAAAAAAAGAGTATAAATAATGTCTGTAGCAATCTGTAAAATTCCCCAGTGATTTGTAAATGCTAATCAAGTATTAAATTACCATTACTGTTCAGTTAACCATTTTTGTGGGCAAAATTTGAAAATTTTGTTTATTACATTACATTAATTCAAACACATTGATACATGATTCACAAACACCTTGGAACGAGCTCACACACGGACCACAACGAATCCAACACACTAATTATACACCAAACGGATCACATTACTACTCCTGGCCCAAATTTTTGGCCTGGTACTATTCAAAGCACAACCCAAGTTTTATTAAATCTTATATTTCACTCGGCTAAACACACATCACTTGGCTCCAATATCTTTTAAATTCGACACACAACATATGCAACTCTTTACACCATTCGAATCTCCATACACCCAAGAATCAGGATAACAAACTCTCACTCCCTCATTCGAACGTTTGATACATGAACAGGACCCAAGGTAAACCCCTCTCAACCACATGTACAATTCACACCATATTAATCCAAATTGATCTAAACCAATTTTCCTCGAGCCCTTTTATTTTTCCCTAGTCGTATATGAGTTTATAACATTGTTTCTCACCTTTTCCTACTTTTGGTCACGTTAAAAACATTGTTTGGACACTAAATATATCATACAAGACATATATATATACACAAGCTGTGTTATAAACCAAACCACACACAAACCCCCCCCAACCCCTATGTACTCGAGTGATATTCTCCTTATCTTATCCAAATCCCTGCTAACAATCAAATCACACAAGTTGCGTGTATATTATACAATATAATCGATACATATACATGCATACATATATACGATCACCCCTCATAACTCCTATTCACACACAAACCTTTATCTCACATTTTCACTAAGTGTTACTCCCCATTTCGAGCCTCAAGAACCAAGAGCTATTCTCTCTAGCAATTCGAGTCTATTTCCAATTGTAAAACCTCCCATTCGAAGCCTTGGTGATAGTTCTAGAGTGATACGTGGATTCTATCCATGTTCTAGCCCTTTTTAATGAGTACTCACCACCTTAAGGGTGTTGTAAGTCTTTTACAACTCATTTCCTACTTATTATATTGATTTCAATGATCCATGCATCGTACATATATCTCATTCGATCATATTCACTTTCTATTGATTTTTTACGCATTCTTGTATTTATTTTTCGTATATACATATTGACCTCCTTCATGGATGGCTAGAAATACGAGTATTACTTTCATTCAATATTTATATTTACGTTTGAATGCATATCGAGACTTAATTCTAATCTTATATTTCATATCACACGTTATATAAGTCACATTTAATACTTTGGACCAACTCATTTTGTCGACCAAGAAATGGCCTTGTATCATCGAAATCATACATGTAACATATCCTTTTTATAGCTCACCCTAATTCTCAATAAGCTCAACTAACAAGCTGTTGTGATATGCTCTTTTCTTAAGCTTGTAAAAGTCCTTTTTAAATCTCAAACCTATCGCTATTCGGACAGAACTTAAAACCTTTATTTTATACGATTGGGTTTTTAAGCCCAATAAGCAGTTTTTAAGCACTCTTGATAAGCTGTTCGAATAAGCTCAGTTGTATTGTTTTTAAGACCACAAAATAAGCCCAATGATAAGCCCAATATCCCTTAGAACTCAACGGATCATAAAATCTTATTGGGCTTTGTTTTTGTCTCGTTAAAGCCCAATAAGCAAGAAATAAGCACTTTTTTTGAATAAGCAGTTTATTTAGACTCAAATAAGCTTTATAAAAATGTTAAAACTTTTGGAAAACATTTCACACCACTTTTGTGATTTTTGGACTAAGTTTGCTAAATATATTACTATTCGGGTTTAAATTGCCAACTTCACATAATTATGTTCTAAACAGCGATTTCTATAACTTGAGGATAGAAATGGTTCATCCAATAAACAGGAGGATTAAAATGTCATTTTTGAACCTTTTGGACTAAAAATGTAATAAATACTAATCAAGGACTAACGGTGCAAAACTTACTCCGTTAGGGTAGAAAGTGTATAATTTGTATAAGTACAAGGACCAAACTGTAACCTTAACACATGCATATTCCATCTCATGTTTTTACACTTTCTCATTCACTCACATGCATTTTTACAATTCGTTCAACCTATTCAATTTCGTTACGTTTATATAATTATATAACGAGTTTTAACGAATAAAATTAACGTTTCGTTTAAACCACTTTCGAGGAATCGATATTTATGAATTCAATAACATAAAAATAAGATAATATTATATATAATATTATTTTTGAACTTTAAGCATTTTAAGCATATCACTCACTCACATCCCAAACCAAATCGTTATCCGTTACTCATTTTCACACTCATTGTTCGTATTAAGTCAAAACTGTCAAAATCTCATACTTCACTATTATCCAGGTCGTGTGTTGGAGCCGTTCCCATAATTCACTTGATTTCACATTTCACCTTTTCCAGTTACACTCAAGGTGAGTCATAGCCCCACTTTTGCTTATTTAACAACTTTACACTCTATGGTGGAGATACATGCTACAAAATAGAACACACGTATTTTCTGTATGCTTCACCTGATTGATATTGCCTAAGTTACTCTATTGCCAAAAGCCCCTCACATCATGAATCATTAATCACTTGCGAGTGAACGCGAATATAGTGAATAGATCTATTGGAGGCTGACTGCCTATTCCACTAATGCCTGACGGATAGCCTTAGTTGCTAGTCGGATTAGTCGCAATGCACTGTATTTGAAGGAAATAGGAAGATGGCAATCTCCTACACGAGAGCCACATTATCACCAGTTACATACACTGTTAACGTTTGCGTATCATGAGACTTAGGGCAATATATCCAACTGCAATATCACCATTTAAAACAATGATTGTAATTCACAGGCAATCACAAACTTGTGTTCCAAACTGATTACTATTACAAACTCTGATTTCATTCAACAATTTTGTTGACTTTTAGCATGTTTATCTCAGGTAATTAGCGGAGCAGACAAGGCATGGAGTGGGCATTAAACTGATGGTTTTTGAGGTGTAAAATAAATTATGTCATTCATTTCAAACTACTAAACCCTTTTATGGGATTTCACAACTCTGATATTTTCACCTTTGTAACTGAATTATTATTTGAATGACAAACAACTTTCAAAACGCCTCTTTTTAGCCGTTTTCTATGATTATGACTACGATCCTCCCCGTAATACCCCGATTAGTCTTCTACTATTAACTCATAATTTAGGGGGTGTTACAGATTGGCATCAGAGACATAGTTATAGAGAACCAAATATTTTCAAACATTCGACTATAACTACACTTATAAAATGAATCATTTTTACACCATACCACTTTACGCCCCCGTGCCTGCATAACACCGTGTTCAATATATTACCTATTAAGATTATTTCACATGATCTTCACACACTTGATTATTTTACTTTGATTTTCACACACCTGATGTTATTGATTACTTACATGTACTATTTTTGGGTTACTACAGTACCATGTCTACAGTATCATACCTTAGCACCTCATCATCGGATATGGAATCCGAGGACACCTTATCATCTGTCACCTAACCTATAGTTCCCAGCACTTCAACTGCTATAGTGTCGAACACCACCTCAGACGAAACGGAGCCCTTTGAGATGGGTGAAGTCGTCGCTACACCACCCATGACACCTGTTGCACTAGGTAACCCAGATTCACCCATATCTGAAGACCCGTATATACTAGCTAGACGGGCACATATCTCACCACCACACCCGGAGAACCGTCCAGTTTCTCCCACTTACACCTCACTTACCGATGACCAGTACATGCAGACACAACAATGGCTGCCTGCAGAAGATTCAGAGACACCATTACCTGCTCCACCACCCCCACCTGCCCGGTAGCCCGGCGCAGACGAGTCAGGATTTTAGAACCCTATGAGCCCGAACCATTCATGACACCATTTCGGAGACACCCCAACGGTTGTATCAGGATGCATATACCTCGCAAGAGGGTACGACTACCTATAGTTCCTATCATACCACCATCACCACCCCTATCCCCTACTTTACCCCTGGACATGATCAGGATAACGCCACTATCATCACCCGAGTATCAGTATGAATTGCCACCACTACGATCATCACCACCTCGACCGTCGGTTAGACCCGACCACCTGTTCAACCTACTCACACAATCTTACCCATTTGCACCCCACCAACGGGAACCGACTCCAGAAGAGGATCTACCCTCTCAGATCCGGGCCCGTACAGCAGGTCTCAGTCATCCATCTTCATCATCATTACTATTTCCACCTGGTTTCACTCCTCCAGCCCGAGTCTTTGAGACTGGAGAGTGCTCTAGGGCAGCAGTAGCCCGCACACCTTCTCCATCCACCATCATGACGCGTCTGGAGCGTCATGAGGAGCAGATCGATACCCTCCTGAGCATAGTTGACAGAACACCGCTTGACCGCCCCAAGACGGTCAATGGCACCCTACATGGCCTCGTATCCGATAGGATGGATCTTCAGGACGGTCTGACTAGGATACAGTCAGAGATGTTCGAGACATGCTCCCACATGACAGTCCTACAATGGGAGGGACAGAGACAGATTGAGGAAGCTTTGGATCAGAGCATCATAGCCGATACATGAGAGAACCTCATGGAGGACATGCAGGTTTAGCATCATACCGACATGCAGAGACTTCTGGATCAGATTTTAGAACTCACAGGGCCCATGGATGCGACTTCCAGTAGCTAGGCATTGTATACATCTGTATAGTTTTGAGGCATCTTAGCCTGCCGCATGTGGCATTAATAAAGGACCTGGTAATCATTCTGTTTTGTAACACAATTGATTCAAGTTATTAATATATGTTGTTGGTTATGATTTACTATATATTGATGTTGATTTATGCTACGGTGGTTGTTCATGTGTATTGTGATTGTATTCAGACATGTCGTGATGTCACTTGTGATTGTTATGGTTCTTTGAATGTTACAAATGCGATGTAATTACAAACTTATAATAAAGAAAATTTCAAAAGAAACTTGATGAATGAAGAGAAAGTTGCTGAACTTCAGCTTTTGTAGATGATGAATCACTTTGTTCCTTAGTAATCCTACACAAAGAGTTGACCATTTACTTATGATAGTACCCAAACATGTCGTGATTTTATGATTTTCAGTTGGTTGTGATTTCACATTGTGACAATATTGTTAGGACTTATATACAATCACCCTATTACTCAATGTATTCTAACATGGTCATTATGTGGATTCTAAATCTGTGTTTTTGATTGGTTCAAAATGGTCATCTTTATATTAGTCAACCACTTGTGAATGGTCAACCATAAAAGTAAAACTAATCTAGGACCAAATGCAATTTAAATCCATGGGAGTATAGTTTTATCCCCGGGTCGTTAAGTCCCAACGAGGTGTGAAAAATGTAATACAACGAATGTGTGTGATATTGAATATATATAAACAGGAATCTGATTGACTAACACTAGGAATGTGAATAGTAATAGCTCTGTCGCAGCTATATTAATAAAAACGTGCAATCAGAAACCTAAACGCAAAAGGATTTACAAATGTACGTTTAAATACAAGTAAACGTAAACGTACAAAAACAAAACGATTATAACTATAGTAGGGATTTGCATGCCTTAGGGGCTTAAATGCAAATTAAATAAACTTAAAATATTTATTTATAATTTACAAACTTATTAAAAAGCTAAGAAAATCTAAAAACCTAAAACGCGTACGTTTAAATAACAATTACGTAAACGTACCAAAATAAAAAGTGAATTCTGTCAAATACAACCCCCACAAATGTGAAAATTATATTTTTGGAATCCTAAAAGGACAATAAAATAATTAGAAAATTAAAATAAATTTTTATACTATTTACTTAATTATTATAAATTAAAAATGAATTAAATCTATTTAATAATAACCTAAATAATACGAAAATCTAAAATAAACCTAAATAAATGAAATAATGAATTGGAAAAATCTAACATATTATAAAATGAATTTTAAAACTAAAAATATATTTATTACACAATTATTCTATTTATTATTAATTATTTACTATTATTAAACACTAAAATCTATTATTGAATTACTAAAAATATTAAACAACCTAAGAAAAATCAGAAACTTTTTACATAATTCTAAAATAAATAAAAGAACCTAGGAAAAATATAAAAACACTATGTGCTTAATGAAAATAAGCAAATAAGCAATAAGCTTCTTAAATAGAAGCTATCACTTAACTTTAAAGTGGAGCTTTTTGGTTTTTTTCTTTTTCTGGATCTAACTAAATACTAATATTATACAAGTTTAATGAAAACAAAAACTTACAAACCTAGAAATAAGCAATTCGTGAGCTTATGAGTCCAAACAGTTAAGCTTTTGGCTTAACAGTGGAGTAAAAGCTCAAAATAAGCTTGGAAAAAGCTTTATACATGAAACAAAGGGCAAAATAAGATGTACACAAGTCCAATGGACATCTATGAACAAGATTATGCACTGGAATTCACCCATAAGCTAGTAATAAGCTAATAAGCAATTCCAAATTCCACACAGAACCAAACACAGGCTTGCAACTTTTTTGAATGGCAATTTAAGCTAAGAGAATAAGCTGAAAAAGCCAAAGTAAGGGTTGAAGTAGCAAGATGGTCTGGTTGGCTTTCCAAAAAGCCAAAGCTCAACCTTTTTGGTCCACAGATGAGCTTTTGAGAAGCTTATGAAGTTGGCTAATTTACACTGATTCTCAGTGTATACTGAGAATATGGGACAAACAAAAAGCTTGTAGCAGCCCTAGCAAATAAGCTAGAACATGGAATATAAGCACTGGAACTTATTATCTGGTGGATAAGCTTCTAAAAGAAACAAAAATCACCAGCTAAGTCCTAGGAATAAGCTTTTTGTGAGCTTATGAAAATCACTCAACTTCACTGTTTGCTTCAGTGAAGTGAGTGATATGGGACAAAATGGTGTAAGTGATTAAGCTATCTAGATAAGCTACTAACTAAAAAATAAGCATATACATAAACTAATGGCCAGAAGGGCTACACAAAACAACAAATTACACAAGCTAATCCTAACTAATAAAGATTGTGCAAGCAATTGAAAAACGGGTAAACTGGCCTGCACAGGGCATATGCAGAAATTTTTGACTTTTTAAGTTTATGATCTAAGTTGACTAACATGAACTTTAATCTTAATCTACTGATTAAACATGTTATATTAAGCTACAATGAAACTAGATTAAGCTATCATAACAACTTTTACACTAATATGCAAGATTTAGACATGAAAACTTAAACAGACAAGAAAACAAATAAGATCAAAAGCAATTATGACTTTCTACTTAATAAAACCTGGATTTAATGGCTAGGCTGAGTTATTTAGGCCATATGCATCATACATCAAACAAGAAAAATGACACACACAACCCTAAACACAGATTAGACAGCAAATCCAATATATCAAACCTAAATTAGTCACAGTGGACACTGAGATGGATTTAAGGTGAATATGACCATTTACACATTACCACTGAGCTTAAAGGGGTGTCAATCCCTCAAACGGCCTAATGGTTCATGTATACACAGAAATAAACAACACAAACAACCTCATGATCCTAAATCATAACAAATCCAAATAGCCCTTCAATTTTCACTTGTCACATGAATTTCAAAGTATTCAATGAATTTGAGTATAAACCTGATTCTAAACATAATATTATCACATAAGAAGATCAATTGAGCATAAAACTTCAAGCACACAAGCATAAAACACAGACTTGTCACATATGCATTTCAACTGAGTGATTTCAAAGTTTTTAGCACATGTGAATCCTATGAACAAACAACCTATATTAAGCTCTAATAACACTTAATATCAACAAAGAAACATAAAAATGCAAAGATTCAAGCAATTAAATAGCTAGAACAGTAAAATGCAAAAAATGGTAAAAAGGGGCTCACAAGTGCTTCCTGCTTGAAACTGAGAACCAAGGCCACAGAACACATCCTTCAGCTCACCAATGAGTCACTAAACCAAAGGCAATCCACAATTAACCTTGCTCCATGCAGTTTCATCAAGAACACTTTATTATTTTTGGTTTTTCATTTGTTTTCTTGATTTTTATCTACTTATGAATTTTAAAAATCATAACTGTTTTGATGTATCTAAAAGCTTGAAAGCTTTTGTCAGGAGCCTATGTGAGCTTAAAGAGTCCATTAAACAACTATCATCAACAAGAATGTAAAAGACGTAAAAACTAAAGTGGTACGAACTAAGAAAGACATGGACTTTAAAAACTTAGAATTATCATTAACTACTGGAAATAAGGTTTAGTTTTAACATTTTCAGTGTAAAACTAACAGTTGAAAGCAGTAAAATTACACTACTGGCCATGGCTAATCCATTGGCATTTAACTACTTGACAATGGCTAATCCAAAGTGCCTTCTTCTCTTGCCTCCTCTTGATCTTTATAGTGTTTTGAGTTCCCACTAGCATTCCAGTCAAATCCCACTTGCAATCTTGGCCTTTGATTGCTCTGAATTCATCCTAGCCGTTTAAACTACTTTTGGCGCCAAAAGTGTTATAGGCTGCTTTGAGCAGTTTGAGAGAAATTAATGCTTCTTGGTTTGTTATAGAGGTGGAGGGGACATGTTTGGTAGGTTTAGAGGCCAAGTGGTGGAGTGGGTAACAAAAGCAGGGGATTGTGTGTGAGGTGAAGTGTCGATGGTGTGGGAATGCATTTATTGATTGTAGGCTGGTGTGAGGAGTGTAGGAGATGGTATGGTGGAGTAGGTAGTGAGCTGTTGTGATGAGGTGGTGAAGAAAACCAGCTAGGTGGAGGGTGGTTTCTGGTTTTGGCGGGGTGAGAGAGGAAGGAGAAGAGGGAGTGGGTTTGACCGAAGTCAACCCGGTTTTATTAATAAAGGTGGAATGGGCTGTGTGGTTTTTGGGCTTGGTTTGTTTGTTGGGTTTTATTATAAAAAAGGGTCCGGATTGGTTTTAGTGTTTATAAAGCCCAAGGACTAAAGTTGTAATTTCTGAAACTTGAGGGGCCTGATGTGACAAACTTCCAAACTTCATTCCAGGGATCACACCTGCCAATTAACATTAGTACAAGGACCATAATTGTAAATTTCCATTTTTAAAACTTCCAAGGACCTTTTATGTCAATTTTGGATTTTGAGGGGTAAAAGTTGCCATTTGTAGAAAACTTTCATCCAGGGACTATTTTGAACAAGTTTGATTGTCCAAGGACTTAAGTTGACTTTTCATTCATTTTAAACCTTCAAGGACTAGTTTTGCAAATTGGTGATACTTCAGGGACTGAAATTGACAGTTTTGTGAACTTTGCATGCTTTTCACTTGTTTTCAATCTTTTTGTACCTGAATCACATAAAAACACATTTCAATGATATTTGTAACATTTATATGGTCATTTGTGTGCCTTTGGTTGTTTTTGTGGGTTTAAACAAGGTAAAATATATGTGTATTTAGACACATATCAAATCCCCCACACTAAACTATTGCTAGTCCCTAGCAATCTTTTATGAAAATTTAATGGATTTTATCTCTTTACCAAAAGCCATTACTTCTGGAGTAGCCAATGTTTTAGTATGTGATACTTTGGTACAATGATAACCAAATGATTTTGAGCAAACCATCAGCTGTCAACGGTTTTGATTTGTCTTTACCAAAAGCCGTTTGCTTCTGGACTAGCCAACTCTTAGATAAATTATAATTATTATCTTTGGTGAGCTGATTACCAATTATGGTTTTCCACTGCCTTTACCACAAGCCATAACCTTGCGGGCTAGCCAACTCTTCACTTTTTAGAGATATGGTGAGTCGAATACCATACAATTTTTGGCAAATTGTAAGCCATAAACGGATTTGATTTATCTTTACCAAGAGCCGTTTGCTCTCGGATTAGCCAATCCTTATGTGGGTTAGACATGGTGGACTGATAACCATTTGTTGTGTTTAGCGCATAGCACTTCCACTAAATGAAAAAATTTTAAAATTTTGGTCAAAACGGGGAAAAAGGGCATAAAAGGGTACATAATTGATCAAATTCGCCAGAATTTCCCCCCCACACTTAGAACTGAATATTGTCCTCAATATTCAAAGTCCCGGCTATTATGCCGAATCCTTGAACGTAAAAAGATAACATTACTAGCCAAGTGGGGTAACACAACAATTATTCTCTTTTTTTTAATATATACAATTTTCTCATTCATTTTTTAGATCTATATACAACATGTGGGGCACACCCCCACACTTAGGTGGTAGAAGGGGAAAGAAGATAGAGACATGGGTGAAAACCCATGTTATACTACTGTTTTTGATAACCGAGTCGCTAGCTTGACTCGACCCCGAATTAATTAGTTCATGGGGAAATGACTGGATGAGAAATTGGAGTGGGGTCACCACTCACAGAATTATGAATAGTCAGGTAAGGATAATATTTTTGGTTTTTTGATTGTATAATATAAACAGAAAAGGAAAATGTTTTTGTATTTTTAGCTTTTATATATATAGAAAGAAAAGAAAAATATTTTTGTGTTTTATATTGTTTTTGGAAATGAAATATGATATTATATATAGTATATATACAAAGGATAGATATTTCAACAAAACAGAAATTCATTATACGCAGCACACCTCCCCGACAGCGGCGCCAAAATTTGGTCGTTCCCGAACAGTCATCTTTATATCAGTCAACCACTTGTAAATGGTCAACCATAAAAGTCAAACTAATCCGGGACCAAATGCAATTTAAATCCATGGGAGTATAGTAGTATATCCCCGGGTCGTTATGTCCCAACGAGGTGTGTAAACTGTAATACAACGAATGTGTGTGTTGAAATGATATTGAATATATAAAAACAGGAATCTGATTGACTAACACTAGGAATGTGAATAGTGATAGCTCTGTCACAGCTATATCGTTAAAAACGTGCAATCAGAAACCTAAAAACTTAAACGATATACAAACGTAAGTTTAAATTCAAGTAAACGTAAACGTACAAAAACAAAACGATTATAACTATAGTAGGGATTTGCATGCCTTAGGGGCTTAAATTAAAATTAAATAAACTTAAAATATTTATTTATAATTTACAAACTTATTAAAAAGCTAAGAAAATCTAAAAACCTAAAACGCGTACGTTTAAATAACAATTACGTAAACGTACCAAAATAAAAAGTGAATTCTGTCAAATACAACCCCCACAAATGTGAAAATTATATTTTTGGAATCCTAAAAGGATAAGAAAATTATTAGAAAATTAAAATAAATTTTTACACTATTTACTTAATTATTATAAATTAAAAATGAATTAAATCTATTTAATAATAACCTAAATAATAAGAAAATCTAAAATAAACCTAAATAAATGAAATAATGAATTGGAAAAATCTAACATATTATAAAATGAATTTTAAAACTAAAAATATATTTATTACACAATTATTCTATTTATTATTAATTATTTACTATTATTAAACACTAAAATCTATTATTGAATTACTAAAAATATTAAACAACCTAAGAAAAATCAGAAACTTTTTACATAATTCTAAAATAAATAAAAGAACCTAGGAAAAATATAAAAACACTATGTACTTAATGAAAATAAGCAAATAAGCAATAAGCTTCTTAAATAGAAGCTATCACTTAACTTTAAAGTGGAGCTTTTTGGTTTTTTTTCTTTTTCTGGATCTAACTAAATACTAGTATTATACAAGTTTAATGAAAACAAAAACTTACAAACCTAGAAATAAGCAATTCGTGAGCTTATGAGTCCAAACAGTTAAGCTTTTGGCTTAACAGTGGAGTAAAAGCTCAAAATAAGCTTGGAAAAAGCCTTATACATGAAACAAAGGGCAAAATAAGATGTACACAAGTCCAATGGACATCTATGAACAAGATTATGCACTGGAATTCACCCATAAGCTAGTAATAAGCTAATAAGCAATTCCAAATTCCACACAGAACCAAACACAGGCCTGCAACTTTTTTGAATGGCAATTTAAGCTAAGAGAATAAGCTGAAAAAGCCAAAGTAAGGGTTGAAGTAGCAAGATGGTCTGGTTGGCTTTCCAAAAAGCCAAAGCTCAACCTTTTTGGTCCACAGATGAGCTTTTGAGAAGCTTATGAAGTTGGCTAATTTACACTGATTCTCAGTGTATACTGAGAATATGGGACAAACAAAAAGCTTGTAGCATCCCTAGCAAATAAGCTAGAACATGGAATATAAGCACTGGAACTTATTATCTGGTGGATAAGCTTCTAAAAGAAACAAAAATCACCAGCTAAGTCCTAGGAATAAGCTTTTTGTGAGCTTATGAAAATCACTCAACTTCACTGTTTGCTTCAGTGAAGTGAGTGATATGGGACAAAATGGTGTAAGTGATTAAGCTATCTAGATAAGCTACTAACTAAAAAATAAGCATATACATAAACTAATGGCCAGAAGGGCTACACAAAACAACAAATTACACAAGCTAATCCTAACTAATAAAGATTGTGCAAGCAATTGAAAAACGGGCAAACTGGCCTGCACAGGGCATATGCAGAAATTTTGACTTTTTAAGTTTATGATCTAAGTTGACTAACATGAACTTTAATCTTAATCTACTGATTAAACATGTTATATTAAGCTACAATGAAACTAGATTAAGCTATCATAACAACTTTTACACTAATATGCAAGATTTAGACATGAAAACTTAAACAGACAAGAAAACAAATAAGATCAAAAGCAATTATGACTTTCTACTTAATAAAACCTGGATTTAATGGCTAGGCTGAGTTATTTAGGCCATATGCATCATACATCAAACAAGAACAATGACACACACAACCCTAAACACAGATTAGACAGCAAATCCAATATATCAAACCTAAATTAGTCACAGTGGACACTGAGATGGATTTAAGGTGAATATGACCATTTACACATTACCACTGAGCTTAAAGGGGTGTCAATCCCTCAAACGGCCTAATGGTTCATGTATACACAGAAATAAACAACACAAGCAACCTCATGATCCTAAATCATAACAAATCCAAACAGCCCTTCAATTTTCACTTGTCACATGAATTTCAAAGTATTCAATGAATTTGAGTATAAACCTGATTCTAAACATAATATTATCACATAAGAAGATCAATTGAGCGTAAAACTTCAAGCACACAAGCATAAAACACATACTTGTCACATATGCATTTCAACTGAGTGATTTCAAAGTGTTTAGCACAAGTGAATCCTATGAACAAACAACCTATATTAAGCTCTAATAACACTTAATATCAACAAAGAAACATAAAAATGCAAAGATTCAAGCAATTAAATAGCTAGAACAGTAAAATGCAAAAAATGGTAAAAAGGGGCTCACCAGTGCTTCCTGCTTGAAACTGAGAACCAAGGCCACATAACACATCCTTCAGCTCACCAATGAGTCACTAAACCAAAGGCAATCCACAATTAACCTTGCTCCATGCAGTTTCATCAAGAACACTTTATTATTTTTGGTTTTTCATTTGTTTTCTTGATTTTTATCTACTTATGAATTTTAAAAAATCATAACTGTTTTGATGTATCTAAAAGCTTGAAAGCTTTTGTCAGGAGCCTATGTGAGCTTAAAGAGTCCATTAAACAACTATCATCAACAAGAATGTAAAAGACGTAAAAACTAAAGTGGTACGAACTAAGAAAGACATGGACTTTAAAAACTTAGAATTATCATTAACTACTGGAAATAAGGTTTAGTTTTAACATTTTCAGTGTAAAACTAACAGTTGAAAGCAGTAAAATTACACTACTGGCCATGGCTAATCCATTGGCATTTAACTACTTGACAATGGCTAATCCAAAGTGCCTTCTTCTCTTGCTCCTCCTTGATCTTTATAGTGTTTTGAGTTCCCACTAGCATTCCAGTCAAATCCCACTTGCAATCTTGGCCTTTGATTGCTCTGAATTCATCCTAGCCGTTTAAACTACTTTTGGCGCCAAAAGTGTTATAGGCTGCTTTGAGCAGTTTGAGAGAAATTAATGCTTCTTGGTTTGTTATAGAGGTGGAGGGGACATGTTTGGTAGGTTTAGAGGCCAAGTGGTGGAGTGGGTAACAAAAGCAGGGGATTGTGTGTGAGGTGAAGTGTCGATGGTGTGGGAATGCATTTATTGATTGTAGGCTGGTGTGAGGAGTGTAGGAGATGGTATGGTGGAGTAGGTAGTGAGCTGTTGTGATGAGGTGGTGAAGAAAACCAGCTAGGTGGAGGGTGGTTTCTGGTTTTGGCGGGGTGAGAGAGGAAGGAGAAGAGGGAGTGGGTTTGACCGAAGTCAACCCGGTTTTATTAATAAAGGTGGAATGGGCTGTGTGGTTTTTGGGCTTGGTTTGTTTGTTGGGTTTTATTATAAAAAAGGGTCCGGATTGGTTTTAGTGTTTATAAAGCCCAAGGACTAAAGTTGTAATTTCTGAAACTTGAGGGGCCTGATGTGACAAACTTCCAAACTTCATTCCAGGGATCACACCTGCCAATTAACATTAGTACAAGGACCATAATTGTAAATTTCCATTTTTAAAACTTCCAAGGACCTTTTATGTCAATTTTGGATTTTGAGGGGTAAAAGTTGCCATTTGTAGAAAACTTTCATCCAGGGACTATTTTGAACAAGTTTGATTGTCCAAGGACTTAAGTTGACTTTTCATTCATTTTAAACCTTCAGGGATTGATTGGTTCAAAATGGTCATCTTTATATTAGTCAACCACTTGTGAATGGTCAACCATAAAAGTCAAACTAATCTAGGACCAAATGCAATTTAAATCCATGGGAGTATAGTTTTATCCCCGGGTCGTTAAGTCCCAACGAGGTGTGAAAAATGTAATACAACGAATGTGTGTGATATTGAATATATATAAACAGGAATCTGATTGACTAACACTAGGAATGTTAATAGTAATAGCTCTGTCGCAGCTATATTAATAAAAACGTGCAATCAGAAACCTAAACGCAAAAGGATTTACAAACGTACGTTTAAATTCAAGTAAACGTAAACGTACAAAAACAAAACGATTATAACTATAGTAGGGATTTGCATGCCTTAGGGGCTTAAATGCAAATTAAATAAACTTAAAATATTTATTTATAATTTACAAACTTATTAAAAAGCTAAGAAAATCTAAAAACCTAAAACGCGTACGTTTAAATAACAATTACGTAAACGTACCAAAATAAAAAGTGAATTCTGTCAAATACAACCCCCACAAATGTGAAAATTATATTTTTGGAATCCTAAAAGGATAAGAAAATTATTAGAAAATTAAAATAAATTTTTACACTATTTACTTAATTATTATAAATTAAAAATGAATTAAATCTATTTAATAATAACCTAAATAATAAGAAAATCTAAAATAAACCTAAATAAATGAAATAATGAATTGGAAAAATCTAACATATTATAAAATGAATTTTAAAACTAAAAATATATTTATTACACAATTATTCTATTTATTATTAATTATTTACTATTATTAAACACTAAAATCTATTATTGAATTACTAAAAATATTAAACAACCTAAGAAAAATCAGAAACTTTTTACATAATTCTAAAATAAATAAAAGAACCTAGAAAAAATATAAAAACACTATGTACTTAATGAAAATAAGCAAATAAGCAATAAGCTTCTTAAATAGAAGCTATCACTTAACTTTAAAGTGGAGCTTTTTGGTTTTTTTCTTTTTCTGGATCTAACTAAATACTAGTATTATACAAGTTTAATGAAAACAAAAACTTACAAACCTAGAAATAAGCAATTCGTGAGCTTATGAGTCCAAACAGTTAAGCTTTTGGCTTAACAGTGGAGTAAAAGCTCAAAATAAGCTTGGAAAAAGCTTTATACATGAAACAAAGGGCAAAATAAGATGTACACAAGTCCAATGGACATCTATGAACAAGATTATGCACTGGAATTCACCCATAAGCTAGTAATAAGCTAATAAGCAATTCCAAATTCCACACAGAACCAAACACAGGCCTGCAACTTTTTTGAATGGCAATTTAAGCTATGAGAATAAGCTGAAAAAGCCAAAGTAAGGGTTGAAGTAGCAAGATGGTCTGGTTGGCTTTCCAAAAAGCCAAAGCTCAACCTTTTTGGTCCACAGATGAGCTTTTGAGAAGCTTATGAAGTTGGCTAATTTACACTGATTCTCAGTGTATACTGAGAATATGGGACAAACAAAAAGCTTGTAGCAGCCCTAGCAAATAAGTTAGAACATGGAATATAAGCACTGGAACTTATTATCTGGTGGATAAGCTTCTAAAAGAAACAAAAATCACCAGCTAAGTCCTAGGAATAAGCTTTTTGTGAGCTTATGAAAATCACTCAACTTCACTGTTTGCTTCAGTGAAGTGAGTGATATGGGACAAAATGGTGTAAGTGATTAAGCAATCTAGATAAGCTACTAACTGAAAAATAAGCATATACATAAACTAATGGCCAGAAGGGCTACACAAAACAACAAATTACACAAGCTAATCCTAACTAATAAAGATTGTGCAAGCAATTGAAAAACGGGTAAACTGGCCTGCACAGGGCATATGCAGAAAATTTTGACTTTTTAAGTTTATGATCTAAGTTGACTAACATGAACTCTAATCTTAATCTACTGATTAAACATGTTATATTAAGCTACAATGAAACTAGATTAAGCTATCATAACAACTTTCACACTAATATGCAAGATTTAGACATGAAAACTTAAACAGACAAGAAAACAAATAAGATCAAAAGCAATTATGACTTTCTACTTAATAAAACCTGGATTTAATGGCTAGGCTGAGTTATTTAGGCCATATGCATCATACATCAAACAAGAAAAATGACACACACAACCCTAAACACAGATTAGACAGCAAATCCAATATATCAAACCTAAATTAGTCACAGTGGACACTGAGATGGATTTAAGGTGAATATGACCATTTACACATTACCACTGAGCTTAAAGGGGTGTCAATCCCTCAAACGGCCTAATGGTTCATGTATACACAGAAATAAACAACACAAGCAACCTCATGATCCTAAATCATAACAAATCCAAACAGCCCTTCAATTTTCACTTGTCACATGAATTTCAAAGTATTCAATGAATTTGAGTATAAACCTGATTCTAAACATAATATTATCACATAAGAAGATCAATTGAGCGTAAAACTTCAAGCACACAAGCATAAAACACATACTTGTCACATATGCATTTCAACTGAGTGATTTCAAAGTGTTTAGCACAAGTGAATCCTATGAACAAACAACCTATATTAAGCTCTAATAACACTTAATATCAACAAAGAAACATAAAAATGCAAAGATTCAAGCAATTAAATAGCTAGAACAGTAAAATGCAAAAAATGGTAAAAAGGGGCTCACCAGTGCTTCCTGCTTGAAACTGAGAACCAAGGCCACATAACACATCCTTCAGCTCACCAATGAGTCACTAAACCAAAGGCAATCCACAATTAACCTTGCTCCATGCAGTTTCATCAAGAACACTTTATATTTTTGGTTTTTCATTTGTTTTCTTGATTTTTATCTACTTATGAATTTTAAAAAATCATAACTGTTTTGATATATCTAAAAGCTTGAAAGCTTTTGTCAGGAGCCTATGTGAGCTTAAAGAGTCCATTAAACAACTATCATCAACAAGAATGTAAAAGACGTAAAAACTAAAGTGGTACGAACTAAGAAAGACATGGACTTTAAAAACTTAGAATTATCATTAACTACTGGAAATAAGGTTTAGTTTTAACATTGTCAGTGTAAAACTAACAGTTGAAAGCAGTAAAATTACACTACTGGCCATGGCTAATCCATTGGCATTTAACTACTTGACAATGGCTAATCCAAAGTGCCTTCTTCTCTTGCCTCCTCTTGATCTTTATAGTGTTTTGAGTTCCCACTAGCATTCCAGTCAAATCCCACTTGCAATCTTGGCCTTTGATTGCTCTGAATTCATCCTAGCCGTTTAAACTACTTTAGGCGCCAAAAGTGTTATAGGCTGCTTTGGGCAGTTTGAGAGAAATTAATGCTTCTTGGTTTGTTATAGAGGTGGAGGGGACATGTTTGGTAGGTTTAGAGGCCAAGTGGTGGAGTGGGTAACAAAAGCAGGGGATTGTGTGTGAGGTGAAGTGTCGATGGTGTGGGAATGCATTTATTGATTGTAGGCTGGTGTGAGGAGTGTAGGAGATGGTATGGTGGAGTAGGTAGTGAGCTGTTGTGATGAGGTGGTGAAGAAAACCAGCTAGGTGGAGGGTGGTTTCTGGTTTTGGCGGGGTGAGAGAGGAAGGAGAAGAGGGAGTGGGTTTGACCGAAGTCAACCCGGTTTTATTAATAAAGGTGGAATGGGCTGTGTGGTTTTTGGGCTTGGTTTGTTTGTTGGGTTTTATTATAAAAAAGGGTCCGGATTGGTTTTAGTGTTTATAAAGCCCAAGGACTAAAGTTGTAATTTCTGAAACTTGAGGGGCCTGATGTGACAAACTTCCAAACTTCATTCCAGGGATCACACCTGCCAATTAACATTAGTACAAGGACCATAATTGTAAATTTCCATTTTTAAAACTTCCAAGGACCTTTTATGTCAATTTTGGATTTTGAGGGGTAAAAGTTGCCATTTGTAGAAAACTTTCATCCAGGGACTATTTTGAACAAGTTTGATTGTCCAAGGACTTAAGTTGACTTTTCATTCATTTTAAACCTTCAGGGACTAGTTTTGCAAATTGGTGATACTTCAGGGACTGAAATTGACAGTTTTGTGAACTTTGCATGCTTTTCACTTGTTTTCAATCTTTTTGTACCTGAATCACATAAAAACACATTTCAATGATATTTGTAACATTTATATGGTCATTTGTGTGCTTTTGGTTGTTTTTGTGGGTTTAAACAAGGTAAAATATATGTGTATTTAGACACATATTAGTTTTCTTGTGGCATTAATAGTACTATGGCTCGCACAAGAAAGGAAACTACCACTCCCGCAACAGCAATGACTCTTGCAGCTTTCCAAAAATTGGTAGCTAATAGCGTTGTTGAAGCTCTAGAGACTCAAGCGGCTACCATAGCCCGCTCGAGTAACAACAACTGATCCACAGCTGAAAGCGAGGCATTTGCGTCTCGCAAGTGCACATATAAAGATTTCATGAGTTGCCAGCTGATGAAGCGAAAAGCGTACCGCTTTTAGGGGGTCATTTAAGCCCTAAATCGTATTTATTTGATCAAATATTTTCCTAAATCGTTCCTTTTGTCATTTTAGGTACTTTGGAGAAGAAATCTGGAAAAGGAAGCATTTTGGACGTTTTTGGGGCATAAAAGTGAAGAAAACGACAAAGTCTCAAAATTATGCTGGAAAGTACCTTTGACGGCGTCAGGGATTGGTCCAGACGGCGTCATGGCTTGGCAAAAGAGGTGGATATGAAAATTACTAATGATAAGCCAGAGAATTTTGCATGAAAAATCTGACAGCGTCACCCTTTGAAGTGATCAAGGTCGTCACGGTTTAAATTAAAGAGGGACGGCGTCAAGCTCATTTCTGATGGCGTCAAGCTTTGATAAGCCAGAGAGGATTTTGGAGGTCTAAAGAGGGACGGCGACAGGAAGGCCATCCGGGAACCCTAAAAGCGGCGAGGTGACGGCGTCAGGATCTATAACGTGACGCCGTCAGCCCTTAAACTCTATATATAGTTTTGCAATTTTTTGTCATTAGGGTGGAACTTATTGTGTGCAACTTTGTGAGGAGAAACCCTAAAGACGAATTTCTGCCATTTTTAAGGGTTTTCATACCCTTGGATCTCCCATGTTTAATTGAAGATAAGTTATCATTTAATCAATCAATATGTCTATGTGTTGTTTGATTGTGTCTTGTTCTTGTCTTTTGATTATCATGCTAGGCTAGATTTATCTTGTGTTTGCTTAGATCTAATGAAACCTAGCTATTGATTATTGGTTATTAGTGTGTTATTAGTTGTATTGGATGATTGTTTATCTATGTTAGGCTTAAGAAAACTGGCTAACTTCCTATTTGGTAACTTGCTTGAACGTCTTAAGAAACATGAACCAATGCGTACTAAGGTTTTTATGGTTGTATTTAATGCATGAGCGAATTCTAGTGATCCCATGTTAGGAGCTTCCTAGCCGGCTCGACATAGGAGTGAAGTAGGAGCTTGTAGAGTTGGGGAAGTACGTACGCCACCCCACGATTGGTATTAAGGAATACACCCGTCATCCACGCGATTAATACACACTAATCAACCGGTAAAAGATAGTTAGGGAGTAAGGAAATCTAAGTAAACACATTTCTCTCCACATAAGTTTCACAACTCTTTTCATTTTCTGTTATTTTATTTTCTTTGCATTCGTAGTAATTTGGGTTAGTTGACTAGCAACTAATTCCGCCCACTCCTTCAAACCCAAGATTTGACTTGCTTTCATAAAAAAATATAAAAATACAAAAAGAATCTTCCCTCACCCTTAGACCTACTAAAGTAGTTTTTCATACCTAACGAACACTATTCCCTGTGGAGAACGATCAATCCCCCGTACTTACCATTACACTATACTACATCGGTCAGGTACACTGCCTGGTGGGGTTGTAAGCCTCTTGAGATCCCTCGAGAGGTAAAACCTGTTGTAAGGTTGCAAAGCCACGCATCAAGTTTTTGGCGTCGCTGCCGGGGAATAGTTATTGTTTAGGTTGAATTTTTATTTTTATAGGTCTACTCACTAGATTCCTTTCTAGTGAGATTTTTATTTTCTTTTTCTTGGTTTTCTTTAGTCTATCTTATTTCTTTGTACTTTTGTTTGTGACAGCTTCCACCTACCTCATGAGTAATAGTGATCGTTTGATCCCTGTTATTCGTATTTTCCGTCGTGCAAATTTCCAACTACCCGTTCCCGCCCCCATCGTAGAAAACAACAACCTTTCACCCGACCACCACTTTGGTAACAATTCTGAGATGGAGGATTCTGACCGTGAAAATAACTATGTTAGTCCATTTTACGACTCAGATTCCGATGAGGATGCTGGTAATGGAGAAGTAGTTAACGAGGAATGGGGAAAAGAGGAAATTGATCCCTTTAAGTATGTTGACCCTAGGACTAAGATCGAAAAGGATAGCCTCTTTAACATGCAATTTCCGTGTAAGATTGGTTATCATGATTTTTATGCTTATCTTAACTCATCTTTGCCTATGAACATTATCTCTCGCGCTAATTATAATAAAATCATGGTAGATGAGCTAGAATATCAAGGAGATAACATTGTTGCTAGGATTAAGCCACTACACGTATTCGTTGGAAGTTTTGTGTATTTCGTGGATTTTATGGTTATGGAGAACTTAGGAGAATTCATTGATAACAAATTAACCCAAGTCATTTTTGGAGAACCCTTCAAAAGGTTGACCAACCTTGACGAAAAACTTGTGGACGGGTTAATTATATTCTCGGATGGGGATGAAGATTTTGTTTACCAAATGCCCCGATCACATCCTAGGTTTAAGAACTACTCCATTGAATCTTGCAATAGACTTATGCCTATTGACTTGTTAAGTGAGAATGATAAAAGAAAAAGGCTCAAATATCCACATGAGAAAAATAAAAGATATTATCATGGATGTCTGGAGCTGAATGATGAGTACAAGAAAGATGAGGCAACAATTAGATGGCTCACACTCGGATACGTGAGCATAAGCGACACTAGATGAGCCTTACTTTGAGTCTAGCTACAAGACTCGTTAATAAAGAAAAGCGCTTCTTGGGAGGCAACCCAAGCTTTATTTGCTTTGTATGTTTATTTATTTGTTTGTTTGATTTTATTTGTTTCCGTATGTGTGTTTAATCTTTATTTTTATTGATTCATGTTCAAAACTAATTTGTGAAAATGCTTTATTTTGTTTTTAACTTCGTCTTAACTACATATAAAGGTATTTTGCAAAAGATAAGTGTAAGGGAAATCCAAATCGGTTTATTAGAACACAAATGAACATGAATCGTAATAATAATAAATTAACATACATATTAGTATTTGTTTGAGTCAATTGCTTGTATCGAGTCATAATGATGTTTTGCAGGAATTCCAGGAAGTAAGGTATAGGTTTTTCCAAAAATTTTCCGGAAACTTAACATGAGAATTCTGTCAGATCATTTCTGACGGCGTCAGGGTTTACAACCTGACGGCGTCAGATTTTAATTTTCTGAAAATTTTAAAAGTTTTGTTTTCATAAAAAGTTTTTATTAAATCTCTAACTTATAATCTCCAGGAATCTGCAAAATTATCATTCCACAAGCATTATATCCTTATATATAGAATTTATCCCGCCGATGTTATGCAGGTTTTCGTGTTTGTTTTCTCAGGTTTAACAGGTTATTTTGGACAAGGAGATGTATGTGTAATCAAGCTTATGGCGATGCATTAGTCATGGAGCTTCAACATTACTTTGGATGAAGATCTAACCATGTTACCACATTATCCACCGAACGAATCAGGGGAGTATTTGATTTCATTCTTTTACTTCTTTTTTTTTTTTTTTTTTTTTTTTTTCTTTTACATCTTGTTATTTGAACATTGGGGACAATGTTCATCTTAAGTGTAAGGGGGGGGGGGGGGGGGGGTAAAAGTACGATACTTTAGAGAATGCAATTGCACTTGATTTTTGTTTGTTTGATAGTAGATGTGTAATAAAACTGAGAGAAATACCTGTTAAGGCAATTTTAGTGCCAAATTTAAATTTTTTTACAACATATAGGAGTGAAAATTTGGTCTTAATGAGCGTCTCACGGATAGGAGTTATATGACTAGCACAAAACCGTACCACTAAAAAATTTTCCACCCCCAAACATGTGAGGTTCGCCCCTAGAATTGGTAGGAAAAGCATTTATGCTATGATGTGTGTACCGGTAGCACTTAGATTCTAGAACTTGCGTTAGGACCATTCCGAGGCCACAAGTGAGACTACATTCGTGTAGTTAGATTTACTACATGATAAGAGGCATTAGGATTAACCCATTGTTTTACACCTGTGTTTTTTGTTATAATTACATTGGCTACATTGGTCAAGTAATTCTCCCACACCCTTTGCGTTGTACTCATTTTTAGTACACGATACCCCTAGTACACCCCTCAGAGCCTGTCTTTTCGTTTCGACCTTTAAGCATTTTACTTAAAGGAAGAATTTGTTTACACCCCACTAAAATGTACACCCAAATCGCCTTAGCCTACCTTGTATGCACTCATTTTTAGTGCATTATTGTGACAACATTTGTTTAAACCCTTAGTTAATTATCTAGTTGATTACATGGTTGCTAAGTCGAGTCATATCCTTGTACATATTGTTTTGGGACGATTGGGACTCGTGGGTAAAGTACTAGTGTAATGGAGTAATGGGGAAGAACATCATTTATTACCCCCATATGTGCTAAATATTTTAAAAGTACTCCAAGTGTTTCGATTATCTTAATTCGAGTCATTAGAATAGTATTTGTAAAGTTATGTAAAAGTTCAAGTGTAAGGGGAATGCAACGCCCCTATGATGTATTATTTTGGATGGTAGGGCAAGAGTGTATGAAAAAAAAAATAATAATAAATAAATAAATAAATAAAGAAAAATACAAAAAAATGAGAAAAAGAAAAATAGAAAAAAAAAACATACGGACTACCATCCCGTTTCATTTTATGTTTGTTTTATGTTTTTGTTATTTTGTTTTTAGCTTAAGATTGAGTCTAGTCTTGGCTTAGCAACATTGTATAGTACATGTAATTAATCAAGATCTTTAACTCGCCACCAGTAAAATATCCCTTATCCAACAAAACCGTGTTTATCATATCCCTACACCTAACGTTATAACCCGTTTAAAAGCCCTCTTTGATAGTTTATCTTAGGTGCTTACACTTAGTGGAGGAGGTTTTCGATCCTTTCCCAAGCCTATGGTAATCTATTTGCTATGACAGGTAGTGAGAGATATTATCCGTTTTCATTTATGAGATTTATTTTGATGACACCTGAGAGATGTGAGTATCTAAACACTACTTGTGAGGTGCTAGTATGTAATCTCCGTGCTTATTATGATTAAAGTGGAACGAATATTTGTTGTAATTACTTTTACATTAGCATTAAATGACCCCTAACTTGTATTTTGAGTAGAATAAAAGCGCATTTGCTTGAGGACAAGCAAATCTCAAGTGTAAGGGTATTTGATGAAGCGAAAAGTGTACCGCTTTTAGGGGGTCATTTAAGCCCTAAATCGTATTTATTTGATCAAATATTGCCCTAAATCGTTCCTTTTGTCATTTTAGGTACTTTGGAGAAGAAATCTGGAAAAGGAAGCATTTTGGACATTTTTGGAGCATAAAAGTGAAGAAAACGACAAAGTCTCAAAATTATGCTGGAAAGTACCTTTGACGGCGTCAGGGATTGGTCCAGACGGCGTCATGGCTTGGCAAAAGAGGTGGATATGAAAATTACTCATGATAAGCCAGAGAATTTTGCATGAAAAATCTGACGGCGTCACCCTTTGAAGTGATCAAGGTCGTCACGGTTTAAATTAAAGAGGGACGGCGTCAAGCTCATTTCTGACGGCGTCAAGCTTTGATAAGCCAGAGCGGATTTTGGAGGTCTAAAGAGGGACGGCATCAGGAAGGCCATCCGGGAACCCTAAAAGCGGCGAGGTGACGGCGTCAGGATCTATAACGTGACGCCGTCAGCCCTTAAACTCTATATATAGTTTTGCAATTTTTTGTCATTAGGTTGGAACTTATTGTGTGCAACTTTGTGAGGAGAAACCCTAAAGACGAATTTCTGCCATTTTTAAGGGTTTTCATACCCTTGGATCTCCCATGTTTAATTGAAGATAAGTTATCATTTAATCAATCAATATGTCTATGTGTTGTTTGATTATGTCTTGTTCTTGTCTTTTGATTAACATGCTAGGCTAGATTTATCTTGTGTTTGCTTAGATCTAATGAAACCTAGCTATTGATTATTGGTTATTAGTGTGTTATTAGTTATATTGGATGATTGTTTATCTATGTTAGGCTTAAGAAAACTGGCTAACTTCCTATTCGGTAACTTGCTTGAACGTCTTAAGAAACATGAACCAATGCGTACTAAGGTTTTTATGGTTGTATTTAATGCATGAGCGAATTCTAGTGATCCCATGTTAGGAGCTTCCTAGCCGGCTCGACATAGGAGTGAAGTAGGAGCTTGTAGAGTTGGGGAAGTACGTACGCCACCCCACGATTGGTATTAAGGAATACACCCGTCATCCACGCGATTAATACACACTAATCAACCGGTAAAAGATAGTTAGGGAGTAAGGAAATCTAAGTAAACACATTTCTCTCCACATAAGTTTCACAACTCTTTTCATTTTCTGTTATTTTATTTTCTTTGCATTCGTAGTAATTTGGGTTAGTTGACTAGCAACTAATTCCGCCCACTCCTTCAAACCCGAGATTTTACTTGCTTTCATAAAAAAATATAAAAATACAAAAAGAATCTTCCCTCACCCTTAGACATACTAAAGTAGTTTTTCATACCTAACGAACACTATTCCCTGTGGAGAACGATCATTCCCCCGTACTTACCATTACACTATACTACATCGGTCAGGTACACTGCCTGGTGGGGTTGTAAGCCTCTTGAGATCCCTCGAGAGGTAAAACCTGTTGTAAGGTTGCAAAACCACGCATCACCAGCCAACTTATTTCAAAGGTTCCGAAGGAGTCACCGAACTAGCTCAGTGGTTTGAGCTTACCGAAACGGTATTCATGAGGTGCAACTGTCCAGATACCAGCAAGGTCACCTTTGCTACGGGAACCCTTCTGGAAGATGCAGCATCATGGTGGAACGCTACCGCCCAGACCATGGGAATGAAAGAAGCGTATCGGATTTCCTGGCTGGAACTCAAAACAAATATGCTAAAGAAATATTGCCCTCGCACAGAAATCAGGAAACTGGAGGAGGAATTCCACCAGTTAATGACCGGATCTACACACACTCCTTGTGTTAGATAGATACTTTAGGGTATTCACAATACAAGAATGATGTCTAGTCTAGCACGCGGAATTTACTAGCTAGCACTTAGAAGATCTATTTGTTTGTGTTTTGTATGATTTGTATGTAACTGTGAATAAACAATGAAAACAATAATTCAACTTCAACGATTCAATATTATTAATGAATAATACGAGTACTCTTAATTAGTACTAGGGTTTACAACCTTGAATCTTAACAAAAACTCGATCTCTCTTAATTCTCTAAATCGTTTATAACCTTAAACCTAGGCAATCCTTTTATAGACTAAGGATTCCTTTACAAGATAACTATCACCTAATCGTATAAGATATACACAATATCTTTTCTATAATTATCTTTTACAAAAACATAAACCGTACTAACTTCTTCATATAACCGTACTAACTGTTCTTGTCTTCAAAACTCATTAGCAGTACTAACTTCCATATTCAGCCGTACTAACTGCTTAAGCTTAATTCCTAGCAATCCTCCCCTAAACTTATGATTTCTTCCCAAATCACTAAGTTTCTTCAAATTAAGCTTCATCTCCTATATGAGGGGGATTCTTCCAAACACCTTTCATAACTGTCTCTTACTACTGATCTTTCTTTGTTCTGCAAGGTTGAAAATCTTTGTTACCAACAAATCTGCCATTTCAGAATCTTCTTTAACCCTCACTTTTGTATATAACATAGAAACTAAAACACTTGATCTGAGTGGATAATCCTTTTCCACTAACATATAGATTTCTATGTCATCCTTAGTAGAAACTCTGTGCACTCCACATGTTTCAAACAACTTCCAAGAGACATCTTCAACTTGTGCTTGAAATCTCCACATTGATTCTCCTCTATCAAGTTCATAAATCCTTTTCAGCTGCACCCATAACTCTTTATCATTGTCTTCAGTAGGATCTTGAACTCTGAATCTTTCTTTTACTAAGCTCCACAACTGATTAAGATCTTCTCTATAAAAACCTTTTAGTAGATCTTCAAACAGCTTGTATCTCTCAATAATACCTCCAAGTCTTATGATCTTCCATCCCATCATCCTTCCATCAGTGAAAACTTCCCAGCCAATGATAGGATATTTGACTTCTAATGGTTTGATATTTGTAGACTCTGGAACTATCACCATCATATTCTTGATTTGCTCATTGGTCAAACCTTCTTCACCAGACTTCAACTTCTTTGCAATATCCAATTCCAGAACTTGTGGTTCTCTCTTCTTTTTCCTTGTGATATCCTCCTTGCTTGAAGTATTCAGTCTTGCATATGTTTCAAAGAAAGTCTTTTCAATCTCAGCATCTGACCTTCCAGTGAAGTCACTCATCTTGTAATTTGCTTGATTTTTCAAATAATGTTTCATGAAACTGATTTTTTCTTTCTTGGTAGGCAACTTTGTCTTGTATCCTGACTCTTGCCTTTCTCTAACTCTTTGCACTAAGTCATTCCAAGTAACTTCTTTGTTCTTTGACAAGATGAACTCTTTGAGTTTTTCTGACTTTTCTTCTTTACTTAACTCCTTGTCTTTAAGAATCATTACAGCATGAGCTCTCACAATGAAATCAGAATCTAACAAGTATTGTAGTTGCTCATTGAACTCCTCTTGATTAACTTCTTCAGATCTTGTTCTTTCCATGAATTCAGCTATATCCCTTACATCATCTGCAGCTATCTTCCTTGCTAATTCTGCATCTTGAGCTATCTGAGCTTGTTCATCAGCTAAATCCTTGTCTAGAATCTCTCTTGCTACCTCTGCATCAAAGTCTATTTGAGCCTAAGTTCTTGGTTTTGTTTTCTTGAGCCTTTCTAGTACTTGAGTAGCTTCTTGTTCTTGAGTAGCTTCTTCTAGTGTCATAGGCTTTTTACCCTTATCTTTCCTTTTTCTAGCATATCCCTCTTCAGACGTAGTATCACCAGTTGGAACTGTCTCATGCTCTGTATCAGCAGTTGGAACTGCTTCAACAGTTGGAACTTCTTCATCTTCTTGAGTACCAGTCAGAACTGCTTCATGTATCTGTTCTTCTACTTCCATATCAACATTACCAGAACCCATATCAAAATTTTCTTCTTCATTTTGCATCCCCTGAGAACCTGATCCATCTCCCTTACCTTTATCTGATTTCCTCCCCTGTTTGGGAGAATCACCATCATCACCATCAGAATCATCTGAGTCATCATCATCAGAAGAATCCAAAACTACCTTTGCCTTTTTCTTCTTTAACTGCTCTTCAAGTTTCTTCACCCTAAGAGTCAATTTGGAGTAGACCTGGGCAAAATTCTTTTTGTGAGCTTTGAGTTCCTCATTATTCTTCTTTAGCTCTTCCTCCAAACTTTCTACCTTCTCAACTAGTTTGGTACACAATTCCATCAATTCGGTATGTGAAGTACTACCCTCATCAATTCTAGCTGTGTTACCTGCTAGGAGAGGTGAATGATGGGGAAAGGATCTAGGAATCACTCTGGGTGTTTCCCTTCTCCTATAAGTGATGTGAATTTGGGATGTTTGGGTCCTTTCAGGAGCTGAAGTAGATGTGTGATGGGGATCAGTTGGTGGTACTGAACCTTCACCCACTTCAGTTTGAAGCATTTCTGGAAACAATGGAACCACTACTCCTTGAAAAAGCCTACTAGCCATAGCCATGTTTTGAAAAACTTTTGATTGAAGGCTAGGAGTAGCAAAAGTTTTTGTTGGTTTTGTAAGCATGTATGTCTTTTTATTCAAAAGAGTTTGAACAAATCTTGGATACATTAGAAACTTGGTTTTGCTGTTTACATTAGATGCCATACCCTCAAAAATAAATTTTGAAAAGTTAAAAACCTTGTTTGTAGACAAACAAATGAGAGCAATAGCAATATTGCTACTGAACTGCTCCCAAGCAGTCTTTTTAGGACTTAAACAATGTAAAAGGGTATGTATCAAAAATCTCCATTGAGGTGAGAAACATCCTTTTTGAAAAGTTAATTTGTGTTCGGATGTATCATACCCCATTTTGGTAAGTTCTTGCCATATTTTAGCGTTGTGCATAGTGTGGATACCATCTGAGTCTTTTAATTTAAGATGTCTCCTAAGTATAGACTCGGTAACAACATAAGATACACCATCCACTTCAGAATGAATTTCAAAGTCCCCATCTTTACTAGTCAAGACAGTAGCATTCTGCCAGAACTGTGTGATGTGAGAGACATAAAGAGTAGGAGAAACGGTTAGAGCATACCTTATGTGAGAGTGGTTTAGAAAATCCATAATCTCATAAAAATTTGGTCCATCTCCTTCCTCTGTTTTCTCTAGAAACGCAACCTGATTGTGAGGCTTAACAAATTCCAAATTAGCCATTTGTATTGATGAAGAGTGAAAGATTATAGCAATAAGATGATTGTTTAGAGTGGAATTGATGTTTTATGCAGCCAATTGGGTTTTTATAGGGTTTTGAGAATTTTGCGAACGAGATAAATTATCTTGGGAAATATATTAAATCAATTTATGGTAAAAAGATAATTATCTCAAGAAAAATCCCTATAAGTATGCTTTAGAATAACGGTTTTACCCCAACGGCTAGAAATTAATTACTGACAGATTTTTACAACGGCTAGTTGAGCCGTACCAACTTTTAACTAACAGTACAAACTGCTGGAAAATTTTTATTGAGCCGTATGAACTTATTGAAAAGATTTAAAATACCATGGCTCAAATATAGTTTTTAGCAAACTATCAGCTATCAACGGATTTGATATGTCTTTACCAATAGTCGTTTGCTATGGACTAGCCAACTCTTCACAGTTAGATATGGTGAGCTGATAACCATACAATTTTTGGTAAATTGTCAACCATCAACGGATTTGAGAAGTCTTTACCAGATACCGTTTGCTCTGGACTAGTTGATTCTTATGTTGGTTAGACATGGTGAACCAATTACCATTTGTTGTGTGCACAGATAACTCACTGAAATCCAAATCACCATATAGTCCAAAACATATTAACTCCTTGGTGCTTTTCATCCAAATCCTATAAGTGTTAGTCCAAAAACAAAGAAACAAGCTACAAAGAACTTGTCTCAGAATATAAAAGTATATGACTAACATTGCACTCAAAAAGAAAAATTAATTTCCTTTTGGAACCCAAGCCAAAACAGACTTAGGCTTTCCTCTTGCATCAACATAATTCATTCTTTTCAAAACAATTTTAGCACCATTGGGTTTGATGGGTCTCCAAACCCAACATGCTGATGCATTCACTCCATTGCCCATAATTCCCTTAGCAGTGTTTTTATTCATACCAGTACCAACTATTCTGCTAGCAGTTGGAACTGCTGGCTTGGTAGTTGTTACATTGGGTTTCCAAACTTGGTTTTTCACTACTTCTCTATGATAAAAGGTTCTGTTTCCAATCTTTTGTGCTGGTTTAAAAACTATTTGTGCACCTTGAATTGTTGGCCTTGGGTGAACAGGTCTAATAGGTCTGACAGTTTGAACTGCTGGTCTATCAGTATGAACTTCTCTTGGTCCAGACCTCAAAAGAACTGACCTGGGTATCATCTTAGCATTTGTAGGGTGAGAAGGAGGCCTTACTGGGTTCACCCTAGGAGTTGAATACCTAGTTACCCATTTATCACAAAAGGCTGCAAGATGGTCAAAGCTACCACAAGAGTAACAAGCTTTCCTATAGCAGACAAAATCATCACCTAGTTGGTGAGATTTGAGGTCATTCCAATTCCTTTGGTTACCTCTGGGCTTTTTTGTGGTTCTATACATTTCTGCATACCTAACTGTTGGTCTAAAAGGTTTAGCATTTGATCTAGGCCTAACAGTCTCAGTTTTAACCATCTTTGGAACTTTTGGTTCCTCCATTTTAACACTAATAGGCTTAACCTCAGCCTAATTATCCTCATAATCAGAAGTCCAGTCCTCAATGGTTGGAGCATCTGAGTCCTTAGCTGAGGACACCTTATCCTCAGAAAGTGAGGCATCACTTGCACTCTCATACACAGGTTTATCAACTACATTCTCTTTAGATTGAGGACCATACTTAAGCTCAGGTAGTTGAAATTCAGGAAGTCCTGTGTGTTCTAGGTCTATGCCTGGTGGTGTTGGAATTCCTCTATAGGGAGGTGGAACTGACTTATAACCTAGGCCTGACTTAGCTTTATTGAGGATCTGACACTCAACAATCTTACTAACACCCTGAGTTGCAAATTCTAGTGTGTCAATAGTCATTTGTATGTTCTGATTTGCTTTCTTAGCCTGATCCAGCTCATGTTTTAACACACTAATCTCATTTTCTCTAAACATTAAATCACTCTTAAGAATAAGTATATCATCAGAAAACTTAGACTCATTACCTTTAAAGTAAACAATTTGTTCTTCTAACACAGCTAAAGCCCTCTTATGATTAGCTAAATTAAAACTGGTTTGGGTTAGCTCTATTCTCTGTGCATCATATCTTTTCTTAAGAGTTTCTAGATCATTTAATGCTTCACAAGATTTAGAACACTTAGAAACTTGTACCTCAGAGTCTGAAAATGCCATGAGAGCAATCTCTGTAGATGCTTCTGCTTCTTCCTCTGCAATGTAACTCCAGTCAAACCCTAAGCCATCAATGGCAACCATGGCTTTTGAGCTTGAATCAGTAACCTCCACAACCCTTGACTTGCTTCCATATCCTCTGCTCTTTCCATCATGTTGTCTTGGCAGTCTGCACTCCCTTGAGTAATGACCTTTCTTGTGACAATTAAAGCACTCAATCTTGGACTTGTCATACCCTGCAACATCATTGCTGTTTATGACAATCTTCTTGCTAGTCTTCTTCAAAAATCTCTTAGCCCTCATGCTAAGAAGAGAGAGCTGCCACTTGATATCCATCTCTTCCATATCATCTTCATCAATCTCTTGAAGATCTCCATGAGTCAACATAGTACCATTGTGCTGAGTAGTCAAGAAAGCACAATAAGTATCTTCATTCAAAAGTTCACTAGTACTGCTTGAGGTGCTAGCAGTACCAAGGTTTGCACTAGCAGTACCAACTGCTCCAGCAACTTGCACTTCTTATTCTTGACTTGATGTACTGGGAGTTGACACAAAGGCCATATTCCCAGAGCTTGAGCTTGATCCAGCAGACTTCTTCACTTCATGTTCAACAATCTTGAAGTTGCTATAAAGATCCATCAGACTCATTGTGTCTATATCTGGCTTGTTTTTCCAGACTACAACATGCATAGCCCATTCTGATGGTAGACTTCTTAGGAATTTTGAGTTGAGATCTTCCTGAGGCATCTCAATTTCTAGAACAGCAAGTTGACTCACTAATTTTTGAAGCCTATTGAAAATATGATCTAAAGACTCATTGCTTGTTGCTGTGAAGTTCTCAAACTGTTGCTTAAGAAGGGTCTTCTGAGTTTTCTTGGTGGCTTCATTCCCACCATATCTTGCAACAATAGCTTCAAAAAGGGTTTTAGCACACTTAAACTTGCTAAAATTCAACAACTGATCATTGGGAATAGTCATCAGAAGCAAACTTCTAGCCTTAACATCATTCTTATGCTTTGCCTTCTCTTCAGTAGTGGTTGGCTTTGTCTGCAACTTAGTTTCAGACCTACCCTCAACAACAGTTGTAGTTGCTATAGGTGTAAAGGAGTTTCCTTCTTCAATGATCTCCCAGAGTGCATAATCTTGCACTTGGAAAAACTGTTCAATTCGTAGTCTCCACGTGTTGAACTCATTGGGTTTAAGCATTGGAAGCTTAGCAGCAATGTTGGTTTGACTTGTAGTTGTCTCCATGTCCATCTTCTTCTTAAACAAATTCGTCTGGATCTTCTAAAACAAAGTATCAGGAACCTGTCTCGGATACCACTTGACCGGATCTACACACACTCCTTGTGTTAGATAGATACTTTGAATGATGTCTAGTCTAGCACGCGGAATTTACTAGCTAGCACTTAGAAGATCTATTTTTTTGTGTTTTGTATGATTTGTATGTAACAGTGAATAAACAATGAAAACAATAATTCAACTTCAACGATTCAATATTATTAATGAATAATACGAGTACTCTTAATTAGTACTAGGGTTTACAACCTTGAATCTTAACAAAAACTCGATCTCTCTTAATTCTCTAAATTATTTATAACCTTAAACCTAGGCAATCCTTTTATAGACTAAGGATTCCTTTACAAGATAACTATCACCTAATCGTATAAGATATACACAATATCTTTTCTATAATTATCTTTTACAAAAACATAAACCGTACTAACTTCTTCATATAACCGTACTAACTGTTCTTGTCTTCAAAACTCATTAGCAGTACTAACTTCCATATTCAGCCGTACTAACTGCTTAAGCTTAATTCCTAACAGTTAATTATAAGGGGGAACGATTCAAGAACCTACAACCAAAGGTTCCAAGAACTATTGGTACTATGTCCAACTATGGTGCTGGATCTTGAAAGAACTCTGGAGAAGTACGTCGAGGGACTGCCTCGAAGCATCGAGGGAAATGTCACCTCATCAAAACCAACAACTCTGGAGGAAGCTATCAAAATAGCTCAACGGTTATTGGAACGGGAAATCAAACGGAGTTCTACCTCTGCAAACAATGATCACGAACGAAGTCTAGATAATCGTGGAACCACCACCCACGACAACAACAACAACCACAACAACAAAGGAACCCCAACAACAACAACAACAACCACAACAACAACAAAAACAACAACAACAACAACAACAACAACAAAAACAACAACAACAACAACAACAACAACAACAACAACAACAACAACAGGAACCCCAACAACAACAACAACCGTAACCATAACTACCAACAGAATCGCAACGACCATCACCACCAACAAAATCGCAGACAAGAAGTTGCTAGAGCTTATGTTGCTGCACCCACAGGAGAAAAAGCTTATATCGAAACCCAACCCCAGTGCAACCAATGTAAACTACATCACACTGGGCCTTGTCGTGCAATTTGTGGCAATTGCCAAAAAGTGGGCCATAAAACTACGGACTGCAGAGCCACGGGTGCAAATTTATAGCTCGTAGCGATAGTGTGCCACGGTTGTGATGAAAAAGGGCACTACAGGAGCAACTGCCCAAAACAAAATCAGAACAACGTTGCTCGTGGGAGAGCATATACGCTTGGTGATGGGAATGCACCACAGGACCCCGGCGTCGTCACGGGTACATTCTTGCTGAACCAACACAATGCTAAAATATTATTTGATTCCGGAGCTGATAAGAGCTTTGTGTCTACTTCATTTGCTTCACTGCTTAATATTGCCCCAGTAGAACTAGACACTACATACGAAATCGAAATAGCTAACGGAAACCTTATAGGCACCAACACAATGATCCAAGGTTGCACCCTAACACTTCTAAATAAACATTTTCCCATTGATCTCATGCCTATTCAACTCGGTAGCTTTGACGTCGTTATTGGCATGGATTGGTTATCCAAGCACCACGCCAGAATCATCTGTGACGAGAAGGTCGTCCAAATTTCACTAAATGGTGAAACTCTTATCGTTTGTGGCGATCACAGTAAAACTCGACTCAACATCATCTCGTATATCAAGACGATGAAGTACATGAACAAAGGATGTCACGTGTTTTTGGTTCAGGTAACGGAGAATGAATCAAAAGAGAAACAACTTGAAGAAGTGCCAGTTATCAAGGACTTTTCTAAAGTATTTCCGGAAGATTTGTTGGGTATTCCACCAGTTCGGCAAGTAGAATTTCAAATTGATTTAGTGCCTGGAGCAGCACCAGTTGCAAAAGCACCTTCCAAAATGAAAGAATTGTCTGAGCAGTTAAAAGAGCTGTCAGATAAAGGATTCATCCGACCAAGTTCATCACCTTGGGGATCACCGGTCTTATTTGTCAAGAAGAAAGATGGAATGTTCCGAATGTGTATTGATTATAGGGAGTTGAACAAACTCACCGTAAAGAATCGATATCCATTGCCTAGGATTGACGATTTGTTTGACCAATTGCAAGGATCGAGTGTCTACTCAAAAATTGATTTGATATCGGGATATCATCAGCTAAGGGTTAGGGACGAAGACATTCCCAAACTAGCCTTCTGAACGTGGTACATGCATTATGAATTTCAAGTAATGCCATTTGGTCTCACCAATGCACCCGCAGTGTTCATGGATTTAATGAACCGAGTATGCAAACCATACTTGGACAAATTCGTGATCGTGCTCATCGATGACATCCTAATCTACTCACGCAGCAAGGAAGAACATGCTGAACACTTGAGAACCATTCTGGAGTTGCTCAAGAATGAAAAGTTGTACGCTAAATTCACCAAATGTGATTTTTGGATTCCAATGGTATAATTTCTTGGCCATATCATCAACAATCAAGATATACATGTAGACCCTGCCAAAATTGAGGCGGTTAAAGGTTGGGCATCTCATACAACCCCAACCAAAATTCGTCAATTTTTAGGTCTCGCTGGTTACTACAGAAGGTTCATAGAATATTTTTCAAAGATTGCAAAGCCTTTGACAGAATTAACCCAGAAAAACAAGAAGTATATCTGGGAACAAAAACAAGTGTCAGCTTTCTAACTCTTAAAAAAAAACTCTGTGAAGCACCCATCTTAACACTACCTGAAGGAAGTGAGGACTTCGTAGTGTATTGTGATGCATCACATCACGGTTTAGGTGAAGTACTGATGCAAAGAAGCAAAGTTATAGCCTATGCTTCTTGACAGCTCAAAAAGAACGAAGAAAACTACACCACTCATGACCTAGAATTAGGAGCAGTGATCTTTGCCCTTAAGATATGGAGACATTACTTGTACGGTACCAAGTGCATGGTTTTCACCGATCACAAGAGTCTTCAGCACATACTAGATCAAAGGGAGCTGAACATGAGACAGCGTCGATGGTTAGAATTGCTCAACGATTACGATTGTGAAATTCGCTATCACCCTGGGAAAGCGAATGTCGTGGCTGATGCCTTGAGCAGAAAAGAAAGAATTAAACCTCTCAGAGTTCGATATCTGGGAATGACCATTTGTTCCCCACTTCCATCACAGATCCTCATAGCCCAAGCAGAAGCTCTCAAGGAAGAGAACAGACCCCATGAGAAAATTTACGGCATGCCAGAAAATGAAAATGGTTTTGTAAAAAGATCAGACGGAATGCTGTGTTTCAAAGAAAGAAATTAGGTTCCTCTCTACGGAGGTATTCGAGATCTCATCATGCATGAATCCCAAAAATCCAAGTACTCTATTCACCCGGGTTCTGACAAGATGTATCAGGATCTCAAGAAAATTTATTGGTGGCCAAACATGAAAGCCGACATCGCTGAGTATGTTGAGAAATGTTTGACTTGTTCAAGGGTCAAGGCGGAAAGTCAAAAGCCGTCAGGATTGCTTGTACAACCTGAACTACCAGTATGGAAATGGGAAAGAATTACTATGGATTTCATCACTAAATTACCAAATACGTCAACTGGATTGGACACCATCTGGGTCATCATTGATCGTCTCACCAAGTTCGCTCATTTCCTACCAATCAAGGAAACTGACGAGATGAGCACTCTCGCTCAGTTGTACCTAAAGGACATAGTGACTCGACATGGAGTTCCAATCTCCATTATATCAGATAGAGATAGCCGATTTACTTCCAGATTTTGGCAAACTCTACAAAAAGCTCTCGGTACACTTTTAGACATAAGCACCGCTTATCACCCTCAGACTGATGGGCAGAGTGAAAGAATGATCCAAACCTTAGAAGACATGCTCCGGGCATGTGTAATAGACTTCGAAAAAGGTTGGGATAAACACTTGCCATTGGCTGAATTTTCTTACAACAACAGTTACCATGCCAACATCAAGGCAGCACCATTTGAAGCACTTTATGGTCGAAAGTGCAGATCGCCTGTTTGTTGGGCTGAAGTTGGTGACGTACAACTCACAGGACCAGAACTAATACATGAAACAACGGAAAATATTTTTAAGATCAGAAAACGACTACAAGCCGCTAGTGATAGACAAAAGAGTTATGCCGATGTGAGGCAAAAACCCATGGAATTTCAAGTTGGTGACAGGGTTATGTTAAAAGTTTCCCCATGGAAGGGAATGGTACGCTTTGGAAAGTGTGGAAAGTTGAATCTAAGGTACATTGGACCGTTCAAAATCCTTAAGAGGATTGGTCCAGTTGCTTACAAACTTGAGCTCCCAGAGGAACTCAGTAGAGTACACAATACATTTCACGTTTCACAACTGAAGAAAAGTTTGTCAGATGAAACTCTTGTCATCCCTATGAAAGAAATCCGACTCGATGACAAACTCGTATTCATAGAAGAACCAGTGGAAATAATGGACAGAGAAGTGAAACAGCTAAAGCAAAACCGTATTTCCATTGTCAGAGTTCGATGGAACTCTAAACGAGGACCATAGTACACATGGGAACGTGAGGACCAAATACGCGAGAAATACCCACATCTATTTTCGTAGACAACCCTAACAACAATCTTAGACTTAAATTCTGGGACAGAATTCTGTTTGACGGATAGGTACTGTAGCAATCTGTAATATTCTCTAGAGATTTGTAAATGCTAATCAAGTATTAAGTTACCATTACTGTTCAGTTAACCATTTTTATGGGAAAAATTTGAAAATTTTGTTTATTACATTACATTAATTCAAACACATTGATACGTGATTCAAAAACACCTTGGAACGAGCTCACACACGGACCACAACGAATCCAACACACTAATTATACACCAAACGGATCACATTACTATTCCTGGCCCAAATTTTTGGCCTGGTACTATTCAAAGTCCAACCCAAGTTTTATTAAATCTTATATTTCACTCGGCTAAACACACATCACTTGGCTTCGATATCTTTTAAATTCGACACACAACATATGCAACTCTTTACACCATTTGAATCTCCATACACCCAAGAATCAGGATGACAAACTCTCACTCCCGCATTCGAATGTTTGATACATGAACAGGACCCAAAGTAAACCCCTCTCAACCACATGTACAATTCACACCATATTAATCCAAATTGATCTAAACCAATTTTTCCCCTAGCCCTTTTATTTTTCCCTAGTCGTATATGAGTTTATAACATTGTTTCTCACCTTTTCCTACTTTTGGTCATGTTAAAAACATTGTTTGGACACTAAATATATCGTACGAGACATATATATACACAAGTTGTGTTATAAACCAAACCACACATAAACCCCCCCCCCCAACCCCTATGTACTCGAGTGATATTCTCCTTATCTTAGCCAAATCCCTGCTAACAATCAAATCACACAAGTTATGTGTATATTATACAATATAATCGATACATATACATGCATACATATATTCGATCACCCCTCATAACTCCTATTCACACACAAACCTTTACCTCACATTTTCACTAAGTGTTACTCCCCATTTCGAGCCTCAAGAACCAGGAGCTATTCTCTCTAGCAATTTGAGTCCATTTCCAATCGTAAAACCTCCCATTCGAAGCCTTGGTGATAGTTCTAGCGTGATACGTGGATTCTATCCGTGTTCTAGTCCTTTTTAACGAGTACTCACCACCTTAAGGGTGTTGTAAGTCTTTTACAACTCATTTCCTACTCATTATATTGATTTCAATGATCCATGCATCGTACATATATCTCATTCAATCATATTCACTTTCTATTGATTTTTTACGCATTCTTGTATTTATTTTTCGTATATACATATTGACCTCCTTCATGGATGGCTAGAAATATGAGTATTACTTTCATTCGACATTTATATTTACGTTTGAATGCATATCGAGACTTAATTCTAATCTTATATTTCATATCGCACGTTATATAAGTCACAATTAATACTTTGGACCAACTCATTTTGTCGACCAAGAAATGGCCTTGTATAATTGAAATCATACATGTAACATATCCTTTTTATAGCTCACCCTAATTCTCAATAAGCTCAAATAACAAGCTGTTGTGATAAGCTCTTTTCATAAGCTTGTAAAAGTCCTTTTTTAATCTCAAACCTGTCGCTATTCGGACAGAACTTAAAACCTTTATTTTATACGATTGGGCTTTTAAGTCCAATAAGCAGTTTTTAAGCACTCTTGATAAGCTTTTTGAATAAGCTCAGTTGAATTGTTTTTAAGACCACAAAATAAGCACAATGATAAGCTCAATATCCCTTAGAACTCAACGGAACATAAAATCTTATTGGGCTTTGTTTTTGTCTCGTTAAAGCCCAATAAGTAAGAAATAAGAACTTTTCATGAATAAGCAGTTTATTTAGACTCAAATAAGCTTTATAAAGATGTTAAAACTTTTGGAAAACATTTCACACCACTTTTGTGATTTTTGGACTAAGTTTGCAAAATATATTACTATTCGGGTTTAAATTGCCAACTTCACATAATTATGTTCTAAACTGCGATTTTAGTAACTTGAGGATAGAAATGGTTCATCCAGTAAACAGGAGGCTTAAAATGTCATTTTTGAACCTTTTGGACTAAAAATGTAATAAATACTAACCAAGGACTAACGGTGCAAAACTTACTCCGTTTGGGTAGAAACTGTATAATTTGTATAAGTATAAGGACCAAACTATAACTTTAACACATGCATATTCCATCTCATGTTTTTACACTTTCTCATTCACTCACGTGCATTTTTACAATTCGTTCAACCTATTCAATTTCGTTACGTTTATATAATTATATAACGAGTTTTAACGAATAAACTTAATGTTTCGTTCAAACCACTTTTGAGGAATCGATATTTATGAATTCAATAACATAAAAACAAGATAATATTATATATAATATTATTTTTGAACTTTAAGCATTTTAAGCATATCACTCACTCACATCCCAAACCAAATCATTATCAGTTACTCATTTTCACACACATTGTTCGTATTAAGTCAAATCTGTCAAAATCTCAGACTTCACTATTATCCAGGTCGTGTGTGTTGGAGCCGTTCCCATAATTCACTTGATTTCATATTTCACCTTTGCCAGTTACACTCAAGGTGAGTCGTAGCCCCACTTTTACTTATATAACAACTTTACACTCTATAGGGGATATACATGCTACAAAATAGAACACAAGTATTTTCTGTATGCTTCACCTGATTGATATTGCCTAAGTTACTCTATTGCCAAAAGCCCCTCACATCATGAACCATTAATCACTTGCGAGTGAACGCGAATATAGTGAATAGATTTATTGGAGGCTGGCTGCCTATTCTACTAATGCCTGACGGATAGCCTTAGTTGCTAGTCGGATTAGTCGCAATGCACTATATTTGAAGGAAATAGGAAGATGGGAATCTCCTACACGAGGGCCACATTATCACCGGTTACATACACTGTTAACGTTTGCATGTCATGAGACTTAGGGCAATATATCCAACTGCAATATCACCATTTAAAACAATGATTGTAATTCATAGGCAATCACAAACTTGTGTTCCAATCTGATTACTATTACAAACTCTATGATTTCACTCCACAATTTTGTTGACTTTTAGCATGTTTATCTCAGGTAATTAGCGAAGTAGACAAGGCACGGAGTGGGCATTAAACTGATGGTTTTTGTGGTGTAAAATAAATTATATCATTCATTTCAAACTACTACACCCTTTTATGGGATTTCACAACTCTAATATTTTCACCTTTGTAACTGAATTATTATTTGAATGACAAACAACTTTCAAAACGCCTCTTTTGAGCCTTTTTCTATGATTATGACTACGATCCTCCCCGTAATACCCCGATTAGTCTTCCGCTGTTAACTCATAATTTAGGGGGTGTTACAATGTCTTTCAAAGTAATTGAAAAAAGTTATCAAACCCTTAAAACAAATCATTTTTAAAATGCAAATAAATGTGCATTACCAAAAGTGACCCGATTGATGCAGTTTCAGAATTGACCCACTTAGTACAGTTTAGGTCAGGTTTGCCACCAAGCAACCACACTCGATATGCTGGTACATAATGTATTTACATTTTATATTTGGCACCATGAAATTGAGTGCATAAACCTGTAACAAATTTAAGGAGCAGGTTCCCCAATATTACGATCAGTAGTTGAGATATGTAGCCGACGCTGCTCTCTGTCTGTAGCACGCGACTGTAGACGTGTAGCTTTCATCGTCGATTTAAAAGCAAATGCCTGAATATAAACAATACCAGCATTGCTGTACCTCCTCCTCGTTGTTGTATGAAACTGAAATCAGGTTTTGGTTTCTATCCACTGAGCTGAAAAAGATCACATTTTCAATAAGACTTTTAGTAATGGCTTAATACTCGAACTACCGTGGTCTCTAGAAGATTTTAGTAACTCTTTAACATCAAGTACACCGTTTCTGAAATGGCCAGCAGTCGACATCAGTACTCTATCCTTGGGTTTACGTGAGTCTGATGCTCATTTGTTGTGGTTTCCACCGACCAGCGGGTATGTTAGCCGATTTATGCAAACAAATGGTCAATGTAAGTATGCATGAAATGATCAAAGACATGCCACCCATGATAAAAAGTACCTATGTGGTAAGTACTTTATAATGCGCTATTAACATAGCTAGGATAATACACCTGCAAAAGTAACACTTAATAGTTACTGACAATACATTTTATAAAAAAGAACACTATAAGAAATGTGATATAAATAATACATACCTCGTTTAATTTCCGTTGTTGTAGTAAAACTTTCAAGATCAGACACAATGGCCTTAAAGAGGGCCACTTAAATATAGGGTCATGTATATATTTAGTAGCTTTTGTTCTGTTTTCCATATCAAAACTGTCAAAAAGTCAGAAAATGCTGATACTACTCTAATTTTTAGCAGAATTACATGTAACAAAGTAAATTGTTCAGATTATCTAACCATACATCAAATGAAATGGCACTTCTTTTCTCCATAAACTTAATGATTGGTACAATCAGTTAATTATGGGAAGAGGCTGCAAGTGATTATCGGGTAAAATCATTGTTCAAACGATACCAATGCCTCTAAGGGCCAAACTGGAGTCATGTTTAATACAAAGCATCAATGACTAAGCAAATTGACACATTGTGCAAAATCATTTATGAGAAATTACAACACTCATGCAAAAGTAAATTGACAAATTTTGCTGTGAAGGCATGTTTTGGTTGTTGTAACGGGGTGTTTGGATACTGCTGTAAGGGGGTGTTTGTTGCTGTTAAATTTGTTGGATGGCTGTTGTAAGGGGTTTTTTGGTTCTGTTGTAAAGGGGAGTTTTGGTTGCTGTTAGAGGGTGTTTGGAAGATGTTGTAATAAGGTGTGTGGCTGCTGTAAAGGGGTGTTTGGTTTTTGTCAGGGGATGTTTATTCTGTCAATAAACAAAAAAATACCAAAACTTTAACAATAAGAAAGATATAGAAGAAACTGACCATCTTATCAAGGTGAGTAACAGGAACCCAGGAATCCAAAGTCGCCAAGGTACATTCTCTCATGTGTTTTTTGTTGTCACCAATGCATTTCACAATATCTGACAAAATTCCATGAAATAAAAAAGCATTTAAACTGTTGCTACTGGATGACCAAGCATATCAGCAATAAATGTAGATAGAAATATCCAATGGACCTTGCTAGATTTCTCTATTTCATTTGTATGTCCCATAGCAGATGCAATGTTGGATTCAGAAAGAACCTTGACCGCATCGGAAATCGCCATATCTGCTAGAATTTCAATTACTATAAAATCAACCTGTTAATGGGAAAGAAAATCAACAACCTGGCGCATTCATCTAATCTATGTTCTTGTGTGGAAATTTTTTGAACTTCTTCGTACAGCCAAACACCAAAATTTGATCATCTATTGACCAAGACACGTCTGAAAGAATTCTGATAGTGCAGGTGGCAGTTTTGACCCACTACTAATAAATGGGTTGATTCAGGTAATGTTCAATATCTGACGGGAAGAATAGGTGAAAATAAGTATACAAGTAAAAAAGAAAACGGGTCAAAAGGGTTGAAAATAGCCGGAGCCTAGAAGTGTTTCTTAATGGTAAAACCACTTAAACAACATTCAATATTTTTTTAAATATAGTTTTTCGGGACACCGGTCATTCCGACCCATTTTGTTCCAACACCACAAACCCGTCACCAATTACCCAAAATGCCTGACCCGACACCGATTACCCAAACTGCATGACCTACCCACTTTGCCACCTCCAAATTATAAACACCTCATTTACTACAATTAGAGCAAAATCCACATCTACATACCTGTAACATAGAGATATCATCCTCAAACTCTCAGGGTTCTGAATCATCTAGACCTCTACACAAATAATTACAAATTTTAACATAAGTTTAAAATGTACTCTCATTTTCATGGTGTATTATTTAGAAAAAAACCCTTCCAGCAGATTCCATTTTTGAGCTTCTTTTCAATAAACCAATCATTTGAGAACATTTGTTATATCATATACCCGCCTCTCGTCTGCACATGTAACATCAAATTTTCTTAATATTTATCTCATATAAAAAGCACATACACAATATTTGTTCTTCAGAAAGAAACGAAAAAAAATGTGCGATTTCAGTTTAAAACAAATGATCTATTTCTTGAAACGATGTGATTAATTACCATTTAATTACCTTCTTATCGGAAAATGGGTTCATTTTACCATAAAATGTTTTAACAATGATGAAAAATGAAGCGTTACCTCCTAAGGGAAGATATGATATCTATAGTTGCTCCAAACTTGGTGCTTCACTGCTTTGTATCCAAGCCTTATCTAGCTCGATTGCTAGTTGATAGCTATCCTGTAAAATAGAGATAAAATTTGTTCAATTGTATTCAAAAGGAATCCTAAATTACTTGCATTTAAATCATAACTTACAGTTTTACCTCAATAGCTATGCAACCTCCTTGACCCAAGTTAGGCTGCATTGCATGAACTGAGTCTCCAAGCAAGGTTACACAACCCTTTCCCCATCAAAAACCTGTCATCAAAAGCCCTTATTATGAAGCTCAGCATAAATCCTCCATCAGAAATATTCAGCATAAATCCTCTATCAGAAACATTCCATCAAGAACCCGGCACAAGAAACCCCACACCAGAAACTCGACTTCAAAGACTCGACATCTGATACCCGACATCAGAAACCCGTTATCAGAAACATTCCATCAAGAACCCGGCACAAGAAACCCCACACCAGAAACTCGACTTCAAAGACTCGACATCTGATACCCGACATCAGAAACCCAACACAAGAAACCCGACACCAGAAACCCAACAAATTAAACCTGACACCAGAAACCCGACATCATAAACACGACATCCTTTATTTTGTTCTACGTCTTATAACCTGCTTGTTTGCATGCTCGTACACCACTACATTTTCAGCAAGATCTACGCCCTTTGATTCTAAACTAAACTTCAACCAACTGTAAAAAATATAAAGATGAATATTTGAAAACCTCGGTGGTTTGCCCCTATTAGTAAATTATCACATAGACATGGAAATCAAATAAAAGTAGGATAAGATAAAATAAAAAATTGTAATATTTAGACCATATGGCCTTGACTTGGATTGCTTAGCAAAAATGCTTATTTGCTCATTTCTCTTTTGAATTGGTATGGCATAAGCAAGTTCAAGCAGCTTACCCAAAATATAAAAGTATATAAGCAATTATAATAAGAAACCTCAAACAGTTTCATTAGAGTTGCTTATCTAAATGTAATAGATCGATGTGTAATTTAAGCGATCCCAAACTAAATTGACAATCACATGCAATTAACACATAAAAATGTTAAATACTTGTAGTTAAACATATCAAGTACAATAGAAACAAAAATCACAACCTGTAAAGTTGTACTGATAAAGGAAAAATTACCAATCGACTTGGTGAATTAATGCTAGCAGCAGCAAGCTATGAGCAGTATTCTCTGTGGCAAGTAGCATAATTTTTCTTTCCTGTACCAAATCGATAATGGATAATTAGGAGCATTTATAATCATTTAGAAAAACTTAAAACGTATATAAGGAAATATAAAATCAAATATGAATTTAAAAACCTTTAAATCTGATTGATTGATTTTGAAGAAATAAAATAAGAAACTGTAAAGGCATTTTATCATAAGAAGTTTCAGAAAGCAAGTAGTTGAGGATGAGAAAGTGAAGAGAAGATCCTCTAAAAGTTTTGTTATTGTCCATCAGAAACATTCTATCAGAAAGTCCAAAATTCTATCAGAAGCCATCTGAAACCCTCCACCAGCCGCCATATGAAACCCTCCATAAGAAACATTCTATCAGAAAGTCCAAAATTCTATCCATAAGAAACATTTTACCAAAAATTCCAAAATTCTCATCAGAAGCCAGACACTAGAAACCCATTATCAGGACCCTTTATCATAAACCAACATTAGTAACACCATCTCTGAAACCATCAGCCGCCATCTGAAACCCTCCATCAGAAACAACCACTTATCAGAAACCCGACTACAAAAACACGACATCAAACCCGTCATCCTCATCATAAACCCAATGTAAAAAGTTACTTACCTTTCTTTATGTAACCAAATTGTAGGGTGAAATTGAATTTTATTTTGTAGATACAACTTGAATCCATGAACCAAACCATATCACCAATCGGGAATGAGTTCGGCCGTAGCCAGGAATGAAGATTCTATGTATAATCATGTGTGGCCTCTTTCTTATATTGTGTGTGTGTTTTTTTCCCCAAAGAAAGTGTAAGTTAACTGTTAACGGCTTGTAAGCAGTTTTTGGATTTCTAAAAAGTAAGGTGGGAAGTGGGGAAGGGTTGGTGATTGTATGGAAATAAGACAAAAAGGTTACTTTTCTCATATCTTCCCAGAATCAATTTAACAACCGACTCATAAGTGGGATTTAAACATTCAACTTCATGGATGGGTTATAGATTTCAAAGAACAAAGTAAGTGTGTGTAAACAAATTAGAGGGTTAGTGTATGATGGTTTCTTGCTGAATAATGAATGAAGAAATATCGCAGATGTTTGTTTTTTTGTGCGTGAGAGAGTATTAAATTAAAAGAAAGAAATGTGAGAAATGGACATACAAGAAGGAAAAGTACAAAAGAACTGCCAGAAACTGTCTAATTTGTGTGGGTGGTAATCCTTTGCATCGCACCCTCATATTAAAAATGCACGGGTCACTGATTGGTTGTGAATGTACAAGTCAACTTTTTAGCAAAAAGGTCAACGTGCAAAACATAACACAATACGATATCAGAATCCGGGCAAGTGAAACCCGGGTCATTTCTCGACGAGGTGTGAATCGAGGATTTCGTGTACGGTTTGGAATTAAAGTGCTTGAAAGATGATTTTCACTTTTGTTTTTGTTTTCTAATTCTAATCAAGGTACGGAAAGCAAATATACAAAGAAAATAAATCAAAAATCAAATTATGCTAAAAACGTAAACAGGAATTCCAAAAACGAGCCTTAAAACCAAAATATTTAAAGATGAACCCTGCGAATGTAAATCTAATTTTCCTAAGTCCTAAATGATAAAAGAAAATTTTAGAAAAAAGAATTATATTTTTTTGACTTTTATATTTTTTATTATGAATTAAAAACTATTTTGAAAAGAAAAATATATAAAAAAATATCGAATTAAAGAGAAAAATTACAAAATTTTGCAGAAAAGTACTTTAAGATATGCTAATCATAGGAAAAATAAAATGAAGACAACTGCTTATTGTAATAAGCAGATAATAAGAAAAAGAGTTAAATAAGCTAAAACTAAAAAAAGTGGGTTAAACGAATTAAAGTGGAAAGCAATAACAGAAAAGACCCAAGGGCATGTTGGTAGTGAGGTGTGGTGATAAGGTTGAGCTGGGTTGAGGTCCAGGGTTCGAGCCCTGCTCACCCTGGACTTCCCTAGTTCCCTTTTTATTTTATTTTTATGAAAATTTTCTTTAGAAACTTATAAATAAGCTAGAAATGAGAACTTTTTGTGAAAGAAGAATTTTTAAAAGTAAGTAAATAATCCAGAATAAGCAGTCAAAGGTCTGACTAATATTGAAGAAGACAAATTAGCAAAGGCCAAATGAAATAAGCAAATAAGCTAACAACCACTAAAGTGAAACTAAAATAAGCTAAAATATACTAACAGCAATCTAAATAAGCACAAATCAACTGAATAAGCAGATTACGCAAACAAATAAGCACAAGAAAAGAAAACAAGCAAAAAGGCAAACTGCATAGCCAAACAGTTCACTGAGGCACTTTGGAGCTTAATAAAAAGCTCTAAAACAATAAGCAAATCCACAAACAACTGAACAAAAATGAAGCTCATACACCAATAAGCAGTTAGACCAAGTTTCAGACCTTAATGAGCTTATTATATGCTTAAAAATAAGCTGAAAAGAAGGCAGTTTAGCTCAAACATATAATGATGAATCAGTATATATTTGACTAATAAGGCAACTTTTGAGCTATTGAATAAGCTCTAATAAGCTAAGGAAAGAACTGAAAACAAGAGAAAAGAAAAGAACAATAAGCAAACAACTTGAAACATGAAAATTAGGCACTATAAACTGCAAATGAGCACTTAAAATGGACTTCTAAAACTGCAGGCAGACTGCATATTTTGTGGGTCTGTGTAGATTTTTTGAAATTAGAAATTGGACCAAAAACTATAAAGACCTATTGAAATGAAACCATCTCTTAAAAACCAACTAATCACACTGATTTGAACTAAGAAATAACTCTAGAAAAGGTCTTATCACTAATTTCCAAAATAAGCCACTGTTAAGAGTTAAATAACCTTAAAATTGAGAAATTCAGTTCAAAATCTACAAAACTACTTAAATAAACTAAAAACTCTTACTATTCAGCTTAAATGACTAAATTAGACTTAATCTAAGTTGGCTATATGACCTATGAACAGTAAATCACCCTTTTGACCCATTTCTTTCCTTGTGCCAAACACCCCTTTATATTGACTGTTTTGGTTTTTGAACTGAAATAGACAAAAATTGATTGAGATTTAAGTAGACAAAATTTTAACTAGATATATTAGGTACTAAAAAGCAAAAAGTAACTGAAAATGAGCACTATTGAATGAGCTAAAGGATTATGCTAATTTTTTTGATTTTTTTGAGTTTAGAGCAAAAACAGAAATAAGAGAATACTAAACTATGAATAAACTACTAAAAGCATTAATAAGCTACAAAAAGCAGATTAAAGCACTAAGTAAACCAATAAGTACTAAAATAAGCAAATAAGCAGTTTTACACTAAATGAGCAATTTAAATGAAAACTTACGAAGCCCTTGCACAAACAGGGCAAAATATGCTCGCGGAGCTACTCTACTAGCTCTAGCTTGTCAAAAGACAAGCTAGTACAGCAATAAGCCCTTCCAAGTCTGGCTTATCATCCACAAATAGCTTATTTGACTTTTGTTGACTTTTTTGGATTCATGAGCTAAAAATGATTCTAAGTGTAAAAACACAGCTCAAACAAGCTATGTAGAGCTTGTATGAGCTTATGAGGCTGAATATGAGCTTATGAACACTTTTTAAACAACAACATAACATAAATTGCACAAACGGATTTTTCTAAAAACTTCAAATTTCATAAAACTTAGAAAAGAGTTACAAGGCTTGGAAATTAAAACACAATAACTGTAAATGAACTGAAGACTTAAAAACATAGATTAAACTTAAATTAAAGCTGCTAAAAACTTAAACAACAACAACTTGGAAGGCTTTATATATGGTCCTATTTATACTAATCTAAAACTAAGGTATTCTTCTGTCTTATGTTTGTTTTGTGAGAGAGTACAGCTTCATTATCATCTTGTGCTTCCTTTGATTCAATATCAACCCTTGGATTAGACTAATCTTTATCTCAGCCTTTAATTTCATTTTGGCGCCTAAAATTAACCTTGGATTACCAGCGTGGCATTGGTAACTTGTGAGGGGAGGGGAAACCTGTGAAGAGCCTTTATCTTGTAGTGTGGTGGACTGGAGCTATTTGGAGGGGGTAGGAAGTAGTGGAGTTGCAGGGTAATGATGGTCTGGGTTTTAGCTTTTGGTTTGGCGGGTAAAAGGGATAAAGGGGTGGGGGGGTTGACTTTTTTGACCGGGGTTTATTAATAAAAGGGGATGGGTCGGGTTAAGTGGGAAATGGTTTGGGCTGGGTTTTGTTTTGGTCCAGATTTGGTTTAGTTTAGGATTTGGTATAATAGTGATTAAATGGGCTGACTTGGCCCATGAAATTGGGTCGGGTTGGCCCATGAAAAATGGTTTCTGGTTCGTTTTTCCATGCTCGTTCCAATGCCCTATTCCGGGGTTGACTTTGACTTCGTCTTGACTTGATCAAATGCAAAAATGTTGTCGAGTTGCACTACAAAAAAACAGGCTTTCAGAGACTGAATTTCTAGGGACTGATATATCAGTCGCTGATACATAGCATCGGTAACTGAAACATCAGTTACTGATACTTTTAAGGACTGGCCTTTTATTGACTGATTGCGGCGACTAAAAATCAGTCCTCGATTCAGTGACCCCATATCTGAGACTAAATTTCAGTTAGTTAGTGACTGAATAAGGGTGACAATTTAGTCTCTAGTACATGTACATCATATCTAAGACTAAATTTCAGTTACAAATATATTTGCGCAATAAAAAATTTTGGCGGAAAATTTGTTAGTGACTGAATTATAGTCACAGTTCGGTCCCTAATACATGGAGATCATAGCTAAGACTAAGTTTCAGTTGCAAATATGTCTACACAATAAAAAGGTTTGGAGGGAAATTTTTTAGTGACTGAATTTCAGTCACAGCTGCGTCCCTATTACATGGACATCATACCTAAGACTAAAATTCAGTTACAAATATGTTTGCGCAATAAAAAAAGTTTGGAGGGAAATTTGATAGTGACTGAATTTGAATTACAACTCAGTCCCTAATACATGGACATCATAGCTAAGACTAAATTTATAAAAATAGATTAAAGCGGACTAAAACGTTTAAAAACGGACGAAAACGTTTAAAATCGGACGAAAACGTATCAAAACGGATGAAAACGTAAAAAATGAACGAAAACGTATAAAAATGGACGTAAACTAAAAAAACGGATGAAAACGTATAAAAACGTTAAAATATAACAGAATTTTTTTTATGAAAACATAAAAATACGGATGAAATCGTATACAAACGGACGAAAATGGATGAAAACATATAAAAATGTAAAAAAAGGGATTAAAATGGATGAAAACCTATAAAAACGTAAAAAAAAATGGACGAAAACGTAAAAAAAGGGACGAAAACGTAAAAAACGGACAAAAACGTCTAAAAACGTAAAAAAGGGACGAAAATGTATAAAAACGGATGAAAACGTAAAAAACGGACGAAACGTATAAAAATGGACAAAAACAGATAAAAAGTGACAAAAATGAACGAAAATTGATTACCGACAGAATATATGGTTCTATATATTGTAATGTACTACACTTGTTTTTAAGACCTACATATATTTGTATCATTGTTAGTAATTTTAAGTTTGTATATAAACCTATTTACGGATTGCTATTTATGTGTAACACTTAGGGGTTCACTCATGAAACCTCGATTTATACCCTCGTGACGTGGGAACTCGAGCAGAATTCAAGTTTCAGATGTTCATAACATCTTTAGTATTCACCGATGGCTTTCATTTTGAGTGTTGACAATTTAAGACGTGTAATCGGGATAATGACATCAATCAGTTGCCATATATAATAAGTCGTGGTGCCTATAGCAATCGTCAATCCACTATACTATACACACCACTTCCATTCAAGATAATAACAAGAAAGGTAACTGGGCCTGACGTTCATAGCACAAAGACATGAATATAAAGAACGACCTCTATGAGCCGTTTTGAAAAGTACATCATTTGATAAATTTGAAACAACATAAGGTTTTCAAATACAATTGTTCTCAAGATTCATAACAAAATAATAAGAGTTTTTGGAAAATCATAGTCAAATGATGAATGATGTCCATGTAGTAAAATTCGCGTGAATGCGACCGCCAACGGCGACTCTATTCATGGACTCCATGTATGCCAAACCAAGCAAACCTTAAACACCTAAGAAATGCAAGCTAAAAGTGTCAACATAAAGTTGGTAAGTTCATAGATTTATGTAAATGTGAATGTCAAGTGCGGACCACAAGATTTATGACCATTACAACAAATACAATGTCATAGAAAAAGTGTTATTGTTGCCTAAGCTCATGACCCTAAAGCCTTAATGTATTCACTAGGCCATTTGCATAAATATATGATTACCCATGTAGGTGTCTAGCCAAACACCAAATATTCCCAAATGATATGCGTCCGTTTACCGAGTTGGAACGACCAACCCGAATGGGGGTGTCAACCCAATAGATCTATTCACACCATTCACGCTTACGAGTAATTAACGCTTCATGATATGTAAACCCTTTAATTCACTACATGAGTCGTAAACCCTAGCACTTTTTCATAAACCCCCTTCAATTCACTACCCTAATTTCATCACTTTTTCATCACATAAACTTCTTCAGCTTCAGTAATCCGTAACACTATTTCATAAACCCTAATTTCATCACTTTATCAAACATGGCGAATCATAACGGTAACTTTATTCGTTGTTTTTTTCCCTTATTCGTTACTTATTTGCTTATTTTTTTAGCTTATTTGCTAATGTAAACAAGTAACAAAACTTTTATTCACGACTATTATCGTGGCTAAAGGTATTTTTCCGATTCATCCCGCCTAGAACAATTACAAGGTATATGTAGGTCGACCGCCCGGCTATCAATTCGCTATTTTTTCAACCTTTGCTACTAGTTCGTTAAATTTTTTGTAAACAAGTAACAAAACTTTTATTCACGACTATTAGCGTGGCTAAAGGTATTTTCCCTCCAATATTTTCGTGAAATATTTCATAAAATTCGTAAAAAACTTTTAGTCACGTAAAATTCGTAAAATTCCCAAAATCTTCGTAAAATTCCCAAAATCTTTTTCCCCAAAAAACCAAATCTCAAATTTTCATTTCCTCCAAAACGCAATATGAATTTTCATTTCCCCCCAACACTTTACCACACCACTCCCCCAAAACCACCACACCTTATCTTCTCTATTTCCCCAAAACCCTTCCTGAGCTTTTGTTTCCCCCCAAAAATTATACTCCTTCAGTACGCATCTTATAAAAATTCATAACAACTTCATTGTCAAACTTTCATTCCGACACCAGCTTCTTTCGCCACAACCACAACCAGCATCACTGTCATTACAAGTTATTAAAGTGCCACCACCTCCGTCGTGGACCATGGCTGTTGCGGACAATCACCGTCGTACGCTACCACTGTCGGATTGCTGGATTATAATAGATGAGATTCATTTATTTGAGTTAGAAATTGAAGGTACGGATTAATTACTGATATTCATCGTTGTTTTGTAATAGATTACATATATCATTCATTTCGTGTATACTATGATGAAAAATACTAGTTTTTATGTGAATAGCATTAGATTTTGGTATATTCATCCTTGAATGATTAAGTGTCTGAATTCTGTTGAATCGATTGCTTAATCCTTGTCAAATTTGATGTATGAAAGGTGTTCGATGAAATGCCCAAGGGAAAATTAACATAATTTTTTGATTGCTCAATCAAGTGAATATGGAGCTTTGCTATGAATATCAATTCGGCAACGGACACATGATAGGGGGACTTGTGGTCTAGTGCTTTGAAACTAAGGTAATAGGAATTTACCTCTTTTTTTGCCTTAAAATATGAAAGTATGGTCTAGTGCTTTGAAATTATGAAAGTAGAATTTCGAGACAAGGTGTTAACATTATATCATAACATAAACATGTGTGAAGGTCTGATTTAAGAAGCTTAAACAAAATGGATCTCTTTCTGGTGTTAGGCATTTTTTGTATGATTCATTCAGCGATTCCGGTGTTGTGGTGAGATTTAAGGAAAAAAAAAGAAAATGGAGAAGTGAGGGTTAAACACGCTGTTTGTATATGTGTGGTATTGATTACTATGACTATTTTGAGTGTAAATGTTAATATTTTGGAATTTTGTATGTAAATGAGCAATCCTGTATCCTATTACTTTTGCTGATTTTTGTGTATATGCCATTCTTGTGTCTTGTAGATATTTTGGACTTTATCAGTGGAATGAGTGCTAGAGCACTTAAGGACCTCATACTTGTCAATAAAAGAGGAAAATCTGAGATAATTATTCTAGGTAATACTCAAGAAGTCCATCATACTCTCTCTCGGTCTTTGCTCATTTTATTTGGTAAGTGGCAGTTGTGGAAAAATGGTTGGGTCTTTGCTCATTTTATTTGGTGATTATTCTAGGTAATACTCAACAAGTCCATGCTCTCTCTCAAAAGTACGAATGACTGGATTATAGAAGCTCGTGATTGTAGGAAGTTTTCAAGTAATTATGCATCAGTTGAATCCCTGATTGCATTCTGTTTACAGTTGGGGCATGCATTAGTCACTTGTGAGCTCTTCCCTTTTCATTTTGCGTCATTAACTTTATGTGTCAAAATAGAGCAATCTTTAAGCCAATGACTTCAGAAAAACGCGAAGAGTTGAAATTAAGATGTGGGAGCACATGGAAACTGGTTTTGAGATTCTTGTTGGCTGAAGAAACATGCTCAAGAAGGGAAAAATCCCAGGCTATAGTAGGACCGAGACATAGTATCGCTGTGACTTCAAAAGGTTCTGTTTATACCTTCGGGTCTAATAGCTCTAGACAATTTGGTCATGGCACTACAGAAGAAGAATCAAAGGGTCGCATTATCAGGTTTCTGATATTTATTCTTGAATGTTTTGATTCGTTTTTATTAATGGTGACAAAATTAGCGGATTTGACCATTTGGTTAACGAGTCAAATGGGTGGGTCAAACGGTTTGGGTCAAAATCATAAATTTTTAATGAATGATAAAACACGACTTCCAGTCAAATGGATTCAGGTCAATATTAATACTTTTTATTTCTTGCCAAAACTAGACAAGCGGGTCAAACGGGTTCGGGTCAAGTAAGTACTTAAAACGGGTCAAATATTTAGGTAAAACAATAACTCTTTGTTTTTCTAAATGACGTGATTTAGAAGATTGATACCTTTTGGATATACTTGGACAACTTTAAACCGAGATATATAAACAAACAGGCCGAAATTGCTATTTATAGCTTTTACTCATTCACGTTTGCTGACTTGTGAGTTGTGATGCAGATCATTGGCAGGCATTCGTATCATACAAGCAGCAGCAGGGGCAGGCAGAACAATGCTTATTAGCGATGCTGGGCAGGTTTACGCCTTTGGAAAGGACTCGTTTGGGGAAGCGGAGTATGGAGTTCAAGGGAGTAAACAAGTCAGCACTCCTCAATTAGTCGAGTCTTTAAAAGACATATTTGTGGTCAATAATCTTGAATCTACCATTGCTTATCATGTTTACACGGTTTTGCTACAGGTCGGTGTACTCAGTTGGATGTGGGTTAGGAGGGAAACTAGGCCACGGGACCAAAAATGATGAGAAACAGCCAAGATTGATAGAATAGTTTCAAACTTTGAACCTGCAGCCGATGGTGGTTGCAGCGGGTGCATGGCACGCGACTGTGGTTGGGAGAGATGGCAGGGTATGTACATGGGGTTGGGGCAGATACGGGTGTTTAGGCCATGGGAATGAAGATTGTGACTCAGTCCCAAAAGTAGTTGAATCTTTAAGCACTTTAAAAGCAGTACATGTTGCTATAGGGGACTATACTACTTTTGCAGTGTCTAGTGATGGTGATGTTTATTCATTCAGTTGTGGAGAATCTTCGAGTCTTGGACATAATACTGCGGAAGTTGATGCTCAGGTTTGTTACTTTATCTTATTTACACTCTCGGTTTCATTAGGATGACATGATACAAATTCAGAATATGCCATTTAGTCGACTTTGATTTCTTTTTCTATTTTTGGTTTATAATAATTTAATCCGTAAACGTGTAAACGTTCATCAAAAAATGTTAAGGGACAAAGACGGCAAAAAAACATGATGCAAAGTGCATAACTATGGAGATGAGTTTGATCAACAACTAATGTTTCATCTATGTTAGATACTTATCAGGGAAATAAGCATGCTAATATCTTGAGCCCAAAGATGGTAACTTCACTAAAGGTAATTAATGAAAGGGTCGTGCAAATCAGCCTAACAAACTCGATCTACTGGAACGCCCACACTTTTGCAGTAACAGAAACGGGCAAGCTATATGCATTCGGAGCAGGTGACAAAGGATAGCTAGGGGTGGACCTTGTTGCTACCCAAACCGAGATGCCGACACCAGAGCGTGTGGATCTCAATCTCAGTTAGCAGAATTTAACGATGGCTTACTAATCTCTGAAGTTGATCACACCATGATAAGAATGGTTTATGTTTTATTTTCAGTTTGTGTCTGTTCCTTCCATGTTCATTTCTGTACATAGAAAACAAAGAAGGGATTTGTGAAAAAAGTCTTAGGGGTAGAAGCTGCCATTAGGCTTGAAGTTAAAAAAAAAAGGTCTTTTAATGATTTCTGCAACAGTAAATATTAATTGCATTTGTATGTTAGGGATTTCTTTATGTTTTATTAATTGCGGAAGGGATTTAAATTGTATTTGCCACTAACTTTCAGTTTATAATAGAAATATAATGGAACGGCGCCATCATATTGGAGATTGATTTGAATGTTATTTTGTATCGATTAACATATATTTTGAAACTAATTTTCAGTCACTAGAAAAATAAATTAAGGACTAATTCATCTATTTTTTGTGACTAACAATCAGTCTTTAAAGCCTTTCATCAGAGACTAATAAGTTTTTAAATCCTATTATTAGAGACTGATTTGGTACGGTAATCTACAAAACAACAAAACGTATTAGGGACTATAAACAATGTTTATGGACTAATTTTCAGTCCCTAAATCCATGTGTTAGTAACTGATCTAACATAGCATTGGCGACTGACTTTTCAGTCGCCGATAATATGCATTGGGGACTGAAATAACATGATACCAACCCATAGAAATAAGGATTGACTTTTTTATTTTGGAGACTGATCTCTGGTCCTCGTTGGTTCGATACAACAAAGACTGAATTTCAGTTGATAACGTCACTTTCCGTAACTAAGCTGTTGTAACTGATTAGTGACTAGCAAAATCAGTCTTTGATAGACCATTCCTAACTAATCATGGTGTATCGGAGACTGATTTTTCAGTCTCTGAAAGCCTTTTTTTTGTAGTGTTGATCCAAAAATGCCCGTTTTTTGCTCTGTTTTCAATCCTTTGTACCTAAAATACATAAAAACATAATCCAAGGATATCTGCAATATAATTTGGCAAATTTGGTTGTTTTTAGTTATTTTTATGTATTAAATGGCATAAAATGATGACTAAATAGGCACTCATCATCCCCCCACACTATCAATTGCTAGTCCCTAGCAATCCGATCATATAAAGTAATGAAAGGATCAAAAGAATACCAAGGATACCCCGTTTTGACTTTTTATTCAATGTAAGAAATTAAAACTTAGAATAAAAACAGATAACATGCTTGATTTTCAAAAATGGCTTCATGGAACGGGATTCACACAAAATGGGTGTCTCCAGGGAATTGTAATCGTCATCCTCTTTTTAATACTTCCAACTAAGCTTAAACTCATTGTGTACTAGTAATCTATGTAAGCCGAAACTTAACTTTTCACTCCCACAATTTATTCAAGAAGTTAAGTGAGTGTGCTCATTTTCAAAATTTTGACCGCAAAAATCGACATTTATTATGGTTGTTATTTGCTTAAGTCAAATACTAATTTACCGAGAACCTCAAAAATCTAAGGATCAAAAAGGTCTTTTCCATGTAGCATCTTTCTTCTCGGTACATCCCAAATCAGTTGGTTTTAGGTGACCAGGCTTTTGACACCTCACAGAGAATAGTACCGGAATCAGCGGGATTTCGATTTCAAATATTTTAGATATATTCCCACTAAGTTAGTATTAAATACTTAAATAAATAGCAACAAACGATCATTTAGAGATTAGAGACTCAAAGGAGAGATCACTCCATGTAACGGCTTTCTTCTCGGCACATCCCAAACCAGTTGATTTTAGGTGACCAGGCTTTTGACACCTCACAGAGAATAGTACTGGAGCTCACGGGACCTTTGAAATCAACAATCTACCAAATTACCGTTTAACCTTTATGACAAAATTGACGAATACTAGTTCAACTCCCGTTTTAAATTTAAGAAAAAGCAAGTTTCGTACATTTATTCATATAAACAACATATATTTTTGGCTTTTTTTTTTCTCTTTTTTATGTCATACTTACATCTTTACTTTTGCAACATTATAACTTATTTCATTTTGCAATATCATTCCATTTTTTATTTTTATATATATATATTTTTATAAGAAAGCATGATTTCTCCAAAATTTAAATAAAAAGTTGAACTCGGACTCTATATCAAGATTGTATAAAAATTTGTTTTGCATAACAAAATGATTTTAACGTTCAAAAGTTTGAAAATAGCACTAATTTAGTCATATTAAGAGCTTCTGGGAGGAAAAGCCATAGATTACTTATATAAGCTCTAAAGAGAACCAACTACTCTACGCTTAGCATTTTCATTTGCACAATTTGTAAAACCTTAGTCTAATCGTTAAGGAAGCAGCTAGATCAACACTCTGGCAGAGTCGGGATTCCCCTTGTTCTAACCTAATCAAGACAAAACACTTTTTTTTTTTTTTTTATGTGAAAAGCACTTCTCTTTCATGCAATTTCTTATTTAAAAATGAAAAAAAAATTAAAAAATTAAAAATTTTGGTCAAAACGGGGGTACTAGGGCACTAGAAGGTACACATGTGATCAAATTCGCTAGATTTCCCCCCCAAACTTAGAATTGAATATTGCCTTCAATATTCAAAGTACCGGCTATTATGCCAACACTTAGAACATAAAAAGGTAATACTACTAGCCAAGTGTGGGAAATAAATCTTTTTTCACAAACAGGATTAATAAGATATCCCTAGATAATCGTTAGCAAAAAGATCGGATATTGGGCGGCTGGACTGAAAACAGGCGCTCCAATCATCACGATCTAAGGGAAACCTGAAAATAAGAGCAAACACACAAAAGCAAAGCACAGTAGAGGAATTCCCCCACAATTAGGAAAGAAGACAGAAACATGGGTTGTCACCCATGAAGTGCTAATGTTTTTGCTAACCGAGTCACTAGCTTGACTGGACCCCGAATTCATTGGTCCATGGGGAAAGTTTGGAGATCCGGGACAACCATGGGTGGTATGTCCCCTCCAAAGTAATGCTTCAACCTATGACCGTTCACCTTGAAGTTTGGTCCGTCGGGTTGAGATAACTCGACGGCACCATAAGGAAAAACTTTGGCAACGGTGAATGGTCCGGTCCAACGGGTTTTAAGTTTTCTCGAGAACATCTTCAATCGAGAATTGAAAAGAAGGAGTCGGTCACCTACGTTGAAAACGCGGTTCTTGATTTTGGAGTCGTGGATCTTCTTTGTCTTCTCTTTGTAGATCAAAGAGTTCTCGTAGGCTTGATCACGAAGTTCATTTAATTCATTGAGTTGAACCTTCCAGTGATCACCCGTAGACTTAAGGTCAGAAGTTTGCATGCTTCAAGGCCCAATAGGCTTTGTGCTCGAGCTCGATCGGTAGATGACACTCCTTTCCGTACACAAGCTTGTAAGGAGTACACCCGATGGGTGTTTTGTAAGCGGTACGGAAGGCCCAAAGTGCATCATCTAATTTATCCGACCAAGAGGCACGGTTATCACCTACGGTCCTATCCAGAATTCTTTTTAAACCACAGTTGGAAACTTTCACTTGTCCACTGGTTTGTAGGTGATATGCGGTAGCAAGACGGTGAGTAACACCGTACTTAAGCATGACCTTTGCAAATTGGTCATTGCAAAAGTGAGTACCGCGATTACTAATGATAGCACGGGGAGTTCCAAACCGAGCAAAGAGAGATTTCAAAAATTTAACAACTACTCGGGCGTCGTTGGTGGGGAGTGCTTTCGCTTCAACCCATTTAGACAAGTAATCAACAGCCACGATTATGTACTTGTTCCCTCGTGAAGACAGGAACGGTCGCATAAAGTCTATGCCCCATACGTCAAAGATTTCGCAAAATTGAATGGCATTTTGTGGCATTTCATCTTTTTATGAGATTTTCCCGTGACGTTGACAAGAGTCACAAGATTTGACTAAGTCATGGGCATCACGATAAATTGTGGGCCAATAGAAACCGGAGTCAATCACCTTTTTGGCGGTGTAATTCGAGCTATGATGTCCCCCCATAGGTCCATTGTGGCAAGCCTTAAGAATATCCATGGCTTCTTGGCCGTGAACACACCACCAGATGACTTGATCCGCACACACTTTAAACAAGTAGGGGTCGTCCCAAAAGTAATGCTTCACATCTTTGAAGAATTTGTTCTTTTGTTGGGACGACATCCCTTTAACAACATAGTTCCCCGCATGGTAGTTTGCAAAATCGGCAAACCATGGGGTACTAGAATCACCACGAAAAGATACCATGTTAAGTGTCTCGAGAGGAAATGTTTCATTTATTTCCTTTTTCTCTAGCACACTTTGATGAGGATTCTCTAATCGGGACAGATGATCAGCTGCGAGGTTCTCGGCTCCTTTTTTTATCACGGATGATGATATCAAATTCTTCAAGGATGAGAACCCATCGGAGCAATCTCGGCTTTGCATCTTGTTTTGCAAAAAGATATTTAAGAGCCGAGTGATCCGTATGCACTATACTTTTTGACAAGATTAAGTATGGCCGGAATTTTTCAAAAGCATACACCACGGCTAATAATTCTTTCTCCATTGTGGTGTAATGAGCTTGAGCATCGGTCATAGTTTTGCTTGCATAGTGTATAGGCTGAAAATGTTTTGTTTTTCGTTGCCCTAAAACCGCACCTATGGGAAAATCACTGGCATCACACATGAGCTCAAAAGGTAGGTCCCAATCGGGGGCAACTAAGATTGGTGCTTTTGTAAGTTTCTTCTTAAGAGTTTGAAAAGCTTCAATGCACTCTTTAGAAAAAATGAATGGAGTTTCTTTCTCAAGGAGACGAGTCATCGACTGGGTGATTTTTGAAAAATCTTGAATCAATCTACGATAGAAACCGGCGTGACCAAGAAAACTCCGAACACCTTTGACGGTTGTGGGATGAGGTAACTTAGCAATAACATCAACTTTAGCCTTATCGACCTCAATCCCGTTCTTAGAAATCTTATGGCCGAGGACAATGCCCTCTTTGACCATGAAATGACTTTTCTCCCAATTTAGACTAAGATTAGTGTCTTCACAACGTTTAAGCATATTGTCCAAATGGGAGAGACATGTTTTGAAAGAATCCCCAAAGACCGAGAAATCATCCATAAAGACCTCCATAGTTTTCTCGATCATATCGTGGAATATGGCCATCATACACCTTTGGAACGTGCCCGGAGCATTACATAAGCCAAAAGGCACTCGTCGGTAGGAAAATGTTCCATAAGGGCACGTGAAGGTGGTCTTTTCTTGGTCTTGCGGATCGATGGGAATTTGGAAGTAACCCGAGAAACCGTCGAGAAAACAATAGTATTCGTTTCCCGCTAGTCTTTCGAGCATTTGGTCCATGAAGGGTAAAGGAAAGTGGTCTTTACGGGTAGCGTCATTTAACTTTCGGTAGTCAATGCATACACGCCATCCCGTTACTAATCGAGTAGGAATCAACTCATTTTCATCATTTTCAACAACGGTAATGCCACCCTTTTTAGGCACACAATGCACGGGGCTCACCCAAGGACTATCCGAGATAGGGTAAATCAAGCCGAAATCAAGGAGTTTGAGAACCTCCTTTTTGATAACCTCATGGATTTTAGGATTAACCCTTCTTTGATGTTGAACTGCTGGTTTAAAGTCATCCTCCATTAAAATCTTGTGTGTACAAAATTCCGGGTTAATACCCTTAATGTCGGAAAGTTTCCAAGCGATGGCTCGCTTGTGTGACTTTAAAACCTTTATGAGAGCGGCTTTCTCCTCATCATTCAAATCTTTAGCAATTATGATGGGTAATTTATCGGTACCCTCCAAAAATGCATATTCAAGATGAGGCGGTAAGTCCTTAAGTTCGACCTCTGGAGGATCATTAGAATTTTCAATAGGTTTGATTTCCCCATTATGAAATTCTTTTGGAGGGAGAGATGATGGATCATCATTAAGCAACTTCTCAAGGAGAAGAATGTCTCCCGCTGGGTCAAATACACCATTATCAATTCCAGATGGAATTGAATCACAAGATAAACAAGCTTCAATCTCTTCCAAAATGAAGTCACCTCCCTCAAATGGAGTGAGAGAGGGGGAAGAGAGAGCAACGGTAGGATCTAATAAAGTGGGATTGCCACTTTGCCCTCCATGGAAGTATTCCTCGCATGTAGCATCAATGATATTAATTTGGTTAATTGACACGCTTCCATGCTCGAGAGGATATTTTGAAGTGCTCTCAATATTTATGACCAATTTTTCATCTCCGACCCTAAGAGTCATCTCACCTTCGTGGACATCGATTAAGGCACGAGCCGTTTTCAAGAATTTTCTTCCCAATATAAGGGGGACATGGGGATCGGCATCAAAATCGACCACTACGAAGTCAGCAGGAAAATGGAACTTGCTTACCTTAACGAAGACATCTTCGGGAATACCTTTTGGAATAGTAACCGATCGGTTTCCAAGTTCGAGAGTCATTCGTGTAGGAGTAAGCTCCGGAAGAGAAAGCTTTTCCCAAACGGAAAGAGGCATTAGATTGATGCTTGCGCCGAGATCGGCCAAGGCTAAGCATTCATCTAGCTTCTGAAAATCACAAGGAATGAGAAATTTGCCGGGGTCTCCTAGTTTTTCGGGCAACTTTTTAAGAAGCACCGCCGAGCAATTCTCATTCAATGGAGTCTTAGTCAATTCAAACAATTTTTCCTTATTGCTAAGGAGACTCTTGAATGTAGAAGCAAATTTTGGCATATAAAGAAGAGCATCCGCGAAACTAATATCGAAGTGTAATTTTTGAAAGATTTCAAGAAACTTTATCATTTGGCTATTAGTTTTGTCACAGAGCTTTTGATCATTAAGCCTCGAAGGATATGGAATTGAACGCTTAGGATTGGCCTTTGGAACATCGGGTTCCGGAATTGAAGTTTGGATGACCGGAGGTTGGACGGGTGCGGTACTTTGTGAGCTTGTAATTTGCACTTTGTCTTTTGTCACCTTGGTCTCTTGTTCCACTTCCCTCACCGGAGAAGGAGTAGGAATCGAGGGTCCATCATATGCCTTACCACTACGAGTGGTGATAGCTTTCAATTCACCCTTTGGGTTGGGAATGGTATTTCCCGGGAGAGTTCCAGAAGTTGAAGCTTGATTCATTTGATTCATGAGACTAGCAAACATGTTCTCAATTTTGCTTTGAGATTGATCAATTTTGTAATTTTTAGTCCTAAGTTCACTTTTAAGCTCATTACCTTGTTTTTACATTGAAGTTTGGAAATCATTTTTCAAAGTGGTGATTTGGCTTTGCATTGCCCTCATGTTAGCCTCATTTGACTTGATGTAATTAGCAAGTTCATTGGAGGGAACAACTGAGGCTTGGTAAATAGGAGCTTGAAAGCCTTGATTGAAATTAACCCCTTGGGTTGGGTATTGATTGATCGGGGCTTGAAATTGGTTTTGAACATTTTTCCCTCTGGGTTGATTTTGATTGAATCTATTTGGATATTTGGGTTGAGAAAACCCGGGTGGTCCACTTTGATTGCTAGCACGATAGTTTGGGTCAACTTAAGGACGGTATTGCTTACCTCCTTAGTTGTAAGCCCCGGCTACGGCTTTTATCTCAAATTGACTACCATCGGTGGTAGTACAATTGTAGTATGCATGAGGTCCACTACAAGTGACACAAGTTTCTTCCACTGCTTTGACTTGAGCGGGAGAAGAAGTTTGTGGAGTAGAAAATTTCTTTTGTTCGGAAAGAACCAAAGCTTGGATAGCCTCCGTAAGTTTGTCTATCTTAGCATCCGTACTAGAAGAATTCACCGGAGATGAAGTAGAAGGAGAAGCACTCACTTGGGAAACAACCGGCTTGCTTCGTGTAGTGCGAACCTTAAACTTGTTCTCGATGATAGCTAAAGCATTTTTCGGAGTCCGATTCAAAAGATTACCACCAGTGACAGCATTAAGAGAGTCTTGATCGGTTTGGTTCAAACCATTGTAAAAAGTATCGAGTTGATGGAACTCGGAAAAACCTTGATGAGGACATTTGCGAAGTAATTCTTTAAAAAAGTCCCACGCTTCACTAAATGATTCATCAAATTTTTGAGTGAATTTGGTGATTTCATTTTTAAGGCTTGTGGTTTTAGACGGAGGAAAGAATTCATTCACAAACTTCGATACAAAATCTTCCCATGTTTCGATCGAACGAGGGGGTTGTTTTTCGAGCCAAATTCGGGCGGCCCCCTCGAGAGAAAAAGGAAAAAGAAGTAGTTTGATAGCTTCTTGAGGAATATTTCGGTATTTGATGGTAGAGGTGATCTTGTTAAACCATCGAATGTGGGAATGAGGATCGTCCCTCTCAAATCTGAAATATTGACTTGAAGTTACTAAGGATAGCAACCCGGTCTTAAGTTCAAAGCTATCGGCAATGATTTTTGAAACAACGATAGCGTCTCCGTAACCCTCGGTGGGTGCTTGGAGAAGCTCAGACATGGTACGATCATCCGCCATTATGAAAATGGGAGGATTGGAAATAGTACGAATCTCGGGTTCGACTATTGGGGTGGAACGCCTTCGATTATGTCTTCTTGGAATTTTTACGAGTTCAAGTAAAGGACTTGATGACGTAGAAGAATGAGTGCGCATGCACTAAAAAAAACAACTCAATTAAAACGAGACCGAATCAAAAAACAAGGAACTTAAACCAATAATCAACAAGCGTACGGTAGCTCTTTAAAAGATAAACGTACAAAGGAGCGAAAGAGAAGAATGGATCTCTTTTCAGGGCAAAGTTCATTGGATCGCCCCTCCTTATACCCCTCTTATAGTTTGTTTATCAATTAAAGGTGAGCCGATTTTCGCAAGTGACACAAAGGCAAGTTTTGATCTTTTGTTTGGGAACTTATTATGATAATACTCAAAGTTGAGAGTATTATATTGAGGTTGTCTTTTATCTTTATTTAACACAAGAAAACGAAAATTGTTTTTGTATTTTTTTATCTTATATATATATATATATATATATATATATATATATATATATATATATATATATATATATATATATATACAAAGAAAAAGAAAAATATTTTTGTTTTTTTATATTTTTATGAAAGCGATAACTTCACGACGAAGGATCTTCAAGTCACTAATCGTTTAAACCTTAACGATATTGTCGCAACACAACCTCCCCAGCAGCGGTGCCAAAAATTGATTGGTTGTGAATGTACAAGTCAACTTTTTAGCAAAAAGGTCAACGTGCAAAACACAACACAATACGATATCAGAATCCGGGCAAGTGATACCCGGGTCGTTTCCCGACAAGGTGTGAATCGAGGATTTCGTGTACGGTTTGGAATTAAAGTACTTGAAAGATGATTACTTTTGTTTTTGTTTTCTAATTCTAATCAAGGTACGGAAAGCAAATATACAAAGAAAATAAATCAAAAATCAAATTACGCTAAAAACGTAAACAGGAATTCCAAAAACGAGCCTTGAAACCAAAAATCTTTAAAGATTAACCCTATCGATGCAAATCTAATTTTCCTAAGTCCTAAATGATAAAAGAAAATTTTAGAAAAAAGAATTATATTTTTTTGACTTTTATATTTTTTATTATGAATTAAAAACTATTTTGAAAAGAAAAATTGATGCGTGGTTTTGTAACCTTACAACAGGTTTTACCTCTCGAGGGATCTCAAGAGGCTTACAACCCCACCAGGCAGTGTACCTGACCGATGTAGTATAGTGTAGTGGTAAGTACGGGGGATTGATCGTTCTCCACAGGGAATAGTGTTCGTTAGGTATGAAAGGCTACTCTAATTAGGTCTAAGGGTTGAGGAAGATTCTTTTTTATGTTTTTATAATTTTATGAAAGCAAGTAAAATCTCGGGTTTGAAGGAGTGGGCGGAATTAGTTGCTAGTCAACTAACCCAAATTACTACGAATGCAATAAAATAAAATAACTGAAAATAAAATGTTGGTGAGAAACTTATGTGTAGAGAAATGTGTTTACTTAGATTTCCTTACTCCCTAACTATCTTTTACCGGTTAATTAGTGTGTATTAATTGCGTGGATGACGGGTGTATTCCTTAATACCATTCGTGGGGTGGCGTACTTACTTCCCCAACTCTACAAGCTCCTACTTCACTCCTATTTCGAGCCGGCTAGGAAGCTCCTAACATGGGATCACTAGAATTCGCTTGTGCATTAAATACAACCATAAAAACCTTTAGTACGCGTTTGGTTCATGTTTCTTAAGACGTTCAAGCAAGTTACCGAATAGGAAGTTAGCCAGTTTTCTTAAGCCTAACATAGATAAACAATCATCCAATACAACTAATAACACACTAACAACCAATAATCAATAGCTAGGTTTCATTAGATCTAAGCAAACACAAGATAAATTTAGCCTAACATGTTAAACAAAAGACAAGAATAAGATAGAATCAAACAACACATAGACATATTGAATGATTAATTGATAACTTATCTTTCAATGAAACATGGAAGATCTCAAGGCAAAAAGCCCTGAAAAAGTAGCTAAAATCGTCTTAGGGTTTTCTCCCAAAATTCCACACACTAAGCTCTCCCCAATGACAAAAAATTAGAAAACTATATATAGATTTTTGGATCTGACGGCGTCACCTTATGGAGTGTGACGCCGTCACCTCGCCGCTTTTAGGGTTCCCGGATGACCTTCTTGACGCCGTCCCTCTTTAGCTCTTCAAAAATCCATTCTGGCTTATCAAGGCTTGACGCCGTCCAACCATGAACGTGACGCCGTCCCCTTATGATTTAAGCCGTGACGCCCTCGATCAAGTTAAAGCGTGACGCCGTCAGAATTCACATGCTATTTTCACTGGCCCGTCATGAGTAAATTTCACGTCCAACTTTTCTTGCCAAGGCATGACGCCGTCCAGGGTTAAATGTGACGCCGTCAAAGGTGACTTTGAGCCGATTTTTGAGACTTTGCCGTTTTCTTCACTTTAATGCTCCAAAAACGTCCAAAATGCCTCCTTTTCCAGATTTCTCCTCAAAAGTACCTAAAATGACAAAAGGAACGATTTAGGGCAATATTTGATCAAATAAATACGATTTCGGGCTTAAATGACCCCTTAAAAGCGGTACACTTTTCGCTTCATCAAATACCCTTACACTTGAGATTTGCTTGTCCTCAAGCAAATGCGCTTTTATTCTAATCAAAATACAAGTTAGGGGTCATTTAATGCTAACATAAAAGTAATTACAACAAATATTCGTTCCACTTTAATCATAATAAGCACGGAGATTACAAACTAGCACCTCACAAGTAGTGTTTAGATACTCACATCTCTCAAGTGTCATCAAAATAAATCTCGTAAATGAAAACGGATAATATCTGTCACTACCTGTCATAGCAAATAGATTACCATAGGATTGGGAAAGGATCGAAAACCTCCTCCACTAGGCGTAAGCACCAAAGATAAACTATCAAAGAGGGCTTTTAAATGGGTTATAACGTTAGGTGTAGGGAAAAGGAAAACACGGTTTTGTTGGATAAAGGATATTTTACTGGTGGCGAGTTAAAAATCTTGATCAATTACATGTACTATACAATGTTGCTAAGCCAAGACTAGACTCGATCTTAAGCTAGAAACGAAATAACAAAATAACAAAAATATAAAACAAACATAAAATGAAACGGGATGGTAGTCCGTATGTTTTTTTTTCTATTTTTTCATTTTCTCTTTTTTTTTTTTGTATTTTTCTTGATTTTTTTTTTTTTTTTTTTTTTTTTTTTTTTTTTTGCATACACTTTTACCCTACCATCCAAAATAATACATCATAGGGGCATTGCATTCCCCTTACACTTGAATTTTTACATAACTTTACAAATACTAATCTAATGACTCGAATTAAGATAATTGAAAAACTTGGAGTACTTTTAAAACATTTAGCACATATGGGGGTAATAAATGATGTTCTTCCCCATTACTCCATTATACTAGTACTTTACCCATGAGTCCCAATCGTCCCAAAACAATATGTACAAGGATATGACTCGAATTAGCAACCATGTAATCAACTAGATAATTAACTTGGGTTTAAACAAATGTTGTAACAATAATGCACTAAAAATGAGTGCATACAAGGTAGGCTAAGGCGATTTGGGTGTACATTTTAGTGGGGTGTAACAAATTCTTCCTTTAAGTAAAATGCTTAAAGGTCGAAACGAAAAGATAGGCTCTGAGGGGTGTACTAGGGGTATCGTGTACTAAAAATGAGTACAACGCAAAGGGTGTGGGAGAATTACTTGACCAATGTAGCCAACGTAATTATAACAAAAACACAGGTGTAAAACAATGGGTTAATCCTAATGCCTCTTATCATGTAGTAAATCTAACTACACGAATGTAATCTCACTTGTGGCCTTGGAATGGTCCTAACGCAAGTTCTAGAATCTAAGTGCTACCGGTACACACATCATAGCATAAATGCTTTTCCTACCAATTCTAGGGGCGAACCTCACATATTTGGGGTGGAAAATTTTTTAGTGGTACGGTTTTTGTGCTAGTTATATAACTCCTATCCGTGAGACGCTCATTAAGATCAAAGTTTCACTCCTATATGTTGTAAAAAATTTTAAATTTGGCACTAAAATTACCTTAACAAGTATTTCTCTCAGTTTTATTACACATCTACTATTAAACAAACAAAAATCAAGCGCAATGACATTCTCTAAAATCGTACTTTTACCCCCCCCCCCCTTACACTTAAGATGAACATTGTCCCCAATGTTCAAATAACAAGATGTAAAAGCAAAAAGTAAAAGAATGAAATCAAATACTCCCCTGATTCGTTCGGTGGATAGTGAAATTACACGGTTAAATCTTCCTCCAAAGAGAATGTTGAAGCTCCATGACTAATGCATCGCCATAAGCTTGATTCCATAAACATCTCCTTGTCCAAAATAACCTGTTGAACCTGAGAAAACAAACACGAAAACCTGCATAACATCGGCGGGATAAAATCTATATATAAGGATATAATGCTTGTGGAATGATAATTTTGCAGATTCCTGGAGATTATAAGTTGGAGATTTTAATAAAAACTTTTTATGAAAACAAAACTTTCAAAAATTTCTGGAAATTAAATCTGACGCCGTCAGGTTATAACCACTGACGCCGTCAGAAATGACCTGACAAAAATTTTCATTTTTAGTTTCCGGAAAATTTCTGGAAAAACCTTTACCTCACTTCCTGGAAATCCTGCAAAACATCATTATGACTCGATACAAGCATTTGACTCAAACAAATACGAATATGTATGTTAATTTATTATCATTATGATTCATGTTAATTTGTGTTCTAATAAACCGATTTAGATTTCCCTTACACTTATCTTTTGCAAAATACCTTTATATGTAGTTAAGACGAAGTTAAAAACAAAATAAAGCATTTTCACAATTTAGTTTTTAACATGAATCAATAATAATAAAAATTAAACACACATACGGAAACAAATAAAATCAAACAAACAAATAAATAAACACACAAAGCAAATAAATAAAGCTTGGGTTGCCTCCCAAGAAGCGCTTTTCTTTATTAACGAGTCTTGTAGCTAGACTCAAAGTCACGCTACCTAGTATCGCTTATGCTCACGTATCCGAGTGTGAGCCATCTAATTGTTGCCTCATCTTTCTTGTATTCATCATTTAGCTCCAAACATCCATGATAGTATCTCTTATTTTTCTCATGTGGATATTTGAGCCCCTTCCTCTTATCATTCTCACTTAACAAGTCGATAGGCATAATTCTATTGCAAGATTCGATGGGGTAGTTCTTAAACCTAGGATGTGCTCGGGGCATTTGATAGACAAAATCTTCATCCCCATCCGAGAATGTAATTAACCCGTCCGCAAGTTTTTCGTCAAGGTTGGTCAACCTTTTGAAGGGTTCTCCAAAAATGACTTGGGTTAAATTGTCATCGATAAATTCTCCTAAGTTCTCCATAACCATAAAATCCACCAAATACACAAAACTTCCTACGAACACGTGTAGTGGCTTAATCCTAGCAACAATGTTATCTCCTTGATATTCGAGCTCATCTACCATGATTTTATTATAATTAGCACGAGAGATAATGTTCATAGGCAAAGATGAGTTAAGATAAGCATAAAAATCATGATAACCAATTTTACACGGGAATTGCATGTTAAAGAGGCTATCCTTTTCGATCTTAGTCCTAGGGTCAACATACTTAAAGGGATCAATTTCCTCTTTTCCCCATTCCTCGTTAACTACTTCTCCATTACCGATATCCTCATCGGAGTCTGAGTAGTAAAATGGACTAACATAGTCATTCTCATGGTCAGACTCCTCCATCTCAGAATTGTTACCAAAGTGGTGGTCGGGTGAAAGGTTGTTGTTTGCTACTATGGGGGCGGGAACGGGTAGTTGAAAATTTGCACGGCGAAAAACACGAATAACAGGGATCAAATGACCAATGTTACTCATGCGGTAAGTGGAAGGTATCACAAACAAAAGTACAAAGAAATAAGATAGACTAAAGAAAACCTAGAAAAATAAAATAAAAATCTCACTAGAAAGGAATCTAGTGAGTAGACCTATTAGAAATAACAATTCAACCTAAACAATAACTATTCCCCGGCAGCGGCGCCAAAAACTTGATGCGTGGTTTTGTAACCTTACAACAGGTTTTACCTCTCGAGGGATCTCAAGAGGCTTACAACCTCACCAGGCAGTGTACCTGACCGATGTAGTATAGTGTAGTGGTAAGTACGGGGGATTGATCGTTCTCCACAGGGAATAGTGTTCGTTAGGTATGAAAGGCTACTCTAATTAGGTCTAAGGGTTGAGGAAGATTCTTTTTTATGTTTTTATAATTTTATGAAAGCAAGTAAAATCTCGGGTTTGAAGGAGTGGGCGGAATTAGTTGCTAGTCAACTAACCCAAATTACTACGAATGCAATAAAATAAAATAACTGAAAATAAAATGTTGGTGAGAAACTTATGTGTAGAGAAATGTGTTTACTTAGATTTCCTTACTCCCTAACTATCTTTTACCGGTTAATTAGTGTGTATTAATTGCGTGGATGACGGGTGTATTCCTTAATACCATTCGTGGGTGGCGTACTTACTTCCCCAACTCTACAAGCTCCTACTTCACTCCTATGTCGAGCCGGCTAGGAAGCTCCTAACATGGGATCACTAGAATTCGCTTGTGCATTAAATACAACCATAAAAACCTTTAGTACGCGTTTGGTTCATGTTTCTTAAGACGTTCAAGCAAGTTACCGAATAGGAAGTTAGCCAGTTTTCTTAAGCCTAACATAGATAAACAATCATCCAATACAACTAATAACACACTAACAACCAATAATCAATAGCTAGGTTTCATTAGATCTAAGCAAACACAAGATAAATTTAGCCTAACATGTTAAACAAAAGACAAGAATAAGATAGAATCAAACAACACATAGACATATTGAATGATTAATTGATAACTTATCTTTCAATGAAACATGGAAGATCTCAAGGCAAAAAGCCCTGAAAAAGTAGCTAAAATCATCTTAGGGTTTTCTCCCAAAATTCCACACACTAAGCTCTCCCCAATGACAAAAAATTAGAAAACTATATATAGATTTTTGGATCTGACGGTGTCACCTTATGGAGTGTGACGCCGTCACCTCGCCGCTTTTAGGGTTCCCGGATGACCTTCTTGACGCCGTCCCTCTTTAGCTCTTCAAAAATCCATTCTGGCTTATCAAGGCTTGACGCCGTCCAACCATGAACGTGACGCCGTCCCCTTATGATTTAAGCCGTGACGCCCTCGATCAAGTTAAAGCGTGACGCCGTCAGAATTCACATGCTATTTTCACTGGCCCGTCATGAGTAAATTTCACGTCCAACTTTTCTTGCCAAGGCATGACGCCGTCCAGGGTTAAATGTGACGCCGTCAAAGGTGACTTTGAGCCGATTTTTGAGACTTTGCCGTTTTCTTCACTTTAATGCTCCAAAAACGTCCAAAATGCCTCCTTTTCCAGATTTCTCCTCAAAAGTACCTAAAATGACAAAAGGAACGATTTAGGGCAATATTTGATCAAATAAATACGATTTCGGGCTTAAATGACCCCTTAAAAGCGGTACACTTTTCGCTTCATCAAAAATATATAAAAAAATATCGAATTAAAGAGAAAAATTACAAAATTTTGCAGAAAGGTACTTTAAGATATGCTAATCATAGGAAAAATAAAATGAAGACAACTGCTTATTGTAATAATCAGTTAATAAGCAAAAGAGTTAAATATGCTAAAACTGAAAAAGTGGGTTAAATGAATTAAAGTGGAAAGCAATAACAGAAAAGACCCAAGGGCATGTTGGTAGTGAGGTGTGGTTATAAGGTTGAGCTGGGTTGAGGTCCAGGGTTCGAGCCCTGTTCACCCTAGACTTCCCTAGTTACCTTTTTATTTTATTTTTATGAAAATTTTCTTTTGAAAATTATAAATAAGCTAGAAATGAGAACTTTTTTTGAAAGAAGAATTTTTAGAACTAAGTAAATAAGCCAGAATAAGCAGTCAAAGGTCTGACTAATATTGAAGAAGACAAATTAGCAAAGGCCAAATGAAATAAGCAAATAAGCTAACAACCACTAAAGTGAAACTAAAATAAGCTAAAATATACTAACAGAAATCTAAATAAGCACAAATCAACTAAATAAGCAGATTAAGCAAGCAAATAAGCACAAGAAAAGAAAACAATCAAAACGGTAAATTTCATAGCCAAACAGTTCACTGAGGCACTTTGGAGCTTAATAAAAAGCTCTAAAATAATAAGCAAATCCACAAACAACTGAACAAAAATGAAGCTCATACACCAATAAGCAGTTAGACCAAGTTTCAGACCTTAATGAGCTTATTATATGCTTAAAAATAAGCTGAAAAGAAGGCAGTTTAGCTCAAACATATAATGATGAATCAATATATATTTGACTAATAAGGCAACTTTTGAGCTATTGAATAAGCTCTAATAAGCTAAGGAAAGAACTGAAAACTAGAGAAAAGCAAAGAACAATAAGCAAACAACTTGAAACATGAAAATCAGGCACTATAAACTGCAAATGAGCACTTAAAATGGTCTTCTAAAACTGCTGGCAGACTGCATATTTTGTGGGTCTGTGCAGATTTTTTAAAATTAGAAATTGGACCAAAAACCATAAAGACCTATTGAAATGAAACCATCTCTTAAAAACCAACTAATCACACTGATTTGAACTAAGAAATAACTGTTGAAAAGGTCTTATCACTAATTTCCAAAATAAGCCACAGTTAAGAGTTAAATAACCTTAAAATTGAGAAATTTGGTTCAAAACCTACAAAGCTACTTAAATAAGCTAAAAACTCCTACAATTCAGCTTAAATGACTAAATTAGACTTAATAATAGTTGGCTATATGACCTATGAACAGTAAATCACCCTTTCGACCCATTTCTTTCCTTGTGCTAAACACCCCTTTATATTGACTGTTTTTGGTTTTTGAACTGAAATAGACAAAAATTGATTGAGATTTAAGTAGACAAAAGTTTAACTAGATATATTAGGTACTAAAAAGCAAAAAGTAATTGAAAATGAGCACTATTGAATAAGCTAAAGGATTATGCTAATTTTTTGGATTTTTATGAGTTTAGAGCAAAAACAGAAATAAGAGAATACTAAACTATGAATAAACTACTAAAAGCATTAATAAGCTACAAAAAGCAGATAAAAGCACTAAGTAAACCAATAAGCACTAAAATAAGCAAATAAGCAGTTTTAGACTAAATGAGCAATTTAAATGAAAACTTACAAAGCCCTTGCATAAAGAGGGCAAAATATGCTCGCGGAGCTACTCTACTAGCTCTAGCTTGTCAAAAGACAAGCTAGTAATAGCAATAAGCCCTTCCAGGTCTGGCTTATCATCCACAAATAGCTTATTTAAACTTTGTTGACTTTTTTGGATTTTTTAGCTAAAAATGATTCTAAGTGTAAAAACACAGCTCAAACAAGCTATGTAGAGCTTGTATGAGCTTATGAGGCTGAATATGAGCTTATGAACACTTTTTAAACAACAACATAACATAAATTGCACAAACGGATTTTTCTAAAAACTTCAAATTTCATAAAACTTAGAAAAGAGTTACAACGCTTGGAAATTAAAACACAATAACTGTAAATGAACTGAAGACTTAAAAAAATAGATTAAACTTAAATTAAAGCTTCTAAAAACTTAAACAACAACAACTTGGATGGCTTTACATATGGTCCTATTTATACTAATATAAAACTAAGGTATTCTTCTGTCATGTGTTTGTTTAGTGAGAGAGTACAACTTCATTATCATCTTGTGCTTCTTTTGATTCAATATCAACCCTTGGATTAGAATAATCTTTATCTCAGCCTTTAATTTCATTTTGGCGCTTAAAATTAACCTTGGATTGCCAGCGTGGCATTGGTAACTTGTGAGGGGAGGGGAAACCTGTGAAGAGACTTTGTCTTGTAGTGGGGTGGACTGGAGCTATTTGGAGGGGGTAGGAAGTAGTGGAGTTGCAGGGTAATTGATGCTTGGTTTTGTGACCTTACAACAGGTTTTACCTCTCGAGGGATCTCAAGAGGCTTACAACCCCACCAGGCAGTGTACCTGACCGATGTAGTATAGTGTAGTGGTAAGTACGGGGGATTGATCGTTCTCTACAGGGAATAGTGTCGTTAGGATTGAAAAACTACTCTAATAGGTTTAAGGGTGAGGGAAGATTCTTTTTGTATTTTTTATGTTTTTATGAAAGCAAGTAAAATCTCGGTTTTGAAGGAGTGGGCGGAATTAGTTGCTAGTCAACTAACCCAAATAACTACAAATGCAAATAAAATAAAATAACTGAAAATAAAAAGGTTGTGAAACTTATATGGAGAGAAATGTGTTTACTTAGATTTCCTTACTCCCTAACTATCTTTTACCGGTTGATTAGTGTGTATTAATTGCGTGGATGACGGGTGTATTCCTTAATACCAATCGTGGGGTAGCGTACGTACTTCCCCAACTCTACAAGCTCCTACTTCACTCCTATGTCGAGCCGGCTAAGAAGCTCCTAACATGGGATCACTAGAATTCGCTCATGCATTAAATACAACCATAAAAACCTAGTACGCATTGGTTCATGTTTCTTAAGACGTTCAAGCAAGTTACCGAATAGGAAGTTAGCCAGTTTTCTTAAGCCTAACATCGATAAACAATCATCCAATACAATTAATAACACACTAATAACTAATAATCGATAGTTAGGTTTCATTAGATCTAAGCAAACACAAGATAAATCTAGCCTAGCATGTTAATTAAAAGACAAGAACAAGAAGTAATCAAACAACACATAGACATATTGATTGATTAAATGAATACTTATCTTCAATTAAACATGGGAGATCCAAGGGTATGAAAACCCTTAAAAATGGCAGAAATTCGTCTTAGGGTTTCTCCTCACAAAGTTGCACACTAATGACAAAAAATTGCAAAACTATATATAGAACTTAGTATCTGACGGCGTCACGTTGTAGATCTTGACGCCGTCACCTCGCCGTGTCTAGGGTTCCCGGATGGCCTTCTTGACGCCGTCCCTCTTTTGTCCTCCAAAATCCGCTCTGGCTTATCAAGGCTTGACGCCGTCAGAAATGGGCTTGACGCCGTCTCTCGTTAAGTTAAACCGTGATGGCCTTGATCACTTTAAAGGGTGACGCCGTCAGAAATTCATTATAAAATTCTCTGGCTTATCATGTGTATTTTTCATGTCCACCTCTTTTGCCAAGCCATGACGCCGTCAGGAGCAATCCTTGACGCCGTCAAAGGTACTTTTCCAGCCAATTTTGAGACTTTGCCGTTTTCTTCACTTTTATGCTCCAAAAACGTCCAAAATGCTTCCTTTTCCAGATTTCTTCTCCAAAGTACCTAAAATGACAAAAGGAACGATTTAGGGCAATATTTGATCAAATAAATACGATTTAGGGCTTAAATGACCCCCTAAAAGCGGTACACTTTTCGCTTCATCAAATACCCTTACACTTGAGATTTGCTTGTCCTCAAGCAAATGCGCTTTTATTCTAATCAAAATACAAGTTAGGGGTCATTTAATGCTAATATAAAAGTAATTACAACAAATAGTCGTTCCACTTTAATCATAATAAGCACGGAGATTACAAACTAGCACCTCACAAGTAGTGTTTAGATACTCACATCTCTCAGGTGTCATCAAAATAAATCTCATAAATGAAAACGGATAATATCTCTCACTACCTGTCATAGCAAATAGATTACCATAGGCTTGGGAAAGGATCGAAAACCTTCTCCACTAGGCGTAAGCACCTAAGATAAACTATCAAAGAGGGCTTTTACATGGGTTATAACGTGAGGTGTAGGGATATGATAAACACGGATTTGTTGGATAAGGGATATTTTACTGGTGGCGAGTTAAAGATCTTGATTAATTACATGTACAATATGGCGTTGCTAAGCCAAGACTAGACTCGACTTAAGCTAAAAACAAAATAACAAAAACATAAAATAAAACGGGATGGTAGTCCGTATGTTTTTTCTACTTTTCTTTTTCTCATTTTTTTGTATTTTTCTTGCTTTTTTTTTTTTTTTTTTTTTTTTTTTTTTTTTCATACACTCTTGCCCTACCATCCAAAATAATACATCATAGGAGCGTTGCATTCCCCTTACACTTGAACTTTTACATAACTTTACAAATAACTATTCTAATGACTCGAATTAAGATAATCGAAACACTTGGAGTACTTTTTTTTTTTTTTTTAAATATTTAGCACATATGGGGGTAATAATGTTGTTCTTCCCCATTACTCCATTACATTAGTACTTTACCCATAAGTCCCAATCGTCCCAAAACAATATGTACAAGGATATGACTCGACTTAGCAACAATGTAATCAGTTAGATAATTAACTAAGGGTTTAAACAAATGTTGTCACAATAATGCACTAAAAATGAGTGCATACAAGGTAGGCTAAGGCGATTTGGGTGTACATTTAAGTGGGGTGTAAACAAATTCTTCCTTTAAGTAAAATGCTTAAAGGTCGAAACGAAAAGATAGGCTCTGAGGGGTGTACTAGGGGTATCGTGTACTAAAAATGAGTACAACGCAAAGGGTGTGGGAGAATTACTTGACCAATGTAGCCAAAGTAATTATAACAAAAACACAGGTGTAAAACAATGGGTTAATCCTAATGCCTCTTATCATGTAGTAAATCTAACTACACGAATGTAGTCTCAATTGTGGCCTCGGAATGGTCCTAACGCAAGTTCTAGAATCTAAGTGCTACCGGTACACACATCATAGCATAAATGCTTTTCCTACCAATTCTAGGGGCGAACCTCACATATTTGGGGGTGGAAAATTTTTTAGTGGTACGGTTTTGTGCTAGTCATATAACTCTCATCCGTGAGACGCTCATTAAGATCAAAGTTTCACTCCTATATGCTGTAAAAAATTTTAAATTTGGCACTAAAATTGCCCTAACAGGTATTTATCTCAGTTTTATTACACATCTACCATTAAACAAACAAAAATCAAGTGCAATTGTATTTTCTAAAGTATCGTACTTTACCCCCCCTTACACTTAAGATGAACATTGTCCCCAATGTTCAAATAACAAGATGTAAAAGTAATAAGGTAAAAGAATGAAATCAAATACTCCCCTGATTCGCTTGGTGGATAATGAGGTAACATGGTTAGATCTTCTTCCAAGGGAATGTAGAAGCTCCAAGACTAAAGCATCGCCAAAAGCTTGATTCATACATCTCCTTGTCCAAAATAACCTGTTAAACCTGAGAAAACAAACACGAAAACCTGCATAACATCGGCGGGATAAATTATATATATAAGGATATAATGCTTGTGGAATGATAATTTTGCAGATTCCTGGAGTTTATAAGTTAGAGATTTAATAAAAACTTTTTTTGAAAACAAAACTTTCAAAAATTTCAGAAAATTAAAACCTGACGCCGTCAGGTTGTAAGCCTGACGCCGTCAGAAGTGATCTGACAGAATTCTCATGTTAAGTTTCCGGAAAAATTTTTTGGAAAAACCTATACCTTACTTCCTGGAATTCCTGCAAAATATCATTATGACTCGATACAAGCATTTGACTCAAACAAATACTAATATGTATGTTAATTTAATATTATTACGATTCATGTTCATTTGTGTTCTAATAAACCGATTTGGATTTCCCTTACACTTAACTTTTGCAAAATACCTTTATATGTAGTTAAGACGAAGTTAAAAACAAGATAAAGCATTTTCACAATTTACTTTTGAACATGAATCAATAATAATAAAAATTAAACACACATACGGAAGCAAATAAAATCACACAAACAAATAAATAAACACACAAAGCAAATAAAGCTTGGGTTGCCTCCCAAGAAGCGCTTTTCTTTATTAAAGAGTCTTGTAGCTAGACTCAAAGTCACGTACATTACGTGATTCCATCATTGGTCACGGTTCCTAGGCCATTCTCATTTGATTCTCTATCAGAATCACTTTCATAGTAAAGGTATTTCGGGTCCTCGAGATCAAAAGGGTTGTTTTGGTATTTAGAACTAAGCTCCTTAACCTGCTTAAAGAATCCACTCGACAGGTCAAAAGTGTCCTTACATCCTCTTCTCACATCATCATCACATAACACGAGTTGGGAACTTAACACATCGAGCCCTCCATAATCAATCTCCTTGAATTCTTTCATCTTGTAAGGCGTTTGGTATGAGATTTCCCTAATCTCATTGGTGAAAGTCATGATCCCATTGAACTCGTCCACAACCAAGCTTGTGGCCTTGCAAAAAGGTGCCCCAAAGACGACTTGTGACAACCTGGGATCGATGTACTTTTCGATATTATCGACAATTGCGAAGCTCATAGTGAATGTCATATTTCCTACAAACACCTGTACATCATCATCAATGCCAATGTCATCCTTCCCTTTATGAATCATCCCCCATCTACAAATGTTGTTATAATGAAACAAGGACATCACATTTTTGGGTAAACATGTGTCAATGTAAACATTATAAAAATGCTTGTGACCAATCATGCAAGGTATTTTGAGATTATTCGGATCACGTTGCTTAATTCGGCCAGGCCTTCTACCGAGTAGCCCCCATGTGTTGCAAATTGCTGATGGTTGATACTCATACACTTCTTCGCTCCCATCCCGAAAAATCACTTTCCTGACACCATCGGTAAATAATGCACTACTATTATCCTCATCGAGTATCACTCCCGTTGCTTTTATGAATGGTTTGCCTAGAACAAGGCTAGTTAAGGATGGGCTGATGATCGAGTTCATGTTATTAAATACAGTTAGCTCGATATGAAAGAGGAACTTCTCTATCACAATTGGTACCCTCCTTATTACCCCAATGATATTAAACCCTTCATATTTGACCTGTTTGGCGAAGGCTTCGTTATATAGAGAAAGGGATATTGCATTCATAGAAGAGTTGGGGTTTATGTAGGCATCTTTTATAAACTTTTTCCTAGTGGTGCAAGATATCTTAAAGACCCTGGGAGCGCCATCCTCTATTCTCTCTCCAAATCCCATAGGCAGCTTTGCTATGCCCCTCTCAAGTTCTTCCACCAGGGGGCGGTCTAGCAGTCCTGGGAGCCCATGAGGCATTTCGGATTTCTCTTCCGAGCCCTCCTTATCATTTAACTCTCTTGTACTAGAGTTCTTTGCTGAGTCTAGATAGTCGCGGGCGCCTCGGTGTTCTTTTCGGGAACTTCACCCTCCATTTCATTGTCCACCTTCTCGGTTGATTGTTGGTCCAGGTGGGGTTTAGGAGTAGGCATTGTTGTGATGGTGTTCACGAAGTGGAGTGGTTTTGAAGGGGTATGAGTATCTCTAGTTTCTTTTCCGTTTTGTGATATGTGTTTGAAAAGTTTACTAGGGTGCTTGATTTTTACAGGAGGGGGTGTTTGGTGAGTCACCGTGATAGATTTGATCTCATTGACTCGTGCCAACTCACAAGTTGACCTGCCAGCAATGCGATCATGGATAACCTTTAACAGGTTATCAACCTTGTTGTTCATATCAACCTGCTGTTGTCTGAATTGATTCTCAAGTTTGGAGAGCTGTGTTTCTTGAGAGAGAATGAATTTTTGCAGTGATTCCTCGCGATTTTGTTGTTTATGCGTATGCTGATGAGGATAATATTCAGACCAGGTGAGTGGGGGAGAGTCATTGAAGGATACGCTTCGAGTTTGGTTCCAACTAAAATTTGGCTTACTCTTCCATGCCTCATACCTATCTTCGGAATTCATGGGTCCATAATTAGTGGTGAGCCACTTATCTCCCGCCTTATCGATTCGCGAGGATGCGAATTCTTTGAAAGCCTGTTTGGGGAGTTCCATGCAATCATGAGTGTCGTGGGGACCACTACATAATTTACATGAAGAAGTGATTTTGTTCACTTGGCTTAAAGGTTTAGGAGCCTCGTAGGATTTCATAAGAAACTTGACTTGGTCTTCAAGTTCTATGATCCTACGGTCGGAAGTGCTTGAATTGTTTGAAGGCAAAGATATTGCCTTGACCGTTTTATTCAAATCACGGGGATCATTCCAACTTTCGTTGTCATAAAGAGCAAGATCTTCTAGGAGAGCCCATGATTGTTCCGCACTTAGATCACGTAGCTTACCACCAGCCGATTGGTCAATGGTTTGCCTCGTGGAGAGATTGATATGGTCATAGAAGATTTGGACTTGGAGCCAAAGTTCTATGCCATGGTGAGGGACTTTTTGTAGTAAGTCCTTGAATCGAGTCCATGCCTCGTAGAGGGTTTCGCCTTGACGTTGTTGGAACATCAAGATATCATTCCTTAGCTTGGTAGTTCTTCCTGGTGGGAAAAACTGAGCAAGGAAACAAGTGGTGAGATCATCCCAGGAGGTGATGGATCCTGCGGGTAGACGCTCTAGCCATTGACTAGCTTGGTCCCGCAGAGAGAATTGAAAGAGACGCAGTCGGGTCGTCTCTCGGGTGGCAACATCAAGGTCTATAGAATCAACGATTTTGAGAAAGTCCTTGAGATGTTGGTTAGGATCTTATGAACGAAGTCCATGGAATGCGCATCCGCTTTGCACCAACCGGATGGTGTCGGATTGCAGGGGAGTGACATTGGCTCCTTGAGTGAGCTCAATGGTGTTTCGATAGCCATGGTGGCTAGGACGGGAGTAGTCTCCTAAGGTACGGGCTCTAGGAGGTGGGTGTTGTTGTGGTGGTGGGTTGTTGGGATCAAGGATATTACCACCTTCCATGATGTCGGATGGTAATGGTTACGAACAAAGAAACGAAGAAAAAAGATAGACTAAAGAAAACCTAGAAAAATAAAATAAAAATCTCACTAGAAAGGAATCTAGTGAGTAGACCTAATAAAATAAAAATTCAACCTAAACAATAACTATTCCCCGGCAGCGGCGCCAAAAACTTGATGCGTGGTTTTGCGACCTTAAAACAGGTTTTACCTCTCGAGGGATCTCAAGAGGCTTACAACCCCACCAGGCAGTGTACCTGGCCGATGTAGTATAGTTTAGGGGTAAGTACGGGGGATTGATCGTTCTCCACAGGGAATAGTGTCGTTAGGATTGAAAAACTACTCTAATAGGTCTAAGGGTGAGGGAAGATTCTTTTTGTATTTTTTATGTTTTTATGAAAGCAAGTAAAATCTCGGTTTTGAAGGAGTGGGCGGAATTAGTTGCTAGTCAACTAACCCAAATAACTAAAAATACAAATAAAATAAAATAACTGAAAATGAAAAGTTCGTGAAACTTATATGGAGAGAAATGTGTTTACTTAGATTTCCTTACTCCCTAACTATCTTTTACCGGTTGATTAGTGTGTATTAATTGCGTGGATGACGGGTGTATTCCTTAATACCAATCGTGGGGTGGCGTACGTACTTCCCCAACTCTACAAGCTCCTACTTCACTCCTATGTCGAGCCGGCTAAGAAGCTCCTAACATGGGATCACTAGAATTCGCTCATGCATTAAATACAACCATAAAAACCTAGTACGCATTGGTTCATGTTTCTTAAGACGTTCAAGCAAGTTACCGAATAGGAAGTTAGCCAGTTTTCTTAAGCCTAACATCGATAAACAATCATCCAATACAATTAATAACACACTAATAACTAATAATCAATAGTTAGGTTTCATTAGATCTAAGCAAACACAAGATAAATCTAGCCTAGCATGTTAATTAAAAGACAAGAACAAGATGTAATCAAACAACACATAGACATATTGATTGATTAAATGAATACTTATCTTCAATTAAACATGGGAGATCCAAGGGTATGAAAACCCTTAAAAATGGCAGAAATTCGTCTTAGGATTTCTCCTCACAAAGTTGCACACTAATGACAAAAAATTGCCAAACTATATATAGAACTTAGTATCTGACGGCGTCATGTTGTAGATCTTGACGCCGTCACCTCGCCGTGTCTAGGGTTCCCGGATGGCCTTCTTGACGCCGTCCCTCTTTAGTCCTCCAAAATCCGCTCTGGCTTATCAAGGCTTGACGCCGTCAGAAATGGGCTTGACGCCGTCTCTCGTTAAGTTAAACCGTGATGGCCTTGATCACTTTAAAGGGTGACGCCGTCAGAAATTCATTGTAAAATTCTATGGCTTATCATGTGTATTTTTCATGTCCACCTCTTTTGCCATGCCATGACGCCGTCAGGAGCAATCCTTGACGCCGTCAAAGGTACTTTTCCAGCCAATTTTGAGACTTTGCCGTTTTCTTCACTTTTATACTCCAAAAACGTCCAAAATGCTTCCTTTTCCAGATTTCTTCCCCAAAGTACCTAAAATGACAAAAGGAACGATTTAGGGCAATATTTGATCAAATAAATACGATTTAGGGCTTAAATGACCCCCTAAAAGCGGTACACTTTTCGCTTCATCAGTAATGATGGTCTAGGTTTTAGCTTTTGGTTTGGCGAGTAAAAGGGATAAAGGGGTGGGGGGTTGACTTTTTTGACTGGGGTTTATTAATAAAAGGGGATGGGTCGGGTTAAGTGGGAAATGGTTTGGGCTGGGTTTTGTTTTGGTCCAGATTTGGATTAGTTTAGGATTTGGTATAATAGTGATTAAATGGGCTGACTTGGCCCATTAAATTGGGTCAGTTTATTTTTTTTCTCTTAGCTAAGGTGCATGTGGGTCCATGTGTGTCCGGGAGCTGTTAATTGATCTGAATGGGGAAGGGTTATATTTTTTGTGCCTTTGTACACAGACGCAACAAAGGTTTAGTGGACCCCATTTGACAAAACAAATAATATAAATTCGTGGACCCCACAATCCTCCACATACAGAAAAAAGTAAACATGGCCTTGGCCCATTAAATTGGGTCAGTTTGGCCCATGAAAATGGTTTCGGGTTCCTTTTTCCATGCTCGTTCCAATGCCCTATCCCGGGGTTGAATTTGACTTCGTCTTGACTTGATCAAATGTACAAATGGTGTCAAGTTGATCCAAAAATGCCCGTTTTTGCTCTGTTTTCTATCCTTTGTACCTGAAATACATAAAAATATAATCCAAGGATATATGCAATATAAATTGGCATATTTGGCTGTTTTTAGTTATTTTTATGTATTAAATGGGCATAAAATGATGAGTAAATAGGCACTCATCAGTCACATTTTAATTAGTATCCCGAAAGTTAGATTTAGTTTCATAGCAGTTACTTTTTAATTAGCAGTTACTTTTTTCTTATGTTAAGCGAACAACAAAAGTCTCGTCTTCTTCCCAAGTTCAAACCTGCAACATCAAAACAAAGTAAATTTTGTTCTTTTATATTTAGGCCGCAACATAAATACACAAAACAAAACTGTTAATACAAATATCGTCCTAAAAAAGTTATTTATATTTTACGATCTTTGCTTAATTTTGTTAATGACAATTATAAGGTTTATCTTTAGCAAAGCATAAGTATATGTTAAAGTCTTTTAAATTTTAGTAACAAGCGTTTTAAAACACATTTACTTATCACATGATTATTAGGAATTACACATTACATACATATATACATTTACATGTTTATTTTTATTTCTTAAAAATAGAAATATACATGACATCATGGCATGCATCATTTAGATAGCTTAGTTGACTTTACAATATATTTTGGAAAGATCTTGAAGCAAAGGAGTTGACTTTGTAAGATCTTGACAAGACTTGACAAAATATGGAAAGATTTGTGAAGCCCTTAGCTGGCATGTTCCCGCGGAACCAAACCAGTGTATGGGCGGAACCCTCATTTTGGGTCCGCCAGTTGTCTGCTCAGTTTTGCCTATAAATAGCAAGCTGATCATTCAAGGACATCTATCACTCATATAGCTTAAATTACATATTCATTCATTTATACAATACTAACCCATTCATTCATTCATTTCATTCTTAGTGATCTTTCTTTTGTAGCAAAGAGATCAAGCATCAAGGATCAACAAACTATTGCAATCCTGTTAGTATAGTTACTGTGTGATTTGTTAGTTGTTCACACATCATTGTTATACCATTCATTCAGTAGAGTCCGGTTAGTGTTTTAGTCCTCAAAACACATAGAGTGTCGGGAGTAGTTGAACCCTTGTAAAGAACTCGACATCTAGCTTAGTGTCGGAAATTGTATAGGCGACGTCAGGTTGGTTCTACCTTGAACTAGAACCCGGTATTTAGCTTAGTACCGGAAAAAGGTGTAAGCGACGTGTGTAAAGGTTTTCTCCGCCGAGAAGGGAGCTTGTTTCTTAGTGAAGAAAAACTCTCGAGTTAGAGGCTCGAGGAGTGGAGTAGGGCAAGGAAGAGAGTCCTTGTAGCCGAACCACTATATTTATTGTTTGTGTGCATTAACCTGAAATTACGTTAAGTCTCAAAGCGAATTAAATCTAAAAAATGTAAAAACTATTCAACCCCCCTTCTAGTTTTCCACAATTGGCATCAGAGCTACGTTACTCAAGATTTTCAAAATATATTGTATTTTAAAACTTGAAACGATCAATGGATTTTGAAAACTTCAAAGAAGGGCAATCTATGCAAAGACCACCACTATTTGAACCAAATAGTTTTATTTATTGGAAAAACCGCTTTGAAACTTATGTGAAGTCAAAGGATATAGATTTATGGTATATTATTGTAGAAGGTGATTGTAAACCTATATTAAATATATCAGGAGGTCGGGATGAGGGTACTTCTCTTACACGTCATAGTGATGAGCAAAAGATGTTGATTGCCAAAAATAATGAAGCTAAAATGATGCTTTACAACGCTTTACCTAAGAAAGAATTTGAAAGAGTCTTTATGTGTAAAACGGCTAAGGATATTTGGCAATCATTGATTATCACTTATCAAGGGAACTCACAAGTCAAAGATAACAAAATTGATCTTCTTGTTCAACAATATGAACAATTTGTTATCTCTGAAGATGAGACCATTGATAGTGCTTTTGCTAGGTTTAATACTATAATTACTTCTCTTAAAGCACTTGACGAATCTTTTTCTAGTAAGAACTTTGTCAGGAAATTTCTTAGAGCACTTCATCCGAAGTGGAGAACAAAGGTGACGGCTATTGAAGAATCCAAAGATCTTTCAAGCATGACATTTGACGAGCTCATCGGAAATCTCAAATTTCACGAGATGGTGATGGAAAAAGACTCAGAAATAATTAAAGGCAAAAAGGAGAAGATGAAGTCCATTGCCTTAAAAGCTAGGGTAGAATCAAGTGATGATGAAGAGTCTAGTTCGGGTAGCGAAGACGAAGAGTATGCGATGGCCATTAGAGATTTCAAAAAGTTCTTTAGGAGACGAGGAACATTCGTAAGACAACCTCGTGAAGAAAAGAAATCCTTCCGGAAAGACCGTGATGATAGGAAAGGAAAAGTAGATAGGAAGTGTTTTAGGTGCGGGGATTCAGGTCACCTAATAGGAGAATGTCCAAAGCCTCCAAAGAATAAGTCTCAAAGAGCATTTGTTAGTGGAGCCTGGAGCGACAGTGAAGGTGATGACGACGAGCCTAAGAACGACGAAGTTGCTCTCATGGCTCATGACTCAGAAGAGGTACATTCTGACTCGTCATACTCCTCTATTGATGATGAAACCTTAGAAGTAGAATATAACAAACTGTGTGATATTACTCTAAAAATCATAAACAAAAATAAGTTCTTAAAAACCAAAACAACACTTTTAGAAAACGAAGTCTATTGGTTAAAAGAAAAAGAGATACGATCTGAAAAGGGTAAAATTGTTAAAGAAACATGTGTCTCATGTCAGGAACTTAAACTAGAATTAGAAACACTTAAAACCACACAGGAAGATCTTATCAAACAAAACTCTAAGTTTAAAAGGTTTGATAAAAACATTTGTTTAGCAGATGAGATAATGCAAATTCAAAAGTTACCTCATGATAAAACCGGACTAGGTTTTATGAAACTAGGAAACTTAAATGACTTTAAGAAACAAATAGTGAAAGTACAAGAACCTGTTCCAACAAAGTCAGACAACCACGGATCTGGCGGACCCAAAAATTTGGTTCCGCTAGTAGTGACCAAAGGGTCCGCGGGTACTGTTGCAGAACAGAAGGTCTGTACTTCGGATCGTACTGAGTTCGTTAAGGTCACAAGAAAACCTAACACTAGTACAACTGTTAACAAACAAAAACCAGCAGTTACTATAGGAAAAGGTCAAGTTAAAAATGAGTTTAGGACTAAAATGGTTTAACAGAGACCTAAAACTAGTTTTCCCAAACACCCCTTTCCTAAGAGTAACTCACAGCATCATCATCAAAATAGTTGGAAACAAAACATGTCAAAGAACTTTCAAGGTCCCAGCTACATGCCATGGAACACTTATCCACCATTTCCATACATGAACCATGATAATGTAATGTTTAAACCAAATGGACCCATGAGATATTGGGGACCAAACGCATGAGTTTTTCTTTAACTTAGGTGTGCTTAAAAGTCGGGTTAGAACCGGACGAGTGGATCAAAGATAGTGTGTGTTCAAGACACATGATGGGAAACATTGGCCTTTTCTCAACCTACCAAGTGTACGACGGAGGTAATGTCACATTCGGTAGCAAGCTTAAAAGTAAAATCATGGGAAAAGGTACAATCTCTCATGACTCTCTCACTATTGATGATGTTGCTCATGTAGATAACTTAGGTTTTAACTTGCTTAGCATTAGTCAATTATGCCGCAAAAAGTATGACGTCCTCTTCAGTGAAAACGGAAGTAAGATACTTAAAAATGGCATAACCGTAGGAAAAGGTGTTTTGAAAAATAACGTTTACATTATGAAATTAGATAAAACATCTAATGACAAACTTTGTCTCACCTCCTTGGACGAAAACTCAACTCTATGGCATAGACACTTAGGTCACGCTAATATGAGGCTAATCCAATCCTTATCATCTAAGGAACTCGTTAGGAACCTACCCAAGTTGAAATACGACCAACACTTTTGTGATGCTTTCAAAATTGGGAAACAAGTTCATAATTGCCATAAGGCTAAAAACATGATGTCCACATCTAGGTATCTAGAATTACTACATATGGATTTGTTTGGTCCATCCGCTATACAAAGTTATGGAGGAAACTTTTATACTTTGGTAGTAGTCGATGATTACTTTAGGTATACTTGAACTAAGTTTTTGAAAACTAAAAACGAAGCATTTGATAAATTTGAAATTCTAAGTAAGAAAATTCAAAATCAAATAGAAAATAGTACAGTGTCAATTAGAACCGACCATGGTCGTGAATTTGATAACGAAATCCAATTCAGAGCTTTTTGTGATGCTAATGGCATAACACATAATTTCTCGGCTCCTCGAACCCCTCAATCTAATGGTGTAGTAGAATGTAAGAATAGAACTCTTCAGGAAATAAGTCGATCAACAATGTCAAATGAGCAAAATATACCCCAAAAGTTTTGGTGTAATGCCGTTGACACATCCACATACATCCTAAATAGAGTTTTAATTAGACCATTCTTGAATAAAACAACATATGAGCTTTATAGAGGCAAAAAGCCTACGTTAGGATATTTTAGAGTTTTTGGAAGTAAGTTCTTCATCTTAAACACCAAGGATTACCTCACCAAATTTGACCCAAAGTCTTATGAAGGTGTATTCCTAGGATATTTATAGAATAGTAAAGCATATATTGTCTTGAACAAAGAAACCTCAAGAGTCGAGGAATCGTTGAACGTAACATTCGACGAAAGTCCACCTCCCTTTAAGACATCACATTTGGTAGATGATGACTTAGTTGAAAGTTAAATGGTTGAAAACCAAGAAAACATAGAAAATGACAAAGAAGACGAACCGGTAAAAAGAGAAATAGTCAATATAAAAGAATCTAGAAGTCATCCATTAGATAACGTCATAGGTAAAATTAATGAAAGAACATTAAGATCAAAAGTCCAAAACCAAAGTAATTTCTTTTGTTTTGTTTCAACTTTTGAGCCTAAAAATATAAATGAGGCCATAAAAGATGAATCTTGGGTCGTAGCGATGCAAGAAGAATTAAATCAGTTTGTTAGGAATGACGTTTGGACATTGGTCCCTTAACCTAAAAATCAAACCATAATAGGAACAAAATGGGTGTTTAGGAACAAAATGGATGAAAATGGTGTAGTGTCTAGAAACAAAGCTAGGCTAGTAGCACAAGGCTACAATCAACAAGAAGGTATAGATTATGACAAAATATTTGCACCCGTCGCTAGGATTGAATCAATTAGAATACTTCTTGCATATGCATGTGCACATGACTTTAAACTATTCTAAATGAATGCTAAAAGTGCTTTTCTAAATGGTTTTATTAATGAGAAAGTGTACGTAGCACAACCTCCCGGCTTTACCCATTTTGAAAAACCAAATCATGTCTACAAACTTAAGAAAGCATTATACGGACTTAAGCAAGAACCAAAAGCTTGGTATGATCGACTTAAGACTTTCTTAGTTGACCATAAATATACCATGGGCCTAGTAGACAACACTCTTTTCACCAAGAAAAAGGGATCACATATTATCATAGTCCAGATATACATGGATGACATTATATTCGGTTCAACTTGTCAAGAGTTATGCGACGATTTCTCTAAAATCATGCATGACGAGTTTGAAATGAGTATGATGGGGGAACTAAACTTTTTCTTAGGTCTCCAAATAAAACAATTAGAAGATGGGATATTCTTCAACCAATCTAAATATATAAGGGATATGCTTAAGAAATTTGGTCTTGAAGACTCCAAACCTATGAAAACACCAATGTCTTTCGAAACCAAACTCACCAAGGATGACGAAAGTGAATTCGTAGATAGCACTAAATATAGAGGAATGATTGGTAGTTTAATCTACCTCACGGCTAGTAGACCGGACATTATGTTTAGTGTTTTTCTATGTGTACGCTTTCAAGAAGATCCCAACACATCCCATCTTGAAGCCGTTAAACGGATCTTTAGGTATATTAAAGGTACTATACATTTAGGATTATGGTATCCCAAAGGAACGGGAATGGAAACCATATTGTATGCCGACTCAAACCATGCCGGTGACTATGTCGATAGAAAAAGTACAAGTGGTATTTGTACTTTTGTTGGGCATTGTCTCACCTCATGGTTTGCCAAGAAACAAACGGCCCTAGCAATATCAACAACTGAAGTCGAGTACGTTTCTGCAGGAAAGGCGTGTCAACAAGCACTATGGATGAAACAAGCTCTCTTCGACTATGGAATTGAACTCAATGACATTCCCATTCTTTGCGACAACAAAGGAGCTATCGACCTTAGCAAAAATCTAGTCCAACACGCTAGAACCAAACACATAGAAATACATCACCATTTCCTACGCGACAATGTTCAGAAGGGAAACATCTCGATCAAGAAAGTATCCTCAGAGGATAACATTGCCGACATTCTCACTAAACCTTTTAAGAGAGCAACCTTTAACTTTCTTAGACTTGGTTTAGGACTAATGGAACCTAGTGAGTAGATAAAACCTTAGCTTGAACCTTGGATTAACCAAAAACCAAAAACCTGAGCCTGATCCACGGTACCAACCGACAACAAGGGCGGACCCCTTGTTTTGGTTCCGCTAGATCCGCGACCCCCTAAGTCATTTTTTTAGTATATTAAATAAATAACATGTATTGTGTATCACAACTCCCAAAAACATACCAACTACTGGAACTCGACTCAAAATCAACCAAACTCACAATTTAGGTCATCTCCTTCCACCAATTTGTGACTTAACTATCTCTGTAAGTATCCTAATCATATCTACATTCTTGATTTGCGTCTAGGATTTCTATTTCATGCACAAAATCAAAACTTGGGGTTTATGCATATTTTTAGTAAAATCATGAAACATATTTACTGAAATTACATCACAAATCATGTTTTCCTTAGTTAGGAATTGCATCTTGTAGGACATTATTATAATTCATCAAAAACCCCATGAGAAATTTTTATCAAAATCTTCTCACGACTAGGAAATACGGTTTTTGAACATTGTTCATACAAATACAAAACGTTATGTTTTAAACATCATTTGCATAGTGTCTCTTGAATGCTAAAGGAAATACATAACTAATATGTATTTTTGGGTACATTCAATCGTAGCCACATTGAAGTTGGAGTGTTTGGGTTATCTCTTGTTTTATCATAAAACTTGCGTACACAAAATTTTCATGCATCAAAAGAAGTCGAGATAACCACACCTCCACATTGTCCCCATATAGGCACACACTAGAAATCTATATACGTATTTTCGATAGTTTTAACTAAACTATGTAATTTTCGTGTCTAGGACAATCATGCCTCCCGCGACTTATTATGATATCAAAGAAACCGTCAAATACCTACCTAAACACCATAAAACCAAAGGACTCACTGAGGACCAAGTTGAAATCTTTAAAGCCTTAGAAAAATGCTATGTACATGAGGGTAGAACCATAGACCCCTCATTCCTAGAAGGAACCATTCTTAGAGAACAACTTGCCATAATCCAATTCGATTGTCTCCTAGATATCGATGAACCCATAATCCCTAGATTCATACTAGAATTCTATGCGAGTGTAGGTCTTAGCACAAATGATTATGGTTACATCAACATCCATTTCAAAGTAAACCAAACTCAATTCAACATCTCTCTAAACCAATTTGGAGAAGTCTTAGGTGTTCCAAGTCAAGGAACTTGCTTTTATTCAGACAAATGGTCATTGTCCATCCTCGATTCCAACCTTGATCGTACACCACCATACGACATACCTTTAACCCCAAAAGAGGACATCCGTGCTCATCTTTTTGTACCTAGGACAGCCCATACTAGGACTAGTAGAGGTAAAGAGGTAGATCGAGATCCGTTTGGCATGGAGCTAAACGAACTTAGGCCCCAATTCAAGAAGCTAGAAGAAGTTCTTAGGGCAAACGTGATTAGCACCATAGGAAATAGGGACCATGTCAACGCATGCCTTTGCTATATTCTCTATTGTGTGTCAAACCAGCAACCATTCAACCTCGCCTATTATATCACCAAAAGAATGGCCGATATTCCAGTTTTAGGAACCACCGCAATGCCTCACGGAATGCATCTCACCCGTCTTTATAGAGCTTTTGCACCTATTCCTTAAAACTCTAGAGGTTTTGTTCCCGACTACACCGAGATTGACCACACCTTTGTACCACTTAGCGATCATCGGGTAGCCGTAGCAAGAGGAAAACGAGCTCATCCTACCACCTCTTCATCATCATCATCATCAGTTAGCGAGGATGATGGTTTGCCAAATTCTAGGATTCCTCCACCCGAGTATATGAGTCAACTACCTCCCATCGACAACCAATCTGAGGAGTTTCATCAAACTCGAGGAATGATGAAGAATCTTGGACGGTGGGTCATGAAGCTCAACAAAAAGCTCAACAAGAAGTGAGGGTTAGGGAATGTTTGGTATAAGACAATTTCAAGACAATGATGTGTTGAATTCTTGTGTTCTTAGAATATTATGTTGGTGTGATACACTTATGTGAACTAACATAACTTTGCAGGACGATAACACGTGATGTTATCGATTTTAGTGTTTAAGCCACCGTTTGGCTTAACATCCTTTTATGGTAAGTTCAATTTCATAAGTTTGATCTATGTGTTATCATGTATTAGAACCTGTGTTTTTGTTTGTAAACAATCACAACTAATTAATTACATATGATTTAGGATAATTTTCGGGATTTCAACGGGTTTCAGGTAGTTTAAAATGGCCACTGTTAAGGAATTTCGTCTGGGGGATATGGCGGAACCAATTTATGGGTTCTGTCTGTTGTATTTCTTGGCTCCACCAATTTTCACCCTGCGGATTCCGCGGAACCAAAAATTTGGTTCCGCACTTGTTATCGTTTGGATCCACCAATTCCACAGTAACTTTTTCAAATTTCCCGACTAATCCCGATCCTTAGATTGTTGATTCTAGTTCTTAGGATAATTCTACTGATCATTAGGCACATTAGGATGTAAGAAACTAAGAACGTACTAAAGATAGTTTCTTGGATCGTTTTGAGCCTCAGGGTTCAACAATAACAATAAACAATTATGCAGCGGAATAAGTAAAACAATCAATTGTTATTGACACAAAGTTTTTCCATCATCATCACCCCTAATTATATTTGATCAGAATATAAAGTGTTACCTAACTGTAAGACACACCTCAGACCTTGGAGGATACGAACAAACTTTACAAACCCTAGGCGTTTACAAATCTACACGCCTAGGTTACACACACACACATTTAATAACTACATTATGGAAGACTTAATAAAACCTATACCCTTGATCTCTTTATATAGTAGAGAACTAGGGTTTACAAAAGACTACAAAGGACTAATAAATAAAAACTTCTTTATCAAGCAGGTCCCTTGTGTTTCATTCTTCATTAATTGAAGAATTCTTCCTTTGTCACTTTAAGCCCTTTTGTTTCATTCTTCTATTTATTTTGTCTCATCAAATCAAGAATCCCAACAATCTTCCCCTATTTGATGATGACAAAACAAACAAAGTCGTGTACGAACTTCCCTAGACGAAGTAGAAAAGTTGAGATGTGATCATCTCCCTGAATGAAACAAACTTGTCTTCCTTGTCTTCCCTTTAAGCCATGCCATGCCATCACAATATTTCTTCCCCTTTTTGTTATCAACAAATAGAGAATGAATAAACAATAGAAACTTCCCCTCGAGTGATGCATGTACATAAAATGATTCTTCAAATCTGTAGGCTTTATGTATTATTGAAGAAAACTAATCATTACCAATTTGATGTTGAAGTAGAAGAAACCAACCCTGTGTCTTATGCCTTGTACTAAAAGACTTCGAACGTATACTCCTCAAGTATAGGGAGACCGCAATCTCTTGACAACAACCACTGAGCATAATAACGTAACTCCTTCAAGTGTTTTGTCAATTCGTAGTCACCTGATGAACAAACAAGTATCTTTAAACATAATGGAGCCATTTAAGATATGATTAGACACAACCTTGATAAATTCCACTGCATCATCAAAGAAGCAACAAACACTCCTCTTCGCCAATAAGAAAATTAATTCGAGCCTTTAAATCATTTAAGAACAAAAAATCAAACTCCTTGTGTGTGTGAACTTCCCCTGTGTGTATGTAAACCAATAACCAATGTACTGCCCCTTACTACTCGTAAATCATGCAACTAGCAGCAGAATTAAAACCCTTTAGCAGCAGAGACTCGAAGCTAGCAGCAGAATATTATAACTAGCACAGTATAAAAATATTGCAGCAGCAGAGTAATAATTAGCAGCAGTATCATATACCTTAGCAGCAGAATGAAAATCACATCGAGCAGCAGAATGATAAACTAGCAGCACAATCAGAATAATCGTAGCAGCAGTATAAAAATACTGCAGCAGCAGAGTAATAATTAGCGTAGCAGCAGAATAAAATTATGTAGCAGCAGTATTCTCAAGCAAGCATACTGACCCCACATGATGTAACGATTTGACCAATTGAACCACGCCTCCACTTGCAATCAGTTTATCCTTGATCTTTTTAATGTACCACAGACCCACTTGATCAAGAATAACCACCGACCAATTCACAAATTATATACCAAGCGACCAATTAATAAAATTTTGAAATTAATATCGGATCGCATTGACCAATTAAAACAATCAACAGCAGCTTTTTGTCGCCAAGTAGAATGACTATTAAACAATTCACAAACCATGATGTAGCAATTAATGATATGCAAATCTTACCCCATAACCAGTAGCTTTTAATACGTAAGACAGTACGAGGTTTTAATGAAATCAGCCAATCAGATCGATCATACCATGTGCAAACCTTTTCACATCTGCTTACTTCGACGACAATAAACTTTTTCACCAAATCTGCTTCTGTCGACATCATTTTCTTCACGACACCAATAAACTTTGTGAATCCCTAGGTAACGAGCTCCCCAAGCTCTGATACCACTTGTAAGAAACTAAGAACGTTCTAAAGATAGTTTCTTGGATCGTTTTGAGCCTCAAGGTTCAACAATAACAATAAACAATTATGCAGAGGAATAAGTAAAACAATCAATTGTTATTGACACAAAGTTTTTCCATCATCATCACCCCCAATTATATTTGATCAGAATATAACGTGTTACCTAACTGTAACAGGGATCTAAGACACCTCAGACCTTGGAGGATACGAACAAACTTTACAAACACTAGGCGTTTACAAACCTACACGCCTAGGTTACACACACACACATTTAATAACTACATTATGGAAGACTTAATAAAACCTATACCCTTGATCTCTTTATATAGTAGATAACTAGGGTTTACAAAAGACTACAAAGGACTAATAAATAAAAACTTCTTTATCAAGCAGGTCCCTTGTGTTTCATTCTTCATTAATTGAAGAATTCTTCCTTTGTCACTTTAAGCCCTTTTGTTTCATTCTTCTATTTATTTTGTCTCATCAAATCAAGAATCCCAACATAGGAACACTTAGAACCATAAGATATCCATTTCCCACCAAAATTTGAAAATTCAAATTTTCTTCCAAGTTACCTTTCTGTAACAAGCAAGGAACCCTCAATTTGGTTCCTTGCAATCCGTGGAAACATCACATCAATAGATTTCACACTCAAACCTTGCATTAACTGCATATCCACAACCCTTTACTCAACTCCATCTCTATGGGTTGACTTAGATGATGTGACTAGCACAATTTTTTGTACCAAATCATTAGGAACCTCAATCCTTCTATGGATCAACATCAAATCCAAACACCAATTTCCATAATCCTTCCTGCCTATAAATTGGAACCTTTAGTTGATCAAAACTCACACCTTCACCATCAACTCTAAGTATCATCCCTGTACTTGTTAGCAAACCTTCTCATTTTAACCATGACAAAATCCAACAACTCTTCCACCAACAGACCACCACGCAGGACTGCTCGCATAAGTGTCAGACAGTGTTGCTTTGTGAACTTAACATCTTCATCAGAGGAGTCATCACCTCTCAACATCTCCTCACCCATAGCCAATGATAATTTTCTCAACCTCTCCACTCCAACACCACCATATGTAGTCATCCATACTCCAACACCAAAAATCACTCCTGTAGCTACAACACCACCACCCGCTCCATCACAACCTGCTAGATCACCATCACCATCACACTCACCCAAACTATAACCAATGGAGTTATTTGCTACTCCTCCAACCTCACCACACCCATATCTTGAAACTTTGAAAGACCTTCCACCAAGGTCCACCAATCCTACTCCTATGACCTTTGAAGGTCAACAACATCTCCTCTTCCATCCCATTTATCGGGATATCCACGGTCCTCTCTACCGTGACCAAAAGTTACCACAACCACAACCTCAACAACCCTTACTTACATCCACACTCAATCACATTGATGAGGCAATATGGAACAACCAACCCCAATCACAACAAGAAATCAACGAGGAGTTAGACCGCCTCTATGCTTTCTCAAATATGGTGGATTCCCACCTCCATGAGGCAATGGACTTGCAATCTACTTTGATGGCCTCCATTATGTCTCCAAACTACATTCCACCACCTCCACCATCAAAAAACCAACCACCACCACCACCAACTCATGAACCAACCATTCCACCTCCTAGACATGATTATATCATGTGCGAGAGGACCACCCATTTGGTTCAACGAACCAACATCTCGGTTCTTGAATTGCAAAATGAAATGCGATTCATTTTAAACCACATTCTCGAGCACCTTAATGCGCTTTCACATCCTCCACAATAGAAGTCTCTCCTTAGTTTCCTTTTAAAGGATTTCTTAGGACTTTTTAGGATTGTTTTTAGGGTTTTTCTTTTTATGATGTAATTTCTTGTTTTGTGACTTTTGTCACAAATAATTTTCAAATGGAAGGATGTTACATTTATGTTTGTGGGTAATCACTACATATGCATTTTATCTTGGTTGGTTTACTAACATTATATGGTTGGTTATAGTATTGACATTGTTTGAACTTTGTGATTGGTTTGAACAATTTTAGTTAGTTGAGTTTTTAAAGTCAAACGGGTTAAACTACATTGCTTGGTTGAACCTTTACACTTGCATTATGCTACTTGGCCGGATTGATTCATATACAACTAACCTTTGTTTTGTAGCTTTTCTCATCCTTGAATCATATACGTTGGTACCCTAGTAACGGGGAGTATTGATCAAGGGGGAGAATATCATACACTAACTTTTGTTTTGTAGGATCATTCATGCATCATGAACTTGGAACTCCAATTAGGGGGAGTATTATCCAAGGGGGAGCTTTAAGTTCTCAAAATCATTGAATCATTCTTGGTACTCCAAAAATTAGGGGGAGTAATTACCAAGAATCGTTCACCACATACCGCTATGCATTTATTCTTTTTGTTTCGACAAAAAGGGGGAGATAGGATTAAGTTCATACTCACTGTTAACATCACAGTACATGCTTTTATGCTTAAAATAGTTTTCACAACTTGCATAAAACTAACTTAATCTATATTTTTAAAAGACTTTCACTTTATTTACTCCATTGCTTAAAAATAAACGTTATGTTTTGTCATCAACAAAAAGGGGGAGATTGTTAATACAAATATCGTCCTAAAAACGTTATTTATATTTTACGATCTTTGCTTTATTTTGTTAATGAGAATTATAAGGTTTATCTTTAGCAAAGCATAAGTATATGTTAAAGTCCTTTACATTTTAGTAACAAGCTTTTTAAAACACATTTATATATCACATGATCACTAGAAATTACACATTACATACATATATACATTTACATGTTAATTTTTATTTCTTAAAAATAGAAATATACATGACATCATGGCATGCATCATTTAGATAGATTAGTTGACTTTACAATATATTTTGGAAAGATCTTGAAGCAAAGGAGTTAACTTGTAAGATCTTGACAAGACTTGACAAAATATGGAAAGATTTGTGAAGCCCTTAGCTGGCATGTTCCCGCGGAACCAAACCAGTGTATGGGCGGAACCCTCATTTTGGGTCCGCCAAATCCGCTAGTTGTCTGCTCAGTTTTTCCTATAAATAGCAAGCTGATCATTCAAGGACATCTATCACTCATATAGCTTAAATTACATATTCATTCATTTATACAGTACTAACCCATTCATTCATTCATTTCAATCTTAGTGATCTTTCTTTTGTAGCAAAGAGATCAAGCATCAAGGATCAACAAACTGTTGCAATCCTGTTAGTATAGTTACTGTGTGATTTGTTAGTTGTTCACACATCATTGTTATACCATTCATTCAGTAGAGTTTGGTTAGTGTTTTAGTCCTCAAAACACATAGAGTGTCGGGAGTAGTTGAACCCTTGTAAAGAACTCGACATCTAGCTTAGTGTTGGAAATTGTATAGGCGACGTCAGGTTGGTTCTACCTTGAACCAGAACCCTGTATTTAGCTTAGTACCGGAAAAAGGTGTAAGCGACGTGCGTAAAGGTTTTCTCCGCCGATAAGGGAGCTTGTTTCTTAGTGAAGAAAAACTCTCGAGTTAGAGGCTTGAGGAGTGGAGTAGGGCAAGGAAGAGAGTCCTTGTTGCCAAACCACTATAAATCTTCGTGTTGTGGTTTGATTGTTCTTTTCCTTACTTGCATTACTTATATTGATTGTTTGTGTGCATTAACTTGAAATCACATTAAGTCTAAAAGCGAATTAAATCTAAAAATGTTAAAAACTATTCAACCCCCCATCTAGTTTTCCAAAAAAACAAATAAAAAAGGAAAAAGAAAAGGGAGAAGTGTGTAATATGAGTTTTTTTGTTTGTTTGTGTTGTGTTTTGAGGGTCGAGTAGACGACTGAATGATGGTGACCGACCTACAACGTCCAACACATTGCAATGGGACCCGGTTGGCGGAGGGGCGACCCACATGGTCAACCGACCATTGAGCCCAGCCTTAGTGCTCTGTTTTCCAAATGTCTTCTTCACAAAAAAAAAAAATCTTAAATTCAAACTTTACTAGGTGAATTATTAGTTCAGTTATTATGACTTATTTCTTAACAAATACACGTTTTGTCTTTGTGGAGTTAGAAACTATTTCAAACTCCTCGAGAATTAGATATAAATATGCTCCAAAAATCAAAGCTTATAGCCTTACACAAATATAAAAGCAAACCGAGAAATAGTTACACACTACTGCACAAAGTGACTTTTAGACATCCTCATAAAGACCCTATATTAAAAAAACACGTCTAAAAGAAATGTTAACATATTCAAAGATCTTTGAGTCCGGTCGGAATGATTTCCACCCGTCCAAATGTAAAACTCTTATGATACGGACAGGTCTAAATGTATGAAAGATACAAGACCCATTGAAATCAATACACCTGTCAATATGCTTTTTGGTAGAATTTAATTTTCATTGTTCTTCAAAATTTTCAATCACCTTGCCAAACAAACAAAAACACAGTTACCTGTTTACACCACCACCAGACCCTAATTAAAACTGGCCACTATAGCACCACCAGCAATTTTGTTACAGTTAAAAATGAGGACTGCATTTTCGTAACGAGTATTATACATATTGATTAAGGATTCAACTGGGCAAGGTGTTGCATGTTGGCACGAAATCATAAACAAAACCTGAAATCACAGCCCCCAGTGAAGCAGAAGCATCAGCCCCTAAATCGAGTCCCTCTTAGTCTACTGATTATAAATTAGGTTGGCACCATTTGTTCTGATAATAAACTCAAACATAAAGCACATGTGACTATCTCGACCTATTAAGTGTTTAATATAAAACGGGTCAAAGTAAATCGACGTTCAATATTTCAGGAAGTTCCTCCAGACAATGAATTTTTGAGAAACGCATAAGGCCAGAAGTCATACCAGCAAGTGAGATTGGTGTAAGTTTTGCTAATATCGGTGCCTTGAATGAGATCAAGGAGTCTCTTCAAGAACTAGTTATGTTACCTATGCGAAAATCAGACTTATTCGTGGGAGGTTTTTTAAAGCCATGTAAAGAAATATTACTATTTGGTCCTCCAGGAACCGGAAAAACTATGTTAGGCTGTTAGCCAAGGCTATGGCTAATGAGGATGGAGCAAGCTTTATTAATGTTTCTTTGTCTACTATTACATCAAAATGGTTTGGTGAAGATGAAAAAAATGTCCGAGCGTTGTTCACTCTTGCAGCTAAAGTATCCCCGACTATCATATTTGTGGATGAAGTTGATAGCATGTTGGGTTTACGAGGAAAAGGTGGATAGCATGAAGCTATGAGAAAGATTAAGAATGAGTTCATGAAAAATTGAGATGGACTAGTATTTAATGAAAGAATCCTTGTTCTCGCTGAAAGCCTGCAACCAATAGACCATTTGACCTTGATGGAGCAATAATCAAGCATTTTGAAAGAAGGTAGCCCTTCAAACTATATCCCAAATTGTTAGTTTATGGACATAAATTAATATTCATATGTTAGGAACGAACTCGAGATCCAGGATTGCACACTTTATATATGAGAATTAAAGATTAATACTTAAATATAAAATGTTATATTTAATTATTAAATAGTACAAAACGTATAACGACCGTTAGTAAGTAATGAAAATTGACAAACGACCATTAAATGGAAAAGGAAAGGACTATAGATGAAAATAGAGGAAAGAAGGTTTCGGATCCCTTAAGGATTAATAGGGCCGATCGGTTATGGGGATTAGTTTCCTAATCCTCATCCAACTTGTCCTCCAAGTTTTGCATCTTATATATAAACAAACACAAGGGTCATTTTTTTATTAACTTTTATACACACAATAACCCTAAAATTGTTTTCTTCTTGTTTTCCTTTGTTGGCCAATCATACACCCCTCAAAGGGTTCGATTGGTTTTGTTTTTCCAAACAAAACATTTTGTGTTCTTATTACTAGCATAACTTTAATTCGGTTATAGTACGTGTGTACAAGAACGTGATTCAAACACACTATTGTTTGAATCTTGGATTGAATTACAAAATGGTAAGGGGTAATTCTTATAATCCACATAAACCCTGATTAGGGTTCTTAGTGATTGATTGAAGAATTGATTCTTGTTTGGCTAGAATCAAAAGGTACGCATACTTTTACGTTTGGTTAATTAATTATGCATTATATGTTCCTTTACGCTTCCGCATGTGTACTTAATGTTTATTGTTTATATTTATGAGTTTGTCATGTTATATAATTCTAACAGTGGCATCACGAGCCTTGGATAATGTGTAATTAATTACCAAAACACATAAAAAACAAATCTTGAATTGTGTTTCATATTGTTAGTCGACTTTTTAGGGTTATAAAAATCAAACCCTAATTTTTTTGGGGGGTCGATTACCTCTAATTAATTTTAGGGTTTGGGTTTTAATTTTAATTTGATTAGAAACCCTAGATTAACATGTTTATGTGTTAGTATGAGATCTTGTGGCAACTTGATAATAGTTATGTAGAATCCATGAAAACGTGCATGTTTTGCATGGATTTATTATTGTGATAATTTAAATTGTTTAAATTTGCTATATGAATTAATGGTTAAGTTTTACACATGTAATTTAATTGATAGATGTCGAATTGGGGAAGACTCCAATATATTAATAATCAATTACGTGCTATGAAATGTATATTTAATTATGACTAATGCAATCGATACGTCGATGCATGTGGCTCACTTACCTTTGTAAGTGATAGTCTTAGTTGAATATAAACAATATAAACCTAGAATTGATTATTAATAGATTTTATCGAATTAAGTTTGCATGTGGCTACAAGTTTTTTACATAATTAATTGTTATGTTATGTAAGTTTATTAAGTTGTTTTATTTTTTATTTGTATTACTTGTTTTTTGTTTATTTATTGTAAAGACACGTTTATAAACGAAAAAGGGTAATTTTGAATAGAAAATTAATATGGACTAAATAATGGTGAAACAATGAATTGTTTTCGAAGAGTTAAATTTTCAAGTGTTTAATTGATTGTTGAGTTTTGTACCAATAGTACGAACGGTTTACCCAATTGTGACAAACTATAAGAGGGGTATAAGTAGGAACGGGTTTTTAATAAGCTTCGCGCTGACCTTTGTTTCTACGCTCCTTTGTGCGTCAAATTAGAGCTACCAAGTACGACTATTTTATGTACAAAATCACCTTAAGGGTGAATTAGCTTTAATTCCATGCGTCACTTTGTGGTAATTATTCGAAACACTAAGTCTTTAGACTTATGCAAAAGTACGATATAATGGACGATAATTAAAGGTAAATTCTTTGATTGGTGAACCCAATACCTCAATTGAAAACGTTTGTAAAATTGATCTTAATGAATTGGTAAATAAAAAGGTTTTATTAAACTTATGATACGAAGATGTATTCATGCTTCTTCGTACATATTTTGATTATAAACATCAAAACTAGTACCCTTAAAATTAAGTTAATGCCAAGTTGTGATTTACGTCATATGAGAGCTTGGACTAGATTGCAATGGAAAGGTAAATTTCATACTTTCATTACTAGCAGATCAACTGATGTAATGGAACTATGTTAATTTGCAGTTTTTTAAATTAGACGACTTAATTGAGTTGTAAGTGAGAGCTTGGACTCAAGGCATAAGATAGGAATAAAACATGCTTACATTGCAATATTGTTTGGCAATGTAAATTCCATAAAGATCTAGGAATTGGAAATTGTTTGCCAATTATTGTTCGACAGATTACCTTATTTTATACTTTCATTACTAGCAGATCAACTGATGTAATGAAACTATGTTAATTTGGATCCTAGCTTTAAGAAAATTCTATGGTTCATATGAATATAAACCAATGGGTATTTAATTTTCTTAAAGATTGTATTATCGAAATTACTAAAATTGAATTTTGTATATTCTTTTAATGTATTAATGCAACATTAAACCGTAAACGTGGGATATTCTTTTATTGGTAAATTGGTCTACACCCGTAGGGGTTTTTGGCTAGAGTCAACTTTACTAAAAGAATAAACCTAGTCTCCTTTCTATGAGAGAAGCGAGAGACTTAATCCTATTCTTTTTCATGAATGGGAAAGGTATGATAGGAAAATTAGAATTGTCTAAATTCTAAATACATAACTCATAGCAAACTTTAATAGTTAAGAGAATTGCACATTTTCCATAGAGATTTCATAACCCTCTTTCAGTAATTGAATTCTCATATAACAAATATGACATTTGGTTAACTGGAAAACATGTGTAACATTTTATGAGTTATTAAATTAGAAGCTAGACTGATTACCTCAAAATTGGTAAAAGGCAAACTAGCATAATTTATCTAGTTTTTGTGCTTTGACCATTTAAAGGTGCTACATACCATTGTATGGATGGTAGACATATTAAGGAAGAAATTGCACGCCCAATTTTTCAAGTTAATTGCATTGATGAATAGTCCATCATCTACATAGTAGAATACACTCTTTTTAATACCTAAGTAATTGTTACGTATGGGTTTTTTTTTCAAAGGTGTGGGAAAGTAAATTGCACACTATTTGCTTTTACTGGTTATAAGTACTTACAATGTTGTCAAATCCAGTGAGAGCATTGTGTTGTAATTACTGAATAATGAATTATTGTAATGATCTATAATTCAGTGGGAGCTACAAGCTTTGTCATCTTGGTAGTAACCCATATTATCTCTAGAATGTCTTGAGATAATTACTTTCCAATTGTAGACACTTGTGTTTTTAAGGATAGTCATGTATGTTTCCTTACTAGACAATGTGGTTCTATATCTACTAATTATGCTAATATCTATGACACAATCATATTGATCACATAAACAAACGAGTGACATGTTGTTTATCTGATACATGATGTTGTTCCATGCACAAGTAGGAGAAATCTTTATTGTGTGCAAGGTACAACACATAGGAATATGATTTAAAGGATTCTCTTGACTGCAATGTAAGAGACTAACGTTCTAATGTGACTTATTCACATCTAATCCAAGAAACACTTGGTATTGCAATTTACGTTATGTGAGAGCTTAGCTAGATTGCAACAACAAGGTAAATATCCATGTTATGTGAGACCGTATCTCGAAAATTTGCAGTTTCTAAATTAGATACCTATTAGAACAAGTGTCAATATGATAATAAGACTACTTCAAACTAAATATTTATGTATTATTGAAATGACATAAATAAATGAAGTAATCTAATACTACTTCAATTTGAATATTTATGTAATTTTGGAATGACTTAAAATAAGTGAAGTAATAAATTAACTTGAAATTACTATTGAAACCAAGAGATGGTGTTCATAATTACTTTAGTTAAACATGTTTATGTTTCTTTGTAAAGATATAAACATGAAGTCTTTTAATTGTAACAAGACTTATAATAAAGTAAGACGTTAACTTGTTATGTTTTTTAATTAAGACATATACAAGAAGTCATTGAGTTGATCAATGATTTATAACGTATAGTGGGATTATAACAGTTTATGTCTTCTTGTTGAGACATGGACATGAAGTGACTTGATCAAAAAGTACTTATGTTATTTAGCATGCAATTGGCTTGAAAATTCTATTATATCATTAAGTTGATAGTTGGTGAATAGATAAGCCAAACGAAATATATTTATCTTACATATTATAAGATTGTCTTACAATATTAATCCTAATGAAATACCAAATGTTTATGGTATGTTCAGTTAGGAAAATCAAACTCTTGTTATATTGTTTGATTAAAGATAACTATGACTTCTTTTCTTCCAAAAGTTATTAAGGTTAGAAAATTGAGTATGGATCGGATATACTCAATAAGACTCCAATCTAGAAGATTAATAAGACACCATTTTGTTATGGAATGTGATGAATCACATTAAGTCTTAAAATGAAGTTCTGAATTTGTTAAACTACTTATGAATAGGTTATTAACAAACTAAATGTCAAGAACTGTCAATATGTATTTGTAATATCCCAAAAAGAGAACATTGTATTGTTGCTTTATTTGCTAAGTATTTATAGATAGTCTATAAATTACAAAAAGCAAGTGGGAGTTTTTATCTTGAAAAGATAAAATTACAAAATACATAGTCTTCTAAAACACACTAGTGAAAATCATGATGAGGCTAAACATGTAAATGATAAACCTTAAGATGATGGAATTCTCATTCATAGATCCGCAAGGATATCTCAGATATTTGATTAATATGCTGAGGATTATATTATGATGCATTATGTAACACCCTCAACTCGGAATATGGCAGCGGAACTGAGCTTGGGGTGCTACTTGAGGGGTAAGACAGTCACATCCATAGAAAACGATCTCATAATGAGACGTTCTAGCAAAACATATCATTCGAATAAAAAATTAAACATTTAGAGTCTAAAAGACTCTCAAACATGAGTTGCAGCGGAAATAAAACATAGTTTGCAGCGGAAATCAAAGATAGTTTGCAGAGGAAATAAAAGATAGTTTGCAGCAGAAATAAAAGACACAGTTTTATAAGATTGTGTAGGACCGAATATTTATAAGATTTATGTGGTTCGGGAGGTCTTGGTTGGTGAAAGAAGATGAATATCTTCATCCTTTTAGTGAGAGAAAGTAGAGAGAGGGTGGAGAAAAACTTGTAGAATATTAGATTAAAGAAATGAATGAACAATACAAAGAATTCCCACACCCCTCATGGAGAGTCATGAGGGGTATTTATATCCCTATTACATTACTAGTTTTTACATTTAAACATTAGTAGTCCCTGCGTGTACTACATACTACAAATCTAGTCCAATTCACGTGAGTGATGATATCTTTATAAAAAAGCGAGTATAACAATCTCCCTCCAAGATATCGTCACACGTGAATGGTTACAATGAGACCTATACATAAAATGAATTACAATAATAATAAACTTTTGTTGAAGCGCAGAGTCTTTGTAGTCTAGATTCTGAGGCAGACATGAAGTTCTCTCTTCCGACGATCTCGGCGTTCGATCTTAGGCACTAATGGCACTAATTCTTGTAGCTCTGAACTTCAACTGTAATGTTCTAGTTAGGTTATTACTCCCTCCTAACTAGTGAGCCTTTCTTTTTTCTTTTCTCTGCTCCCTCCTGAATCGACAACTCTCTTTAGTCTTCAAACACGCAGCGGAGACTGTAGATACTAAGTGATGCACAATGGTTGTCGTTCGGGAGCATCATAACAACATATCTCACAAAGTATTTGCATCCAAGTAGGTAATAAGCCGTACTTCTCCTTCCTGATGGTTTCGAGTCATCGGAATCATCATACTTTAATGTACATGTCGTAGATTACCTTTTACTTGATGCAATTGTAAAGCCATAACAGCTCGTCGAAGCATAGTTTTGTGAGAATACGTCGAAAAAATACTCTCAATACCCAACCTTTAAACGAACCTCCTTTAAATTCACCGGCTTCTAGTAAATGACCACATGTGGAGACAACCCGATAAGACCAACTTGCAAAAGAAGTAAACACCCCAACTTTTTTGACTTAATGCATGTACTAATGCGTCTTGTGAACAATCCACATCTTTTTGTGTGACATTGAGTACTACAACGTAACTCCTTAAAGCGATAGTTATACTGGAGCACTACAACGTAACTCCTTACATCAGTAATAACTAGATTTTCCATTCTTAGTCACAATGAATAAAATTGCCCAGACAAGTTATCTTGAGAGTAACTCCATATCTCAAGGATAAATAAGTACCCGTGAAATGTCACTTCAAAATCAAATCAATAATACCGTACAAAAACCCCGTAGTCATTTTTCTTAACCATAATAATTTTAGCCATGAACTTTGTATCCCCGTGAAATATTTGTTCCAAAATACCACTATAAAATATTGTATCCAAACTTTTGTAAAAAAAATTTGCGGATAACAATTTTTTGTTTCAACTCCACGATTTCAATTCTAATCCATCACCATTATGATAACTTGAGCCCAGCCCATAACCAATAAACCCAATCCAAAAGAAATGTTATACTCGGTATTAAAGTGGATAACCTAAACACACGGTTATAATTTCACTAACCCTAAAACACACTTTCATTAGTATGTCCGCCCCCATCATATTCTTCTCTGCTCTCTCCCACTTTCATCAAATCGACCCAATCTCAAACACAAGTCACAAAACTCGCTTCATATCTTCTTCTACCCTCATCAAGAACTAATCAATCAGCACAAGTAGCTTAGAACCGTATCATTGGTCACGGGTAAGTTTAATTATGTTGATTAATTTTATTGTTGTTGAACCGAATGAAAGAAGGGATGAAACTTATGTGGTTTTGTTACTTCTTTGTTGTGTTCGGATAGTAATTGAAGTAAATCTTCAAAAATTGATCGATGATGATATTTGTTCCACAAAAAAATCGATAACCGATTGTAAAGAAATGGAACAAGTCTGAGATCTCGTATTGTTGTTTTCTTTTGAGTTTCGAATCTGCTGTGGGATGGGACGAGTTAGGATAGAGTTAGATTTGTGTTGGGATTGAGTTATGTTACTGGTCTGCATTAAGCTTATGACTGATGATGTTTGTGGTCAACGAGTCAACGAGTCAGAGTTGGTATTTTGTTTGTGGTCGATATTCTATTCTTCTTCATCTTCATTCTTTTTTTCTTTCAATTTCGATAAGACTGAAAATTTCGATAACGAATTGCGATGCCGAATTGCGATAACCTTGACCTTATGCCACAATTGAGATAATATCACAGATTTGCGATAGAAATCCCAGATTTGCGATAGGTTATCGAATTTCTTTACAAGAATTTCGATAGAAGAGGGTTTATCGCAATTTTCTTTACAAGCAATTGCGATAAAAAGGGGTTTTGACTTTTTGACCAAAAATTCCGGCGAGTTTTCCGACCATCTTTTCTGTCCACCTTTTTGCTACCCATATATGACAAGTATAATCGACCACAGATTCACGTAAATAGTACAAAAGAAGTCATTAAAAATGGTATATGCATAAAACAGTTAAGAAACTGATGTGATAAACCGTGTAAAAACCATGACTCTTTTTGACCATATGGATACAATAAAGACTTGTTATAGATCTGTTTATCGAATGAAACGGAAAAAAATTCCGATGACCGGAAAAAAAATTCCGATGACCCAAAAAATAGTGATAAAACAGCCTAAAACAGTGTACGAACCACAAAAATCAGTGTGAAACACAACCTGGCTCATTATACCAATTGTAGGACCGAATATTTATAAGATTTGTGTGGTTCGGGAGGTCTTGGTTGGTGAAAGAAGATGAATATCTTCATCTTTTTAGTGAGAGAAAGTAGAGAGGGTGGAGAAAAACTTGTAGAATATTAGATTAAAGAAATGAATGAACAATACAAAGAATTCACACACCCCTCATGGAGAGTCATGAGCGGTATTTATAGCCCTATTACATTACTAGTTTTGCCATTTAAACAGTAGTAGTCCCTGCGTGTACTACATACTACAAATCTAGTCCAATTCACGTGAGTGACGATATCTTTATAAAAAAGCGAGTCTAACAGATTGTTCGAATGATAAGATAGAAGAGATAGATAGTAAAGCCCAAGATAGCCATCATCAGTATTCAGCCACTCCTGGTGCTCACAAACATGCATCAATTACCTGAGATAAAACATGCTAAAAAGTCAACACAAAAGTTGAGTGTAATCCATAGGTTTAGTAAATAATAGTTGAGCACAAGATTTTAAGTCTGGAAGATATATGTAACAAATACAAATATCGGGTAAGCGTCAAATAATTCTTTGCTAAGCTCATGACACACAAAGCGTTAACCGGCACCAACAACCTTGGCGTAAGTCGATAGTAACCACGGAATTTCATAATACAATAGTTGCCCCCAAAGCTAGGTACTTTGCCAGATACCTAGTATAACTCGAATATAGTACATCACATGTGAACCGACCTTAGTACACATGGCTGGAAGGTCAATTCCGATAGGCCTATAAACTATAATCACGCTCACTCGCAAGTGATTAATGGTTCATGATTGAGGGACTTGCTTTTGGGCAAGGACGGTACTTAGCATTATCATTTCAGTCAGTAATAGCATACCAATAAACAATTATGCTCATAAAAATAAGTAAATAGCATGTATCTCCCCCATGGGTTTATAAAAAATTTAAAAGTAAAGTGGGGCTACGAATCACACCTTAGCAGCAAATGAAATAAGATATCACAATATGATCAGATGGGATAACAAGGCAAGTGAACCTCAGCACAACCTAATATGTGAATAATATGTCTCACCAATAATACCTCAAAGCGATTTATAAAGTAATACTCGCATTTGAAATGAAAAGGTTTTATTTCAATGGCGTTTGGGTGGAATAACGTTTAAGACGCGTGTGGATATGAGATGTTAAGATAATAAAAGTCGGCAACACAAATGGATACGAAGGAAGAATAACGAAAAGAGAGAAGAACTAAGATTAAGAAGATGAATGAATAATAAAGACAAGATGGAAAAACATCAATAGGTTGTTTCGGTGTTTCACCCATTTCCCAAATAGTTGATAAATCACCAAGATTTTGGAAGAAAATGTATAAGTTTCGAAAAGGTTTTTAGGATATTGAGTAATCATAAACGATTAAGTTATAAAAGGTTTTATCGAAATTTGGGCATGATGCGTCTGTTTATAAAGCATTTCCAAGTCGTTACGACTCTTGAATATAAGTTTTATTGCCACATTTTACAAGTTAAATATATATAATCAGACACTATCATTCTCGTATATATTAGTTGTCAAGTTTATCGACCATGTTGTGTATGTTCGGGTCCATATATGTTAAGCTCTTATGAGTCTAACATACTCTTCCGTCTCAATTACCAAAATCGTCCATAAGGTCCATCGGCTAATACCGTAAATCTAATAACGTCCAATTCTCATCCAAGCATAGGTTATAACAAGTATCCAAGTCCAATGTCAAAATCATATCCCATATTATCCAAATAATTATCCGAAACACCATATTCACAAACAAATAATCATAAGTGACAAAACAATAAAATGAAAGACAATACATGGCCCAAGTGTATTGGGCTTCGGCCTAATACTTAACTCACATTCTAATGGACTCTCTTTGGGCTTTCGGGCCCAAAGTTAATAATACTTGACCCATTAAGGACTTATCCAAGTCCAAAACCGACTCGATACTAACTCGAGGTTTTCTAACCTCAAGTCTTACACGGCCGAGACACCCTTGAGTCTCGACTTGACTCATTCCACACCAAGACCTTAAAGGGTCTCGGCTAAACTCAAAACCAACAATTCGTGGCCCTCTTGGGTCACGGCTCATGCTACTCGACTACTACAACTAATCAAACCTTATCCAAAACACACGGCTACAAACCAAATGTCAAACCAACCATTGCCGTGACTCTCACGAGCCACGACTTAACCCTATCGAGCCTCATGGCTCTCTGCTTAACCACAAAACCAAACCAAGTCCAATCCACAACACAAACAACACTAACTAGACCATGCCGTGACTCACTTGAGTCACGGTTCGAGCCTACTCGAACCATTTGGCTCTCGGCAACCATAACTCAAGCCAAATCCTACCCGAAATCCAAACACAACCATGTCCAAATCCAATCTCCAAGACCTTTCACATTTAAACTAAACTAACCTAAACCCACGCCGTGACTCACTTGAGTCACGGTTCGACCCCATACGAGCCATATGGCTCTCAGCTAAACAAACCCTAGACCAAACTCGATCCAAACCCCAAACCAATGCTACAAAACAACAAAAATAAGCTTATTCAAACACCAATACTTCAAAATAATAAAGAAACACACCGATTCTACTCAACTCGTGAGTTGACTCGGACGAGTCATGCAACTCAGTGATGAGTCATGGCAAGTCGTGGTGTATAAATGTAGATCCACACGGTTTTAACTAAAACAAAAAGGTTTTAACAAGTTTTATTTATAAAAATGTTTTTATTTAAAAGTTAGGGTTTGGAGTTTTCGGATTTAAAAGAAATGAAGGGGTAGAGGTGCGCGAGTTACCAAAAAGAAGAGAGAGGGTGGTAGGGATGCGGCGGTGGGTGGTGGCGTGACGGTGGGAGTGGCGGTGGTGCTCAAACACGGATCAAACGAACTCCGTAGGTCTTCAAATTCTCCAGAAATGATCAGGGTAGCCTGATCAATGTTTTGGTGTAATTTGGTGGTTGGCCGAAAATTTTTCCGGCGACGGTGGTGGCCGGAGATGGCGGTGGTGGTCGGAGGAGAGGGAGGGAGAGAGAGAGTTATAGTGTGAGTGTGTGTGTGTTTTATGTGAATAAAATAATAAGAAACTGGTTTTTATATGTGAATAGGGACTAAAGGTGGACAATTAAAAATAGAGGGGTGTGTGGTGTAAATTGGTGGGCGGGGGGTATATGTCTTAACTTGATGAAACTTTTACAATAATCACTGTGGGACCCATTTGACGTACCAAACGGACTCCAAAAATTATGAAACTTGCGCCATTATTCTCGAAATAATTTTTCTGGTAAAAATGAGTATAAATATGCATAACTTTCTCGAAGTTAATTTATTTGGAAAATTCGATTCGTTTCATGCTTTCTAGGTTGTGCTGACATAATAAAGGGATAAAGTTCACGTTTCTCAAGATATCTCGCGTTTCTCAAGTTCAAATAAGTTCAGGAAAAGTTCAAATACTAAGGTGATGCAAAAATAAATATTTGGCTAGTAAAAATGGTTTGGAAAATTACCGGATGTTACACATTACCAAATATTGAATTGGGTAAATTACTCATACTATGAATGTTAAAGATGTTGTCCATAAAGATAATCAATTTTTGGAAAATTGGTTTATTTTAATTCTTAATAGTTAGACTAAAGAATGAAGATGAGTTTCTTCAAAGATAAGGTAACCCTAATGGTTTAAATCTTTGTGTAGAAATCATATGGACAATATTGTACACATATTTTAATGCATGTCTTATGACAAGATTATTAATCATACTTAAGCAATTAACTATGATTGAATATTCATTCTTAAGCACATTAAATATACAAAGATGGTAATTGTCATAAATATGAAATTTGACAATGGATTATAAAACTCTTTCTTGTATAATTACTTAAGCGAAGACGGTAAGTAATTAAGAGTTTTATGAATTCATATAATCTTTGAAAGTGTACAAAATGAAAGAATTCAAGTATGGATAAATGCATGCATCTAGGAGATGAGTCTTATGTTTAAATATTAAATCCAAGTTTTGATTTATAATTTAAAATAAGATAACTCCTAAGTATTCCTGAAAGCTAGTGGGAGTATTATGTTTACTATCCTAAATCATATATGTTGGATAACATATAGGAAGTAACATTTCATATAAGTTAAATGTTAAGTCTTAACTTGGAATTAAACTTCACTTGAAAGATTTAGGAAATAAAAAATATAACCTTTGAATGTGTGTTTATTATTATATACTGTCACAACCCGAAATTTTAGGTCATTTTTCCGAACCTCGATGATTCACTATTCACCAGTTACTATTCATCATTTACTATTCACCGATCACTATTCATCATTTCACTATTCATCATTTTCGGAGTCAGTTTGAGAATTTGAGAAGCGTTCGGAAATTTTACTATTCACGTGACACTATTCATTCCCGGAGAAAACTTACTATTCATGTTCATTCATTCATTTCATCGTAAACGTAGTTTACGGGTATTCATATTCGCGTAACCGGATGGGTTTAGCTGCGAATTCATGCGTCATTAGTAGGGACACTGCATACGGACTAGGAATAGTCTACATATCATCATAATGACATTTTCATACTATTCCACTCGTAGGGTTATTAAATTAACACTTTTATTACATTTGACGTTTTACGTATAATTAAATTTAATTAAAACGTTAACGCGCGATCAATAAATGTGACTAACACGTCCGACAATCCCCACGAAGGTCCCGACATGCTTTTACACCTCTTATAACATCATAAAGATTATAAAATTCATTTACTTGGTATTTTGGAAGTTTACGTTTTCCAGTTCAGCGTTTTACGCGAATTACGCGTTTTAAACCCGCGTTTCCAGTTTTAACTGCGTTTAAGCAACCCGATGAAACTTACCATTCATTTCACATTTTCTTATGGAGTATTTTGACAAGTTTAGTCATTATTTCAAGTTTCATATTTTTACGATACCCGGAATTACGTTTCGCGACTTAACTATTTACGTTTAGTGATTAACGGAACCAAAACTGACTCCGTGAGCTAGATATTACCAAGCTTCCTACACACATTTCACACCATGTGCAGCCCCCATCCCATGTTACTTCAACTTGATCCTTTAATTACAATTATGCCATTCAAGGTTAGATATTTTGCAAGAAAACCAACTAAAACAATCACTAGTTCATTTTTCAAGATCAAAAACTCATTTCTCTCTTTTCTCCTTGGAGACTCACGACCAAGAAACACCATGGATCAAGATCCATTATTTTTCCAAGATCAAAGTATCAAAGTTGCTCATTTCATCATTCTTATTAAGGGTTTTGTAATACAAACTCAAGAATCACAAGATTTCTCATCATCTAATCACCTAATCTTTCAAAGTAAGTTGTCAAACTCTTTTTCATAATTTCTTCAAGTTGTCTTCATGATTATATGATTTCCATACTAGATCTACATGCATATGCAAGCTATACCACTCCATTTACATTTATTTAACTTTTGAGCCATAGAGATGGGTTATAGGTAAATCCTTGGTAGATTAACTTAATGGATGATGTTTAGGAACCCATGACACCCTAAGAAGGTGTATGGTAGGCTATGGGATGATTGGTTGTTGTTTGTGAGGTTTTTGGACAAGTTACTAACTAGGAAAGTGGTTTTTGAAGTGTTAAAATACCTACTGTCTCCATTTTAAAAACGTGGCCAACTCAGTAAGTGTTGGTTAATTTTTGGCCAAATATTTAGAAAATACATTCCGAGACGAAGCCGTAGCCGAAAACGGGGATAAAAACGAGCTTATAACGAAGGAGATATGATTTTTCAAAGTTTAACGACGAAAACTAATTTTTCTGAAAATAGCGTGCTGTTGGACGATTTTCGACGGGCAAACTGAGGCGTTTAACGCGACCTAGATGAACCGAGCTACTGAAAATGTGTTAGTATATGTTAATACGAAGCCACGGATATAAAGAACGTCGAAAACAAGCTAATAACGAACAAGATACACGCGTTTAAACTTCGATAAATACTATTAGTTTTTGACAGCTTTTAATGGAAATATAATTACGTACTAGAAACTACACTTTTCAAGTAATAACCATGGAGAGCCGTATCTCTTACCCGTTAGAACACGTACGATCAAAGGGTTATTAACTCGACTATTATAAGACATACCAAGGTTTTCAAAACGCCGAGACTAACACAAACGTTTTATACACATTATTACACGACTAGTTTTGACGTAACAAGTGGAACACATTTTTACCAAGTTTTGGAAGATATTACATATCAACGATAACTATTATTTTCATAGTACGAGTGGTATAGGTTACATATGCATGAGCATTCACTACATCATCTAAGTAGAACATACTCATTCATGATAGGTTGCGGCTAGTGTTCGCGCCTTGTTGTTCCGTTCATCTCATATTCATCGCATTGTTGTATCATCATACCAGGTGAGTTCATAGCCCCACTTTTACTCTTTAATACTTGTTTTAAACTCTTTGGGGGAGATACATGCTTAAACTGTTTGCTATTACTCAAGACGATTTTACTCATATGCTATGCTACGCTTTTATACACTTACTCATGATGTGTAGTTTTATTACGATATGTGACTTAATGTGGAAAACTATTCTATACGCTATATTCTTTCACCACTGCTTAACTCCTGGATGGAGTCGACGGAGAGGTATTGATAGTACTATCGGGTTGACACCCCCACCCTTGGCCCGCGATTCATGGCCTTGGGTGAATATAATCCAGCTATGAAGCATTCTTGCTTATTCTTGTCGTGAGGTTCAGTAGGCTATTAAACTTTACATTAAGCGTGCATATATCGTATACACATTTGACTTAATCATACTATATGTTAGCAGTGGGTTGTAAACACACAGGTTGCGAGTCTTGTATGGCCGGGGCTTGGAACTGAGTGGATTTACAATGCCTTTGCTGTGGAAACATTCTTTGAAGGCTTTTTCAACTATTTTAATACAAACTCTATGAACTCACCAACCTCGTGTTGACACTTTAGCATGTATTCTCAGGTATTAAGCAAAGGCACGCTACTGGAGGTTTTGGCAGGGCACGGCATGGTCATAGAAGACTCTGATATTCATAAGGGACCGTTTTAAATGATATTTTCAAGGGCCTAATTCCGCACTACTTTTTACAATGTAAATCAACATTTTTGTTAAACTATTTTATTCTAAATGAATGAGATGAAAACCGTTCTTTGCACTTGTGTTATGATACCAATTGAGTTGCACCCCAGCTACATGTATGCTTCCGCTGGATCCGATTTTGGGGGTGTTACTTATTATATACATATGCGGTAAATAAATCTAATAGAACATGATATATCATTTAGAATGTCTAAATGGATACATATCTTTTAAATAAGATAGAACATGAATGAAATCTAAGTATGACTCGAAGATTTTTCATGAACATCATGTTACATAAACGAATTGTTATAAGATGTTATGACAATGTTGATATCTAATTGAAAGTTATTAGATAACTAGTGTAATGATTATTCTAATGGAATATGTTTGGATATAGAATTACATCCTCAGCCTGGAACAACTTCTAGATTTTATAGATGAACAATATGTTAATTGTTGTGCAAATTGTCATAGCCAACAAACTTGAAAGTTTGGAAGGCATCAAACGGAATTTTAAAGAGCATATTGTTGTTTGTTTACAATGATGCTGGTTTAATTGAGATGACACTCAATACTAGTCATGGTAGGATTTCATCCTTGGCCATGTGAACTAGTTGTGCTCACTAAGAGCATAGTTGCATTATACATTAAAAGAATAAGAATACTTTAAACTTTAAAAATGTTTGAAAGTTTGATAATCATAAATTGGTGATTGAGGTTGTCACACACTTTATGAAATATTATGTGGCAATATCAAATTATTTGAATGCACACATATAAGAACTTCACTAGTTGAATTCTTGAAATAAGTATTCTCAAAATTCTGATAGATCAAAGTTGGTTGATTTATGCCTTGTCAACAAGTATGATTATCATCACTTGAGGCATAATTCATCAACTAAAATTTTCATGCATTGATCTATTTAGTATTTGAATAAAGGATGTTAAGCATTTATTATTTGTAATGAATTTAAGTACTTGATACATTTATTTTCATTAATAATAAATTGTGCCCTATATTTGCATGTTTAAATCCATGAATAACTTATGTTATTCTAAATTGTCCGTTGTCAATTAATGATATGGGAATATCATTAAATTAAGACAAATCTGAGTTTTGGTATAATATACTTGATAGTATATTGATGCGCTGACATGCCAAATTCACATGATATTCAATGAATTGAATATAGGACTTATCCCAAACTACATGATTGTACTTTATGGATATTGTTATTAAGTCAATCATGAATACTTATCCTCAGAATTGAGATACCAGATAACTGTTATGAATGTAGTGCATTCTGCGGAATAATTTAACGTTACACGTAACTGGTAGTCATAAGGATTGTTTTCAGAATTGTTACAAAATTCATGGGTTATGCTTGTAGTCAAGATAGAATTTGTTCCTTCAAATTTATTTTAAAGTTTAAAACTGATGGGCCCCTCGTAGGGTTGACAAGATGTTTGCATGGCCATGCCCATGCCCAAGATCTCCCTTGAAATGTTCAAAAGATTTGGTAATCTTGTTCAATCACAAACAATGAAAAACAAAATAGTTAAATAAAGAATGACTTAGATCCATATCTTTATTTAATGTATTATTAGTAACAAAAGGATAATAATAATGATGAATCATTAAAATGTTTTTCCAGGAGACCTTACTCAAGATTGTACTAGAGGTATCGGCGTGTTGCTAGACGCTAACCGATGTGATTACACTATTAAAATATGTCCAAGTGGGAGCTGTTAGTTTATGGACATAAATTAATAGTCGTATGTTAGGATCGAACTCGAGATCACGAGATTGCACACTTTACGTATGAGAATTAAATATTAATACTTAAATATAAAATGTTGTATTTAATTATTAAATAGCACAAAACGTATAACGACCGTTAGTAATTAATGGAAATTGACTAACGACCGTTAAATGGAAAAGGAAAGGACTATAGATGAAAATAGAGGAAAGGTTCCGAATCCCTTAAGGATTAATAGGGCCGATCGGTTATGGGGATTAGTTTCCTAATCCTCATCCAACTTGTCCTCCAAGTTTTGCATTCTATATATAAACAAACACAAGGGTCATTGTTTTATTAACTTTTGTACACACAATAACCCTAAAATTGTTTTCTTCTTGTTTTCCTTTGTTGGCCAATCGTACACCCCTCAAAGGGTTCGATTGGTTTTTTTTTTTCCAAACAAAACGTTTTGTGTTCTTATTACTAGCATAACTTTAATTCAGTTATAGTACGTGTGTACAAGAACGTGATTCAAACACACTATTGTTTGAATCTTGGATTGAATTACAAAACGGTAAAGGGTAATTCTTATAATCCACATAAACCCTAATTAGGGTTCTTGGTGATTAATTGAAAATTTGATTCTTGTTTGGCTAGAATCAAAAGGTACGCATACTTTTACGTTTGGTTAATTAATTATGCATTATATGTTCCTTTACGCTTCCGCATGTGTACTTGATGTTTATTGTTTATATTTATGAGTTTGTCATGTTATATAATTCCAACACAAATTCCCAATATTATGGGTGACAATTTCTACTTACAAACATAAAATTAGGTTGATTCTTGATACATTTGAACTATAACGGGTCAAATGGGTAAAAAAATGAAATGTGTCAGTTTGGTCGAATAGGTACAAAGTGACAAGAAGGGCCAAAAAATGTTTAAGCCTCAACCCGACCCGGCCTAACTTGCTTTTGACACGTACTAGAAAACGACATGATATATATTGAAGAAAATATTAATAATTATGGTTCAATTGTCCAGCAAAATTCTTCACGTTTATAGCAAACCACTTAGAGCATGCGGTATCGTAACTCAGGGTTAAAATTTAACACACTGCCACATTAGCTTTAACCTTTTCACCTTTAACTAAAAAAAACACCCGCTATCATAACTCACCCTTAACTCACCTTTAACTCAACTATTTTCAAAATCAACCCCTAAACTATAATTAATACTTCATTTAATAACTAACATAACATTTAAAACACAAATTACATTAATCATTAAAGTCAAAACACAAATTACATTAAACATTAAAGTTAAAACATACTACATAGTACGAGTAGCATGAAAAGTCAAAAGTTAAAAACTTTGTACTATTTCATTTCCAACTTATTTTCTTATTGTGTAAAACAAGATAGTTGCATTCCCAATAAAACAACTCTTCCTCCCCATCTACTTCTTCTTTCTCTTGGTCTGTAACCTGCAACTTCCGACATCGACATTCAAATTTGGTTTCATAATCTGGCTACTTTATTTCTACATGGGGGTAGAAATGATTTTTTTTATTGGAGCTCACCTTAACTTGGCGTTAAGGGGTTAACGCAGGTGTGTTAACGCACCCTTAACGCAGCCACTCGGTATGGTTAACGCACCTTAATGCAAGAAAAGTTAAGGTTTAACGCATGTGCACGTTAACCATACCGAGTGCTCTTATGCTTCAGTTTATTGCAAATCATAATTGATACAGTACCATTCGAATTTATTGCTCAACTCCTCAAGCATAGAAACACAACTACACACCTCATCACCACTTATGATTTAGTTTATTACAAATCATAATTGATACAGTATAATTCGCATTTATTGCCCAACTCCATTTATTTTTTATTTTATTTATTTATTTTTATTTTTTTGAAAAGCTGAGATATATTATAAAAGACTCCAAGGAGGAGCCAAGAACACATACAGATGGGAAAAAGACCTAGCCAAAAATAAGAGCTAACTACAACAATACAACCAAGAGACCAAAATCATACAACCAAGAGCTAACTACAACAATACAACCAAGAGACCAAAAAGACCAAAATTGATGATATTTGAGATTTTAATGAGATGGTTGGTGTAGTTACACCAACCATTTCACTAAAATCTCAAATATCATCAATTTTAATCCAACGGTGAGCATTGAAATTAACATCAATCCGTGTGCAGCTCTATCAACCAATCAGATTTCACTATCAAAGATATAAAGACCCCATTCATTTTCATCTTTTTCACAATTCACACTCTCACGTAATAAGTCACAAACACTAACTTAAATGTCGACTAAAGTACCCATCGTTGCTACTGAGGTTCCGGCCACCGTTGAACCTATCGCTTCTCATCCTCCTTATTTCGAGGTATGTAACTGATATTGTTACATTTTGTGTTATTTATATAAAAACGATTTTCTTATAAAAATGTTTATTGTGTTCTCAAGTTTGTATTTAGAAAGAAACGGGAAGGAAAGGAAGGGAACAAAAAAGACCGCATGTTCTTCAGTTTTTTTAACAAAGGGGAGTGAGGTAAACAGAGTGAGGGAGGGAAATTGGTGGGTTTTATTTAACAAAGGGGACCTACCCATAAGGGCCAAACGCCAGTTTATTGGTTTTACATGTTGGTTTCATACAAAGTTAGTAGTAGAAAATACCAAACCCGTTTCTTATCTACTACTACCTCAGTTTCAAAATAATTGTCCTCTTTTGACTTTTTAAATTCTTTCGTTATCAACTTTAATGTATAATATTTTTGTTTGTTTTATATAATAATTAATGAAAATTATATCAATAAAAAATACATTTAAAAACCAATCCATTCATATATTTTACATCAAGTATTACATAACACAAACGAAAATATTTAAGATTAAAGTTGAAAGAAAAAGACTTCAGAAAGTCAAAAGGGGGACAATTATTTTGGGACGGAGGTAGTATTGTTTTGTATTTTGTATTATTGTATAAGAAATATTAAACCCGTTTCTTATCTATTGTTTTGGATCTAGTTTAAGAAAGTACATGTTTTATTGTAGTTTCATATTTTGAAGCTTGACCAGTCCTTTTTTTTGGCAACATCAGATTGGCAATATCTTGTTACTAGAGGCATGTCACGTGTTCTTGATGAACCTATATCCACAATGTTGTAAATGGATTAGCATGTGGTCTCTTGACTGTTGGGTGTTATAAAATGGGTCAGTGAACAGGGACACTAACGAATGGTAACATACACAACGACTGACAATCTGTAACACCCCCAATTTTGTGATACGCAGCGAAATTCAAACTGGGCGTTACCTCATGGTATGACAATTATAATAACAGAAAACAAACTCTAATGGAGTCGTTTTAAAAGATTTATCATTCGAATTATATAAATATCAGAGTTTACAAAATGAGGTCCCAGATGGTTCCATGTTTACAAAATACATCAAATGAGTTTTCGAATGATAATAAAATTTATAGCCCTCTTGAATATCCGTGCTCCTCCGTGCCATCCTCGATTATTATGGACCTGAGATAAACATGCTAAAGTGTCAACACAAAGGTTGGTGAGTTCATAGAGTTTGTGGAAATAATTATGGAAATCTTGTAAATAAATCCTGGTAACAAGTATATGCAAATACTAAATGTAGATTTCTAGGATTCCAAGTGTATGACTATTGTACTAAATACAATATCACATGTAGGTAGTGTTTCTGTTGCTCTTAGTTCTTGACATCAAAACCTTAAGTTTCTGTTTCTAACTGGTTCACAATTTGTACCAAGTCTGTTGGTTTGTTTATCATACCAATTCTATTAGTTCTGAGATTACACCAAGTCCATTAGCTCACATAGCTTGGACCATGTCCATGAAATCATCCCATTTTGGTACATTTTTAAATATAGTGTGTTTGGTTACCTACCCGGATTAACACAAACATCTTTAAATATAGAGCGTTTGGTTACCTAACCGGCTTAACACAAACGTCTTCAAGTATAGTGCGTTTGGTTACCTACCCGGCTTAACACAAACGTCTTCAAGTATAGTGCGTTTGGTTACCTACCCGGCTTAACACAAACGTCTTCAAATATAGGTTATGTTGTTATACACCCAAAGCGTAGAAAATCGTTGTTTTTGCACTATTCTTATGAAAACCAAAATGTAAATCTCGTACTAATAGAAATTGGATTAATTGTTGCAATCATAGCCTAGTAGGTAATCTGTTGTTGTACCTAGTGTTCTCAAATGTTTGTTGCGTTTGTTTGCTCTAACTGAGTCAACTTAATGGTTACATTAATCCTGATAGATCTAACCATAATATTCGTGTTCACTACGCATAGTGCTTAATGGTCCATGATTTAGAAACTCTAAGTATGACAATAATGTTATCTAACATAAATAAAGATTCAGTTCAGATAAACATGTAGTTGCAAATAATAGTGATTGTCAAAAATAGTTAAGCACGTATCTCCCCCAAAGATAGTACAAAATAATTGAAAATAGGGGCCATGAACTCACCGTGAGTTGGATGGTGTTTAGTGCCTTAATGAATCCGATGGATAAGCCGGGAAACCTCTAAGTGCAACCTACAATAGAACGTTGCGACTTAGGTTTGGAATAAAGTCTAAGAATACAAAGACGTACATGTATATGTCTTGCATATGGTTTATGAAACATGTTTTGTTTGTATATCTCGTACTACTGTTCGGGCCATCATAATTCAGAGGTCATGCAGTAAACGTTTGAGGAGCTAGGACACTTTAATTCGTAAATCCAGCAACTCGTCGATCCGTTTACCCAAATGAAATCCCTCACATGAAGCTCCTTACTAACATAGTATTTAATATGTGAAACATATATCTTGCTTACTTGATTATGTGACATATTAAGAGTTTATAAATACAATAAATAAACTAACAAAGTTTATAAGTATTTAAAGTATATAAATACTTACCTTAATATAGAATGCATGAGTATTATAGAAAAAGGGAATATAAGCGGAGCTTCGACGTAGAATTTGTAATCTTCGTAAACCCGAGGCTACTTGAAGATTATAGCGACGCCTTCTTGGAAACCCGAAGCTATTTGAAGATAATAACAAAGTCTTTTTGGAGACTTGAAGTTATTTGAAGATTATAACGACTCTTTCTTGAAAACTCGGAGAAAACAAGATCAAAACCTAGTTTCTTCACAAGAACTCATAAACTTTCTTACAAAATATAAGAGAAGTGCCTTTGGTTTGAGAACTTTAAGGTTATAAGAAGGTGTGGTGCAAGAAATAATGAAGGCTTAGGCTTGGTATTTATAGGAAAGATTTAGGAGTTAACTACATATCGGGTTAAAAACTAACCATGGTGAAATTTACACTTGTAATGATCTTAGGAATCAATGGATAGGATCAAGCCACATGCCATTGGTTCCTTCCTTGATAAGCTTCATTAAGTTTTCATGAGAAGCTTGATAAGTTTCTTGCATTATCTTGCTTTTACGGAGTGAGTTTTGGTCCCGGTAATTGCTAACGGTAAGTATTTAAATCACGAAACGCAAAACTAGGTATCGTAAAAATACGCAACTTATAGAAATGATTAAACTTGTCAATATACACATTATAATCTTATAAAAATGAGTGATAAGTTTAATGGGTCGCGAAAACGCTGATAACGCTGGAAACGTATGTTTAACACGTGTTAAACGTAAAACGTACGAAAGTTGAGTAAAACTGAGAAAAGTAAAATGTAACTTTTCTAATATGATTATAACCAACTTAATAGACTTAAAATGTCTAGGCTAGGCTTAGTCTAGTGTCGGTTGGTGTTGGGAATTAAATATTCTGAAGATTAAGTATCGGGAAATTCTCTAAGTGATTAAGTCTGGTGGTTAAGTCTGCTAGTGTTAATCCTGGTTAAGTCTGCTACCTGGTTAAGTCTGGTCGTTGAAGATTAAGTCTGTTATTGTTAATTCTGGTGAATACAGAATTAAGTCTGCTCTTCTATCATTAAGTTTGGTTGAGTAAAGTCAATTATACACGGTAGATAATATCTTACCCCATGTGCTCAGTCTTTATCTTATATTCACAGAACAAGTTGTAAACATAGATACATGTTGTATCTTAGTTACTGACATACATAAGATAAGCTAGCAAGTTGTTCGACAAGACTTAACAATATTGTAAAGATCTTTCTTGATATATAAAAGAAATATCTTAGACTAGATATGTGTGTGTTAAAATAAGTGTGCTTAATTAATATCTCTCAAGAACAAACACAAACAATATCACAAGATATAGAAACATAAGATTCAAGGTTGTAACCCTAGTGATAAGAAAAGATCACTCGTATTATTATCTTAATAATATTGAATCGTTTGGTGTTAACATTGCATGTTCATTGTTCGTTACTAAAGCATTACTTTCCATTTCCATAATACAAATAACCTTCTAAGTGTGATTAAGTAGATTCCGCATACTTAATCATATTAACTCAATATATCATATACACAAAGTCACAAAGGATTAACCACCTTAACAGTGTATCGATTTCCCATAATTGGTATCAGAGCCAGGCTGATATAGTTGACTTAGAAGAAGAAGCTTAAGAAATGGATGTTCAAGATACTGCTACAAATGTTGCTACAAAGTTGCCCATGATCAAACAGAATAAGTTTGAGTTGTGGAGGTTGAGAATTGAGCAATATTTTATGGTTCAAGATTATGCTCTTTGGGAGATCATTTTGTATAGTGATTCTTTCTCACTAGGTTATACAAATGTTATTGTTGAAGGCAAAACTGAAAGGAGAAGAAATACAGGACCAACTACCGGTGATGAAAGGATACAGAAGAGAAATGATCAAAAAACAAGAAATTTGTTGCTTATGACCATTCCTGGTGAACAAATGCTATCCTTTAGCAAGTATCCTAATGCAAAAACTCTTTTTGAAAAGATTTGTGCATGGTTTGGTGGTAATGAAACTACCAAGAAAACACAGAAGACATTGCTGAAACAACAATTTGAAAACTTCAGTTCAAATAGCAATGAATCACTTGATAAGCTGTTCTCTAGATTACATAAGCTTGTCAGTCAGTTAGCTGTGTTGAGTGTTGAGATAGCTAAGGAAGATCTCAACATGAAGTTTTTGAGAAGCCTACCTGATGAGTTCCATACTCATGTGGTTGTCTGGATGAACAAGCCAGACATTGAAACCATGAAACTCAATGATTTGTACAACAACTTCAAAATTGTTGAACAAAGTCTAAAGAAGTCTGGAATCTATAGTACTAGTTCTGGGAATGTGGCACTCTTGTCATCTCCTAGTACTAGTAAGTCAGAAGAGGTAGATGAAGATGAAGGTGTTTCTGTTGGGAATTATCATAAGACAAGAGAAGACTTAATGGAAGAACAGAATTAAGTCTGGTGGACTACGTAATTAAGTCTGTTAGTGTTATTAGTTAAGTCTTGTAATAGTTAAGTCTGGTTGTTCATTATTAAGTCTGGTAGAGTAAGTTAAGTCTGTTTGACTTTAGCTATTAAGTCTGGTCATGAAAGTTAGGAAAGTTTGTTAGATATAAGTTAGGAAAGGATACGTAATTATCTTTATAGAAGATACGTATATCCTTCAACAAGTTTTGTATCTAGGGTTTCCTTAGTGTATAAAAGGAACCTTAGTCATTAGTTTTTGATAACGACGAAGATTGTAATCACTTTGATTAAAAGAATCAATATACGAAGTTAGTCATTATTATTGTGTTCTTCATTGTTTGTTGTTAAGATTCCGCATTAACAATAAGCAAGGTGTTAGAGTTTCTTACTTAGATCGATTTGGTTTATACAAGTCATCTAACAAGTAACAAGGCTACTTGGGTCCATAATTCGTGTGGACCAACAAGTGGTATCAGAGCCTGTAAAGAGACTCTGAGTTTGAAGAAACACAACAATCAAACCCTAAATTCATTCACCTAAACCCTGCAAATATGTCTGGCGTTGAAAATTCCAATAAGAATGATGGTTTCTCAGTTCACAATAGTGATGATGAAAAATCAATCAATGATGAAGAAAAACCTGAAGCAAGCACATCTAGACAACAACAACCCATCTCTGCAACAACAACAATATCCAACATAAAACTTCCAATCCTAAAAAGAGAAGAATATGACATCTGGGCTATGGAGATGGAACATTATCTGGAGTATATTGACAACGAAGTTTGGAAGGTCATACAGAATGGAAATTCGAAGAAAAGGATTTCACAAGGAACAGATGGAGTAATTAGGATATTACCACCAGTATCTGCTGAAGAGATACGGGCTGTTGACAAGGAGAAGAAGGCCAAGACTATGCTGCTAATGGCAATTACCAAAGAGCATTTGAGAAGGTTTCATGGCATGAATGATGCCAAAGAAATTTGGGAGGCTATCAAGAAAAGATTTGGAGGGAATGCTAACTCCAAAAAGATGCAAAAGGCTGTTCTTAAACAGCAATTTGAAGCTTTCAGTGTATCCAGTTCAGAGGGATTGGAAAAAGGTTATGATAGGTTTCAACATCTTCTATCACAATTGGAGGTTCATGGTGCAGCTGTGTCAGAATAAGATGCAAACCAAAAGTTTCTTAGAGCACTACCAAAAGAATGGTCAAGTGTGACATTGACCATGAGGATGAATGGTGAAATTGACACCATGACCACTGATGACCTGTACAATAACCTCAAGGTATTTGAACAGGAAATCCAAGGAAAAGCATCTTCAAGTTCTACAAATGTTGCTTTTGTTTCTCAAAACAAGAGCAGCACTAACAAGGTTAAGTCTGGCAGCATTAATTCTGGTGGTTATGGAACTTCTTCTGGCAGCATGAGAAAAGAAAGAGATGCTCCAGCAGGCTTTGCTGATGAAGTAATTTACTTACTTCTTGCTAAGGAACCAGAAGATCATGACTTCATCAGTGAGGATCTGGAACAGATCAATGATGTTGAAGTTGAAGAAATGGATATCAAATGGCAAATTGCCATGATTGCTTTTAGGGTTAAGAAGTTTTACAAGCAGACTGGGAGGAACATTAAGCTTGATGGGAAGTCACCAGTGGGATACAATAGGAGGACTGTTGAGTGCTACAATTGTCACAAGCATGGTCACTTTGCCAGAGATTGCACGAAAAAAGTGACTACTGATTGGCAAAAGAAGAAGGGTTCTGACTCTTAAGATGATGATAAGATAGGGAAGAATCAGACGAGCTTGATGACATTGGAAGCTGGAGCTGTGAATTGGGATGAACACACACCTGAGGATGAAGAGCCAAACCATGCACTTATGGCTATTGGTTCCAGTAATGAGGTATCTTTGTGCTCAAAATTATGCATTGATTCATATAATCATCTTAAAGCTTTGTGTGATGAACAATTAACACAAATAGGTGATCAGGAAGCAAAAATTCTTGCTTATACTAAAGCTGTTAAAACTTTAGAAGCACAAATAGTTAACTATCAAAACAAACAAGCTTCCTTAAACGAAAAACTCACCTTTCAAGCTAATGAGATATATGAAAAAGATGAAAAACTTAAGAGATATAGAAAAGCAGGCTTAAAAGCTGTTAAGGAAAGAGATGAATTGCAAAAGAAAGTAGATAAATGGACTCATTCTGCTAAGTGTCAGGATAAGATAATAGCATCTAGTATGAGCTCTACAAGTAAGATTGGCTTAGGTTATGGGATACAGTCAGATAGTGAAGTTCTAAGCTATGAGGAAGAGATGTACAGATCTGTGTTCAAATGTAGAAAAGAGGATTCTATTGGTAAGCCTGTGTATAATAGGTTCATTAAAGCTGATAATTTTAAAGGGGTGCCACCTCCATTAAGTGGAGATTACACCCCTCTACCAAAGAAAGACTTAGATGACTCCTTGTTTGTATATGGTAAAAAGGGTCCTATCTATCCTGAGACAGGCAACTCAGATGATAAATCTAGTGAATACTCCACTTGTCAAACCAATGACAGTGAAGGATCTACTAGAGATATCTCTGAGCAGTCTGATTCAGAATCAGAGAGTGCACCTAAAGATGTTTCTGAGTCAAGAACAGTCAAAAAGAGTGAACCAGTTGTGACTACACCCAAACCTCATACAGATAAACCTAGTTGTAATACTCACATAAAATCTCCTAGGAAGTCTGTTAGAAATCAAGAGTCACCAAAGCCTGATAGAATGAGAAAAGAGTACAAGAGAAACCACAATTTTGGTCCTAAAAGATGCTTTGTGTGTGGTAGTTTAAGTCATTTGATTAGGGACTGTAATTTTCATGAGGTTAGGATGAAAAGAGAGGCGGAACTTAGAAAAGATAAGAGTGTTAATGGTTTGGAATAATGCTAACAGGATTAATCATGCTAATAAGTTTGTGACTAGACCAGCTCAAATTAATTCTGGTATGCCTAATGTTAATTCTGGTTGGTCATCTGTTAGTACTGGTAGACCAAATTTTAATTCTGGTAGGCCAAATTTTAATTCTGGTAGACCAAATTTTAATTCTGGTAGACCAAATGTTAGTTCTGTTGGTCAAAATGTTAATTATGTGAGGCCAAGTGTTAATTCTAGGTGGTTTAATCATTTTGGACCCAGACAACCAATAAATAGACCATAGGTGAATTCATATAATTAAAGAAGTAATTTTTTACAAACCTCATTCACCTGTGAGGAGTCCTTTTGCTAATAGTACAGCACAAGCTTCAAGCTCAAGTGCTGTAAGGGAAAATGGGGATTCTGCTGTTAAGACCCCAGCATGTTGGTCTTGGAATCCTTTTAAGAACACACTTACCTATGAATCCAAGAACAACAGTGGATCAAGCTCATACAAGACCTATAAATTTGTTGATCCACAGGGCAGACCCAAGTCTTCAGAGGCTTGGGTCCTAAAGAGAAACTAATTTCTCTACTTTTGTGCAAGAACATCCACTGAAGAACATGGAAGATAAAGGAATATTTGATAGTGGGTGCTCTGGGCACATGACTGGTAACAAGAATCATCCGAAGGATTTTCAAGAATTCCAAGGTAGTTCTGTTACCTTTGGAGGAAGTAAAGGTCAGATAACTGGTAAAGGTAGAATTGTTGTAGGCAATTTAGAATTTGACAATGTATCTTTTGTAAAAGAACTAGGGCAGTTTAACCTTTTCTCCATATCATAAATTTGTGATAAGCAGCATAAGGTGCTTTTTAGTGAAACTGAATGTTTTGTATTGACTTCGGACTTTAAGATGTCTGATGAAAGTCAGATACTTCTTAAAGTTCCTAGACAACACAACATGTACAGTTTTGATATGAAAGCACTTGAAGTTGCAAAAGGTTCTGCTTGTTTGCTTGCAAAATCTACTTTGGATGAATCTAAATTGTGGCATAAAAGGTTAGGTCATGTAAATTTCAAGAATATTAACAAACTTGTGAAGGGTAATTTAGTTAGAGGCTTACCTTCCAAGGTTTTTAGGAATGACCATGCCTGTGTAGCTTGTAATAAGGGCAAACAGCATAGAGCTTCTTGTAAGGCTAAGTTAGATAGGATTGTTACTAAGCCGTTGCATACCTTACACATGGATTTGTTTGGCCCTACATCTGTTAGAAGTATCAACCATGCTAGTTATTGCCTTGTCATTACTGATGACTACACCAGATATTGCTAGGTATTCTTTATGTCTACTAAAGATGAAACCTTTGATTTAATTCAAATGTTCATTACGCAAATAGAAAACCTAATAAATCACAAGGTTAAGATCATTAGGACTGACAATGGTACAGAATTTAAGAATAGGAGCATGATTGAGTTTTGTGGTGAAAAAAGAATTAAGCAACAATATAGCAATGCTAGAACTCCAAAGCAAAATGGAGTTGCTGAGAGAATGAACAGGACCCTGATTGAGGCAGCTAGAACTATGCTAGCAGACTCATTCTTACCCACAACCTTTTGGGCTGAAGCAGTTGCAACTGCTTGCTATATATTCAATTGGGTTAGAGTGACCAAGCCTCAGAATAAAACACCTTATGAGCTTATTTTTGGCCATAAACCAGTTGTTAGCTATATAAGGCCTTTTCGGTGCCATGTGACCATTCTTGATACCTTAAGTGTGCTTGGAAAATTTGAAGGAAAATCTGATGAGGGGTTTCTAGTTGGGTATTCACTAAATAGTAAGGCCTTTAGGGTTTATAATTTAGTGACTAAGAAAGTAGAGGAAAATCTTCATGTTAATTTTCTTGAGGAAAAACCCAATGTGAAGGGACTAGGTCAAAGATGGATGTTTGATCTTGATTATTTAACTGATTCTATGAACTATATTCCTGTCTCCAAGGAGAATCAAGCTAACCCTGATGCAGGTTCCATAGACGTGCCTAACAATGCAGGTACTCAAGATACAAGCACTGCTGATCAAAGCAAAGAAATTGAGGAGCTTATTGTGATTCCTACCACAGAAGTCAACCATGTTGCTGCAAATGAAGGATCAAAGAAATCTTCTACAAATAGGAAGGAGACTGTGAACAAGCCTCAATAAAAAGAGAGTTCTCCTACAAACGTTTCAGAAGAAATCTTATCCTTCAGAGAAGAAATGAATGCTTTGGCTGACAAACATCTTGGGAAGAAGGCTACCAGCACTAATCTGGTTAATCCTGGTAGTATTGTCATTAATTCTGGTGGAGAGAAGCCTACCAGCATTAACTCAGTTAAGTCTGGTAGAGATGCTGTTAATTCTGCTCAACCTGAGTCTACTCCAAATGCTAATTTTGATGATTCTGAGATGCCTGAACTTGAGGTCTTTGATAAGCCATATGAAGGCATTTTTGATGGGGCTTCTTATGATGAAGAAGGGGTAGTTACTGACTTCAACAACTTACCCACTGAAGTAGATGTAAGTCGAGCTCCAACACTCAGAATTCACAAAGTTCATCCCAAAAGTCAGATAATTGGTGATCCTCAATCAGCTATTCAAACCAGAAGTAAAGTGCAAAAGATTCCTACATCTCATGCACTTATCAGTCTTATTAAGAAGCAGCAAAGGTTCAACCACAAGGACCAACAACATTGCTTGTTTGCTTGTTTGCTTTCTCAAAAGGAACCCACCAAAGTCTCTGAAGCACTTGAAGATGAGAGTTGGGTGGAAGCAATGCAAGAGGAGTTATTGCAATTCAAATTGCAGAAAGTTTGGGTTCTTGTAGATCTACCAAGTGGAGCTAAGGTGATTGGCACAAAGTGGGTCTTCAGGAATAAAAGGGATGAAAGAGGAGTAGTTGTAAGGAATAAGGCACGATTAGTAGCACAAGCGTATAGACAAGAGGAGGGGATAGATTACGATGAGGTTTTTTCTCCGGTAGCCAGGATTGAGGCTATTAGATTATTTTTAGCCTATGCATCATATATGGGGTTCATAGTCTATCAGATGGATGTGAAGAGTGCCTTTCTGTACGGCACTATAGAAGAAGAGGTATATTTTCATCAACCTCCTGGCTTTGTTGATCCAGCAGAACCCATGAAAGTGTACAAAGTCATCAAAGCTTTATATGGTCTCCATCAAGCTCCCAGAGCTTGGTATGCAACTCTCTCCAACTTCCTTGAAGAGCATGGGTACAAAAGAGGTGTGATTGACAAGACCTTGTTCATCAAGAGAAACAAGAAGGATATCATCTTAGTCCAGGTTTATGTGGATGATATCATATTTGGTTCTACTAAAAGGTCTTGGTGTGAGAAATTTGAAGCATTAATGAAGGGGAGGTTTCAGATGAATTCTATGGGTGAACTCACATTTTTCTTAGGACTGCAAATGAAACAACAAGCAGATGGACTCTTTATCTCTCAAGACAAGTATGTAGCAGAGATCTTGGAGAAGTTTGCCTTTTCAAATGTGAAGACTGCAGTCACTCCCATGGAGAACAAGGTGCCTTTAACAAAGGATGAAGATGCTGCTGATGTAGATGTGCATCTTTACAGATCTATGATAGGTTCTCTAATGTATCTTACTGCTTCTAGACCTGACATTATGTATGAAGTCTGTGTTTGTTCACGTTTTCAGGTTAACCCCAAGACTTCACATCTTCATGCTGTGAAGAGGATCTTTAGATACCTAAAGGGCAAACCCAATTTGGGCCTTTGGTATCCTAGAGAGTCATCTTTTGACCTGGAAGCCTATTCAGATAGTGATTATGCATGTGCAAGCCTTGATAGGAAATCCACAACTGGAGATTGTCAATTCCTTGGAAGAAGATTAATCTCTTGGCAATGCAAGAAGCAGACTATTGTAGCTACATCAACAACTGAAGCTGAATATGTAGCAGCTTCCAATTGCTGTGGACAAGTCTTGTGGATTCAGAACCAAATGCTGGATTATGGTTTGAACTTTATGAACACTATAATTCACATAGATAATGAGAGCACTATCTGTATAGTTAAGAACCCTGTGTACCACTCTAAAACTAAACATATAGAAATCCGACATCATTTCATTAGGGATTGCTATGAAAAGAAATTAATTAGAGTGGATAAAATACACACAGACTTCAATGTTGCAGACCTCTTAACTAAAGCTTTTGATGGCCCTAGGTTTAATTACTTAGTGGTTAGCATTGGTATGATAAACCCATAGCTGGACTTAAGGGGAGGTCAAAATGTAAAGTTTGTATAATAACCAGTACTTAGGATTTTCTTTAATTCTGGTAGTATAAGAAGTTAATTCTTGTAGTTATTTTTAATTCTGGTAATATTAGAAGTTAATCCTTGTAGTAGTTTTAATTCTAGTTAAAACAAAATGTTTTTAGTAGTTTTGTTTGTATGCTTTTCTTGTTTTTCTCTTGGTGTTGGGACTAACTTTTGCAGAACAATATGGATTGGGGATATGAAGTCTTGTTTTTGCTTGCTCAGTGTGTAAGTCGGATTCTTTAGTTAAGTCTGGTGAGTCAGTGTTTAAGTCGAAGAGGAGTAGTTTTGGAGCAGATGTTATCGTACAGAAGCAGATCTGGTTGATAGCAGCAGATCAGCAAGAAGTTGTGACTTGGAGATATTTTCATAGATGTAGAGTACATTGCTTATCTCTATAGATAGTTCATATTTACATGCTTGCAGAGGTAGAATATCCTTTATCACCAAGGGTCTGCAAGGCAATGTTGAAAAAGAAGTTACATGCAGATGAGAAGGATGAAGTATATGAGCAGTTACTTGATTTGATTAAGGAAAAATCTTTAAAAGAATCATATTGGGGTGTTTAAAGAGTGTTTGAAAGAATTTTCAAGTTATAAGTGAGACTATAGGAACTTCTCACTTGGTGAAGGTGCATAGCACTAACACAACAAATGGTTATCAGTCCACCATGTTTAACCAACATAAGGATTGGCTAATCCAGTACAAACGGATCTGGTAAAGATATTTCAAATCCGTTAATGGTTGGTAATTTACCAAAAATTGTATGGTGTTCAACTCACCATATCTGAGATAGTGAAGAGTTGGCTAGCCCACAAGGTATGGCTTGTGGTAAAGGCTGTGGAAAACCATACATGGTAATCAATTCACCAAGATGAGGTGCATTTCATTAAAAGAATTGGCTAGTCCAAAAGCAAACGGCTTTTGGTAAAGACAAACCAAATCCGTTGATAGTTGATGGTTTACTAAAAATCATATGGTTATTAATGTACCATGGTCTTACACACCAAAACATTGGCTACTCCAGTAGTGATGGCTATTGGTAAAGAGACATAAAATCCATTAATTTTCAATGATTCACCTCTCACAGGAGTTTACACACCTGGAAGTGATGAGAATAGTATGAAACTTAAAAGTATTGATGTACAAGTAGTCATGGTTGCTGTGAAGATCAGATGGATTGCATATCAGATGGTGAAAAGATTATTCAAGTCAAGTTGCTGCATAAAGATCAGATTTGAAGTTTTGAAGTGTTAGAGATAATTCCAAGAGTTCAAGATTAAATCCTCAGAAACTTATTCAGAAGAAACTTGAAGTTCATGAAGCATGAAGATCAAGTTAGGGGAGGATTGTTGGGAATTATCATAAGACAAGAGAAGACTTAATGGAAGAACAGAATTAAGTCTGGTGGACTACGTAATTAAGTCTGTTAGTGTTATTAGTTAAGTCTTGTAATAGTTAAGTCTGGTTGTTCATTATTAAGTCTGGTAGAGAAGTTAAGTCTGTTTGACTTTAGCTGTTAAGTCTGGTAATGAAAGTTAGGAAAGTTTGTTAGATATAAGTTAGGAAAGGATACGTAATTATCTTTATAGAAGATACGTATATCCTTCAACAAGTTTTGTATCTAGGGTTTCCTTAGTGTATAAAAGGAACCTTAGTCATTAGTTTTTGATAACGACGAAGATTGTAATCACTTTGATTAAAAGAATCAATATACGAAGTTAGTCATTATTATTGTGTTCTTCATTGTTTGTTGTTAAGATTCCGCATTAACAATAAGCAAGGTGTTAGAGTTTCTTACTTAGATCGATTTGGTTTATACAAGTCGTCTAACAAGTAACAAGGCTACTTGGATCCATAATTCGTGTGGACCAACAGTTTCTAAGACTATCTATGGTGGTCCTTCTACTAGTTCACAAAAGAATGCAACTGGACTTGGAGATCCAGCATTCTATGTATTAATGTCTAGTCAAACTAGTGGTTCTCCTCTAGCTCATGAAGATCTTGATCGGTTGGATGATAATGATTTGGAAGAGATGGACTTCAAATGGCAGGTTGCTTTACTTAGCATGAGGGCTAAGAAGTTCTGGCAGAGAACTGGTAAGCAGATTACCATTGATGGTAATGAAACTGCTGGGTTTGATAAGAAGAAAGTAGAGTGTTTCAACTGTCACAGGTTAGGACACTTTGCTAAAGAATGTAGAAACCTAAGGAAGCAGGATAATAGAAGCACATGGTATAGGCAAGAGAAGAAGAAGGAAGTCACAGTGGAAGAGCCAAGGGCTATGCTAGCCATAGATGGGGTTAACTATGATTGGAGCTTCATGGCTGATGAAGAGGAAGCACCAACAAATGCTGCACTGGTGGCCACTGAGACTGCTCTAATGGCCTTTTCTGATTCAGAGGTAAATTCCATAATTAAATGTACTGAATCATGCTCTGCTCTTAAAGCTTATGAAGATCTTAAAAAGATATTTGATGATCAACTAGAACAGTTATATGATGCATTAGCTAATTTAAGCAATCATAAAAGAGGAATAGCTGTTCTTGAAAAATAACTTTTACATTTTCAAGGAAATGAATCTAAGTTTACTGATGACATGAATGCTCTAAAAAGAGGCATAGTGTTCAGAGATGAAATAATTTCTAGGTAAACTGAATCATTAGCTAAAGCTAAAAATAAAACTAAAAATGTTAAGATAACAGTAGATGCTTTAGCTTGTGCCTCAGAGGGAATTAATAAGATTTGGGAAGCTCAAGTAATCAATAAAGCTAAGTCTGGTTTAGGATACAAATCTGTTCCTCCACCATACAAAGGTGTTCCTTCACCTCCAGGTATTGACCTAGCACACACAGGATTTGTTGAGTTTCAAGAACCAATAATGGAATATGGTTCTAAGTCTACTGAGAGTCCTAAGGTAGAGAAAGTAAGTGAGAGTTTATGTAAAACTTCACTTTCTAAGGACAAGGTGTCCTTTGTTAGGAAATTAGATGCTATAGTTGTTGAGGATTGTACAACTGATAGTGATGAAGATGAACAGGTTATGTCTAAACCTGAAAAAGCTAAGAAAGCAGGAACAAAGGTTCCTAAAGTGGTCAAAAGGGATACTGTTAGGCCTAAATCAAATATTAAACATGTTAGGCAACCAGTTAAATATTGTGAACAATATAGATCCACTAGCAAGCCCAGAGGTAACCAAAGAAATTGGAATAACCTCAAGTCTAACCAATTAGGTGATGACTTTGCCTTTTACAATAAAGCTTGTTATACATGTGGTAGTTTTGACCATCTTGCTGCTTTCTGTAACAAATGGGTATCTGGGATGAAAACAATAGGGTGAATTTCAAAAGGAAAACTCCTCAAACTCAATTTCACTCTAGTTCTAATGTTAAAAGAACTAAACCCAAAACAGTTTTAGTTAAGTTTGGCTTCAAACAAGTTAATTCTGCTAGACCATATATAACTGTTTACCCAAAATCAACAGTTAAGGGTGCAAACACATTTTACAAACATGCACCAAAGATTGTTCAAAGGCCCATTCATTCAAAGGTAGTAGTCCAAAAACAAGTATGGAAAATTAAGGGTTCAACTACAAAACAAGCAGTTAATTCTGCTAGGCAAGCAGTTAATTCTGCTAGGCAAGTAGTTAATTCTGCTGCTAAGGGAAACAGGGCAAATGTTGTTAAGGCCTCAGCATGTTGGGTTTGGAATTTATCTAAATCCAATTTTGCATCAACTATTCTCAAAAGATTAAATTACATTGATGCAAGAGGCAGATCCAAGTCAGTAATGGCTTGGGTCCCCAAAAGAAACTAATACTCCTTATTACTGTGCAAGAACATTCAATTGATAAACAAGAGGATCAAGGATACTCAGATAGTGGATGTTCAAGGCACATGACAGGAAACAAGTCCTATCTTTCTGATTTTTAAACATTAGATGGTGGCTATGTTACCTTTGGAGGAGGTGTTGGTGGCAAAATTTCCGGTAAAGGTACCATTAAAACTGGAAATTTAGATTTTGAAGATGTGTACTATGTACAAGAGCTAAATTATAATCTTTTTAGTGTCTCACAAATTTGTGACAAAAAGAACAAAGTTCTTTTCTGTGACACTGAATGTCTTGTGCTTTCTCCAGATTTTAAGATGCCTGATGAAAGTCAAGTACTTCTTAAAATTCCTAGAAAGGGCAATATGTACAGTGTTGACATGAAGAACATTGTTCCCAAAAAGGATTTAACTTGTCTTGTTGCAAAGGCCACATTGGATGAATCAATGAAATAGCATAGAAGGCTTGGTCATATTAATTTCAAAACCATAAATAAAATTGTTAAGAATGGTTTGGTAAGAGGTTTACCTCACAAAAGATTTGAAAATGATCAAACATGCTTTTCATGTCTTAAAGGAAAACAACACAAAGCCACTTGTAAGCCCAAGATTTTTAACTCTATCAATCAATCATTGTTTATGCTTCATATGGACTTATTTAGACCTGTTTCAGTAAGTAGTATAATGCATAAGAGATATTGTCTTGTTATAACTAATGACTATAGCAGATTTACATGGGTTTTCTTTCTAGGTTCTAAGGATGAAACTTCTAAAATTCTTAAGACATTCATTACACAGATAGAAAACCAAGTAGACAAGAAAGTGAAAGTCATTAGATGTGATAATGGGACAGAATTCAAAAATAGAGTTATGGATGATTTCTGCAAAGAAAAAGGTATTAGGAGAGAATTTAGTGTTGCTAGAACTCCACAACAGAATGGTGTTGTTGAGAGAAAGAATAGAACACTAATAGAAGCTGCTAGAACTATGTTAGCTGACTCTAAGCTACCTATAACTTTTTGGGCTGAAGCAGTCAACACTGCTTGCTATGTTCAAAATAGAGTTTTAGTTGTACAGCCTCACAATAAGACATCATATGAACTTTTTAGAGGTAGAACTCCTGCAATAGGATTTCTTAGACCTTTTGGATGTCATGTGACAATTCTCAATACCTTAGACCATTTAGGAAAATTCGATGGTAAAGCAGATGAAGGATTCTTTGTTGGATATTCTCTTAATAGCAAAGCATTTAGAGTATACAACACAAGAACTAGGATTATAGAGGAAAACCTACATGTGGAGTTTTTGGAGAATAAATCCAATGTAGAAGGTCAAGGACCAACATGGCTATTTGATCTTGAGACACTAACCAAATTAATGAATTATGTGCCTGTTGTTGTAAAAACTAATGATTTTTCAGGTTCACAAGCAACAGATGAGGCAAGGTTAGAAAAGGAGACAAATCAAGATTATGTGTGGATGCCAATTTAGTCAAGTACAAGTGTGGAATCAACTTCAACAATGGGTGAATCTTCTTCTGGTAAAGCTAAAGAAGATGTTGAAGATGAAAGCAAACAAGATGGAGCAAAGGAACAAGAAAATAGTTCTGCTATCAATAATGCTGCTGAAACAGACTTAACTGAAGAAACAGACTTAACTGAAGAAGCAGAATTAACAAAGGAAGCAGAATTAACAGAAGATGAGGTGGATTTGAGCAATCTCCCACCAAACTATCATGTTCCATTTACACCACACACCAGAATTCACAAAGTCCACTCCTTAGAAAATGTGATAGGAGATGTACAATCAGGGGTGAAGACAAGGCAACAACTGATGTCTTCAGACCAACAAGGGCTTCTTGATGCCCTTTATGCTTCAAAACAACATGAGTTTTCAAACTCTTGCTTGTTTGTATGTTTCCTCTCACAAGCTGAACCAAAGAACATTCTGAAAGCCTTAGATGATTCAAGCTGGGTAGAAGCTATGCAAGAAGAGCTTCTTCAGTTCAAGATTCAGAAAGTTTGGGTGCTAGTTGATTTACCTAAGGATGCAAAGGTAATTGGCACTAGATGGGTTTTCAAGAATAAAAGGGATGAAAGGGGAATAGTGATTAGGAATAAGGCTAGATTAGTAGCCCAAGGGTACACACAACAAAAAGGTATAGACTATGATGAGGTTTTTGCTCCAGTAGCATGACTTGAGGCAATTAGGCTTTTCTTAGCTTATGCTTCATTTTTAGGCTTCACAGTTTATCAAATGGATGTCAAGAGTGCATTTCTATATGGCACAATTGAAGAAGAGGTGTATGTCTCACAACCTCCAGGGTTCATTGATCCTGACCATCAAGACAAAGTGAACAGAGTTGTAAAAGCTCTATATGGCCTGCATCAGGCACCAAGAGCTTGGTATGAAACACTGGCTTCCTATTTAAAAGAGAATGGATATCAAAGAGGAAAGATTGATCAGATACTTTTCATCAAACAGCACAAGAAGGATCTTCTGTTAGTGCAGGTGTATGTAGATGACATTATCTTTGGATCTACAAGGAAGGAGATGTGTTTGGAGTTTGAGAAGCTTATGCATGATAAGTTTCATATGAGTTCCATGGAGGAACTTACATTCTTTTTGGGTTTGCAAGTTAAACAGTCATATGAAGGCATATTTATTAGTCAAGATAAATATGTTGCTGAGATACTTAGGAAGTTCAACTTTGCTGATTCAAAAATGGTAATCACACCAATGGATTCTGAGAAGCAACTTCCAAAATATTTAGATGGAGAAAATGTGGATGTACACACATACAGATCTATGATAGGATCTTTGATGTATCTCACATCATCAAGACTTGACATCATGTTCTCTGTTTGTGCTTGTGCAAGATTTCAAGTAACTCCAAAGGTTTCTCATTTAACAACAGTCAAGAGGATTTTTAGATATCTCAAGGGTCAACCTAGGTTGGGTCTATGGTATTCAAGGGAATCACCTTTTGACTTGGTAGCATTTTAGGATAGTGATTATGCTGGTGCTAGCTTGGACAGAAAGTCAACAACTGGAGGATGTCAATTCCTTGGGTGTAGACTTATCTCATGGCAGTGTAAGAAGCAAACAATTGTGGCTACTTCAACAACTGAAGCTGAATATGTAGCTGCTGCAAGTTGCTATGCTCAAGTCCTATGGCTTCAAAACCAACTTCTTGACTATGGGTACAATTTTATGAACACTGTCATTCATATTGATAATAGTAGTACAATTTGCATTATTAAAAATCCAGTACAACATTCTAAAACAAAACACATTGAAATTAGACATCACTTTATAAGAGACTGCAATGAGAAAAGATTAATTCAAGTTCTTAAAATTGCTTCAGAATACAACTTTGCAGATCTGCTAACAAAAGCTTTTGATGTTGGAAGATTTCAGTACTTGGTAGCAAGTATTGGAATGCTTAATCTTTGAATTTTTCAATCTAATGTGTTTTTGTATATAAATTTTTGTTTGTACTGCTAGCTTTGTCAGTTAATACTGCTATTACAAAAGTTTGTGCTGTTTGTAAAAATTTAAATTGTGTTGTTCATACAGTTAGTTCTATGCTTATTCTAATGCAAGACAAGTACTTTGTACATTGTTCTCTTGGTTTTAGACTAACTATTTCAGGTATGATCATTTGAGCACAAAGGAAATTTCAAGTGAAATGGAAGCAGCAGAGTGTGTTCTAGTTGCTGCCATAACAGGTTTATGATGGACTGAGTTTGGGAATTCTTAACAAAGGTTCACACCTAAGTTAATTAATTCTGTAAAACATCTTTCTTGAAACCTGGTTATCATATTTCACATTGAATTGATGACTTAGTTGATCAGAAAGTAACTGATTCAACTCAGTTTCTATCATTTTATACTTTTAAGTATAATGAGCAAGTCTAAGGACATCTGATAGAAAGAACAGCTAGTAAAAGTGAATCTAACACTTGTGTTAGAGGCAACAATTGCTATGAGCTGGAAACCCTGTCAAGAAAGCCTTTTGAATAGGTTTATCTTTACACAGGCAGTTATTTATAACTGAAAACATTGGTTCTCACACAACCAGAGGTTGCTTTAAACCGAAATTTTGATTAAGTGTCTGTTATACACTTAATCCCTTCAAAATGGTTGAAAGCAGTATGATTTTTCATAATAAAATCATATGCATACTGCTAAAAGTCAAAAAATTTCTTAAAAGGATTTTTGGAATAAAAATGACTCAGAAAACCATCAAATGATGGATTATGAGTTATTGCCCCATGAATCACCTCTCATAGGAGTTAACACACCTAGAAGTGATGAGGGCAGCAAATTAAACTCTTAAGGAATTGATGGCTACATGTACAACATTGTCTGATAACAAGTTCTAATTGATAGCTCAGATGATGGGGAGAGAAATATTTTGGTACATTTTGAGAGATCTTCCAAACAGGGGAGGAAATGTTATTTGCATCTCAGGGGAGGAAATAAAGCCCAAGGAAGATTAACCAGTGAAAGGGAGGAAAAGACAAGAGCATACAAGATGATGACATGGAAGTTGAAAATGACAATAATAGAGCTGATTCTGGAGTATTATATATATTCAGAAGGGATGAAGCATTCAAAAGAAGAAAGTTCTATCTAGGTCAAAAGAAGAGAGCTTTCAGTTTCAATTTCAGTTCACTACATTTGTTCATCACTTGCAAAGGCATGCTGATAGATGATTTCACTTGTTGAAACAAGCATCCAAGATACACAGCACCATTGCCTCTTATAATTCCTCCATCCAAGGAAATTGCACCATCTTTTAGGTTAATGTTTGAAGCCTGAAGATGTGTATTGATATTGTTGAAGTCAAAGATCAGAAAGCAGATGAGTTACTAAGTTAGATATTAACCTTTCAGAATAGAAGAAAGTTCAGTCCAAGGGTCAGACTATGAAGTGTTTGAAAGATCTTCACAATTCCTCATTTAATTCAGAAAACATGTTGAAATGGATTCACATGTTTAGGGGAGGATTGTTGGGAATTAAATATTCTGAAGATTAAGTATCGGGAAATTCTCTAAGTGATTAAGTCTGGTGGTTAAGTCTGCTAGTGTTAATCTTGGTTAAGTCTGCTACCTGGTTAAGTCTGGTCGTTGAAGATTAAGTCTGCTAGTGTTAATTCTGGTGAATACAGAATTAAGTCTGCTCTTCTATCGTTAAGTCTGGTTGACTAAAGTCAATTATACACGGTAGATAATATCTTACCCCATGTGCTCAATCTTTATCTTATATTCATAGAACAAGTTGTAAACATAGATACATGTTGTATCTTAGTTACTGACACACATAAGATAAGCTAGCAAGTTGTTCGACAAGACTTAACATTATTGTAAAGATCTTTCTTGATATATAAAAGAAAGATCTTAGACTAGATATGTGTGTGTTAAAATAAGTGTGCTTAATTAATATCTCTCAAGAACAAACACAAACAATATCACAAGATATAGAAACATAAGATTCAAGGTTGTAACCCTAGTGATAAGAAAAGATCACTCATATTATTATCTTAATAATATTGAATCGTTTGGTGTTAACATTGCATGTTCATTGTTAGTTACTAAAGCATTACTTTCCATTTCCATAATACAAATAACCTTCTAAGTGTGATAAAGTAGATTCCGCATACTTAATCATATTAACTCAATATATCATATACACAAAGTCATAAAGGTTTAACCACCTTAACAGTGTATCGATTCCCCACAGTTGGTGTTAAATGTCCTTTAGACGTAAAACCGTAAGTGTTAAAAATCAAGGAATGACTTATATAATCAAGGAATGATTTTTGGTCAAAGGAGGAGGAAAAATATGTTGACTTTTCCAATAATATAAAAGCTTCTAAACGTCTTAGAAAATATGGTGTAGGTATAGGCTAAGGTAGCGGATAAGTAAAAGTTCTAAAAACGCAATTTCTGTTTTGTAAGACACAGGGTCTATTTGGTAACATTCTAACTTAAAAATCAAAAATTCCCTAATTGATTGTGAGTGTACTAAACATTAATCTGATGCGAGGAAAATTGGCGCAGTTGGTTTTCGTTATGTGCAGGATGTTTAAACGACGTTTAACCCAAACGTATAATTTCTTAATAACTTTTGCGAAAATGACCCGACAAGCGTCAAACTTTTATTTTGTCATGGAAATAATTTATCTTACGAGGATATGAAATAAAAATTTCAGAAATGAATAGTGAAAGTGAATAGTGAAAGTGAATAGTAAAAATGAATAGTAAAATTTCGGGAATAGGAATTAACCTGAAAATGCGAATTGTTACACTGTCGCACTAACCTTAGGGCACAGCCATTGTGGCTCGTCCTTGAATAGCGTCTACGCGTATAGGTGTTTCCTGCCGAGTCACTATGGGGTCTGCATCAGTTGGTCTTGAGCTTTCGGAATGAGACTCAGACGTGCCTGTGGCAACAGTAAGCCAACAGATTTAATAAGTATTCATTTCACATGGGCCATACATTTTTGAAGGTAAGCTACACTAACATTGACGGATAATTGGTTTTTAAAGTTTCACATTACAAATTGGAGATGTACATTATATTAAAAAGCAAACTCATAAAGTGGCTGCAATTACTTGTCTGATTAACAATGTTGGTAAATAAATGAAGGAATCTTAGAACACATATACTGGACTCATAAAAGCGGATAAGCAAGTCACTTACCCTGTCGTGCGAGTGGTGGACCACTTGATGTCCCCACATCTGTGCCCAAGTGGGGTATCTACTCTGTATAAGCATGCACACAACAAAATGGTAAACGCGGAGTAGCAAATATTTTATAAAGAAAAGTCACCTTCCTGAGGAGAACAGCAATATCAAGTTGGGACTCTTCAATCGACTGGCTACCGCACTCTAAACATCTCACATTATGACTAATGTTCCTCGCCCGCGCAACGCTTCTTCACGGGATCTTCTTCATTCTCCATCTTGCAAACAAAACTTAAAAAATTACACCCTAAATAAATAAATTATAAATACATTTTTCATTTAAGCATTTCATCAAACACTTGGTGTGCTACCAATCTCCTTAAAAAATGGTCTTTCATTGGGTGTTTGTGATTACATATTGAAAGTGCTTATTTCTTAAATAAGCTGTTTAGCATAAACAACTCCTAAAATTAAAAGTTCATAACAGTTGAATTTGTGAAATAATCAAAACTTGCAATTAACCTACCTAATCAAAGAAAAGTTTAAAAAAAATTAAAACTTACATCTACCTGCTAATTGTTTCTGGTACATGTACAACAAACACACATCTTGAATCTTGAATCTTTTATCAATAAAATCTGTTACACAAAAACCTTGAATCTTCCTCATACGGTACGGATGACACCAATCGAGTAAGATACCAAAAAATTTACCCTGTCCCATGATCCAACCACAAATCATATCAATAATCAAACAAAAAAAGAGTTGTAAAAATCCAAGATTAAAAAAAAAAAAAAAAAAAAAAAAAAAAAAAAAAAAACCATCCGAAGTCATCATCTCGTCTTCTTCTTCGTCAATCAACTCTTCTTGATCTTGAGTGAACTATACATATTCTGTACGCATTTGTGTGTGTTGAGATGGTCCCAGAATCTGATAGATATGAGGGTGTTGTTCTAGGTTCTTCTTTCAACTTCATCATATAATAACAATCGTATGGGCCAAGTCCGGGGCAAAACAGGCTCACAAAAATGGGCTAGAGCAGTCCAATAATTTTGGCGGTAAAAGTGGAGTCAAAAACGACGTCGTATTCTATGACTTTTAATATATAGTATAACTAGGCCTTATATTGCAAGCAAACACCTAAAGCCCAAATTACTATATATGACTTTTTGTAACACTTGTTATACACTTCAGCTCATATGGTATTTTATCATTTGAATTCAACATAACTCCAGCAGCCCAATACTCGACCCATAAAGATTCCTTATTTCTAGGGGTGCAAACGAGCCGAGCTACTCGTGAGCTACTTAGGGGTGCAAACGAGCCGAGCTACTCGCGAGCTACTCGAGCTCGACTCGATAAAAAGCTCGAAACGAGCCAAGCCTTGTCGAGCTCGAGCCGAGCTCGAGCTTCGCTTGTGAAGATCGAGTAGGCTCGTCGAGCCTTATCGAGCTCAACCCAAATCCACGTCAAGCCCAAATGGAGATTACCGGATCCAATATAAGCCCGTCCAACACCACATCAACATACGGTATAAGAAAAAAAACTTTTACCCTAACATTTCATTTCATTTTGTATCTGCCCCCATCACACCTTATGTCTCCCACCAAACTCAGTCATCATCACAAAACTCATATAATCTCATCTTCATCTCAGATTCATCATCAACACACATAACTGATCTCTATTTCATCCTTCAATAACTATAACCGATATCATATACACAAATCCTTTAGATCTCTTGGTTACCAATAACCCACGAAGACTGAAGTATGCAGAGCTTCAAGATCCTTTGAAAAGGGTCGCTAGTTGGTATTAATTGGTTTTGTGTTTTTGTTTTTTGAACGAACTAGAGCAACGGGTATCAACACTTTTGTTATATACCGTTTCTTTATAATCGGATATTTAAGTGAAGTGAAAGCTTCAAAAAAATCAGTGATGATATATGTTCCATTAAAAAAATCTTTAAAAGATTAAAAAAAAACGGAACAAGGTCTGAGATTTAATGAATATGTTTTTGTATTTATTATGTGTGATGTGAGTTGATGGAGTGGTTTGTGAGGGTCCTTTGGGTTGAGTCTAGGTTAGGATTAGATTAGATTTTGGTTATGATTGGTGTTGAATGAGGCTATGGCTTGTCGTACTTCCATTTCTTTTCTTTTTGCTTTACAAATGGACTGATGATGGAATAGCCTGAGGTCTTTAGTTGTTGGTATAAAGGTTTGTAGTCAATAGTCTTCTTCTTCTACATCTTGATGGTAACTTTTTGAAAGTTTTATTTTTTTCAAAAGTTTTACTCGAGCCTTATCGAGCCGAGCTCGAGCTTTGTGAAACCTTATCGAGCCGAGCTCGAGCTCGAGCTTGTTAAAAAACTGACGAGCCGAGCTCGAGTATAGTAAAGCTCGGGCTCGGCTCGGCTCGTTTGCACCCCTAGAGCTACTCGAGCTTGACTCGATAAAAAGCTCGAAACGAGCCGAGCCTTGTCAAGCTCGAGCCGAGCTCGAGCCTGAAAATAAACTCGTTTACTTATCGAGCCCGAGCTCGAGCTTCGCTTATCGAGCTCGAGTAGGCTCGTCGAGCCTTATCGAGCCTTACGTTTAAGCAAGCCCACTAACCAAGCCCAATATAAAACACTCACTTATACACACTTGGCCACTTGCCCTAATATTTCTCTTCCAAAACCGCAGTCACAACAAAATCTCACACCTAACTTTTCTCTCACCATACAATTCATAGATCTATATACGAACCACTTTTAGGTATGCGGAATACAAACCACTTTTCCAACATAAGAGATAAGAAACTGATTCTTTTACATCATTATTTATATATGGTTATTTAAATGGAAAATAATCCATTTAGGATCATTTTAGACGTAGTTATTATTGATTTTGTTCCTACCACGTGGTAAGTGTAGGATAATCTGTTTTGGATAACTTTAGGAGTTGGCGAAACAAAAATCATTCTTTGTACCTCTAATATATGATATTTTTAGGGATAATTTTCAAATGTAAATCCTTGGATTGACACAATTTGCCAAACGCTAGGAGATCATTTAGGTATCAGATAATTAGTTTTGGTAGTTTTAGGAGTATTGTACATAGTTGTCCTGCATTGTCTAGGGTCATTTTATTAAGTATTGTGAAAATGTTTCTATCATTATATGATTGGTTTAAGTGCAAAATAGTTCATTTTGGATTATTTAAATGTAGGTAGTATTGCTTCTATTTCCAAGCCGCATATAACAAATAATCAATTGTTTGAGTTTTAGAGTATTGTCAAACGGATTTTGAGTGTCAGGTGATGTAGATCTTCAATGCAAGGCTCAACATCGAATCAAGTGCGACAAGGAGGTGAGAATATGTCTTCTCAAGAGTACATTAACCTTGATGGAGATGAAAACATTGCTGCAAGTGTGGAGAGGATGATCCTAGTGGTCTAGATGATGCGCAATCGCAGCGTAAACGTAAAAAAACTGCATCAGTATGGGATGATATCATTGAAGTTACTCTTCCTAATGGGGAAAAAAAAGTTCAATGCATTCATTGCAAAGAATATATGGCGGTAAGTAGAGGCAAGCCTACAACAACATGGAACAGACACATGGCTAAATGCTTTAAGCGCCAACAGTTTAAGAGAAGTCAACAATTGCTCAATTTTCCGCCACTTGATGATGCCATGACTGGTAATAGGCCTCCTCCACTGGTTGGACCTGGTGCAAAGTATGATGGTATTAAGATGAGGGAATCAATTGTACATTGGTTAATGGCGACTGAGCAACCGTTCTCGACTGTTGAGAATATCATGTTCAATTACATGATGAAGACGGCGAATCCATTGTTTGATTCGGTAAGTAGGATTACAATTAAGGCAGATTTTTTTAGAGTGTACGATCAAGAAAAGAAAAACTTGAAAGCTCTTCTAAATGAAGCATCATGTGTTAGTTTAACAACTGACTGTTGGAAGTCGTCTCATCAAAAAATCGAGTATCAGGTTTAACAATAATATGGAAATGGAACTTTTGGAGGAATTAACTACAACATCTGCTTTGATGGTTTAACTTTTGTAGGAATTAACTTTGTCTTACAATTATGGATTGTTATTTGTGTCGATGCTGTAACTTTTAATTGTTGGGTTTATGTAACTTTCCTTTATTTTTTGATGCATTAACATTAATTTTAGATTATTAAGTGCCATTAAAATGGCTTTAAAATGCATTTGGAAATTGGAATTGCCTTTCAAAAACTATACTGGACATGGGCTTTTATTGGTGGAACAAAGTACCAAACGTGTTATTGGCCGGTCCATTAAGAAAACTAAATCGAGCTCAGGCTCGTTTAAGCAGATAAAGCGAGCTCGAGCCGAGCTTTGGCTCGTGAAAAAACATTTTTTTATTTACTCGAGCTTATGCGAGCCGAGCTCGAGCTCTGTGAAAAGTAAACGAGCCGAGCTCGAGCTCGAAAATAAAGGCTCGGATCGAGCCGAGCTCGAGCTCGAGCTTGTTAAAAAACTGACGAGCCGAGCTCGAGTATAGTAGAGCTCGGGCTCGGCTCGGCTCGTTTGCACCCCTACTTATTTCCTTCTCATTGTTCAATTTTTTATTATAAGAACTAGTAAGCACGGCCCGAGACTCCGAGAGTACGCTATATATAGCGACAATCGAACAATTATTACAGTCATGACATAGAAGAACTAAAATATGAGTGATCGTATATGTTAGATAATATGAGCGATTATGTATATTAAGGGTGTGTTTTGGCAAAAATTGTTTGTGGTCGTGCTGGTGCTGAAAAAGATTAAAAATGTAGTTTTTTTTTTTTTTTTTTTTTTTTTTTTTTTTTTTTTTTTTTAGTAGTGTTTGGCAAACTAGCTGTAATTGTAGATTAAAAGTGTAAAATGATGTAATTGGACATACAAATAACAAACCCAGCATGAATAAAAATAGTAAATAAAATTATTGATATAAAATATGTAGCATTGCATGAAAATCCGTGTAAAAATACAAATAATGTTAAAATGATGTTAAATTATCATCCACGATGTGCGTTCCATATTAAAGTAGCAAAATCGCAAGTTGCCATTACGTTGAAAGTAGGTACCCCTTTTCTACCTATATAGGGTACTTGTTGATTCTCGTCATGTTTACAAGTGGAAGATTAATATTGATAAGAGTTCAATACATATATATTTCTATCAGCGGATTCAGTTTGTGATCTCCAAGAAGCATTACCTAATGACAGTGTTCAAGATGATAAAGAAGAAATCAAGAGGATAAAGAAAATACGTGACTAGCTTGATGGCCGTATGTTTTGTGGCTGTGAAAGTAGGGTATTATTATGATTTATAATGAACGTGGGTTTTTTGAAGGTTAAAATGGTAATTATACAAAAAATAATCTCTAGTCCTTTCTGAAAACCTGATTAGATGAACTTTTAATTTTAGAGATTATTTTTCCTATAATCTTTCTTAATCTTGGCAGCCAAACGATACTACTTTTTGGATAATAGATTATTTTGTGGAAAAAAAAAAGAGCTGTATCCCCCATAATCCCCCAATAATCTGGGTTACCAAACACAGCATCTTTAACCATAGATAATCACAACAAATTATACGCGGAGCAAAGAGAAATAATGGTGACATGGCTCCCCTTATAAGTCGTCGGATCAACATAATATTCAATCTAAGCTGCATAAAATCAAATCAAGACTAAGTTAACTTCTTTACAAATATTTTGAAATGTTGTTTCTTTATTTTAACACATGGTTTATTTGTAAAACGAGGATGGCTGCGATCCGTCGCTTTGCGGCGGGGCAGCGATTCCTTCTTCGTATTCGCAATAGAAAAATTAGTAGAAAATAAGAATGCTAAAAAATCAGGAGTAATGTTTAAAAGCTAACCTCTGCGACGCATAGAATTGAGCGACTCAGTTGAAACCTGTGGGTTACAGGCTGCTACACGTGGTCGTCCTAAACACATACAGCACATGAAGAAGATATTGTTAATTATGCTAAGGAAAAAAAGTTCATAAAAAGGGAATAAAAGTTTCATATTTAGAAACACACCTCTGCGTTGCGCAACGGGTCGTTCGGCACCAAAAACAGGTGGTTGAAAATTTACTGCGTGCGTTCCTTCTGAGCCTGCACAGAACACATGATAAGATATTCGAAATAGAAAAACTCAACAGTTGTACATATATTGTGGAAAGTCAAAGAAAGAATCGTTATATAACCTGCTCGCCTCTGTCGACGCCGAATACTTGTAGCGGGTTGCTGAAATTGACTTCGAGAGGGCGTGGCAGCTGCAACCAACAGTAAAAGAACAACAAAACTCAAATACATTAATATCATCTGGTCTGTAAAATTACTATTAGTATGTGCATCAAACACAGAAACTAATAAAAGTTATACTAACCGGTGGCAGTTTCTGGCATTACATACGTCGTTTGGGCTGAGTTCACAGACTGCAAGTCTTCTGAAATAGTGCCCTGAAAGAAGTCCCAATTCTTGGGACCATACGCCGAGACAACGAATGCATGTTGTTGGCCAGCTGATGTGGTCGCATCTATATATAGAAAATCAAATCACACATGCGAAGAAAACAGAAACTCGTCCAAAAGAATCATAACTTGATAGAAACAAAAGATACCCGATTATCAATTTGAGTGGGTACTTCCACCAAGACATACTTCAATGCATATGTAGTTTCTTTATACGAAGCAATACGGAAGGAAAAAACGGACTGAATCAAAACTGCTATAAACCTTTCAAGCAACTTTGTTACTTCACCAATCAAAGACACAGTGGAGAGAATTAAAAGTTGTGAATTTGAAACGTACAAAAGTTGCTTGAAACCTTTCAAGCAACTTTGAAACGTACAATTTCTGAAGCTGGAACTTTAATGATATTAGAGGCTCGATTTCTTCTCCCAGACCAGGCCATTACAGCTGCCAACCGCACACCCATTTTTTTTCCCAAACTCATCCATTTCAGCTTGTAAACACGCCCATGTCATCCCCTAAACCCATGCGTTTCATCCTCCATTTCAGCAGCAACACGCAATGATTTAAGCCCCAGTTTCATCACCTTAAACTACCTCATTTCAGCCCCTACTTCAGACCCCATTCGCACAAAACGTATAGAATCCTATAACTAAGGATGGTATTGCAACCCATATAACCGCCTCCTGACGCACGCCTATATAACCGCCTCCTGGCGCACTCCACAGCTGCAAACACATCCTGCTAACTTTTCGCCACTTTTTCTCACTAACCCCAACCACACCACCAGGCTTCATCCCTTGTTCTTTCACGAAATAACATAAAACCATGAAAACCATACCGTAGTCAGGAATCGAAGACAAATTATTCTAGTGTTTTGAGATAAAAAAAAACTCGACAAACCTCTTTTGAATCTTCAGTTTCTGCAATGACCCGGAGGACCTCGCCCAGTCGCCTTAAAAGCACATCACACTTTTGCGTACTTTCTAAGGACAAAATGGACAACATCCACCAAAAAATTAAACAACCTAGGCATAAACACCTATATTACCAATGAAAATCTAAACTTGCACTTTCAGAAAAAAAAAAAAAAAAAAAAAAAAAAAAAAAAAAAAAAAAAAAAAAAAAAAAGGAAGTACCTGTAATGTAAAACGGGGATAGGCTGTAATTTTGATCTATCGGGTTTGCTCAACTGTGACACATTGGGTC